>CM050169.1:128533785-129133785 GCA_027410445.1 Discoglossus pictus | reverse complement strand
TCTTTATATGACACCCTAGATGTCTCAGTGAGCCCAGCTCTCATGTATTCCCTTGGTCTTCTTTATATGACACCCTAGATGTCTCAGTGAGCCCAGTCCTCATGTATTCCCTTGGTCTTCTTTATATCACACCCTAGATATCTCAGTGAGCCCAGTTCTCATGTATTCCCTTGGTCTTCTTTATATCATACCCTAGATATCTCAGTGAACCCAGTTCTCATGTATCCCCTTGGTCTTCTTTATATGACACCCTAGATATCTCAGTAAGCCCAGCTCTCATGTATTCCCTTGGTCTTCTTTATATGACACCCTAGATGTCTCAGTGAGCCCAGCTCTCATGTATTCCCTTGGTCTTCTTTATATCACACCCTAGATGTCTCAGTGAGCCCAGTCCTCATGTATTCCCTTGGTCTTCTTTATATCACACCCTAGATATCTCAGTGAGCCCAGTCCTCATGTATTCCCTTGGTCTTCTTTATATCATACCCTAGATATCTCAGTGAGCCCAGTTCTCATGTATCCCCTTGGTCTTCTTTATATGACACCCTAGATGTCTCAGTGAGCCCAGTTCTCATGTATCCCCTTGGTCTTCTTTATATGACACCCTAGATGTCTCAGTGAGCCCAGTTCTCATGTATCCCCTTGGTCTTCTTTATATGACACCCTAGATGTCTCAGTGAGCCCAGTCCTCATGTATTCCCTTAGTCTTCTTTATATCACACCCTAGATATCTCAGTGAGCCCAGTTCTCATGTATTCCCTTGGTCTTCTTTATATGACATCGTAGATGTCTCAGTGAGCCCAGTCCTCATGTATTCCCTTGGTCTTCTTTATATGACATCGTAGATGTCTCAGTGAGCCCAGCTCTCATGTATCCCCTTGGTCTTCTTTATATGACACCCTAGATGTCTCAGTGAGCCCAGTTCTCATGTATCCCCTTGGTCTTCTTTATATGACACCCTAGATGTCTCAGTGAGCCCAGTCCTCATGTATTCCCTTGGTCTTCTTTATATCACACCCTAGATATCTCAGTGAGCCCAGTTCTCATGTATTCCCTTGGTCTTCTTTATATCATACCCTAGATGTCTCAGTGAGCCCAGTCCTCGTGTATCCCCTTGGTCTTCTTTATATCATACCCTAGATGTCTCAGTGAGCCCAGTTCTCATGTATCCCCTTGGTCTTCTTTATATCATACCCTAGATGTCTCAGTGATCCCAGTTCTCATGTATCCCCTTGGTCTTCTTTATATCATACCCTAGATGTCTCAGTGAGCCCAGTTCTCATGTATCCCCTTGGTCTTCTTTATATGACACCCTAGATGTCTCAGTGAGCCCAGCTCTCATGTATCCCCTGATTTCTTATATATCACATTTAGATGTCTCTCAGTGAGCCCAGCTCTCATGTATTCCCTTGGTCTTCTTTACATCACACCCTAGATGTCTCGGTGAGTCCAGTTCTCATGTATCCCCTTGGTTTTCTTTATATGACACCCTAGATGTCTCAGTGAGCCCAGTCCTCATGTATCCCCTTGGTCTTCTTTATATCATACCCTAGATGTCTCAGTGAGCCCAGTCCTCGTGTATCCCCTTGGTCTTCTTTATATCATACCCTAGATGTCTCTCAGTGAGCCCAGCTCTCATGTATCCCCTGATTACCTAGATATCACATTTTAGATTTCTGTCAGTGAGCCCAGCTCTCATGTATTCCCTTGGTCTTCTTTATATCACACCCTAGATGTCTCAGTGAGCCCAGTCCTCATGTATCCCCTTGGTCTTCTTTATATCATACCCTAGATGTCTCAGTGAGCCCAGTTCTCATGTATCCCCTTGGTCTTCTTTATATCATACCCTAGATGTCTCAGTGAGCCCAGTTCTCATGTATCCCCTTGGTCTTCTTTATTTGACACCCTAGATGTCACAGTGAGCCCAGTCCTCATGTATCCCCTTGGTCTTCTTTATATCACACCCTAGATATCTCAGTGAGCCCAGTCCTCATGTATCCCCTTGGTCTTCTTTATATCATACCCTAGATGTCTCAGTGAGCCCAGTTCTCATGTATCCCCTTGGTCTTCTTTATATGACACCCTAGATGTCTCAGTGAGCCCAGTCCTCATGTATCCCCTTGGTCTTCTTTATATCATACCCTAGATGTGTCAGTGAGCCCAGTTCTCATGTATCCCCTTGGTCTTCTTTATATCACACCCTAGATGTCTCAGTGAGCCCAGCTCTCATGTATCCCCTTGGTCTTCTTTATATCACACCCTAGATGTCTCAGTGAGCCCAGTTCTCATGTATCCCCTTGGTCTTCTTTATATCACACCCTAGATGTCTCAGTGAGCCCAGTTCTCATGTATCCCCTTGGTCTTCTTTATATCATACCCTAGATGTTTCAGTGAGCTCAGCTCTCATGTAGCCACTTGGTCTCTTCTATATCACACTCTAGATGAATCTCAGTGAGTCCAGCTCTCATGTATCTAACTGGTCTCCTCTCTGTCATACTCTAGATGTCTCTCTGTGAATTCGGCTCTAATGTATCCCCCTGGTCTCCTCTATATCACACTCTAAATGTCTCTCAGTGTGCCCAGCTGGGACCTATCCTGTTATCGCATGCGCATCCCAAACTCGCACCCCCCCCAGCGCCATCTAGTGTACAAATTTAGGTAGTGCCATTATGTGATGCTAATATAATATGTGATTATTTTGTAAAACAATTATTGCTTTAATTAAACTTATTGTTGTTGTGTGTCCTTGGTGGCATGTGCAATGCGCAACAACAAAAGCGCTAACACACTGAAGCACGCACAACGACAGGCACTAATCGTGAGGCCCGTAAAGTAGATGGTGGGAGAGGCTCGCGATGAGCACCTGTTAGAGGGGGGAGAGGCTTGCATTGTGTGGCAAACAACATTGCCAGCCTTCAAATTTTATTTCTGTCATTTTTGACGGGCAATTCTCTATATCATTGTCTGTGAAGAAGGTGAGAGACCCCCAGGCTTGAGAGAGAGACCCGGGCCCGAGAGCGGGCACATGAGGAAGGAGAGGACTCCAGACAGGGCTCAGTAAGTCTCACTCACTCCCATTCCTGGGTCTCTATCCTTCTACACAGACTTATCCTGCCCTTCACCTAGCTGTCTATATCCTCTCTCTCTCTTGTCTCTCTCCCCTCACACTGTCTCTCTCCTGGCTCTCTAACCATATTCACATACAGTGATATCTTCTCCCGTCCCTCATGTCTGTGAGTGTGTCTCCTGTCTCTCTGCACCTCTCAGTCCCGGTATCCTGGTGTGTCTCCTCAAGTGTCTCTCAGCCCTGTCTGGAGTCCTCTCCTTCCTTGTGTGCCCTCTCTCTCTCCTCACTCTCTCAGGCCCGGGTCTCTCTCTCAGGCCTCTCCCTTCTTCACAGACAGTGATATGTTCTCCAGTATCCGGTCCTTCACCTGCCGGGGCAGTTCCCGGGCGGAGGCGCACACAAAACAGGATAGATCCAAATTTCAATATATTAATACACTTTTATTAATGAAAAATCAATTTTTAATTTAAACATATAAAAAAAAAAAACTTGTATCATCGTTTTAATACGCCTGGTCGCTCTGTATCCTGCCATCTCTACCCCTGGTCTCTCTGTATCCTGCCATCTCTACCCCTGGTCCTTTGGCGCTCATTGTGAGCCTCTTCACACTCTCTGTCCCCTGTGTCTGTTTCCCCCTCTCCCTGCCCTGTGGTATTTTTTCCCTTCTTTCTCTCTCCCGTGTCTCCTTTCCCCCTCTAAAGTTGCGCACTTGCGCATGCGCTACCCTGCCGGACAATGCGCAATTGCTACCTGCCGCGCTATGCGCAACTAAAACTATTATATGTGATAATAAAGCATATATATAAAAAACATGTATTTTATCAATGTAAAATATAAATTATGATAAAGCAACCTCCAAATATAAACACACAACAATAAGTTTAATTAAAGCAATAATTGTTTATTAAAAGAATCACACATTATATTAGCATCAATAATTTTGGACACTAGATGGCGCTGAATTGCGCTGGGGGGGCGCGCGCTCGTATTTTGCGCACGTATAATGGATAGGTCCCCCAGCTGGCTTGTATCCCCCTGGTCGCCTCTATATTATACTGTAGATATTGCTCACAGTGCACCCACATCCCATCTACCCCCTCCCTATATTTCTCTCTATAACCTAGTGACGTAAACGCATCCTAAAGTAAACAAACTGGTCACGTGACATCGACAACTTCCGGTAATGAACCAAACTGTGCCCTGCAGAGAGCGGAAGTGTTAAGAAGACCGGAAATGGTGAGTCAGAGACTGAAAGATGGAAGTGACAGAGACTAATGATTTGACAGTGAGTGTGAGGTTACACTGTGTGTGACCCGGTGTGTTTATATTGTGTATATTGTGCGTGAATATAAGGCATATGTATTGTGCAGTGAGTAGAGACAATGCTGTGTGACATAGTACTGTATGTGTCTATAGTGAGGGGATCGGTACATGTCATACTGTGTATATAATGTGTGTGACACTGTGTCATGTTAATAAAGAATGTGACTGTGTGCGAAATAGTATAGTATAACGTCTGACATATTGTGTCCATATATAGTGTGAGTGTGATGATGATGTGTGGCATATTGTGTGTGTATAGTGTGAGTGTGGTAATGATGATGTGTGACATATTGTATGTGTGTGTATAGTGTGAGTGTGGTAATGATGATGTGTGACATATTGTGTGTGTGTATAGTGTGAGTGTGGTAATGATGATGTGTGACATATTGTGTGTGTGTGTATAGTGTGAGTGTGGTAATGATGATGTGTGACATATTGTGTGTGTGTATAGTGTGAGTGTGGTAATGATGATGTGTGACATTGTGTGTGTGTGTGTATAGTTTGAGTGTGGTAATGATGATGTGTGACATATTGTGTGTGTGTGTATAGTGTGAGTGTGGTAATGATGATGTGTGACATTGTGTGTGTGTGTATAGTGTGAGTGTGGTAATGATGATGTGTGACATATTGTGTGTGTGTATAGTGTGAGTGTGGTAATGATGATGTGTGACATATTGTGTGTGTGTGTGTATAGTTTGAGTGTGGTAATGATGATGTGTGACATATTGTGTGTGTGTGTGTATAGTTTGAGTGTGGTAATGATGATGTGTGACATATTGTGTGTGTGTGTATAGTGTGAGTGTGGTAATGATGATGTGTGACATAATGTCTGTGTGTATATAATGTAAGAGTGTGATGATGATAATAATAATAATAATAATGTGTGACATATTGTGTGTGTGTGTATAGTGTGAGTGTGGTAATGATGATGTGTGACATATTGTGTGTGTGTGACATATTGTGTGAGTGTGGTAATGATGATGTGTGACATATTGTGTGTGTGTGTATAGTTTGAGTGTGGTAATGATGATGTGTGACATATTGTGTGTGTGTGTGTATAGTGTGAGTGTGGTAATGATGATGTGTGACATATTGTGTGTGTGTGTATAGTGTGAGTGTGGTAATGATGATGTGTGACATATTGTGTGTGTGTGTATAGTTTGAGTGTGGTAATGATGATGTGTGACATTGTGTGTGTGTGTATAGTGTGAGTGTGGTAATGATGATGTGTGACATATTGTGTGTGTGTGTATAGTGTGAGTGTGGTAATGATGATGTGTGACATATTGTGTGAGTGTGGTAATGATGATGTGTGACATATTGTGTGTGTGTGTGTATAGTTTGAGTGTGGTAATGATGATGTGTGACATATTGTGTGTGTGTGTATAGTGTGAGTGTGGTAATGATGATGTGTGACATATTGTGTGTGTGTGTATAGTTTGAGTGTGGTAATGATGATGTGTGACATATTGTGTGTGTGTGTATAGTGTGAGTGTGGTAATGATGATGTGTGACATATTGTGTGTGTGTGTATAGTGTGAGTGTGGTAATGATGATGTGTGACATATTGTGTGTGTGTGTATAGTTTGAGTGTGGTAATGATGATGTGTGACATATTGTGTGTGTGTGTATAGTTTGAGTGTGGTAATGATGATGTGTGACATTGTGTGTGTGTGCATAGTGTGAGTGTGGTAATGATGATGTGTGACATATTGTGTGTGTGTGTATAGTGTGAGTGTGGTAATGATGATGTGTGACATATTGTGTGAGTGTGGTAATGATGATGTGTGACATATTGTGTGTGTGTGTGTATAGTTTGAGTGTGGTAATGATGATGTGTGACATATTGTGTGTGTGTGTATAGTGTGAGTGTGGTAATGATGATGTGTGACATATTGTGTGTGTGTGTATAGTGTGAGTGTGGTAATGATGATGTGTGACATATTGTGTGTGTGTGTATAGTTTGAGTGTGGTAATGATGATGTGTGACATATTGTGTGTGTGTGTATAGTTTGAGTGTGGTAATGATGATGTGTGACATATTGTGTGTGTGTGTATAGTGTGAGTTTTGGTAATGATGATGTGTGACATATTGTGTGTGTATAGTGTGAGTGTGGTAATGATGATGTGTGACATATTGTGTGTGTGTGTAGTGTGAGTGTGGTAATGATGATGTGTGACATATTGTGTGTGTATAGTGTGAGTGTGGTAATGATGATGTGTGACATATTGTCTGTGTGTGTATAATGTAAGAGTGTGATGATGATAATAATAATAATAATAATAATGTGTGACATATTGTGTGAGTTTATAATGTAAGAATGTGGTGATAATAATAATAATAATAATAATAATAATGTGTGACATTGCATGATAATAATGTGTACATGGACATGCTGTGTTTGCGTGTAAAATGTGAAATATAAGAATAATAATAACGTGTGAAATTGTGTGTGTCTATAATGTGAAGGGATGGTAATAGTAATGTATGTGTGTGTGTAGTGTGAAAGAGGTTGATGATAGTTTGTGACATATCTTGTGGTTAGGACATACTCTGTATAGTGTGCGGGAAGATCATAATAATAATAATGTGTGACATACTGTGTGTTTGTATAATGTGATACAAGATTGTAATAAAAATAATAATGTGTTACATATTGTGTGTGTTTAGTCTTAAAGAGAATGATAATAACAAGATAAGTGTATTGTTTGACAGAGAATGATGATAATAATGTTGACATATAATAATATCACATAGTGAGTAGTAGGAGAGGAGAAGATCATGTGTGCATAGTGCAAGAGGCTATAATACTAATGTGTGATGTGTAGAGCATGTGCTATAGACATCACACTAATGTGACATATTGCTTGTGTAGTGAGAAAATAATAATAATGTGTATGATAGTGGGTGACCGATTGTGAATATAATCCATGTATCCATGTGTGACGTGGTTTATGTGATATATTGCGTGTTCAGTGTGAGAAGGGATAATATGAATGCATGTCATACTGGATGTGTATTGTGTCATATGGTGCCTCCTTATATGTTATAGAGAGTATCATCTTGTGTTATGTGGTGTATAGTTACTGTGTGCATAAATATGCAGTGTGCTTTATTGTGTATGTATATGTGCAGCTTTTGTGTACATACAGTGTGCAACATGTTTTAAATTGTGAGTAAAAGTCAGGTCTGTACTAAATACAGTATGTACCATGGAATTAATTTTAAACATTTGAAAGAGGCTAATTATAATTTGTGACTACTGAATATATGTATGTATTTGTATATATTTATATAATCCTTATCATTTGTGACTACACGGTATATGTATTTATGTGTGTTTATATGTATAAACATATATACACAGCACCTTACAAGATGAAAAACTCACAAACTTACAATCTACAGGGTTTGGGTGCGATACAGGAGGGTGATATATGTGCATATTAAGGCTAAAGGTGATAAGTTTATTTAAACAGATGTGTTTTGAATAAGGTTTTGAGGCAGATGGATAGTCTAGTGGAGTGAGGCAAGGAGTTCCATAGAAGTGGGGCAGCTGGAAAAAAATCCTGAAGTCAGGAGCGAGAGGAGGTGATAAAAGAGGGGATAGAACAAGGTTATAAGCGGAGCGAAGAGGGCTGTTGGGGGAGTATTTTGAGTAGATATATAAGGGGGTGCATTGTTGCTGATGGCTTTATACGGTAGGGTCATGATTTTAAATGTTATTCTAGAGGCTACGGGAAGCCAGTGGAGTGACTGACCGAGAGGAGCTGCAGACAGTGAGCGTTTGGTATGGTAGATGAGTCTAG
Organism: Discoglossus pictus; assembly: GCA_027410445.1. Lineage (NCBI taxonomy): Eukaryota > Metazoa > Chordata > Amphibia > Anura > Alytidae > Discoglossus > Discoglossus pictus. The sequence continues at coordinate 129,125,585 of CM050169.1, read as the reverse complement.
CGGGGGTGTCATTATTCATTATGGATTGGAGTGGTAACAAGGGGGTGATTGGGAGGCCAGCAAGGAGCGAGTTGCAGTAGTCAAGGCGAGATATGATTAGAGAGTGGATTGGAATTTTAGTTTTGTCTTGTGTGCATAATGACAAATTTTGGAGATAATTTTAAGGTGAAAAAGACAAGATTTTGTTAGTGAATTTACATGAGGAATTAAGGAGGGGGCAGGATTCAGTAGAGACCCCAAGGCAACAGGCTTGGGGGGTGGGAGTGTTGACATTGTTAACAGATAGAGATATTTGAGGAGTGGACTTTGGAGTAGAGCAGTCCAGGAGGGCCGCACCCAGGCATGGATTTGAGGATTTCCTTTCTGTGCACAGGTGAGTCAATCGGGATGACTGAAGAAGCAATAGTCTCACCTGCTTGCACCAAGGGTATCCACAAATCCAGGCCTGGGTGCGGTCCTCCAGGACCGAGTTTGGAGACCCCTGAAGTAGAGGGTGGGGAGTGGAACTCACCATATATTAGTGTCCCACTGAATATTATATGTGTATATACGGAGTGTAGTACATTGCTGTGTGTTATATATTGTATCTGTATACACAGTGCCATATCCTTGTGATATGTGTATTCTTAAACATACAAACAAACACACACATTTGAAACATATATTTTTAGGATCAAACACACACATATATTGTTATTGCCTTTTTAGCCTTCTTATGTATATATCATTTACACGCAACTGTTTTCCAGACCTAATATAATGCCTATATATGTCTGCATTTTGTTTCAGGCTGTTGATATTTTCCCATCATACAGATCCTTATAAGATCAATTGTCATACTCTGGTCTTAGTGTGTTCTCGACATCCAGTGGGCACCACTCCGGGTGTTACTGCTAGGAGATCCTAGGACGGTGCATTAACCCACGGAGCACTGAAGCAGCGGCTCATTCATTAGAGTGGTGAGCTCTAAATATTCCAGCTGAATATACAGTGTGCAAAAAGGCAAATCTAAGGATTGTGATATAGTTACATAGTGTAAGAGTGATTGCTATGCACTGAGAGAGTGCACTTACTATTTTATAGAGTGCCAACCTCTGGTTGAAACATTTAGCTCCAGCAAACATACTGTTGTGTTCCCCTATCCATAAAAATGCATGAAGATTAAAACATAATGTGCTTGGAGCATACCATATTATTCCTCACTCCCACTGGCATTTCCATTTTTGTTTTTACCTGTGATTGCACTTGAATTACCAAGTTCAGTGCAGAGTTTGTGTCATCCAATAGGGACTACATTCACTCTGACTATCCAAACCACATATTTTAGGGGTGCAGATACGGATTTAAATTTAGTGGTTAACACATGCAATGAAATTTAAGTCTATATATTTTTTAAACAAAAGAATTTCAACTAATATGAGCGTGGTCCATATAATATTAATAAATTGGCAGTTTGTTGTCCCTATAGGTAAAATATATAGGTGTGGCTACTCTTTTATGTAGTGTTTAATCTCCCACTGTCTGGTTCCTGCTAATATATCTGTGTTTTGCCTCTGACAGATAAGGTGTTTGTGCTGTGCTCATAAATGGAACACACTGCAGAGTGAAATGACAGACCAAGAGAACAACAACAGCATCTCGGCCAACCCCTTTGCTGCTCTCTTCGGGTCTCTGGCAGAGGCTCGGCAGTTTGCAGCGGGTCAAAAGCAGCAGCTACGGCAACATGCGGGTGAGCAGATGGCCATGTGGTTTGTAGAATGCCATGTTTGGAGTCTAAAAATAATAGCAAACATCCCTATTACACGGGACACTGTCATTCCAACAGAAAATAGACTTAATTTTAAAGAGTATAAAAAACTGTCTATACATTTTACTAGCAGTTTTTCTCTATAGTAAATAATTTATTAAATGTAATGTGCAACTCAGAGTACTTGGTAAGTATGGCAGGGGGATCTAACTGCCATATAACATACAAGTATATATTTTGGCCACTTCAGAAAAGAAAAAAAAATCTGCTAATTAATATGCATACACCAATCATTTGCATTTACATACAACAACATGACATTTCCCAGGATTGATTCACTGTAGAAAAAAATGGTTAACACAAAATATAGCCAGGACCTCTAAAGTCTTATATTTGTGATATGTCCTTTTGAAGAATTTGACTTGATAAGCACAAAAGTTTTTTTTTTATAAGGTTTCAAATACACCTAATAAACTCCAGGCTAACTATATAATTTGTATACCTACCACACGAGAGGAAGAGCAGAAGGGAGAGTATGAGTAGCACCAGATCATATGAAGTGGTTGGGCCACTTCAAGTTGAGAGAATGCCCTGCAGCGGGAGGGGAAAGGAAAGTCTGCATAGTGAAGACCTGGAAATCTGAAGAATACAGGACAGTGATTATGATGTGTTTGTGTATGTTCCACCCCAGTTTAGCTGAGGATAGAGCTTTCTTGTGAGTAACGGTTTATCAGTTAAAGTAGTGCTTCAGTGAAAGCTCAGCCTATTGTTTTCTTTCCTTTTGTTTGTTATTTTTGTATTACTGGCTACATTTTTTGTAAAACTTGGAAAAGTATTCTTGTATTGTGTTGTGGTCTCCCATCAAAGTGCCTGAAACACGGGTACAAACCAAGAAGATATAGTACATTTGTGTTCACATTTGCATGTCTAAAAATACGTTTAAAAAAAAACTATTTCCTGCTCAGAATTCCAAGAAATACAGTCATTGCATTGCACTCTGGGAGAGACATTAATGAGTCCACAGTGCATTTCTTCCTCTTTAATCCAATACCACTTTATACATGACTCCTTTTAGCATATGCCTGCAGTTAAAACACAACTTTCATGCATACCATAGGATGGATCTGCACAAGCTAGGGCTCCTACTCACAGACAGTCACTGTTTCAATCTTATCGGATCTCATCTGTGTGGATCTGGTACCTATGGATTTTTTTGGAACCACAGCATTGTTTATCTTTTGGTGAGCACACACGTTATTAGCAAAGTTTTTGATGGGTCCTAGATTTTTTAACAAATTTGTCACGCTTTCGAAGTCATTCTTTGTACGAGCATACTATAAATATGATACTTCTGTTGTCTGTTTCCTTAGCCCTTGGAATTGTAGATATAAAGATTCTGATAAGTGAAGGCCTTCTTTCTTCTATATTCCCAGATGTGGAAGCTGGAGAGAGCCCAGATGAATCAGATAACAGTGTGTCGGAAAGTCTGGACGAATGTGATGATTCTGTGGCGGAAATCAGCCGCTCATTCTGGTCCCAACAGGAGCTCTGTGAACAGCTCAACATCAACCACATGATCCAAAGAATATTCCTGATCACACTGGATAACAGTAAGTAAATAAAGTGTAGAAGTGAGAATCTGATCCTACCATTGCATATAAAGTGACCCATAGCATATAAAGTGGTCCATTGGTATACAGGGCAACATAATCTGACCCTCATTTAAAGTGATATAGCAAAAGTTAGTGAAGAAATTAAAAATAAAAAATATAAATAAACATAATTGTAGTTAATTGTTATTTAAATTATTGAGTGGAAGTATTAGGTAACCAAGCTTGAAAGTAATTTATTTTGTAAACCTAAACCTCCGTCTCTTTCTCTAACTGTCATTATCTAGGGTCAATAATTGAATCTCACAGTGGGAACGGTAAGAAGAGCATGCCCTGTTGTATAAATAATAATAGGCAATTAGACTAATTGTTAGCCTTTGAATTATTCTAATGTATACAAACGAAAAAACAAAATCTATCTAGGCTGTCCAATCTATTTACCTAAAAGTTTGATTCAATAACGCCTCACATTGTTTGACCCACCACTTCAACTGAAATGCTGCTCCACTTATTTACTACTCTTCCTGTAAAGTAGAATCTTCTCCCATTACTTAGAAATCTTCAAATCATGACCTCTTGCTCTTGCATTTATCTCTATCTAGAAGATACGTCCGTCCTGTACTTGATTAAATACTTTGATAAAACTGGGCAGGCTCTTCGTCCTTATCACCACCTCCCCCTAGGAGAGTTTATTAATGGTACTAGAGAAATTAAACTAAAAATACCTTACTTTCAAAATCCTTTACTTAACACACTCACTAAAAATATGTAATAACAACCAGATACAGTAAGTGTATTTTGTATTTCTGCTATTAAAAATGAGGCTATAATGCGGTCTCTTACAAGTGAGTGAAAAGAATGTATATGAAAATTTACATTGAGGAGAATAAATTAATTTAAAAAGCTAGGTAAAACTAAACTGTTCTCCAAAACAGTCACTTGAAGTTAAAAATGCAGTGGAGGTTTGATTTGGTTTTTATATCACAAACAGAATCATTTACTCTGTGTAGGATACTCACATAGAGATCTAAACAATATCAGATACTCTATAACAATGATTTTCACTGTTACTGTTTCTATCTGATTATGTTTAGATCTCTAGGTGAGTATCCTAAACAGAGTAAATGATTCTGTTTGTGATGTAAAAACCAAATCAAACCTCCACTGCATTTTTAACTTCAAGTGACTGTTTTGGAGAACAGTTTAGTTTTACCTAGCTTTTTAAATTAATTTATTCTCCTCAATGTAAATTTTCATATACATTCTTTTCACTCACTTGTAAGAGACCCACAGAGTAAGTGTGTCTCAGTTTCTGGATCCAACCCCCCCCCCCCCCCCTATTCTCTTGTGCATCCTGCCATTTTGCTCAACTATGGCTTGCAACACTATGTTTTGTGAGCTAAGGACACTTCCATAGGGGAGGAGATTCACTCTATCATACTGTATCATGCTGTTAGCAAACAGAGAGTGGCATGCTGCAATAAACACTAAGCTAACAGGATGACCTGTTTTCTTCATTAAATGTAATGATTTTTTTTAAATCCAATGTTGGTATATAATGTAAAAAAGAGGGCTCTGTAAATGTTAATATCATGTCATTTTGTGTTCTATAAAGCTTCTAACACACAGCATGACGTTGATATTGTGAACCACCTTCCCTATAGGAATGTCCTTAACTTACAAAATTCTGTGCTGCAAGATGGCAGCCTGCAGGGGAGAATGGAGGTCTCAAATAAGGAGGATCAGATTAATTCAACTTTTTGCATACTGTCTGCTCACATAGGTATTTCCTATGGCATTTCCAATTAGTTACCAGTTACCAAGTTTAAATACATTTTACTAATTATGTTTAAATTAAAAAAGAAACTTGTATACTTTTTTTTTAATGCATGATAGAACAATTTGGTTAGATAAAAGTTTTGAGAATCCTGTATGTTAATCCATGTCTATGACCTCCATTCTCCCAGATCCCCCCACCCACCTCCAGCAGTTCCATATCTGAATTTTGGTTGTGTTTATTCACTTAGGTGATCCCAGTCTGAAGAGTGGGAATGGAATCCCCCTGCGCTGTGTGTACCTTGAAGAGCTCGGGACAGAGCTGGATGGACAGGACTGGCTGGACATGAATAATGTGGAGCAGGTACTTGCTCACCAAGATACAGGAGGACTGAGAACAGGGTGAAAGGCAGTTATAGACTCACTGCAAGGGATATTTTGTATTGATTGCTAGCTTTATGAGTGGCTCTATTTACTTTGCCTACAGGCCCTCTTCACACGGCTGCTTCTCTCTGAGCCAGAGAAATATCTGATTTCCATGACATCCTCAGGGACCTCCAACCTGTCTGCAGACAGAGATGCTGGAGAGAAACACATTGTCCCGTTCCTGTTTGCCAGTTGCCAGAGAGCAAAGAAAGAGGTGAGAACAAAATGCAGAGCAGAGGTTTCTGTCGGCACTTAAGCTGCCATAAGTAAAATTATTTCCCCACTAAAGAGACACTTGTTGGTAAGTGATTGTTCTGTGTTCCATTCCATGGTTTGCAGGTCACCAAAGTGCCTGAGAACTTACTGCCGTATGCTGTCCGATGCAAAGCACTTACCATCTCCAATGCCCGCACAGTGCTGCTCACACCAGAGATCTACCAGGGGCAGGATGTCCCAGCACAGATTGTGGACCTTATGATTGAGGGGCTGCAGGGGGCTCGTGAGTGTGACAAATCGGGGTCTTAGGAGGAATAGAACCCATGTCCCATAGCTTGTTCCGGTCTGTATCACTGCACGTGGGAAAGGACTGGCTCAATGTCCCATAGCTCCCCCATCTGTGTCTGTTTTCTGTTTGGGTTATGCTCATGGTGCATATCTCTTCCTTCTGTTTTGATGTTCCGCTAATCTATCTTTCAGAGTTTGAGGAAGTTACAGAGTTCCTTGAAGAAGTTATTGAGGCTCTGCTTGCTGATGAGGAGGTGCGCTCTTTCAGAGAGGTCTTCAATCCCGTATTCGATGTTATCCTGCAGCGTATGAAGGATTTGGATTTGTGTCAGATGGTGCTGTACACACACCTGGATCTTCTATTGTACTGCACTAGACAAAAGGACATTGCAAAGGTTGTGTATCAGAATTCACTATTGTGCTTGCATTTATCTTATTAGCACTCAGCAGTTGTTATAAGTCAATTCTTTTTTGCCGGGCAGGTTTTTGTGGAATACATTCAGCCTCAGGACCTTAACAATGGCCACCAATACCAGAAAACCCTGCTTGGAGCTGTCCTCAGCATCTCCTGCCTGCTACGCATCCCTGGAGTGGTGGAAAATCACAACTACTTTCTGAACCCCTCTCGATCAAGCCCACAGGAGATTAAAGTGCAGGAATCTAACATTCATCAGGTCTGGCGGGCATCTTGGACACTTTCATCACTCACAAGTCTTTGACATTATGTGGTCACAGTTACCCCAAATTAAGTTTTGTTTTGTCTTGTCTTTAAGTTATTCTTAATGAACACGAAAAACTGCCTCTACACTGTTTTAGTATTTTTTTTTCTAAAGTAAATCATTGATGAGATTATTATGCAAAGGCACGGCTCCTGAATACTGGTATGCTAGTTAGTAGCACAATATGATTGAACCCAATATAATCAAGGAGTTAGACCTCCCTCCCACTTATGAAGCACTCTGTGGTACTAATGATCATATTGAGTAGAACATTGGCATAAAGGAGCCGCACAAACAATGCTTAATATAAAACTTATTGTTGGTATGACAGTGTCCCTTTAACAACCCAGTAGAGCTTTGTTATATGGACATTTAGCACCAACGAGAACACAGCATATTGTGGACATTTCCCCCCATTAAAATACCATGTTCTGTAAGCATTCTCCCCTGTGTTATGTACACATTCTCCTAACTTGGGGAGATCATCCTGTATGAGGCTTCCAGCCAAATAAAATGCATCCTAACACCCCTTTATCTTCTATCTTCCACATAGTTCATGGCTCAATTCCATGAAAAGATTTACCAGCTCTTGAAGAATCTGCTCCAGTTATCTCCAGACACCAAACACCGAATCTTGTCGTGGTTGGGAAACTGCCTGCATGCTAATGCTGGCCGGGCAAAAATCTGGGCAAACCAGGTGCCTGAAATCTTTATGCAGACCTATGCTTCAGACAGCTTCTTCTTGAACCTGGGTGCTGCACTGCTCCGCCTCTGTCAGCCATTCTGTAAACCACGGTCTGCACGCTTGCTGACCTTCAACCCAACCTACTGTGCTCTGAAAGAGATTAACGAGGAGGAACGAAAGAGCAGAAACATTCACATGAAGGGTGCGCAGACAAGCAAAGAGATGCCACCAAGCCTCTCGTGCTCTAACCACCCAAACCATACTAAGCTTTCTCTTCTACCTCATATCACATCTCCTATCCCTTCCTCTGCCTAAACCTGGCTTTAGAATGTGAACTCATAAGTCCATAACCCTCTGATTCTTCCCACCTGCTTTCTCCTTATTTCTTTCTCCCCCTAAATTCATCTCCTTTTACTGTGTGTCTAATACTCCTTTCTCCTGCTTGCAGGCCTGGACAAGGAGACCTGTCTGATTCCAGCTGATGCTAACCAACAACCAGACTTCCCACAGAACTTCAATCTGGTGACAGAGAACCTGGTGCTCACACAGTACACTCTGCACCTGGGCTTCCACAGGTAAGCACCTCTAGTCGAAAACACCTGGGTATGTGCCTCTCACCTCATGCATCTAGGTATATACAGGTAAGTGCCTCACTGATCCTGTACCTGAACAACATGTAGAATTTGGTCTGTGGTTTTAATTTGTTTAGGTACATAATCAAGGCTGATAAAGTTATAACCTTTACAATTTTTTGGGTTTTATTCTTTTTACAACAGTATTTGATCTACGTTGTGGTTATCATTTTACCATCCTTGCTCTGGCACCCCTCATCTTCATCTCTCTGTGCAGGTTACATGAGCAGATGGTGAAAGTGAATCAAAGCCTGCACCGGCTGCAGGGAGCATGGCGAGAGGCGCAGCAGAGCGCCAACCCCAGTGCAGAGAATCTACGGGAGCAGTTTGAGAGGCTCATGACCATCTACTTGTGTCTGAAGACAGCTCTGAGTGAACCTCAAACCCTCCAGAACTGCCTTCAACTGCAGGTTTCCACAGCTCTGCTCCTGGTGCAGATTGCCCTAAACAACAGAGGCACAGAACCAGTGGCCCTGACATTCCCAGTGCCCAATGTGCAGCACAGCGACCTGGCTTACGTACCAGGTAACATGCTTCAGCCAGCCCTCACCTTACTGTATTCTGTAACAAACCAGTAACCAAAGGCATTTAATCAGTCTACTATTCTGTCTATAAATTATGTGGTAGAAACCTTCAAATATATGAAATGTTTTAATAAGGTAATCATGGAAATATTTACATAAAAAAAAGATTAGACTCCTCAGGCACTCTCCTTACCCACCACACACGCATATGTAAAATAGTTTGTGTGTATATAATAATAAACCTATATGCCTGGTCAGAATTCCCAGACTCCAGTCAAAACATTGTATTTCTTGAGATTCTTAGTTAAAAAAAAGCAGATACATATGAATAGTTCTTTATATTTAGATTGCATCTTAATGACACAGAACTTGAAAAAATATGCTTTTTTATAGTGAAATTTAGAAAAATAATTGAACTTATCAATGTCCTATTTCGAAGCTATAGTATTTGCCATACATTTTTTTTTACAGGCATTGACTGGATATTGTTTGTTAATATTAATAAGTCAGTAAGGACACACACAAATTGGAAAAATGACAGTGATAACGGTACAGTAGGATATTTCACCATACATGATTTAACAGAAGGAGACAGTAGAATTCAATGTTAGGCCCCAAGTGATAACCCTCTCCCCAAGCTAAAGACAGACTAGCAATCTAAGATGAATCCCACATGATACAATCAGATTAGTCTAAATACAAGATTTTATCTAAAATGCTTTTATGTTCCTATCTTTCATACAGGCTTAGTTTATTTTGTTACATACTTCACAGCATGTGAAGTTTTTACCAAACCACATTGTTTTTTTTTTCAAAGAAGCTAAATGCTGCTTCCCCATTCTTTTCATCCATTCCATTTCCCTCTATATATGGGAACTCCATGTTGTCTGTCCTCAGCCAGTCATGTAGGATCACTGAGAAAAACATGCACGTTCATAAACTATGCTTGACACAGACTTTTCACTGCAAATGAGAATTGGCAGGAGAAGGAGGCAGCATTTGGACCTCCATCATGGTTGGCATCTTCTGAATGAGTTTAATCTTTTAAAACAAATATTTTCTTTGGTACATTGGTTCCTCTTTTTAGATGCTTTTGCTGATTCCATGTTGGTAAGGGTTATAGATACCCTTACATCAATGCATTATGTCATTATAGAGCTGCAAGGAAATTACTTTTATGTGAAAGCAAACTTGATTTTTTTCCCTCCATGGGAACTTTTTTCTTATTCATTAATTTTTTTGCTAAAAAATGTGTGAAAGTTCTATCCTACAATCCTTGTATTTATCTCTCTCATAACCGCCACAACAATAACATCTACAACCAATGTTTGTGCAACTGTTAATGCAACATAGAGAAATTACTGAGCTCAGTCTTAGGGCCTCATTCAATTGCAAGGTCGCAACTCATGGTATACAGGCCGTTGGTCTGCGGGCTTGAACTCTGCAACAATTGCGATTCAATTGAACAAGCCTGCAAGTTACGGGTCGAAACCGTAAACCATGCAATTGTATGTAGCATTTCAGAGAGTGAAGATGATCAATTAAGCAAGTAACTACCCACGGAGGTTACATGTCAAGCAATTAGCCTTTAGGGGTCCGATATGCGATTAGACCTGCAATCCTGCAGTGTACAAAATAATAAAAATGAATGAAGGAAATGTTCTAGTCCATGTGGGTGGCCTGATATGTATTAAGTCCTTGATTCCCGAGATTGATTTAACCCTGAAATGACACCTACAAAAAAACAATTTTTTGATTGCAGATTTACATACTTCAGACTGTTGTGCAATTTATTCTTATGTCTTTCATTGCTTTCCCCATCTTTTACAGAGCAGTATTGATTTTTTTTATTGCATTTACAGTGATACGGACATGTCTTTAACCCCTTAGCGAGTCCTATCTTGTACTTTGTAGGATTTTCTTCTACATTTGACATTTACGGTTGTGAAAATATTTGCAGGTTTGAAGAATTGTAGCAATTCAATAGCGATTTGCGATTTTAGCGATCGTAACTCTTGCGGTCTTGAAAGATCAAAGGCTTAGATGGATTGTAAGTTACTGTTGTAACAACCGCAGGGATTTTCAGCCCATAACCCATAGATCGTTTGCGGCTTGCAAAAATACACCAATTGAATAGCAAATTAGTTTACGGGCTACATTACAGGCTCCCTTAAGCTACAATGTCTCAATTAAATGAGGCCCTAAGTCAGGATTTCACAAGGAATATAATATACCTATGTATCTCTGTATTTTGTTTACTGTATTTCATTAAGAAGTGCTTAAAAGCTATTTTTGTTTTTTAAAATGTTACAAATCATTCCTAATTTGTTTCTACCCTCTGCAACTCATGGGGACAGTGTATATTTAAGTACAGGGCGTGCACTGCCTCATATTAACCAATAAGTGGCAACATTCTGCAACATGCTACTTGAGAGAAGACACGGACAGGCTCATTTGAAACACTGCACTTAACAGTCTATATATTCTTTAGCTGCAGAGGACAATTGTATGATTTTAGGGCAAAAAGAAAACTAGAGCATTAGTTACTAAAGTAAAATACATAAAAGTAAATAGGTATATTGTGTTCTTAGTGAAATTTGTAAACCTTCCATGTCCCTTTAAACTGCATGAGAAGGCTTTTTGGGTGGGATTTATTGTGGGTGAGATTGGTCAAAACTGAGTCCTGGTACAACAAACAAACATTTTTTTTTAACTGTCTTTCAAACGGCAAGTTAGTTAATAAAGACACATATTCCGTATATAAAACTGTTCATATGGGTGTAAATGTAATATAAAGAAAATTCCTTTTGCATTTATTATAATTAAATAAGATAATGGGGAGAATATTTTTAGAAAGCAAAAAAAATACAACCTTTATATTTTGTAACATTTCATATAAGCAATAATAAATTAAAGACAATATTATTTATTTTTAATTAATTAATTTATTTATTTTTCAAATATAACTGTCAGTATAACGAAATGTAATTATTTTCCAACACTCATTCAATGCTTTATATAAGTGTCCTTTTGTTAGGAGGAACAAGTCCTGTTACCCTCCGTATCCTGTGGTTATTTTCTGTGGTTAGTCATTGCACCCCAATACATGACTATTCTCCTGTTCTGCAGAATTCTTTGCTGATAACCTGGGTGATTTCTTCATCTTCCTGAGGCGTTTTGCTGATGAAGTTTTGGAAACAGCTGCAGAATCTCTAGAACAAATTCTGGACTTCATTACAGTGTTTACTGGCAGCGTGGAGAGGTACAGTGTGGAAGAGGTGGTTGAGAGGGGAGGTTGCTGTAGCTGTTAGTAACAGTAGGTAAAGAGAGGCAATGAGCTATATTTATACAAGAGGGAGATCTCTATAAATTAGATTGTTAATATATAGGTTTATTAGTATAATATTAGTAAGATATCTATCCATTTAATTGGTCATGGGTTTGCTACTCAGGATGAAGAACCCCCACCTGCGTGCCAAACTTGCCGAGGTGTTGGAAGCAGTGATGCCTCACATGGAGCAGTCGCAGAACCCACTGATATCCAGTGTATTTCACCGGCAACGGGTCTTCTGTTCATACCAACATGCGCAACACCTAGCTGAGGCTCTCATCAAAGTATTTGTGGACATTGAGTTCACTGGTGAGTAGAGGGGAAAGCTTTTCATATTCACCATCTCTACTAGGCACTTTTGATCGCTTCTTATACTCTGCACCAAGCCAAGGCACTGCCACCCACTTCTTAACCCATCAACAAGACTAGTAACTGCCAGACTTTGTACCCATCAAAACCAGGCACTACCAGCCACTGCCCTTTCTCTAAATTAGGACCAGACATTGCCATCACCCACCATTGTGTCCAGGCACTGCCAATATCTCTCATCACCCACCATCAAGTCCAGCTATTGTCTATATCTGCTTTCATATTTATTAAAGGATTGGAGAAATACAAAACAATAAATCTTTATTTATACTATTGGAGACAGCGTCGATTAAAAACCACTTTAAAATCAAGGGATTGGGAAGTGATTCTTTAAAAACATATAATAATGACTCCTTTATTTGTGCACATTAGACCACTCAATGAGAGATAAATACAGTGTTATAGTCTCTCCTTTTTAGTGTCTAAGTAAGTGCTTATACAAGTATTAAGCTTGGCTTCCTTGCTTTTTGTATATATCCGGAACTATGAGTCCTATAAGTTATCAGTCCATACATCAATATTGTATTGTGCCTTATATATATCTGTTGTATGCTGCAATATTTATATCAGATCTCTTATATAACTTGGTATATAGGGAATACCCCCTCTTATTGATGTTAGTATGAGATATACTAATCATTAACAAATGTATATATCCCACCTTTTGTGGTATTCTTATATTTGCCACTTGGGTTAAATATACCACTTAAGATGTTATTTTACTCAGAAAATTGTAGGAATTCTCCTGTGTATCTGAGATACAATTGCGGCATATATATTAGGTGTATTGATGTTCCTTGCACTATATTGGGGAGATCAGTGCATATATATATCTCTTATGATGTCCACATTGGGGCTATCTCCATGGGGACTATCTCCATATATAGACTTCTCTATATTGGCTCAGTCCTGATATTCTGGATAGCATTGGTAATTGTATAATATTTATATATGCATGGTCTCATTTGCAGCGTTGTGTGATTTAAATTAATATTTTGCTGCTAGTTAGAGCTTGGCACTGGGCTCTCCCGTGTGCTGGGGCTGAAGCACCAAGTGTGTAACTGATAGGGACTCAGTGGTCACGGAGCTGCATTCAGCTGCATAGGAAGCGCTGGCTTGTTTACAAAAGTTGGCGTCTGAAGGTTCTGCTACCCTATCGCATGTTTCGTCACATGGGTGTGACTTTCTCAAAGGGGGAAGGCGATACTCTCCACGGTGCCTCCTATTTATAGTCGAATCGGTAGTCATGGTTACCCTTTACCTTATTTGCAAGTGAAGGGGTAACATATTTAAGTGGGTCTGACAAGTCTAACTCGTTATATCAAAAGGTCATATTCTCATTCCCTTTGTCATATTTTATATGGAGTGTCCCTGACAGGGGCACACCATATAAATAACTGAATCTCTTATATCTAGTATATATATGCTGGTGTTGCCGTCTGATCTGAGACAATAATACATCTTGCATATGGTTCACAATTTGGTCATGTCTCCATATATCTCCTAATTGGATATACCTTAATGTAGAGTGGATCATATCTCACTCATAGTATCAAAGGGTCACATACTGATTCTTTTTTCCTATTTTATGTAGAGTGTTCCTTGCAGGGGTACACCCTATACGTAGCTGGATCTCAAATATTTAGTATATATGTACTAGTGTTTGAATCTAATCTGAGATAATAGTATATCTTACATATAATTCATGATATGATCATGGCTCCATATGACTCCAAGATAGATATAAATTAATATCAAATAGATTGTATCTTCATTAATATGGGTAATCAATCTCGTATTCCCCATTACATTACTTCATAGAGCTGTCTTAAGTTGTTATAACAGGATCATAACAGGAATATTTCTAGGATTCTATTTCCATCTATAACTCCTATTGTGTTGTCTTGGATTTAACACATATATCTTGTATTGAGTTACTTTTCTAGGCTCTTAATGTAGAGATATACCTCCCATATGATTCCACATACATTCTTATCCATTATAAATTGGTGTAAAATATATATGTGACTTATTAAAAAAGTGAAATTATATAATTCTATGTGCTGTATTATTACATACATTGACTATATGGGTTATACCCAAACTGCTTGTATCAGTGCAATCCTAAAGAAACTAAACACTATTGTGTATGGTGAGTCAGTTACTGTGTGAACTATATTTAAACAGGTATTCGTATAATTGTTGGTGGAAATTATTCTCATAAAGTGGAATCATGTCCAAATTACAAAAGTTTATATACTAACAGTGTATAATTGTGCAATTGATGAAAATATGATTGTGAGTGTTGTGATGAATAATCTTATATATGATAGCTATTCAAATAATGTGAATTCTAGTATATCTATGTGTGGACATAATCCAAAAATATCCAAATAGCTCTTCTATTCTGATCCTGAGTATCATCATTTTCTCAGGGTATGTTCTATTTACTGGCGTGTTCCACCCATTTACTTTATAAGGACTTATAAGAATGCCTTGAAGGAGAACCCTTCATTCAGACCTTTCGGTGTTTGGGCCTGTAGTTCGTAAATCCACTTGGATTCCCTTCTAAGTAGCATATCATCTAGATTCCCTTTTCTTGGGCCCAATTTAGCTCCGTCTATTATCAAAAATTTTAAAACAGATGTATCTTTCTGATGTTTTAATTTTACATGACGTGCAATTGGTGTGTCATAATCATTTGTGATTGAGCAGATATGTTCTCCCATTCTACGTCTGAATTCTCTACTCGTTTTTCCGACGTAGATTTTCATACAAATACATTGTACCACGTAGATAACTCCTTTGGTTTTACAATTATAAAACTCTTTTATAGGGTATTTTTTGCCTGATGTTGGATGGACAAATTCCTTACTTGGTTTTATAAATTTACAGTATTTACAACGTCCACACCTATAGCAGCCCGTCAGAGGTTTTAGCCATGTTTTTTCCTTCTGTTTATGTTCTGAGAAATGACTGTGTACAAGAAGGTCTCTTAGATTCGGGCTTCGTCTATATGTTATTGAACTTTGTGTAGGGACCTTAGTTTTTAGGTCTTCGTCAGCCGTTAATAAATACCAGAATTTTGAGAAGATGTCTTTAATTTCTCTTGAATTATATCCATAAGTGAGTATACATCTTATGACATCATCCTCTTCACTAGAGGCCTTCTCTTTCTGTGTTGATGGTTGTTCCAGATGTATCTTTTGTATACTTTTCTCTTGTGTATTTAGAAGATCTGTTCTTTTTGTGTTCAGGGCATGTTGATATGCTTCTTTGAGGCATTTATTTGGGTATCCCCTATTCTTGAAACGTTTCCTAAGTTTGTCAGCCTCTAACTTGAAGGAAATATTGTCGCTACAGTTCCTTCGGATACGTAGGTATTGGCCCTTTGGTTTCCCCTTCTTTTTTGGAGTTCATAATGTTGACTTGACCACTCTAATAAACTATTAGATTCTGTATCTTTTCTGTATGTGGTTGTACTGATGTTTCCCAAATTATCTTTCATTATTTTTAGGTCCAAAAAGGCCAATTCAGTTAAGTTGATTTCATATGTAAACTTCAGACCCAGGGTGTTGTTATTGAGGGTATCTATGAAGAGGGATAGTTCTTCTTTTGTTCCAGTCCAGAAAATTATGATATCGTCTATGTATCTTCTCCACATTAGTATGTTGTCTGTCATACTTTTCCTGGTTTCCTCAAAAATCCATCTTTCTTCCCACCACCCTAGGAATAGGTTTGCATAGTTAGGGGCACATGATGTCCCCATTGCTGTTCCTCTGATTTGATGTATCCATTTGTCAGCAAAGATAAAATAATTTCTAGTTAGTATGTACTCTAAGAGAGTTAATAGGAAATTATTAAATTGTTCCATTTTTGTTCCTTTAGTTCTTAGGAAGAAACCCACAGCTTCAATACCCTGAACATGTGGTATAGAGCTATATAAGGCTTCTACATCTATGCTCACAAGCCATGTTTTAGTTTGTACTATTATATCTTCTAGTTGTCTCAGTATGTCTGTTGTATCCTTGATATATGAAGGAAGGCTTGTGACCAAATTTTTGAGATGGTGATCTAAGAATCTACTAATGTTTTCAGATATATTATTGTTCCCTGATACAATCGGTCTACCAGGTATTGGTGACATCTTCTTATGCACTTTTGGGAGTGCATAGAAAGTAGGGATTGTTGGACTACTTGGTAGTAAGTAATTATATGTATTTTTGTTGATTATTCCTTCTACTAGTGCTTTATCAAGCACTGATTTAAGTTCTTCTATATACATATTTGTAGGAGCTGCATTTAATATTTCATAAGTTGATTTATCTTTTAAGATCTTCTCACACATTTTTTGGTAGTCCTCATTTGCCATTATTACAATGTTTCCCCCTTTGTCTGATGGTTTTATTTGTATAGTTTTGCAATCTTGAAGTTCCTTCAGTGCTTCATTTTCCTTTTTACTTAAATTATATTAGAATTTTTGTTTAGAAGTATATAAGTTTTCCAGTTCTCTTGTGGCTTGTTGTATGAATACACTGATATTTGGATAGTACTTAATTTGAGAGGTGAATTTACTCTTTTTTTTCCATATTTTTGGTGTTCCAGACTCTAATATGGATACTTCTTCATTTTCATTTTCCTCTATTAGGGCCATCATGCCCATAAATGTATCTTGATCTTCTTTATCAATATTCAAATAGGCATATTCTTTCATATTTTTATTCTTATAAAATTTATACAGGGCCAATTTCCTACCAAAGAGATTCAGGTCTTTTATGTTTGTAAATAGTTCTACTTTGGATGATGGAACAAAAGAGAGGCCTCTTTTTAGGACGGCTTTATGTGTCTCATTTAGTGCAAAGGTGGATAAATTCATTATTTGTAAGGAATCTTCTGACTCAGAGGTATTCGGACTTAGTGTGAGGGTCCCTGATATCGATTTGGTCTTATCTGTGTGTTGGTTGCTTTCCTTTTTCCTCTTTGGATGTACCGGCCTCTGTCTAAAAAAGCTTTTTCTTGTCTCTGTTCATGTTCCTGCATTGACCTAGTTCTTAGACCCCTTTGTGGTCCATCAGTATCAGTGTTGGCTCCCACTCTCCTATTTGGATCCTCAATGTCTGAGGTTTCATATTCTGATGAACTTATGTCAGATGAAATCTTGGTTCTATTTTTTATCTGGGTATTTTTATATATCCTGTTGTTTTTATAGTCATCCTGATCTCTTATGAACTTCTTCTGCTTTCTAGATTTTATTTCATTTTTGAATCTCTCTAGATTTTCAGTTAGTTTCTGGCAGTTTATTTCATATTCAGGTTTCTCTCTAAATGTTTCAACTAATTTTTGGCTTTTATCTAGGTCAATACTGAACATTTCCAGGTGCTTTTTTTCTGTTTGCACTATTAAGTCCATTAAATCTAATGAGCATTGTGACAGAATATCTGTCCATTTTTTTAGAAAGTCATCATTGATTAAGCTTGTTGCTGGCATTATTTTTATCCTAAGGCCTCTCGGTATAATCTTTTGTTTTATGTAATTTTCAAGACTTGTCAATTCCCACACTATTTTCACTTGCTTCTTTAAATTCTTATTCAGGTCTCTAAAGGCAATTTTGATGTTAATATCCTCATCTTTCTTTTCTATGGTTGTAAAGTTGAAACTTTCTGCTGCTTCATTGTGTAGGTTGATAAATTTCCAACTGTCTATATTAAGATTTGCCATCTTGTTTTAAGATATATAATTTTTAGAGGAAAATAGCATAGATTCCTGAATTCAGTTAGTGCCCAATATTGTGGATTAAACCACTAATATATAGATATAATAATGTTGGGAAATAATAATATTTATTTCTCACGGTGCACCGTGAGAAATAAATATTATTATTTCCCAACATTATTATATCTATATCTGCTTTCATCAGCAATCAAAAACTCTGCCATCACCCACCATCAGTGACAGGTACTACCAATCTTTGTCTTGACCCATCATCAAGAATATGCACTTCCAATTTCTGACCTCACCTATCATCGATCACAAACACTGCCAACCATTGCTGTCACACACCATCAGTCTTAGTGTGAACTACTGTGCTCATCCAACATCAGGAACCAGCAAACCTTGGCAATAGCAACCACTGCATTCGGCTATATTCAAACCTTGGCAATACCAACCACTCTCAATACTAGGCACTGCCGATCACTTCCCTCTCCAACCATCAAAACTACACACTCCCAATAACTTCCCTTACCTACCCTTGGAAGAAGCCTTTCTAAATGTTTGGTTGTTGACAACTACTCACAAATGAATCAGGTTCTAGAATAGGCATTATATTGTGGTAAGTGCTGCCATGTCTATCTCCGCAGGGGACCCCCATCAGTTTGAACAGAAGTTTAATTACCGGCGCCCCATGTATCCCATCCTGAGGTACATGTGGGGGAGGGATACGTACCGGCAGAGCATCAAGGTCAGAAATCAAACCTGTAACTACATGATTTAATACCTGATCACCCTCCTTATTTTTACTAAAATAATATTTTTCATACACAGAGCTTGGCCGATTATGCTTCTGAGAATCTTGAGGCTGTGAATCCTCCTCTCTTCCTGCGGTTTCTCAACCTGCTGATGAATGATGCAGTTTTCCTTCTTGATGAGGCCATTCAGGTAATAATGAGCATGGAATGAGTGAGATCATTCACCACCTTTTTACACCATGTCTTTCTCTTATTGTCTGTCCTCCCATCTTTCCATCCCCTTTCCTTATCATGGCCCATTAATCCGTAATCTGTCTTCTATTTTACATGGAACATTTATGTCCCATTTTTTGTAGACTTTGGAGGTGCATATTTGTACTCACGTGTGACCCAGAGTCTACTTCTACTTGACTTCCTCTTGTCTTGAATACCATACAGTGAGGGAAAAAAGTATTTGTTCCCCTGCTGAATTTGAACGTTTGTCCACTGACAAAGAATTGATCAGTCTACAATGTTAATGGTAGGTGTATTTTAACAGGGAGAGACAGAATAACAATAAAAACAAACAAGAAAAACGCATGTCAAAAAAAGTAGGAATTGATTTGCAGGTCAATGAGTGAAATAAGTATTTATTTGATCCCTATCAATCAGCAAGATTTCTGACTCCCAGTTGTCTTTATACAAGTAATGAGCCTCTTAAAGGGAGTGTTAGTAATCTCAACTCGTTACCTGTATAAAAGACACCTGTCCACAGAAGCAATCAATCAGATTCCAAACTCTCCACCATGGCCAAGACCAAAGAGCTGTCCAAGGATGTCAGGGACAAGATTGTAGACCTACACAAGGCTGGAATGGGCTACAAGACCATCACCAAGCAGCTTGGCGAGAAGGTGACAACAGTTGGTGCAAATATTCGCAAATGGAAGAAACACAAAATAACTGTCAGTCTCCCTCGGTCTGGTGCTCCATGCAAGATCTCACCTCGTGGAATTTCAATGACCATGAGAATGGTGAGGAATCAGCCAAGAACTACACAGGAGGATCTTGTTAATTATCTCAAGGCAGCTGGGACCATAGTCACCAAGAAAAATTGGTAACACACTACGCCGTGAAGGACTGAAATCCGGCAGCGCCCCCAAGATCCCCCTGCTCAGGAAAGCACATGTACAGGCCCGTCTGAAGTTTGCCAATGAACATCTGAATTGTTCAGAGGAGAAGTGGTTGAATGTGTTGTGGTCAGATGAGAACAAAATCGAGCTCTTTGGCATCAACTCAATTCCCTGTGTTTGGAGAAGGAATGCTGCCTGTAACCCCAAGAACACCATCCCCACCGTCAAACATGGAGGTGAAAACATTATGCTTTAAGGGTGTTTTTCTGCTAATGGAACAGGGCAACTGCATCAAAGGTACGATGGACGGGGCCATGTACTGTCAAATCTTGGGTAAGAAACTCCTTTCCTCAGCCAGGGCATTGAACATGGGTCGTGGATGGGTATTCCAGCATGACAATGACCAAAAACACACACCCAAGGCAACAAAGGAGTGGCTCAAGAAGGAGCACACTAAGGTCCTGGAGTGGCCTAGCCAGTCTCCAGACATTAATCCCATAGAAAATCTTTGAAGGGATCTGAAGGTTCGAGTTGCCAAACATCAGCCTCGAAACTTTAATGACTTGGGGAAGATCTGCAAAGAGGAGTGGGACAACGTTTTTGACATGCGTTTTTCTTGTTTTTTTTCTTTCTTTCTGTTGTTCTGTCTCTCACTGTTAAACTAGAACATTTAAATTATAGACTGATAATTTCTTTGTCAGTGGACAAATGTTCAAAATCAGCAGGGGATCAAATGTGTTTTTCCCTCACTGCACATCTCTATTTTTTGACTTTCATCCTGTCATCACACTCTTGTGTCTCTCTCCTTGATGCGTGTTACCTTTCTTTATCCTATTACTTTGACTCTCCCATGTGCCCCTTCTCATTATGTGTCACGTGTAGTTGCTTCTTACACTCTCCCTGTGTGTCCCCTGCACACTGTCAATTTTGCTGCCATCATCTGTGCCACTCGTTGCCATGTCTCACCTGTATCTCATTTTGTGACCCCTGTCACTTGTATCAACTCTGTGCCCTCTTTGAATTGCTCTTCCTCTTTACTGTCTTGTTATTATCAGGCTCTCTCCTTATGTTCTAATAATTTCTTTCAGTACCTGAGCAAAATTAAGATTCAGCAGATAGAGAGGGACCGAGGAGAGTGGGACAACCTAAGTGCAGAGAGTCGTCGTGAAAAAGAGTCCAATCTGCTCATGTTTGGCCAACTGGCCCGATTCCACAATATCATGTCTAACGAGACTATTGGGACACTTGCCTTCCTCACCTCCGGTAAAAAGCTTGTGACGGCAACTATCAAATTAAATATCTGGTACAATGATCTAATGTGACCTTACCGGCTTCATTAGATAAATATTAAGTCTAGTGACCTAGTGTGAGATCACAAGTGCTGACAGGTACATATGAGGTCTAGTGACTTAGCGTGAGATCACTAGGACTGACCGGTAATATATATGATGTCTGGTGAGTTTGCGTGACATTACAGGGACTGTCACATAAACATCAGGTCCAGCTTATGTAATATCACAGGGACCTTCTGGTTAATATCAGATATACTGAGTAGTGTTGCAGGACCCATCAGGTATATATTGACATTACACAGAGCATGACCAAGCGTAACAACACTGTGACTGTCAGGCTAATTAATGCATTTTTTTTATTGATCTGCTCTGCTTTGTTGATCCCACATGCAGATATCCACTCCCTCTTCATCCAACCCTTCCTGGCTGAGCGTATAATCTCAATGCTCAACTACTTCCTGCAGCACCTAGTGGGGCCCAAGATGGGAGCCCTAAAAGTGAAGGACTTCAGTGAGTTTGACTTCAAGCCACAGCAGCTTGTTTCTGACATTTGCACAATCTATCTAAATCTTGGGTAAGTGTAATGAGGCCTAGAACATGGGTTTGGTAGAATAGTCTGTGTGCCGGGAGCATCCTTTGGGACCTTACAGTGTGGGCTGATTAGGGCAGCTTGTGTGTGTATATCATATGTGTGGCAGGATATGTAAGTGTGCCCAGAAAGATAAAGAGACGCACACAGAATTGACTAGTCCTGACTTTTACAGGGATGAGGAGAATTTCTGTACCTCTGTTCCCAAGGACGGGCGCTCCTATTCCCCCATGCTCTTTGCTCAAACCGTGCGAGTGCTGAAAAAGATTAACAAGCCGGGGAACATGATTATGGCATTCAGCAATTTGGCGGAGAAGATCAAGGTGAGAGCATAACACACCAGATCTAACACATCACAGTGTATCCTGTATGTGATCATTTTGCTGACGAAATAATTTCTGTGCCATGTCAGTCCTTAGCAGACTTGCAAATGCGAGAGGAGGAGACATATGCGGACGCCCCTGATGAGTTCCTGGATCCCATTATGAGTGCAGTCATGTCGGACCCGGTCATCTTGCCTTCCTCACGTGTCACTGTAGACAGGTCAACCATTGCAAGACATCTACTCAGGTGGGCATCTTAGCAGATTCAGAAAGTATTTCATCACATATTTACCTCCTGTCCTATCATTACATCACACTGTGGTGAAGATATCAAAGATACAGAGTATGAGCTCTATGTAAGTGGGCATAATAACTTAAGGCCATATATACTAAAGTTGAAGGGTTGGGGAAGCTCTAAATTCCTTTGTTATTCCTATAACACTTTAAGGCATACACATCCTATTTTGTTACCGTTGCTAATCATTCAGTCGCTATTGTAAAATACATCAAGATTGTTTAAAATACATTAACATAAGGGATTGCGGCAACCTCTGGTCCATGTTTTTGATGTTGATGCCGCTGATACATTTGAAAAAGCCTGTAAACTGCCTAATAGCAAACACCAGTCCGATGACAGCTAAACATTCTGTGGGTCAAGGAGAATAAAACTAAATGGATGCTTTCTTTGTACTCAACGTGGAGCAGTACACAACAAACTAGACAGGTTCCCGAACATTTACATTCATTTCTGAACTTTTCTAAATGTCCTGTCTTATAGAAGCAACTTGTGTTTAAGTGGGACTTCCCTTTTAAAGTAAGAATTATAAAATTATTGGAGTTCTTTATATCTAGTTTTGCTCATTTGAATAACTTGTCTTGATAATAGCTGAGAAAGAAACACTTGCATATATTAGACATTAAAGTTACCAAAAGTATTGTGCACCATTAGCTAGAGGCTTTAAAAGCATGTGTGAAAGTTGTTTACATTTTTTTAAAAATTAACGTGCTTAATTAAAATTGTAGTTATTGTTTGGATGGCTCCTGATGTGCTCACACAAGAATTGTATAGATAACTATCACACTGATTATATTGTATTTTTATTGATTTCTATATTTAATTTTGATCATGCAGAGAGAGATAGTGTTTCTGCCCTGCAGCTGTAAATTGTGAATTTAATTTCCAGTTCTTTTTTTTTATATAAATATTTTTATTTGGTTGAAACAATTATTTTAAAAGAATTAAAACACTCTGATTTCTCTCATACCACCCATTTACAGTTCTCACAATATTATACATTTGTAAAGTAAAAATATATTATTAATAAAGGGAAATTGGGGATTTGAATCAGATTTCCATATCTCATAGTTTATTTTTACAACTACACAATTACTCCATAATCCTTGCAATAGGTGAAAAATAACAATAAAAGTGATACATAATATTCCTTACTCAGAATGCACAGCTAGATATGGTTAGTACAACAGGGGAGGATAGGAGTCGAAAAACACTAACTTTACAAACACATAATTCAATTTCGCAGCAATAAACGACCTTTTTTCAAATACTTTTCTACCCTCTATCTTATGATGTATGGCGACTTCAAGGCTGTATCTTTTTTAACTTTACAAAGATTTCCTATTTTTAAGACCAATTGGTAATTATGGTGCTCCTCTTTTGGGAGTGAATACAAATTCTGGGTAATTGATGGCAAACTGTTGTTCATATTACTATACCTCTACTCCCTCTGCAGTGATCAGACCGACCCTTTCAACCGCAGCCCTTTGACCATGGATCAAGTCAGGCCAAACCTGGAACTGAAGGAGAAGATCCAGCAATGGCTGTCGGAGCGCAAACAGCAGAGCGAGAACGCCCAGCTCCGATCATCCTAATCCCAACACAAACTGACATCTCCTCTGCTTCCTGAGAGGAGGGATGATTAAATCTGCACCTGTACAGCGTCCTGTCCCTGCAGCACAGGATTCCAGTATGGAAACTGTTAATAGCTGTCATCAGCCCTCCACCATTAGAGCAATAGAGTGGAGAATCCTATTCTGAAGACTGTTGGTGCCTCGGCCACAGAGAGCTGCTCTAGACCTGCATTTACTGTTAGTGTCAGCGCTTAGACAAGGGGATGAGTAGTGATCCCTCACATCCACTCACACAGGATTATATATGTATTCTGCCTCTGATTTGGTGCAATTTATGCCAATTTTATTTTATTTTGAAAGTTTTAAGATGCAGACCCTGAATGTTTACCACCCATAGCAAAGCTGAGCCTATGACTTTGGAATAAATAAATATATATATATAAGAGTATATAGAAAATATTAAGAAAGAGCAGGCAGGATCCCAGGAGTCTCCTGATATGCAGCCTGACCTGAGATGGATTGAATCTGAAGAGTTATTGTATTATAATCTGAAGGTTAATAAATAATCAGATCTACCACTTTTAGTCAGAGTCTTAACTATCAGTCTTGATACTCTATATCTGGGGTCGTCAACTTTTTAATAGCTACCATCCTACCACCCGTGCCGCAGTGTATCAATTTACCCATCATCTTGTTTCTGGTTCCATAAATCATATGACCATATCTATGTATCACCCTGTACTTACTAGATAGTGATCCGGTCCTGACTGCTGTCACCATCTCTCCAATCAGACAAGCGTGGTGCCGTGGGTGTCCAGCGTGAGACGTCGCTTGTCACTGACCCCCCAAGCAATTACCCTGCGGCCCACCATAAAAGTTTGAATTGCTCCCGCTAGTGGGCGGTAGGGACCAGGTTGACTACCACTGCTCTATATCGTTATATAGTGCAGCATTTTCATTATCCGTGCTTAAATACCTGTATCCTTGCACAGTGCCCTAGGTATATTATGCAGTAAAGTGAGCTCATTATTAAAGGACCACTTTAGTGCATTAATAAGTAAATCTCATATGTTTGTTTGCTGGCCATAGGCTGTTAAAAAAAAGAATGCAGTTTAAAACGTTAACAGTTTTTCATTGCTTATAAACTGTCTGTTTTCTTCTCCAGTATTTCTCCTCCTACCTGTGTCACTAGGGATGTAGAGTGCCCTGGTGCTGGAGCTTGGAAGTAGGCTGGGATGATGTCACTGGCCCTGCCCCATGACATTATTCACTCTACCCCCACTGCCTACATAGAGGTAACAGCTCTATTGTAACCTGCTTGCAACTTGTGTTCAGGTTCCTTTTACTGAGCATGCTCAGTCTGAAACAGAACCTACAATGGTTAGACTTTAGTCCAACACACAGGTAGTGTTGGCTGCGCCCCTTATAGACACAGGTAGGAGGAGATACTCGGCTATACTGTAGGAGAAAACAGACTGTTTAAAGGCTAAGAAAAATGTTAACTTAAATGTTAAACTATTTTGGATCTGTATACAGTGCAGTGAACCTAGCGCCACAAGCAGCAAGTATTTAGAGCATTTGCCTAGTAGTATGAAGCCCCTAACAATGTGGGCGGAGCCTGTCGTCCTGTAAATATACTATTTTGAAAAGCTACACTTAAAAATAGACTGCGTTTAGATTGTTAGAAAATGATGGCCTCTAATTATTTACTCTTTATATGCAATTCTGCTGCTGTGAAATCTACTACTCTACTTTCTATTGATCAACTTCTTATTGAATTCACAGGAAACTTTGTTTTTCCGCCTTGAAGAATGTGGCATTTACAACTGCTAGTGCTTAACCTCAAGGGAAAGGTCTTTCGTGTACAAGGACATAGATTTATGAGAAAGTAACAAACACAATCTGAAACATGCAAAAGTCTGTCCCTGTAGTTCGTGCATACAATGTGTCTATATTATTAGATGTACTAGCTGACAATAGACTATCTAAGCAGTATTCTTGTAACATACTGCTGAGAGACAGAGTCCATGATTGAGCTACAGGGTCAGACCTATGCAGCGACTATTTGGAAGAATGTAGTGAGTAAAAACAGAGCTTTTAAGAACGTATTAATAAAATGATGTTTAGATATGCAAATAAACATTTAGGTAGTTGATTTTAAAAGCAGGGAACCTTCCCTATCCCTTTAATAGGCATACTACAAATCACACCAATCAGCTATTTGACAATAAAGATAAATCTTGTATTTAATAAGACAGTTTAGTCGTTCCATTGTGTCTGACTCTCTGTGACCTTATGGACCGCAGCACACCCGGCCCATTTGTGTCTGGTCCATAAGGTGTTGTTGGCAAAGTTACTGGAGTGGATTGCCAGTCCCTTCTACTGACCTCTCTGCTATCACCTGCCCATTTTGGGTGACCCTACATGGTATAGCTCACAGCTTCATTGTGGAACACAAGTCCCTTCACCACGACAAGGTAGCGATCTAGAAGGAGAATAAGACATAGAAAGGTTTAAGCGTATGTATGTGTTATGTAATTTTTTGAAATGCATTTTATAGGAGGCCAAGTGATGTGAGGGGGGAGACAGCCCAGAAGAGATGAAGAGAAACACGAATTTCAAATTGCAGTCGTAATCAACTGGCTAAAATGTCCAATAGATGGACTTGCTTTTGGTTAAGAACTGTGGGAAACCATTTGCTTTTCAGTTCCCTACTTCCTGCTCCACCTCTCAATAATAACACCCCACCTCTGGACATCACAGATTAGCCATTCTGTTCTACACTAGGCCTCATTTGGCTCTAGAGCATTGGACTGTACACCCTGTGTCAGAATCTGCCTAATAAAGGACCACAAGAAGAAGCCTGTAAGGTAACAGCACCATAACCGGGTCTAGTCATTTCGGTGCCATTCCTCATCCTAGGCCCAGTGACCAAGGTGTCCATGTCTGGCTTATCCTATAACTGATACAGAGACCAGCTATGTCTCAACAAAGTGCTGATAAAACTGTGGATAGATGCCTTGAAGGACACAGAAAATGTTCAAAATATGGTATAATTTATAACTATAGGTACTTTATCAACTTGAAATATATATATATATATATATATATATATATATATATATAGTGTGTGTATTTCTTACAATAAATTTACTCTGATGATTTGTCTTTCAGGCTTTCTGATTACTCCTTGGCCCTTTTATCTTTATGCTATTCTGTAATGATTACCAATCATTATACACTACCTATTTACTCCACTTATGTAAGCACAAAACTTTGCTAGAATAAATGAGAACATGTTCAGAACTTCAGGGAGTAATTAGCAGTTATTAGTAATGATTATGTGCTATCAGAATGATAAACATGAGGGCTAATGGGAGTTAAGGTGGATTGAAATAAAAACCCCAATGTATGTTACTGTAAGAAAATTTACATTTTTAAATACTATCCAAGTGATAAAATACTTTTTTTTTTGGTTCTCCTTTTTGTTTTTTGTTTTTTTCCTTCAATCTCTTTTATTGTCTATACATCATTTCATAACATAACCAATAAAAAAATTAAATATATAAAAATAAAAAACACACACAAAAAACAAAATGACATAACCAATACATACAATATATAAGAAAAATATACAATAGCATATACTTTAAAAACATAAATTTCACCAATCCAACCAATATTAGTGTTTCATCTGTGTATCTCGGAGAGAGACAAAAAAAGAATAAAACAAAAAGAGGATTTAATATAGAGCTACAGTATGTATATTTTATATATATACTAGCAATTGCCCGTCAAAAAATTATGTCAATGAAATTGTAAATGAGCTAATGCTGTTTGGTGTATAATAATACATTAATAAATTAATATACTTTACCTATTTTTAAGTAATATATGCAGGAAGCATTGTGTTGAAGAGCTGACAATCTGTTTTGATGTTGCTGCAGTTTAAAGTGGTGTGGAGCTGCTGTGTAAGCGTGCTGAACGTGTGCGGTGTAATAGTGTGAGTGCGAGAGACTAAACCATTAGCGTAGTTGTGTACTTCCGCATTGTTGTAATATGGCGGGTAATGTGTGGTATGCGTCTTTGCGGAATATCCGTAGGTCTTTTGTGGTGTTTTGCGTGTTTCTTGTGGTGTTTTGCGTGTTTCTTGTGGTGTTTTGCGTGTTTACAGTGCTGTAGCCTCGTTTTCGTTTTGTTCGGCGGCCATTTTTTCTCTTGCTTAGAGAATTTTTGAGTGTCTAAACTCTTTTGAGGTGTAACTTCATTTTTTGAGGTCCTGCATGCCCCCTCTTGCTGTAGGTAAGCTTTTTATGTATGTGTTGTGTGTATTTATTGTGTTTTTAATTTTTTTATGTTCGCGGGTTGCAGACGATTTTTGCGAGGTCGTAATGTGTGGTAACGTGTGTCGTATGTTGTTTGCGTTCCAATATAAAGTTTGCGAGGGTCGTAGTTGCTGTAATGGAGCGCCTTCGGCGCCGTGTGTTGTATGTTTTTTGCGTTCCGACGTAAAGTTTGCGAGAGTCGCAGTTGCTGGCAAGGAGCGCCTTCGGCGCTCCTTGCCAGCAACTGGGGCCAACGCTATGCGAGAGCCGTGGCTCGCTGTGCGAGCCCGCAAGCGTTAGCAATAACTCGTATGCTCACAACTTATATAATAATTTACACATAGCAGGGAAAAAGTGCATATATTGTAATCCACCTTAAGTGAACAGAAGAGGAGAAAGGCAGGGGTGGGACTTTGTCTGAATGCTGGTCCCTGAGGATACAGGATCTGATGGGATACTGAATCTATTATTACAGTAGCACTGCAGGAGATAATTTACACATAGCAGAGAAAAAGTGCATGTATGCTTCAATATATAGGAATCCACCTTAAGTGAACAGCAGAGGAGAGAGGCCCCTGCGTGATGTCATTAACAGATGCCGGCAGCTCACAGGAAAAGCAGCAGGAGGTGCTCCCATCAGAGTAAGGAGAGGGGGGAAAGAAGGAGGATAACGGGGAGGTAGGAGGATGATAAGGGGTGAGGAGGAGGATGATGATAAGGGGTGAGGAGGAGGATGATGATAAGGGGTGAGGAGGGGGGTTAAGATAAGGGGTGAGGAGGAGGATGATGTGGGGAAGGAGGGAGCATGTTGTCAAACTGCGAGTTGTCATCCTGCAAGGCCGCAAGTGTGACGACAACTCGCAGTTAGACAATTATAATATGTGATATGTAACGGAGCTGGAACACGCAGTCCAATATCTCCGCTGGTATACAGTAAAATACCCAAGAAGCACTACAGTTTCACCATTCCCGACCTCCCATATTGGACGACACACAATTTGGGAGTCAAATGAATACTGACTTTATTTACCTTTACAGAAATATATATACATCTCTTTGGCCACAGGTAATACACATGCCCATATTTGGCCGCACAATACACATAAAGAGAACAATTTGTGGGTCACACCTCCCTGGCAACTTTGATACAATCAGACATTGATTCAATTACACTTCTTTGTTCTTATCTGAGAATGAAAACACTGTATACAATAGACTTCCTTTATCTTATGCGGAGTCGCTGTAACAGGATTATCTCCCATGCCACGTAGCTGCAAATGTCTGGGACAATATTCTGCAGAGCATCAACCAACATACATATAGTAGGATCATATTTTAACCATAATAATCATAAAACAGGGTAAAACAGTGATGGGTTCCGCTACACACCTCCCCCGTGACCATAAGCCGGCATACACGGTCTGATCCCAACGGATCGGCCTGGGGATGTCCGTACAAAAGTATTTGTTGGTCAATTCTCTAGTTGGACAACCCATCAGCATTACTGTAATTCACATTTACTCACATTTCCCATATCCCCAGATTGCTGGGATCTGAGCGCACAAAACTACCGAATAGTGCTCAGATCCTATTCACACAGTTCAATTGCCATGTAGCTAAAGTCTTTTCCATAGTCTTTCATTATATGAATGGGCTCCATGGCATAGCTATCTGGGGTATCATGGTTCACACAGGGCAAGTACCGAATGACCCCCCTGTATGTAAAGGGCCAGAATGAGTGACATACACTCTGGTATGGCCGAACACTGGTTCCAAAGGGCAATATGTACCAGGGCCATAGTCGCAGGGCAGGAGGCTGGCAAACAGTCCTCTCCAAGCCAAAGTGGCGAAGGGCACTTCGTCACACATCTCCCCTTTGGGGGGAAGTCTAACCAGGCACCTGGATATTTCGCTGGGGTGATGGTGCAACACGCTGAGGGGACTTGAGGGGCAGAGGCCAGCGGCACTCTGCCCTGATGCCAGCTCTTCTGCTGGTATAACCTGCAGGACCTCCTGCTCTGTACAAGGGACAAAGGGAGGGCAGAGGCCGACTGCACTCTGCCCCGCTGTCAGCTCTTCTGCTGGGCTACTTGGGACATACTCCGGCTCAGTAGCCAGGGAAACGTGGGGGTCAGTGGGGGTTAACATTTCCTCTGTTAACCCTGGGGCCACATTAGAAGTTAGCTGGGGACTGGAATTTGTACTTACCCCCTCCTCCGGTTGTCCCAGTGACGGTAGTTGGGGATCTGGACAAGCTGTGGGTGCAGAGACCACGGTCCCATCTGCGCCGTCTGGGAGATTGGTGTCTCCCCTGGTTAGGGTAAACTGTTGCTGGGGGGGAAGGACGACACCTTCTGCCCCCTGTGTTTCACACTGCCGCTGGGGGGGAAGGACGACACCTTCTGCTCCCTGCGGTACACACTGCCGCTGGGGGGGAAGGACGACACCTTCTGCCCCCTGGGGTTCACACTGCCGCTGAGGGGGAAGGACGACACCTTCTGCCCCCTGGGGTTCACACTGCCGCTGGGGGGAAAGGACGACACCTTCTGCCCCCTGGGGTTCACACTGCCGCTGGGTAGGAAGGACGGCCCCTTCTGCTCCCTGGGGTACACACTGCCGCTGGGGGGGAAGGCCGACACCTTCAGCTCCCTGGGGTACACACTGCCGCTGGGGAGGAAGGACGACACCTTCGGTTCCCTGGGGAACACACTGCCGCTGGGGAGGAAGGATGACACCTTCAGCTCCCTGGGGTACACACTGCCGTTGGGGGGGGGAAGGACGACACCTTCGGCCCCCTGGGGTACACACTGCTGCTGGGGAGGGAGGACGACACCTTCAGCTCCCTGGGGTACACACTGTCGCTGGGGAGGAAGGACGACACCTTCAGCTCCCTGGAGTACACACTGTCGCTGGGGAGGAAGGACGACACCTTCTGCCCCCTGGGGTACACACTGCCGCTGGGGAGGAAGGACGACACCTTCTGCCCCCTGGGGTACACACTGCCGCTGGGGAGGAAGGACGACACCTTCAGCTCCCTGGGGTACACACTGCCGCTGGGGGGGAAGAACAACACCTTCGGCCCCCTGGGGTTCACACTGCCGCTGGGAGGGGGAATTAGTTGGAGTATTCCACGTGGAGCGGTTTCTGTTTCTGGGACAGTCTCTCTGCATGTGGCCCTGCTGGTTACACGTGTGGCACCTGATGTACCGTGGAGGGGTTTGGTAGTTCCCACCACCCGGACGCAGTGCTGGGGGGGGGTTAATGGTGGGAGGTGGGTTAGCAGCTCCCAAGATGGACCGCTCCCGTGCCCGCTGCTTTTCCATTATGGATTTGTGGACATCTGTCATTAACCATTCCAAGGTTTTTATGGGAAGCGTACCTGGGAAAAAGGCCAGTCTGCTTTGGAGTTCTCTTTGAAACTCAGTCTGTGGGGTAATAAGAGGTACTGTAACCATGAGTTCCTTTCTGTCTGCATCCCTGTAGTCCGCGGCCGCCTCCTCCTCCTTATGATAGAACGCTGTCTGAAAACTAGCCGGTTCCATCCTGCTGTAGCCAGGGGCGCTGTACGGATACTAGCGTTGCCCTCAATTTGTACTCCACGGAATGGTGTCTCCTGTAGCTGTCCTTCTGACCGTGGGAACAATTCCGCCACTTGCCAACAAATGTAACGGAGCTGGAACACAAATCCAATATCTCCGCTGGTATACGGTAAAATATCCAAGAAGCACTACAGTCTCATCATCCCCAACCTCCCATATTGGACGACACACAATTTGGGAGTCAAATGAATACTGACTTTATTTACCTTTACAGAAATATATATACATCTCTTTGGCCACAGGTAATACACATGCCCATATTTGGCCGCACAATACACATAAAGAGAACAATAGGTGGGTCACACCTCCCTGGCAACTTTGATACAATCAGACATTGATTCAATTACACTTATTTGTTCTTATCTGAGAATGAAAACACTGTATGCAATAGACTTCCTTTATCTTATGCTGAGTCGCTGTAACAGGATTATCTCCAATGCCAAGTAGCTGCAAATGTCTGGGACAATATTCTGCAGAGCATCAACCAACATACATATAGTAGGATCATATTTTAACCATAATAATCATAAAACAGGGTAAAACAGTGATGGGTATATATAGTAAATTAAAAGTACATGTGTGTTCACATTTGAATGTCTAAAGCAAGTTAAAAAACCTGCTTCCAGTTCAGAGTTCCGAGAAAAACAGTTATTACACAGTTATTATTGTTGTGGTGAACTACCTACTCATAATTTCCACAACACAGGCTGAGATCCCGCTCCATGCTGATGATAGCCAGTAAGCTTGAAACAGCTGTACATGGATTGGATACTCAGCCTGTGTTTATTCCAACCTTAAAGCTGTGTAATACAGCATGCATAAGCTTAAATGAAGCCATGTTTGATAATGGCTACGGAATGAAGAGCGAGGCATTTGTGGGCATATTTGTGTGTCCCGGCTCAACTTCCCAGAATGCAGTGTAATAACTGTTTTTATCGGAACTCTGAACTGGAAGCAGGTTTTTTATCTTGCTTCAGACATTCAAATGTGAACACAGATGTACTTTTTATTTACTATTCTACTGTACGGTGGAGGGCTTCTATCGCTCTTTTGCCCACCATATTATAAATTATTGTTGTGGTGAACTATATATATATATATATATATATATATATATATATATATATATAAAGAGAGAAAAAGGAGGAACATGCGAAAGGGGAGTAGATCAAGAGGGGGTAAGTGACAAAGTATTGTTAGATATTATTTTCTTCCCATTTTTTGACCGTTTTTCCTTCTTTCTTATAACGTTTAAGTCCTTTTTCCAACTCCCTATCTCAATCAACTACTCTCTCAATGCCAGACCATTTTGGAATTTCCTTGGACTTCCACAGTTTAACTATACACCATTTACTAACTAATAAAATATGAGAGATTAACCACCTCTGATGGTTCAAACTTTGGTTCTCAAAGATATGAATAACATTTGTTCTGGGCTCAGGGGTATCCTTATGCTTGTTATTGCTTCAATCTGGTCTATACAAATCTTCCAATAGTACTGTATTTGTGGACAATCCCACCAGATATGTGATTGGGACCCCCTGCCCCCACAGCCTCGCCAGCACTCTTCTGAGTTTGTTTTACTAATTATTTTCATATTCGTGAGTACCAGATACCACCTCTGTATTCATTTGACATATAGCTCTCTATATGAAGTACATAAAGTAGTCTCTTTTACTAAAGAGCATGCTCTAAACCAATTTTCTCTCATCAACACACAGTCCAATTATTGTTTCCATTTAATCATTCTGTTTGTTTTCAATCTTTCTTCTCTAGTTCTTAATATTTTATTAAATTTAGAGATAGTATGAGTTTTTTGCCCCCTGACTATAATCAATTCTATTGGTGAATAATCTCTAAACTTGTTCAAAAGGATACCATGGGATCTCAATTCCTTTGTGATGGTCATATATTCTAGCCAATTAATATATGAGGTCTGACATTTTTGTAATAGTCTTGTGTGGGATATGCATACATTGTTGTCGAATAGATCTCCCAATTTAGTCACTCCAACTGTTTTTAATTTCTGGAGATCTATATTTTTATTATTATAATGAAGAAGACTTATCGGGGCAGCTGGTGAAGGATACTTTGCTAAGTCTCATACATTTCTATTTGTATACTAGAATTTTAATAAAGAACGAATACCCACAAATAGAGGCATTGGATCTTTGGAATCTAGCTTAGGGAGCCATAGGAGTCATTCCAAAGGAAAGTCCCCCATAAGATCCTCTTCTAATTTAAGCCATTTTGACTTTTTAGATGATAAATTCCATCCAAGTAGATGGTTTGTCATAATGGCATTATGTATGCCTAACATTATTATTATTATTATCTTTTATTTGTA
Organism: Discoglossus pictus; assembly: GCA_027410445.1. Taxonomy (NCBI): domain Eukaryota; kingdom Metazoa; phylum Chordata; class Amphibia; order Anura; family Alytidae; genus Discoglossus; species Discoglossus pictus. The sequence continues at coordinate 129,091,342 of CM050169.1, read as the reverse complement.
TTGCGCCAACATATTCCGTAGCGCTGTACAGGGGATAAGAACAAGGGAAATACACGTTTAACAAAATTAAAAAAATTTGAAGAGCCCTGTTTTGAGCTTAGAATCTTAGCAGAAAGTGCTTTATCCCAAAGCACCCTACAAGACTAGAAACTCGCTACTTACAATCTAAAGGGAATTAAAGGGCAGAGAACTGGGGAAGAGTAACAAATAAGGAATAGCAAGGGCAAGGAAGTAAGTGAAAGATAGAAAGAATTTTATTTTAGAGGGAGAGGGGATGGATCTGAGGTGAAAGAGTAGTATGTTGGCTGACCCCTAGTGTTGAGATGATATATCTGCAAGTAGGAAGTCAGGTGTTTTCTATGGCTCTATAAATTTAATCTGAGTTGGGGTGGGTGGGTGAGGGGAAGGGACGGAGGGCAGTTCTGAGTCTGTCACAGATGAAGTAGGCCTTAAAACCAGAGTAAATTTGCACTGAAAGAAAGAGAGAGAGAGAATGGATTGGGGTCAGACAGTACAGGAAGATAGGAGAGTTAGGAAGGAATGAGAGAGAGACCATAGAATAAAGGTATTTGAGGAGGGGGGAGGAGATTTGAGGTAATTATGCCAGCCATAAATGGGGGAAGGATGGGGGGGGGGAAGGTGGGGACAGCAGAGCAGGGTATAGGAAACAGTTAAAAATTGAAAACAAAAAGTCAGAATATTTCTATCTGCCAAGATATAATAACATGCATACAGTAGTGATATTAATAAACATATTGGCTCCAGGGATGGCACAGTTTCCATAGTCTTCTCCATACCTGCTGAGGTGTTCTGAATGCAGTTCTGAGTGTGTCACAGATGAAGTAGGCCTTAAAACCAGAGTAAATTTGCACTGAAAGAAAGAGAGAGAGAGAATGGATTGGGGCCAGACAGTACAGGAAGATAGGAGAGTTAGGAAGGAATGAGAGAGAGACCATAGAATAAAGGTATTTGAGGAGGGGGGAGGAGATTTGAGGTAATTATGCCAGCCATAAATGGGGGAAGGAGGGGACAGCAGAGCAGGGTATAGGAAACAGTTAAAAATTGAAAACAAAAAGTCAGAATATTTCTTTCTGCCAAGATATAATAACATGCATACAGTAGTGATATTAATAAACATATTGGCTCCAGGGATGGCACAGTTTCCATAGTCTTCTCCATACCTGCTGAGGTGTTCTGAATGCAGTTCTGAGTGTGTCACAGATGAAGTAGGCCTTAAAACCAGAGTAAATTTGCACTGAAAGAAAGAGAGAGAGAGAATGGATTGGGGCCAGACAGTACAGGAAGATAGGAGAGTTAGGAAGGAATGAGAGAGAGACCATAGAATAAAGGTATTTGAGGAGGGGGGAGGAGATTTGAGGTAATTATGCCAGCCATAAATGGGGGAAGGATGGGGGGGGGGGAGGGGGGGACAGCAGAGCAGGGTATAGGAAACAGTTAAAAATTGAAAACAAAAAGTCAGAATATTTCTATCTGCCAAGATATAATGACATGCATACAGTAGTGATATTAATAAACATATTGGCTCCAGGGATGGCACAGTTTCCATAGTCTTCTCCATACCTGCTGAGGTGTTCTGAATGCAGTTCTGAGTGTGTCACAGATGAAGTAGGCCTTAAAACCAGAGTAAATTTGCACTGAAAGAAAGAGAGAGAGAGAATGGATTGGGGTCAGACAGTACAGGAAGATAGGAGAGTTAGGAAGGAATGAGAGAGAGACCATAGAATAAAGGTATTTGAGGAGGGGGGGAGGAGATTTGAGGTAATTATGCCAGCCATAAATGGGGGAAGGATGGGGGGGGGGGGGAAGGTGGGGACAGCAGAGCAGGGTATAGGAAACAGTTAAAAATTGAAAACAAAAAGTCAGAATATTTCTATCTGCCAAGATATAATAACATGCATACAGTAGTGATATTAATAAACATATTGGCTCCAGGGATGGCACAGTTTCCATAGTCTTCTCCATACCTGCTGAGGTGTTCTGAATGCAGTTCTGAGTGTGTCACAGATGAAGTAGGCCTTAAAACCAGAGTAAATTTGCACTGCTGAGGTGTTCTGAATGCAGTTCTGAGTGTGTCACAGATGAAGTAGGCCTTAAAACCAGAGTAAATTTGCACTGCTGAGGTGTTCTGAATGCAGTTCTGAGTGTGTCACAGATGAAGTAGGCCTTAAAACTAGAGTAAATTTGCACTGCTGAGGTGTTCTGAATGCAGTTCTGAGTGTGTCACAGATGAAGTAGGCCTTAAAACTAGAGTAAATTTGCACTGCTGAGGTGTTCTGAATGCAGTTCTGAGTGTGTCACAGATGAAGTAGGCCTTAAAACCAGAGTAAATTTGCACTGCTGAGGTGTTCTGAATGCAGTTCTGAGTGTGTCACAGATGAAGTAGGCCTTAAAACCAGAGTAAATTTGCACTGCTGAGGTGTTCTGAATGCAGTTCTGAGTGTGTCACAGATGAAGTAGGCCTTACAACCAGAGTAAATTTGCACTGCTGAGGTGTTCTGAATGCAGTTCTGAGTGTGTCACAGGTGAAGTAGGCCTTAAAACCAGAGTAAATTTGCACTGCTGAGGTGTTCTGAATGCAGTTCTGAGTGTGTCACAGATGAAGTAGGCCTTAAAACCAGAGTAAATTTGCACTGCTGAGGTGTTCTGAATGCAGTTCTGAGTGTGTCACAGATGAAGTAGGCCTTAAAACCACATAGGGTGGTTAATCCTCCCTCTTCAACAGATCTCTTTGTGATGTTTAATTTCAACTGTGATTTCTTCTTCTTCATCTTAATATATTTATTCAGAAAACTTTGCATTTTATTAATTGAGTAAATGGGTGCCACTTGGGGAATACATCTCCAAATATATGTTATTTTGGGGACAATCAACATTTTTATCATACCAATCCTACCATACCAAGATAAATGTTCAAGTTTCCATTCTAGGATGTCTTGTCTGATCTGTCTAAATACTTTATCCATGTTATTTTTCAGGATAGACCTAATTTATGTTGTATAATGTATCCCCAAGTGGCAAATACCCTGACCGTTCCAATTGAGTTTAAACTTATTTTTAAGTAATCAATTTCTTCACTTCTAAGTCCAAACATCAGTGTATCAGATTTCAAGTCATTAATCTTAAGGTAGGAAAGACTACTGAATTTTTCTATCTGAGCACATACCGCTGGTTGGCCTAACAGGATCTGTCAAAGTGAGTATCATATTATCAGCGAACATTAGAACCCTGTGTCGATTTTACCCAATTTTTAAACCAGCAATGGATTCTGCTGTTCCTATTTCGGCCAGCGGTTCTAGAGTCAAAACAAAAATTAACAGGGATAGGGGACAACCCTGTCTCGTCCCATTATGTAATAGAAAATTTCTCGGTTTCATAATCAATACCCGTCACCTTCACTCTAGAGTTTTTATAGAGTGACATGATTGCTTTATTGCCAAATTCCTCTAGTTTAAATTTATCTAAGACCGCCTCAATATATAGCCAATTTACCCTATCGAACGCCTTTTTGGCATCCAATGAGATGGTTAAGAGAGGTATATCCCTAACTTTGGCGTGCCACAGTAGATTAATCAATCTTCTTGTATTCTCCGAGCCTTCTCTTAGGTATGAATCCAACCTGGTCATAATTGACCAGGCTGGAAACATACCTTTTAAGCCTATTAGCTAGAATCTTGGCATACATTTTCGTATCAATATTTATTAGGGAAATAAGTCTATAATTTTTATATATTTCTGGATCTTTCCCTGGTTTAAGAATGTTAACAATGTTGGCTTCTGTCATTTCGGATGGAATCTGGCCTGATTTTTTTATTTCATTAAACATATTACAGAGAATAGGGCTCAGTTCTTTTCTAAACATTTTTATAATATATCCCAGTAAATCCATCTAAACCAGGAGCTTTGTTAACTTTTAAGTCTGTAATAGCTTGTTCTACTTCCTTTAGCGAACCCTCTTTATTCAGTTCTAATAGTTCTTCCTTAGTTATTCTGGGTAATCTTATTTGCTCTAAGAATTCTTCTATCCCCTTTCTAGAGGGTTTTGAGAAATTCTCACTTGATTCAAGATTGTATAGGGATTGGTAGTACGACTGAAAGACATTCCCAATTTCTGTCGGGTGATTATGTTTCTCGTTATTTATATCTCTGATACTTAGTTCTTTGATTGATCCACTGTTTTCTAATTTTTTTCAGGAGAAGCTTTCCTGCTTTATTACCCAGGGTATAATGGTCTTCTTGAAACCTGAGAATTGCTTTATCTGTTTGTTTCTGCAGGATTTTCTGCATTTGTGTTTTAACTTCCTTAATTTGTAGTATAGTATTAGAGTCTAGACATTTTTTGTTCTTATTTTGCCAAACGTTCACTTCCATATATAGTTCTCTCAGTGTTCTGCCTCTATTCTTATTAAGATATGCACTACTAGCAATACATAACCCTCTGACGAAGGCCTTATGTGTACACCATATAGTTGTGTCTAAGGGGACAGATTTTTCATTTAATTAAAAAAAAAATACTTATTTCCTTTTTTAATTTATTCACAAATTCTTCTGATTTCAGCAGAATGCAATCCATTTTCCATTGCTTGGGTTTATAAATATCTTGAGAATCTTTCAATGTCATGCTTATCACTGCGTGATCTGACCACAAGATATCTCCTATTGTGATGGACTTAACATTTTCGAGTGTTTTAATATCTGTCAAAAAATGGTCTATCCGAGTATAACATTGATGTCATCCGGAGAAATAAGTGTAATCAGAAGATTTATGAAGAAAATTGTTTTGCGGTCTTCGTTAGGATATCTGGAATTCCTTTTACCTTATTTAGGGCTATTCTATCTGTTGTAGAATCAAATAACATATTAAAGTCCCCTCCTATAATCAACCTGCCCTTATTAATCTGATTTATTTGTTGGAGGGTTTTCCTAAAAAATTTCACCTGGTTAAAGTTAGAAAGATATAGGTTTGCTATAGTGTAGATTTCTTTGTTTACTTTTCCCTGCCTATTGTTCTAACCACTCTTATGTTTTAACAGTTTACACTCTCTCTTCGATCTAAAAACGTGGTTGTCTGATTCATCTTTCATACAAACATTCAATCTCCTTATTGCATTAGATCTCCTATGCAATTTCATCTTACAGGGCTATTACGCCGATGTACAAAAACGAGGGGGTACCAGAGAACCCAAATGGGTCCTAAAAGGAAGAGCCGTAGTACATTTCTTCCTACTCATCCCATATCTTCAATATATATTATCTGTATATTAACTATAAGATAATGTGTATCTATTTCTTTTTGCTATTATTTCTTATTGTGTGTTCATAAAAAAAATGAAAAAAAAATTCTTAGTGATAGCATTATACTGCCTTGTGTTGCCCTACTATACTATTAAATAGGTGCATTTTTCTGGTGCTTTTTATTACTATTATCCTAACCTAATAATAGTAAGTGAATGTCAATTATTTATAATTTTAACATATATTAAAATTCTTTAATATAAATAATTGAGTGTTTTTAATCTCCTCTAACCTCTTCATATTATAATAAAACTTTATATGTCTAAAGATTGATGTTTTATTTAGCCCAATTTTGCTCAATAAGGGCTAATTCATTATTTTGATTGTTGCTCTCTTCCACAGATCTATCAACGTCCATCTAGGCCAACCAATTTCTGGATCTCAAAATATATAAGGAGCCTTTCACCTCTATTTCACAGTCCAACCGCGTATATATAGTATATACCACTGTTATAGATCTGTATTATTTATGCCTCTGTATACAGGGAGCGTTGAAGCGCCAAAAACTTGATGGAGTGACTATCCGCAAGATTTATATCGGCACACCTCTCAGTGTGAGGATTGTAGTAGAGGCTCGGGCAAACTAGACATAACACATGCCTCTTGTACATAACCCACATTGAAATGTATCATTGTGAGTAGGTATATATAGTTTTTATATGATATTACTAAAAATAAATGCCCTTATATGATTTTACATTCGGCTGGTAAAGAGCGAATTGGGTGTATAAGTGTTCAGTTGTACAGTGAATTGAAAAACACAGAGGTATTTTAACGACTTGTTTGTATGCTATAATTTTTTATATCTTAGCCAATGTCTAATTGTTTTTATTGTTCTCTAATTGTTGTAGTTCATAAATTCAGCTTCTGCTTACTTCACTGGCAGAGCTTGGCAGCTTTTTTTTTTATATTAAGGACCTATATCTGATGGTGATAAGGCTCTTTGAACCTAAACAGATATCTCATAATAGGCTGTTTAAGCTGTTTGGTGTATTGAATATAGATTGTCACCAAGCTATCTCTTGTGCAAAAGCCACACAGTCCAGAGCCGCTAATATACCTCCAAACCATCTGTTATTATTATTATTATTATTACTTTTATTTGTAACGCGCTAACATATTCTGTAGCGCTATACAGGGTAAAAGAACAAGGAAAAATATAATTTTAATAAACTGCAAAAAATGGAGGGCCCTGTTTTGAGCTTAGAATCTTTGTAGAAAGTGTTTTTTCCCAAAGCGCGCTACAAGATTGAAAACTCTCTACTTACAATCTAAAGGGGATGGAAGAGGCAGATAAGAAATAGCAAGGGTCAGGAAGAAAGTGAAGTTTCATTAGGTAGGAGGGTATGCAAAGTTAGAATGTTTTTTCATATTGAAGGAAAAGGAAAGCATCTGAGAAAGTAATTTCGTAAGTGATTCTAGTATGTAATATGTTGTCTGCCCCTAGTGGTCAAATAGTTTAATCTGCGAGTGGGAGGTGAGGGGCCTGTGTTAGGATGTATGTCCCAAGAAGCCAGCAGAAGAAAGAGAGAGAGGGAGAGGAGGTGAGATTTGGACTTGCAGAAGTGTTTCTGCTTATGAGCTTTAGATGGGGGAAGAGATAGTGAATGGAGGAATGAGAGTAGCTCATGGGAGCATAAAAGAGGAGAGGAGAGCATGGAAGGTGAGATGGTTATGTTGGAGACATGATGTGGAAAAGTTGAGAAGAGGAGCTTGAGGAAAAGATAGGATGTAGTGAGGAAGAAACAGGCATGAGGAAACATTGTGTAATAGATTAATTAGGTATTATTAGCAGGTGTTGCTAATTGATCAGCTGTAGAAAACTTAAGTGACTCAATAAATCAAGAGAAACAAGGGGAGGGTGGGAAGTGATTGTAGGTCCAGAGAGAGTGAGAGAGGAGAGACTGCAACAGAATATGAGAAGGATAGACAAATGTTATTTCACAGATATGAAGCAATAAAACCAGGCTTTGCGGTGGGGGAGCCCGTTTAGTTCATCATGTCCTCAGATCCGAGTATAATAATAAACGGATGCTCCACTGGAGCTCTCACCTCTGCATATACTTCACCAGCTCGCGTGTGTGCAATTCCTCTGTTTCAATTGTCTACAAAGCTGATGATCCGTTAGTTGTCTCTCCTTCCCTTCCTCGCTGAACAGCTATGACTTCGCCAGGGCTCTCACTTCCTGGCCGTCAGCTGGCTATCCCACGCGATGCTTCAGAGACCAATGGCCTCTACGGCGTCCCACGTGGGAAAAGCCACCACTCATGTACAGCTTCTCACTCTTTCTCGTCTCCCGCGTCTCACTCTTAGCGGGGAGGAATCCCCTTGGAGCTCTCACCTCCGTGCTGCGGGCCCGCTCCAAGCTGCAGTATCTAGTCTAGTTTCCCACGGGTGTGAGGTCAGTGCCTTAGACGAAAACAGGCTATTAGCTTGTGCTTGCTATTATATTTTTTTCGGGCAGGGTTTCACTTAATCAGCTAAGTTAATCAGCTGGCTCTCCCTCTCACCCCGCAGACGTCTCATTTGTCTCGACTCATTTCTGGTCACGCCCCCATCGTTCTCTCGACCCAAGTGATAAAATACTTGTTACTACCTATAGTGTTGAATTGTGGAGGTAGTAACTGGATTACTGATGAGATATGTTCCTGATAACGTCTTCAGGCTGGATTTGTATGTAACTTGGATCCCTGATAGATAATAATAATAATACGGTAATGGCTCATATGTGGCAAAAATAATACAGTGTAATACTGTAGTGATAATAATACCCTCTCCTGTAATAATAAGGTACAGAAACTATAGTGCTCTTACTTTTACATGAAACAAACAGAACATAAAAACAAACTCATACAAGAAGCCTTGGGAGTCCGTTCTTAAGTATAGGTCATGTGCAAGTCAGGTTGTCTCTAACCCGGGGACTTCCTGTGCAATCTTTGTAACCTTTAATGTTACTATCATCAATTTAATGTAAGGAGTACCTAAACATTGTCAACATTATTAAATTATTTCACCTCGTCTATAAAAAGTTAATTCATATCATTCTTTCCAAACCACATAAATCAAATGAAAAGTATATAATCTAATAAACAGGGATAGCGTGGAAGGTTAGACCTGTGACCTCTGTGCGTCCTCCATCAGCATGAAATAATGTAATCATGTTGACAATTTTTAGGCACTTCTTACATTGTATTGATGATAGTACTTATTATTAGGTGTTGAGCACCCTAGGATTTGTTACCCTTTAAATGGACATGGGAAAACAACAGTTTTAAAGTGTTTAAAGAGCATGTTTTAAACATTACAAAAGTTGTTTTTTTGCATGAAAAAAATATTACTAACTTTAAACTTCATTAAGCCCAACAGGAAATGCAGTGAGCATACCTTAGTCTGCAGATATCATTGGCTGGAAGAGGACAAGCCCCCAAGAGCAATTCAACTATTGAATACATTTTTGTGCTCTGAGACCTTTATTTGAAAAAAAGAAAACATTTGCACATTATTTTATATGCTGTTTATGATGCAACAAAGAAAGATAGACTCCCAGTTATTCTCCCCAACTCATCAGGGTCTGTTCCCAGTACTTTGTCCCTTGCCTGAGTCCCCTACTCCCGGAGCCTATATCACTGCCTATACCCCAGCTGTGTTGTTTTGTTTTGCATCATGTCAGACTCTCTTTCATGGGAGAGATACTGGAGTCGGTTGCCAGTTCCTTCTGTAGTGGGCTCCTTCTGTAGTGCTTTCACAATGGAAAGCAGGTGCCATCCAGATTGACTGAATTTGATTCTCTTGGCATGGAGCTCACTACTACCTGATTGGAGAACTGGCCCCTCCAGGTTTAGGCGCAGGAGAATCTGACACCTGCAGATGCCTGATAGGAAGGGACACAAGGGGAGGGATATTTGAGTTGGGTATAAGGACTTATGAATTTTTGTTTAATGTTTGATTTGCCTATGGTTCCCTTCCCTAAAAAATGCTGGACGGAAAACCTTTACTGTGCCACGTGGTCACTGAGCACAGACCTACCGATCCAACACAAGGACTAAACCAGTGCAATTTCCAGAGCCGGTCCTGCTGGTCCGTAGCCTGTTTTATGAAGAAGACTTTTATACACAAGCTTAATGTCAATCATTGTTTACATTACATACTATCACTTCGACTTCAGTTCCACTTGCAGCATTTACAGTATCTGACTGCATCTTTTTCTCTTTTCGGACCTACCTGTTATGTGCACACACAGGGAGCGCGCCAACGACATCCCGATGTAGCTGTCTCTAAGTGGCCAGTAAGTGGTTAGGGGTTTTCAGGTTAGGTTTAGAGGGTTAGTGTCAGTAAGTGGTGTATAGGGTTAGGGGCTTAGAGATAGGAAGTTACTTTTAGGCGTTAGGGTTAGGCTCAGGGCCGGGAAGGGGTGTAGGGTGTTAGGTGCTTATGGTTAGGCTTACGGTTCAGGCCGGTAAGTGGTGTAGGGGGTTAGGTTTAGGGTCAGGGCCGGTTACTGGTGAAGGGAGTTAGGGTTATGGGCTTAGGGAGTACATCAGGACTCTAGCGCACCCGGCACGATGAGGCTTCCTGTGCCGTGCGTACACATAACAGGATAGATCCCTCTATTCCTATAAATTAGCTTGTCCTCAGATGATATATTTCTTATGCACAACAATGTATGCCAAGGGCAACACAGGTTTACAATGTAAAGCTACAGTTATATTTAGCCATTGCCCCTATGTGAGTAGCCCAATGCACACAGTGTTGGGTTGTAGAGTTAAAGGGACATGGAAAACATTTAACTTTTATTGTGTCAGAAAGAGGGTATTTAGCATCGTGTGAGTATGTTTTCTTTTTTCAAATAAAGGTCTCCGTGCACAAATCATGGGCACAGCACTTTACAGAAAAGGTACTAACACTTATATGACAACGTAAGTGCACGTAACATAAATGCATCTAATAGAATGCATAGTTCCTGTCCGAAAGAGCTTACAATCTACTCTGAGAAAGAGGAAATATAGCATTGACACTTCCACGTTTGTTTTCTCATTATACATTCAAAAGAATGGGCATAACAGTACCAGGTTATTCTAATGCAGAGATTCACAAAACTCCCTGGCCCTCATTCAATTGCAATTCTGCCAATTGAATAGCGCTCTAAATAAGCATTTAACATATTTTTTTTAAAGAAGTTTTTAGTTAGTAAACATCTTTTCAAAAGCAAGGTTTTCACTAACTAAAAACTTATTCAAAAAAAATATGTTAAATGCTTATTTAGAGCGCTATTCAATTGGCAGAATTGCAATTGAATGAGGGCCACTGTCATTATATCCTATAACATGTCAATTTAGGTACAGACCAGCTACTTTTTACACAGGAAGTGCTTCAGGACTAAACAGTCATCTGCAGTACTGCGCATGCGTATTGTCTCGGTGGAGGTGACATTGCTATAGTCGCTCTTTCCTTTCTTTTCTCTCTCTTTACTGCTCTGGCTGTATATGCAGTGAGTGACGGCTCAGCCAAGCCTGTCAGAGCAATCACTTGCGTTCATTGGCTGAAAATACAAGGCGCTCTACTCTTTAATTGGCTCATACTATTGTCTGTCAGCTGGTGACATTGAGCGGCGCTCTATCCTCCTCTAATTTGTCTCGCTGGCTGCGGGCGGACCTCTTCTCTCTGGATTTCGGTGACACTCTAGCCTATTCTCTCCTCCTCTCTCTGACTTTGGGCGGGTGACATTGGCCGCTCTATCCCAGTCCATTCTCGTTTCCCGGCTCAGGAGGTCACAGAAGGCTCTCTGTCAAACAGAATGGCTCAGGCAGCGCAGAAACTTGTCAAGGCCGTGACCACCAAAACTCCGCAGCTCATCAGCGGTGAGAGATGAGAACAAGACACGTGGAGAGACTAAGGACAGATAGACCTTGTGACTGTGGAGATTAAGGAGGGACAGGCCCGGGGGGAGGTTAAGGAGAGACCGGCCCCAATGGGGAGAGGGGAGGCTAAGGAGAGACTGATGGTGCAGAGGGACATTGGAGGATATGATAGAAACATCACATTAATTAAAGGGATTGATCAAAGACAAAAGGGAAAACTGCTGAGTGTTAATATGTCACCCTAAGAGTAATATGGGACTCCAGATGTGTGCCTTAAGGAGTACAACTGCACCTCACTGACAAGGCCCAACCAAGGCATAAATGTACCTTTGGGGTTTGCTATTCCTCCTGCTCAGGGTAGAATTGCCTGGTATTTCGGGGCTGGATCACTCTAGTGAGTGAGACCAGACTGATAATCTACACAGGATATTTGTCCTTATGAAGGGCACAAGTGAGCTAAAAGAGGCTGCTCTCTGAGTAGGTGACCAGACCTATAGGACAAACCTACTTAGGTGGTGTTCGTTCTCAGATGAGGACCCCTGACTCTTATTGTTTTGTTAAAATAGAAGATAATGGTAGATGGTAGACTGTTCAGGGGTATTTTGTATACATTCTACTTTATTGTACATATGATATACAGTATAAATGTAACGGCCTTCCAGTAATAGATATACATTATTGTATGTCTGGGGTATGCGTAGGGCACTTCTTGGAATATGGAAGAATAGACAAAGTTTATGGGACTGTTTTTTATTTTAAAATAGCGACTTGCCCGTCAAAAATGACGGCAATACAATTTAAAGGCAAGGCAATTCTGTTTACCACACAATGTAAGGCTTTTGCTTCTCTGTAGACCTTCGGCGCTCATTGCGAGTCCTGCTCTGAGCGCCTTTGGTGCTCATCGCGTGGCTCACAATCAACGCTTTCGGCGCTCATTGTGAGCCTCTCCACTCGTGTACTTCAAGTGTCCTGCTTTGCAACGATCACCTTTTGGCGCTCATTGTGAAGACAGATATAAAAGTACAGTTTAAAAAAAAAAAAAGGGGAGTACAGTGAATTAATAAGCAATATTAAGTAATAAATGAATATACTTTACCTATTTATATTTAATATGCAGCAATCAATATTCCGAAGAGCTAACCATCTCTTTGGATTTACCTGCATCTTAAAATGTACAGTTGGACTGTTGATCATCTGAGGAGAAAGTGTCAGCAATGTGGCAAGTGTGCAGTGTAAATAGGCTGCGTGCGCGAGGGCAAACCATATGTTTAGGCATGTAAAGCAGCACTTTAGAATCCTAATATTATTTGTTTCAAGTTAGAGTTGTAAAATGTTGTTTTTTTTTTTTTTTTCTTCTATGTGTTATTTGGCTCCCACGCATTTTCCGTCTGTTGTAATGGTGTATTTTGTGTATCCTACGTTCCTGTGTTACTCGTACATGCCTGGTGGTTGCCGATCTTCTAGTGCCAAAACTTCTTAAATTGATGTGCAACCTCACTCCCAGATGTCCTGGCTGTCCCCCAGTGCTGTGTGATTTTTTTTATTTTTTTATTTTTTTTATGTTTTGTGTTTATTTTTCTGTGTTTTTGTATGTACGCGTTTCGGCCATTAACTTCGTATTTTTGCAACTTTGTAATTATTTATTTTTCTAAGTCCCGTGGCATATATATATATACCGTATTTTTCGCCGTATAAGACGCACTTTTTCTTCCCCAAAACTGGGGGAGGAAAGTTGGTGCGTCTTATACGGCGAATATAGCTTTTCAGACTGCCTCTGTCCTCTTGATCTCACCCCAGCGCTTCCTACCAGCATCGCGTCGGCCGGTGCGTCCTAGTGACGTCACACACGCAACGCTGCAGTACACGTGGAGTGCTGGTAGGAAGCGCTGGGGTGAGATCAAGATGGCAGAGATCAGAAGGAAGGTGAGGATCAGGGGGATCAGGGAGGATCAGGAGGGTCAGGGAGGGTCAAGGGCTCCCAAATGCTGCAGTATATGGATGGATGTGTGTGTGTGTGTATGTATGTATGTATGTGTATGTATATTTATGTGTGTATGTATATGTATGTATGTGTATCTATAAAGGTGAGGATCAGGGGGGTCAGGGAGGATCAGGAGGGTCAGGGAGGGTCAATGGCTCCCAAATGCTGCAGTATATGGATATGTATGTGTGTGTGTGTGTATGTATGTGTGTGTGTATGTATGTGTGTGTGTATGTATGTGTGTGTGTGTGTATGTATGTGTGTGTGTATGTATGTGTGTGTGTATGTATGTGTGTGTATATATGTATGTATGTGTATGTATATTTTTGTGTGTATGTATATGTATGTATGTGTATCTATATATATATATATATATATATATATATATATATATATATATATATATATATATATATATATTTGTGTGTATCTGTGTGTAAAGTGTATTTGTGTTTTATTCAGATTTTTTTTCTTCTTGTTTTCCTCCTCTAAAAACTAGGTGCGTCTTATCTGCCGGTGCGTCTTATAGGGCGAAAAATACGGTATATATATATATATATATATAATTATTTTTATTTTTTTTCAAAGTCACGCTTTTCTGGGTTGTTTTTTTTGAGGTGCTGTATAGCCAACACCTCCGCAAATGCCGACACTCGCTTCGTGAGGTCTGCATTTGCGTCCTGCAATGAGCCTTTGGCTCATTGCACATGACGTGGGAGCCTCCACCTCCCCAACTTTGTCCCCCACAAAGCGTGACAACAACTTGCAGTTTGACAATTATAATATGTGATTGTGTTATTATTTCCAATGGTGGCTCACCATGCTTATCTTCAGTACAGTTTGAACATACCAAGCAGAAATACATTTAAAGGCACACAGAACACAAATATTTTAAGGCATTTTAAAGATCTTTTTTTTGTGTGTGGACATTAGGCATGGGAGGGAAAGGGGGGTGGGTGAAGAGACATGGGGGAGGGGAAGGGGGGTGAAGAGACACGGGGGAGGGGAAGGGGGGTGAAGAGACACAGGGGAGGGGGGTGAAGAGACACAGGGGAGGGGGGTGAAGAGACACAGGGGAGGGGGGTGAAGAGACACAGGGGAGGGGGGTGAAGAGACACAGGGGAGGGGGGTGAAGAGACACAGGGGAGGGGGGTGAAGAGACACAGGGGAGGGGAAGGGGGGTGAAGAGGCACAGGGGAGGGGAAGGGGGGTGAAGAGGCACAGGGGAGGGGAAGGGGGGTGAAGAGGCACAGGGGAGGGGAAGGGGGGTGAAGAGGCACAGGGGAGGGCAAGACACAGAGGAGGGAAAGGGGACAGGAAAGACACAGGGGAGGGAGGGGGAGAGACAATAAACTAGTATATTTAGGATGAGGGTGGAGAGAGAACAAAGAGGGACATTTGCAACCTATTCTGCGGATTGGTTGTTCATAGTGTATTTGTGAGAACATGTCATCCCTAATGTTATGAATTGTGTTATTTATATTGAGGTCTTGCCTGTGAGACATTTGGTTGTGGGAATGATCAGAAAATTAAAAACAGAAAACAACTATTTTTGAGTTTTTTATTTTAGGAGAATTTAAATAAAAATAGGAGAGGTGCTAGCTAATCTGAGAATATAAAAAACCCAATGAGGTATTTTTTCTTAGGTCTGGTTACCTACTGAGAGAGGAACCTGTTTTAGCTCACTTGTGCCCTTCACAGGGAGAAATATCCTGTAGTATATCAGTCTGGTCTCACTCACTAGAGTGACCCAGCCCCGAAATACCAGGCAATTCTACCCTGAGCAGGAGAAACGGCAAACCCCAGACGTACATTTTGTCCGTCAGTGAGGTGACGAGGCCCACAGATGCTGAAACGCATCTGAGGTTTGCCGTTACTCATGTTCAGGGCACACTGCATATAAGGCGTGCAGACAATAGAGCTATGAGAGGCGTGCCCGCGCCGAACATAGCGATGGCCTCTCTTGTCTATTTCAGTGCCGTCGAGTTGCACCACGTCGGAGAGGGGAATAATTATAGGCCTTCCCTGAAAACTGACGGCGCCATCTAGTGGCTACTTGCTGGCGATTTCTTGTGCAACGGGATTAATTGACAGAAATGAGCAAAGCTTATGGAATCAGAGTAAGCTTTGGAGATTCATGAAGGGCTTCAGGTGTTACAAAGAGATTTGTTTAGGAGCTATGAGGTACTGAAGGAAACAGACTATTTGTATAGTCTGAGGGAAGTGCTTGTCTTATTTGTGTTGTTTAATGGGACCTTGTAGTACAGTATTTTATTATACATTTTTAAATTAGTATTATTGATAATGTGCAAAAAGTTTTAGTTGGGTAAAAAAAAAAAGTCTCAGACAGCAATGGGATTTGGTGCTCAAAAAAACGCTCTATTGCGAGGTTTAGCTCTAAGCGGGGAATTAAAGTGGAAAAGAGCGCGGATACGCTTTAGCTCTAAGGGGGTAGCATTAAGCGGGGTTTTACTGTATTTTAGTCTGGCTTGCAGGAAAAGCTGGCCACACCCTTGATACAGGAGGAGATACAGTTTAATAGCTAAGAAAACTAACTTTTATTTAAACCTGCATACTGTTTTTCAATAGCCTATGCACATCAGAGTCCTGCTTGTAAATGTGGTCCTTTTAAAATATATCCCTGAATATATGGGAAGAAGAGCTATTTTAATTTATGCATTGATCATTAATTGAATTCCTACTTAAAGGCATATTTAAATTTCCTGGATTATGAATGCATCTGATAGAGAATCAGTAGTGTATGCAAAAAATTTTTTTGCAAAAATAAACATTTACAAACTCCCCTCGATGTTTTCTAAATATTTGCAAGCTGATGTCAGTTGATGCCCCTGAAAATCCCTGCCAGGATTGGCCAAAATGAATTATGCTATTCAGGAGAAAGCAGTTATCATACTCTGGGGTTGCTGTGTTGCAAAGAAGCCTGGGATATGTAGTATATACATCTTTCTATCTCTCTATATCTATCCTTGTGATCTGATTCAGGTGTAAACTCAGACTCCACCCAACCATGTGATGCAATCCAGCACCCAGTACTTCCTTTGAAAGGTCCAACTCCATACCTAGATATATTTCCTCTGCATACTTGGTAATGTCAGTTTCCTCTGGGTGTGCAAAGCTGGCATTTACTCTCTTGCCTAAACATTTGTAAGTACTCTGAACATCTCTTTTCTGATAATCACTGCCTGTTTCTTACCAAACATTCAAAACTCATATACACACCTTTTTAATATGTAATAACCATATTCATTATTAAATTCATTGTCAAAGATTAGAGTATCAGCCTTCAGCTGAATATTTATCTTAAGGTCAAGGAAAGGTGGGGAATTTGGAAGAGAGACAAGTCTAAGAGGCTTTGATATGATTATTGTTTTTTTTCATGAAAAATGATTAAATTAAAGGGTTATAACATATATTTAAATCCATTTGCAAATGCTAGATTTGGAAATGCAAGGAATCTTTGCAGCATCCCTTATTTTGCAAATAAAATATGCATAAAACATGCTTTCTGTTGTTTTTATGCCCATTTAAATAGGCTATTTTTATGTTGGTGTCTTTGTAAATGAAGGATGTACAAAAAAATATGTATTTGGTAGAAGTGTCTCTTGAAAGTGGTTTGGGAAATAAACTTGTATTGATAGGAAAGATGCAGTCCTGTGGTTATTGTGATAAGTGACGTTTTATCCTGAATTTGTTTTCCAGCTGCTGTAACCTATTCAAGGCCTCGTCTCTCTACATTCTGGTACTATGCCCGGGTTGAACTGGCACCCCCAAGTCCTGCAGAGATCCCAAAAGCCATAGAAAGCATTAAGGGTCTGGTAAAATCTTTCCAGAGCGGCCGTCTGTCACAGCTCACTGTCCGAGTAAGTCTGAAGGATTCGTTAAGGTTTTAGAGGTGTTTGTGAGCAAATCAGTTGCTGATGCTTTGGTCAATCTTTAGGGGGTGGCTTCTGCCATCCTCTTTTTTTTTTTAAAACTATAATCATATGTAGAGCATATTACCCCAGACTCCGCCACTAAATCTGAAAGGCGCTTCAGCCGAAAGTTGGTGGGAGAAGTAACCATACTCGATATAACGTATTTATTGTTTTAAATCACAAATTGAAAATTTGTTTATACTGATCGTTTACTACAACTGGACAATGCAGTGACATTTTAATGATCAAGTCCATATTTTTCCTTGCATATATAAGGAAATAATGCATAAATTTCATTTTTAATACCACAAATAGTCTAACATTATTGTATCTTGTGAAATACCGTATTTTTCGCCCTATAAGACGCACCGGCAGATAAGACGCACCTAGTTTTTAGAGGAGGAAAACAAGAAAAAAAAAATCTGAATAAAACACAAATACACTTTACACACAGATACACACCTACATTACACACACATATATAGATATAGATATAGATACACATACATACACACATAAATACACACACACACACATACATACACACACATACACACACATACACACACACACACACACACATACACACACACACACATACACACATCCATATACTGCAGCATTTGGGAGCCCTTGACCCTCCCTGACCCTCCTGATCCTCACCTTCCTTCTGATCTCTGCCATCTTGATCTCACCCCAGCGCTTCCTACCAGCACTCCTCGTGTACTGCAGCGTTGCGTGTGTGACGTCACTAGGACGCACCGGCCGACGCGATGCTGGTAGGAAGCGCTGGGGTGAGATCAAGAGGACAGAGGCAGTTTGAAAAGGTATATTCGCCGTATAAGACGCACCAACTTTCCTCCCCCAGTTTTGGGGAAGAAAAAGTGCGTCTTATACGGCGAAAAATACGGTACTACATGGTCACAATTCATGTAATATGTAGACTAGTTTACCACTGAGTTGTAAAATAGGTATTAACTGTAAAACACTTTGTTTACATCAGTAGATGGTGCGTGGACCACAAAACAGTTTGTCCATGTTGATACTGAATGATGAGAATGTGGTGTGTTAATCTGATCTTCTATTACAAGTGGTCAGTCTTGGCTCAGGTGATGGTGAATATATGAGACAACCAAGTATATACTGGTACAGAAGGTGCTCTGCTCTCATAAGAGCTCACAGTTTAAGCAGGTTAAGGCTGTAGAGAAAGAGAGGATGGGATTACATGTGGGTCTGGTGTGGCAGCAGGATCCATGTACAGAAAGCAGTCACTGTCTTGTTTGAATGGCTGATATTAGGGAAAATCTATTCAAAGAAGCTGATCAAGATGTTTTTTTCAGGGGGGGGGGGGCTGTAAACTTTGAAGAGTAGAGAAGTCTGACAAAGCTGGGTCATGAATTCCATAGGATTATTGTTAAAATGTACATGTTTGAGTTTACAACCTGTACAAAATACATTTTTGTTTTGTACAAGCCAATGGAGATCACCACAGCACCTGTTATAATTTGTGCCAAATTCACTATATCTGTATTATCTCCCATACGGCTGTAGAATATAATGTGACTATTGCCTTCTTTTTTACTCTCCCTTGCAGGAAGCCATGAGGAATGGGATGGTGGCCACAGAGGTCCTTATGTGGTTTTACATTGGAGAATGCATTGGCAAGGGTGGCCTGGTGGGATACAATGTGTGAGGAGACTCCTAATCTTGATTCTGCACATTCAAATATTTTCCCCCTGATATTATGGACTCAATAAATGGCAGCCTGAGAGGAGACCTCTCTGCTCCCTCCACACAACACGGCTCTGTCTTTATTCACACAATGTTGTTTCTCTTCTCTGCATGATGACTGGGCTTGGATATTGGCTCCTTCTACAATATCTACATGTCTCCGTTATCCTCCATATCCTCCTCCTAGCCATTCACAGCCCACGACATAAGTCAACTCAACCACGAAAGTCCACGCAGCACTTCATGTATTTCTACCCAAAAAGATTTTACACTTTAATTTTTTGACAGGGGATGGCAGCCAAAATAAAGGACCACTGCGGTTTGATTTAAACTTGGGAAGTATGTAACAAATTAATCACATCATTAGCTTTGTAAATCATTGGTATACAAGCAAAAAAAAAAATGTATTTACTCTGTGTATCATGGGGATTTATCTTGGGCTGTTAGTCTGTGTGTCTATATTGAGTGAGAGGCTATCTGTTGCTCTTCTATTTAGATGTATTTGTGTAGTGGCAGTTTGCAATGACAGTCTTAACATAACTGAATATAGATCTTATTTGAATCCACAGTTCCTCCCAGGTTCCTAATCCTGTTTCGGGGGGGAAATAAGTAGCCAGAACAAAGGTTGTAAAGCTTTTGAATGGGAAATGTTTTTTTGGCCTCTGCTAGGTTCATTGAGGCTCCAGAATGCTTTGAGGAAGATTGTGTATTAGAGAGGAAAGTCTATATGTTTTCAGTTTACCTTGCAACTGTGATAATGTATGTTTGGGGGGAGTGTAAAAGTCCAGATATAACAAATCCCTCTCCCTTCCATCCCTTAGACACAAGCACACATCCTCTTGCTCCAAGCTAGCAGGAAGTGCTGCAACACAAACCTGTAACTTGTATAGAAGCATAGTCTTTTAAACCTGATTTATACTTCTGGCTTACACAGCGGTTAATATTAGTCTGATACAAACTTGAGAAAACGTGACCGTTTTTGTAAATTATTGTGGGCCTTCTTTATTCTCATCATTTGCACCAGTGTTTGAGAGATAATATATACTGCTGATAAAGTACCCCTTATTACCTATAGTTTTAAATTATACCACATCTAGGACATTCTCTTTGCCAGTACATTGACTAAATAAGTGCATGATTAGTTCTCAGAAACAGTACTATTGATAACTAGATGGTACCCAATAACCGCTACATTGCAGTGGCCAAAAGTACAGGGTGAGGGAGTGATAAACCTACTCCATATTGTATGGATTGGAAGTATACCACATATGTTAAATAATTTAATTCATTTAATCTCTAACAAAGTATTTGTTTTGTTCTTCAGCATGAGGAAGTGTCTAGCCACTCTATTTGTGGTGGTGTAAGTTATTATTATATTTAGATACAGATAATTTACAGCTTTCTATAGAGATCATAGGAAAAATGCATTGTAACAAAGAGATCAGCCAAGATGGGCAGTTCATGGCAGAGAGGTCAGACAAATTGTGGTCCACTGGAGAAGGAACTGGCAACCTACTCCAGTAACATTGCTAAGAAAGCTTTATGGACAGGCACAACCAGAGACAAAACGATATGGCACCGGAAGATGAGCCCCTCAGGTCAGAAGGTGCCTACCACATTACTGAGGAAGAGCAGAGGGCAAGTACAATTAGCACTAGATTGAATTAAGTGCTGGAGCCAAAGCTGAAAAGGACACCCAGCTGCGGCTGTGTCTAGAGGGGAAAGGAAACAACAATTTGGCATAAGACCTGCAATGTTAGAACTATGAACCAAGGCAAACTAGATGTGGTCAGGAATGAGATGACAAGTTTAAACATTGATATCCTGGGAATTAGTGAACTTTGATGCACTGGAATGGGACATTTCACATCAGACAACCACCAGATCTTCTACTGGTCAAGAATCCCTCAGAAAAATGGAGTAGCCATCCTCGTCAATCAAAGATTGGCCAAAGCTTGGTTACAACCCGATAAATGACAGAATGATTTCAATTTAGTATTCAAGGTTAGCCATTTAACATCACAGTGATCCAAGTCTATGCTCCAACCATGGATGCTGAAGTTGTCCAGTTCTACGAAGGCATTCAACATGTCATAGATATAACACCAAGAAAAGATGTTCCTAGCATTCTAGGAGATTGGAATGCTAAAGTAGGGAACCAAAAGACACCTGGAATAACTGCCAAATTTGGCCTTGGAGAACAAAATTAAGCAGGTCAGAGATTAGTAGAATTCTGTCAAGATAATTCTCTGGTAGCAAACACCCTCTTCCAGCAACCTCTGATATGACTCTACACATGGACATCACCAGATGGACAACATAGAAATCAAATTGACTATATACTTTGCAGCCAAAGATAGAGGAGCTCTATACAGTCAGCAAAAACAAGACCTGGAGCTGACTGTGGCTCAGACCATGTGCTTCTTATTGCAAAGTTGAAAATAAAACTGAAAAAAAGTGGGAAAATTATCAGACCAAGTAGATACAAAATAAATAATATCCCTTGTGAATATGCAGTGGAAGTAAATAATATATTTAAGGGACTAGACATGGGAGGTAGAATGCCTGAAACATTTTGGACCCAAAGTTTGCAACATTATCCAGGAAACGGCAAAAAAAGAATATCCCTAAAAGCCAGTTTGACTTCTTACTTTTCTTTCTATGAGGCTTTGAAAGTAGCCCAGGAAAGAAGAAAAGCAAAAGGTAGTGGAGATAGGAAAAGATTTGTCCAACTGAATGCAGAATTCCAGAGGATAGCAAGACGAGACAAGGAGACATTCTACAATGAGAGATGTAAAGAGATTGAAGAAGATAACCAAATGGGTAAATCAAGAGATCTCTTCAAGAAATCTGGGAACCTAAAAGGCACATTTCATGCAAAAGTGGGAGTGATAAAAGACAAAAATGCTAGGGACTTAACAAAAGATGATCAGATAAAGAAGAGGTGGCAAGAATACACTGAAGATCTATACAGGAAGTATTTTAACAGCAGTGATGACCTCAATAGTTTCTCCAATGAGCTGGAGCCAGACATCTTGGAGAGCGAAGTGAGATGGGCCCTAGGATGACTTGCTAATAAGGCTGCAGGTGGTGAAGGAATCCCAATTGAACTATTCAGAGTTCTATAAGATGATGCTGTGAAAGCGTTACCTTATGCCAACACATTTGGAAAACTCTACAATGACCAATAGACTGGAAAAGGTCAGTCTACATCCCAATCCCCAAAAAAGGCAGTGCCAAGGAGTGCTCCAATTATCGAACAATTGCGCTAATTTCACATGCCAGCAAGGTGATGCTTAAGATTCTAGAAGTTCGACTCTAACAATATATGGCCCGGGAACTACCAGATGTGCAAGCCAGGTTCTGCAGAGGAAGAGGCACAAGAGATCAAATTGCCAATGTCTGCTGGTTAATAGAGAAAGCAAGGGAAATCCAGAAAAGCATATACAGTGCCTTGCAAAAGTATTCACCCCCCTTGGCATTTTTCGTGTTTTGTGAAGCAAACAACAAATAGGACAAAATAACCGAAAAAGACAATGTGCATAACTATTCACTCAATACTTTGTAGAGCCACCTTTTGCGGCAATCACAGCTCCAAGTCGCTTTGGATAAGTCTATGAGCTTGCCACATCTTACCACTGGGATTTGTGCCCATTCCTCCTTGCAAAACTGCTCCAGCTCCTTCAAGTTGGATGGTTTGCGCTTGTGAACAGCAATCTTTAAGTCTGACTACAGATTTTCTATTGGATTGAGGTCTGGGCTTTGACTAGGCCATTGCAACACTTTTACATGTTTCCCCTTAAACCACTCGAGTGTTGCTTTAGCAGCGTGTTTGGGGTCATTGTCCTGCTGGAAGGTGAACCTACGTCCTAGCCTCAAATCAATCACAGAGTGCTACAGGTTTTGCTCAAGAATATCCCTGTATTTAGCACCATCCATCTTTCCCTCAACTCTGACCAGCTTCCCAGTACCGGCTGCTGAAAAATATCCCCACAGCATGATGCTGCCACCACCATGTTTCACTGCTGATGGTGTTCTTTGGGTTATGTGATGTGTTGGGTTTGCGCCAGACATAGCGTTTTCTTTGATGACCAAAAAGTTCAATTTTAGTCTCATCAGAGCAGAGCACCTTCCTCCATACATTTTGGGAGTCTCCCACATGCCTTTTCGCAAATGCAAAGCCATGCCATTTAGTTTTTTGCTGAAAGTAATTCTTCTGGCCACTCTGCCATAAAGCCCAACTCTATGGAGCGTATGGCTCATTGTCATCCTATGTACAGATACTCCAGTCTCTGCTGTGGAACTCTGCAGCTCCTCCAGGGTTACCTTAGGTTTCTGTGCTGCCTCTCTGATTAATGCCATCCTTGCCTGGTCTGTGAGTTGGTGGGCGGCTGTCTCTTGGTAGGTTTGCTGTTGTGCCATGTTCTTTCCATTTGGTTATGATAGATTTCATGGTGCTCCTGGGGATCATCAAAGATTTGGATATTTTTTATAACCTAACCCTGACTTGTACTTCTCAACAACATTGTCCCTTACTTGTTTGGAGAGTTCCTTGGTCTTCATGGCAGTGTTTAGGCAGTGGTGCCGCTTACTTTCAAAAAAAGGTGTGTGTATATGTAATGACGGATCATGTGACACTTACATTGCACACAAGTGGACATTTCATTAATTATGTGACTTCTGAAGGTTATTGGTTGCACCAGAGCTTTTTATGGGCTTCATAACAAAGAAGGTGAATACATACGCACATGCCAATTTTCTGTTTTCTATTTCTAAAAAAATAGTTTTATGTATATATTTTTCTCATTTCACTTCACCAACTTAGACTATTGTGTTCTGATCCATCACATAAAATTCAGGTTAACAAAACCTTGAACTTAAGGTTGTAATGTAACAAAATAGGTAAAAAGTCAAGAGAGGTGAATACTTTTGCAAGGCACTGCACTTTTACTTCAAAGACTATTCTAAAGCCTTTGATTGTGTGGATAATAACACAATGTGGCATGTTTTTAAAGAGATGGGAGTACCAGATCTCCTCCTCCGACTTGCAAACATGGGACAACAGAATGGTTCAAGATAGGAAAAGGAGTGCGACAAGGTTGTATATTGTCACCTTATTTATTCAACTTATATGCAGAGTACATCATGTGTAAGGCTGGACTGGATGAATCCAAAGCTGGAATCAATATTGCTGGAAGAAATATCAACATCCTCAGATAAGCTGATGATACTAGCTTGATGGCTGAAACTGAGGCGGAACTAATGGACCTATTGACGAAGATCATTGCAAACCGCAATCTCACTTTCTGCCAAATAGACGGGGAAGAAGTGGAGGCAGTGACAGAATTTATTTTCCTAGGGTCCAAG
The DNA here is from genome assembly GCA_027410445.1 of Discoglossus pictus. Lineage (NCBI taxonomy): Eukaryota > Metazoa > Chordata > Amphibia > Anura > Alytidae > Discoglossus > Discoglossus pictus. The sequence goes on along the minus strand of CM050169.1, from coordinate 129,067,157 downwards.
ATCTCTGCAGATGCGAACTGTCCTTAAATTAAAAGACATTTGCTTCTGGGGAGGAAAGCCTTGGCAAGCTTGGACAAGCTCGTAAAGATATTAATCTTAACAACAAAGGTCCTCATAGTGTGAATTATGGTATTCCCATTAGTAACATACGGATGTGAGAGTTGGACCATAAAGAAATCTGAGCGCCGTAGAATTGACGCCTTTTGAATTGAGGTGTTAGAGGAGACTGCTTAGAGTCCCTTGGACTGCACGAAGATCCAATACTTCAGGAAATCAAGACAAACTGTTCACTAGAAAGTACATCTAAACCAATGTTTAACTGGCAGTAAATTTTGTTATAATTAAGCGGAAATGACTTTTCAATATCGGCCAATTTTGGTCCTGCTTATAGGTCACGTCTTTAGATTAATTTACATGCAGGAAGAGTATGGACAGTTGGATAAATAATTACATTTGTAGAAGTGATTTAAAAGTGTCTTCATACTCCTGATTTACCTACCGTGGCATGCTATTCCTGCTTTTTCTTTCCATTGTGAGATAAAGTAGATGGGTAGGAGGACTTGAGAAGTAATTTCTGCATGAAGCCGCAAAATTCAAGGCTTTACCTACCACCAGTTGTTTTTTTTTTTATTTTTTGTTTCTTTTTGCTGTCAAAATCTTATACCAGCATTAATTTCAACTGTAGAATAGTGTGTAGGAAGGACAACATCCATTTAATACAGATGACGTGGAAAAATGCCATACATCCTAGCCCTGTTAATCTAAGAGCCTTGAAGAAAATGTGCAATAAGAGGCATTCTGTGCGTAATACAAATATATTTACAATATTGTAAGAAGGCATTTGTAAAGACATTTACATATGCTAATTTATAGATTAATCCCGTAAAGAGCTTACAAAAAACAATGTAATGGAGCCCTTACTCCAGATTGATGATGCATATAAAAGTTATTTGCTGTACTTCTGTTTAAATTGCTTTCCAAGATGGTAACTTTATTCACTTTTCTTATGGACATTGTGCTGAGTTTCCTGATCTCTTGACTGTAGGAGAAGATAAGAGATATTACCACATGTTGCTGAAACCGATAACAGGAGACACAAACATTCTTTTAATTCATAGAAGAATTGCTTTAAGACAGCGGCTACTCGCAGTGTATGGACCAGTGCCAATCCCTGAGATATTTTCTGTTAATTGTGAGGTACCGAGATGTATTGGAAGGCCGTAAACTATAGACAATCCGCTACCGTTAGTTAGTTCTAATTTGATTATTTAATCTATTTGCGTTAAAATGTATTATATTCAAATTGATGCAAAACTAGATCAAAACTTAGTCTTTCACATGTAATATAACCCATTTAAAGGAGTGAATTGGAAGATATCCATTCAGTCTCCAGAACAAAAAAGTTCAAGGCAACCCTCTTACAATTATGCTGTTTATGCAATCTCAACTTTTGTTAAGACTCCCATCACTAGTCTTAATTAATGTTTATTGTTGTTAAACATTACTGTTTTCTTAAAGCTGAAATGTACCAGTATGTTTTTATAAGCCAAATTGTGCTCTGTGAATGCATTTCAACTAGTTCATGACCTGACTGGGAATACAAAAAATATATATAAAAGAAAATGAATGAAGATTATACATATATGTTCCCAGATACTAGCTTTTACAAGTTTATAAGTGCATAAGCTATATTCCTCTAGCACAAAGTGCAGGAAAATTGCAATATTCATATAGTTCTCCAAGGTCAACTTTTAATTAGTCCATGGAAAAAAGCACTGTTAGAATATGTGTTTCATGTTGGTAAATATCTGCTGGATGCACCTACTTCCAAAAATAATATTCCTGGCAAAGTATACCAAGCTTTACCCTTTATAATCGGGTTACGCTCTTGCGTCTTTTTTGTCACAATAGGACACTGGAAAGTTGTTGGGAAGCTTTTTAAAGCTTTGTCCTCCTTGCTTCAAACCAAGCATAGATCTTTTGTTAAAACTTGTTGACCTGTGTAATACATTGAGTATATATGCCTAAAAGGAGCCATGTATGAAGTGGTAAGTTGGATTAAAAATGAAAACTGCATTGTGGACTCATTTGCATAACCCTGCTCAACTTCTCAGAGTGCAGCGCAATGATTGTATTTCTTGGAATATTTTTAGACATTCAAATATGAACACAAATGTACTATTTTGTTACTGTACAGTAGAGGTCGTCTATCACTCTTTTGCCCACCATATGGCTAACTTACGTATGTATCTATCTATCTATCTATCTATCTATCTATCTATCTATCTATTGTCACAAAGTGCCCGCCAGTGGTTTGTGTAAGCAACACATTTTTGAAAGCTCTCCAGGAGGTCTGAAGTAGTTAACTCCTGGAACCGTTCAATCAAGAGACACCTGTTCACATATTTTAAATGTTCGGCCCATCAATGTCCCTACCAACATCCAGGTCACACTTTTTCATTGTGACAAGGTTTTCAACAAGCCCTCATTGCACATTTCGGCTCATTTCTACTTATTTTTCAGCTTTCAATAAGCATCACATTGCTGATTATGCTATCTTTGCCCATGTCCAAAGATACGCCTCTCCATCATTATAGCAAGCCTCATGTCTGATGTCGGCTACAGATATAATTACGCCCCCCCCCCCCCCCCCCTCTACTTTCAGGACAGGCCATTTCTACATCACGGCTATCTGGCCTTCTTAGCAGGCCTAGATTCGGTAGCCTCCGGCACACTTCAGCTACCCCTCACTAAGGAGGAGGAGGAGGGGGGGAGGGACCTTCTCACAACTCCAGGTTTACACCTGTACATTTATACACTATTCAATACAATCGAAAATATGCATATCCAATTCCGCAGGTGGTGAACATCTTAAATATGTGTATTGATAAATCAGCAGAGATATTCTTGAAAACATTTGTACTATTTCTTTCCTTAAGCTGCTCTAATTAAATTGAGCATTGCATATAGATTACAGATAATGGGAAAAATAATAATCAAATCTAAATATAATTTTAATTATGTTTTTGAGATGGTTTTAAAATAATGTCACCATTTTTTTTATATATATAATTGACACCCCTGGGGTCTACAATCTTGGGAAATTTGAAAAATATAGGTTTTTTTTTACAACTTTGAAATTTAAGCTTCAAAGCATGTTGCTATCCCATTTTTAAGATTAGGGATCTGAAGACTACACATTTTATTTTTTCTCTTTATGGAAAACAATTATTTTGGATTTGGATACTTTATAGGTATGTTCCATTCTATCAAAATTGCCAGATAGAAAGATATTTGTGTCTGCATTGTGCACTGATTCTAGATGGAAAACAAATGTTTTTAAAAAGGTTTAAGAACATGTTGACAATAAAATAAAAAAGCTTTTTATTTGATATCCACAAAAATACGCCACAATTAAAACCAAGGGTGAAACATGCCAGAAATTGTTGATGATAAAGGTAATCAGAACAGTGTAGCAGTCATTAATTGTACCGCAAAGTATTCATGTTAGATGGTATATGGCCATTAGTATCATTCATCCATTCGTTTTGGTTACATATGAGTTCAACAATGGATTCATTACTTAGGCCGTCATTCAATTGCAATTTGGCTAATTGAATAGGGCTCAAAATAAGCACATAACATATTTTTTAAAATAAGTTTTCGTTAGTAAACATCTATCTAAAAGCAAGGTTTTCACTAACTAAATACTTCTTTAAAAAAATATGCTATGTGCTTATTTAGAGCCCTATTCAATTGGCCAAATCGCAATTGAATGAGGGCCTATGTATATACATCTAACATAGTGAATAATTGGCTTACTTGCTGTAATTGATTAATGATTTCATTGGCCAGGTAACCAGCACTGATGTCACGCTTGTAAGTAATGGCAGGGAATTAAACCTGCAGTCTGATGCCGCTTTGCACTATAATGCTTCAATTAAAAAAATACACTATAAGACTTCAAATATACACAAGGATTAACCCGTTGTTGAACTCACATGTAACCAAAATGTAATCAATAAAGTTAATGCTGGCTGAATGAATACATCTGATGAATGAAACATAAATCAAAGCCACAATATTAGCAGCTGTCCAAAACAGGTCAATAAGACTTATAAGACTTTATTGCCTTTGAGAAAGTCACGTAACAGTGATGATTAGGTTGCTAGTGGAATTACATTTTCTTGTCCCAAGTCCACATCACACTTTTTGGGGATTGCACAGACCCATTTTTCCTTTTCTGGACATGTAAGTTCCCTTTCCTGTTGTAACTGTATTGATCTAGGTGGTTACACCCTAGTAGCCAGTCTATGAACTGCAACATTTAATTTTTTTAAAGCCAGGAACCATTTTTTTTATGAAGTGGCACCGCTCACAGGGAAGCGCCCCTGGGCGGCAGCCTAGTTGGCCTAATGGGTAATCCGACCATTCAGATTAGTAGCTCTGGGTATAATTGGGAAATCATTTTTAGCTAGAAATGAGGCACTAACATAGGTTGGTCCCTCAGTTAGGAGGATCAATGGAGATCACAGGGTTTCTCTCTACCCCTTCTAGTGGCTATTTGGATACTAAATGACTATTTATTCATTTGGGAATGCACTTTGATTGAGAGGTCCCTCTCCCTATTGTGTGTATGTGTGTATACTCAAGGATTACTGGCCATATCTAGACACATTTATTGTCTTCTTTTATTATGTACACTTATTTAACTATTCATTAGTAGAATGCTGCATACAGATTGACTCTCCTTCTGTTATATACTATTATACCTCTCTGTTGATGTGGATGAATGATACTAATGCCCATATACCATCTGACATAATTACCTCACACATGTTTTTAATTGTGACGTTTTTTGGGAATATCAAATAAAGCTTTTTTATTTTCCTATTCTTGAAATACTTTAGGATTGGGTGTTAATCAACATCACAGTATTTTTTTTGTAAGAAAATGTTGGATGTTCTGACAAAATCGATATCCATGAGGTCTAAATTCTTGGCTTGAAAAAACTTTTTTTCGCAACTTATATGTTCCTATCCCACTTTTATGATTAGAGATAAAAAACAATTCTTATTATTTCTGAAGACCACATACATTTTAGTTTTGGACTTTCAGAACTTTAATGACAATTAATATCATTCATCTGGACTCTCTAAAGTTTAATTATTTTCCTAATATTGAAGCTAATTTTCAGATTTCAATTATATCCGTTGGAAAGGAAGAAATAAGTGTGAAATTGGATACTTTATAGGCATTTTCCAATCTATCAAAATTGTAATACCACGTAATGTTGGTTTCTCATATATAATCCCATACTGATGTACCGGATAATGAGGAAAGCAAGCTTCAAAATAGTTTTATTTTTTTGCATTGGATACTTATTCTAGAAGGAAAATAAATGTTTTCGGGGAGGTTTGCATTTTTGTTTTTTAGATAAAATTTACACCCCCTGGCACAAAATTCTTGTATCAATATATATTTTTTCTGCTTCTTAAAGCTAATTCTATAATAATAAAGCGTGTCAACTCACAGTTCAGTACGGTCTACATTGAGGGTACCTGGCTCCGTGTCTCCCGACCAGCCCGTCTCAGGCCCACACATGGCAGTCCAATGTTTTGTTTTTTTATTATATCTTAGATCTATGCTATGGGTCGAGAAAATCCAAGTTTCTCAGGTGGACAAGAAATTAGAGTAAGTGTCGGAAACTATGTGTATGAGTCTTTGATTAATCATTATAAAAATGTATCTTGTTGATTATTTCTTTTAGGCAGAGATTGGCATTTTTCCACCTCTTGGCAATATGATTTTTATGGTTAATAGTATATATTGTTAGTAAGGATGATTGGTGTCCCAGTAAACAAACTTTAATGGAGGGTATTAGCTGGGTATAAAAATGGTTTGAGGCCAATTGAGTTATTTCGTACCAAATAATTTGGGTTTTTGGGCAGGTCCACCAAGTATGTAAAAATGTTCCTATATCTGAACAATCCCTGAAACAGCAGATTTCTGGGGGTTCATTTTGTGGAGTCTCTCTGGGGTAATATAGGTTCTGTGGAGAACCTTTAAGGGTTCTTAGAACTATAGCTTATTAGAAACTTCATTAGTTAGTCTCTGGCTAGTTTGTCCCCATATCCATATCCCAGGTCTGACCCAGGTCTTCCTCCCATCTAATCACATACTTAGGTTTGTGATTTTTGGGGGGGTATTGAAGTTTTCATATATTTGACCTATAATGCCCTTTGTTGGTGGGGCATCTTTGCAGATGCGAGTCATCCAATTAACCTTTGGGAAACAATGTCCTCTTCAGGATCATTAGGAAGTGTCTAAATTTACAGAAACTGAAATGTTCCATCAGAGGGAGATCAAAGTTGTCCCTTAAGTATTCAAAATTGATAATTTGGTCCGATTATCCATGCATGTATTCTGTCTAGGCCATGTGTGATCCACCAAGCCTTTGAGTCTGTGGAAAGGTCATTAGAAAAGTAGGGAGAAGTAGTGATGGAGAGAAGGAGACATAGATCAGGTGTAAATTGACATTTGGAATTGGCCCAGGACCAGCATGCTAAGGACAATCTAATCATGGGATTAAGGCATTTAGTTGGGGGACGTTGAGGTGTTGGGAGCCATACTATCTATCCCACCCTAGGGGATGTAGTTGGTAATTTTCTATTAGGACCCAGATAGGTTGGTATTCTAAAGAGTGCACTTGACGTAAAAATGAAATTTGTGCAGCTCTATAATAGAGCTTAAAGTGCGTGCACGAAAGTCCACATTTTATCTTTGTGTCTAAACATTATAGACTTGGTAATTCTCGGTGGTTTATTACGCCAAATAAATCTCATATTTTGCTTTTGAAAATTATCTAGATCTTTAATGGGAACTTTGATAGCGAGGGATCTAAAGAAGTATAAGATTCCATGGAGAATGTTCATTTCGACCGTGTTTATTCGTCCAGACCATGAGATTTAGAACTTCAATTTCTCTATGTCAGCTGATTGACTCGTAGGCCGGAAAATTATTTAAAATTGTTAAAACTTCCATAAGAGCTGTGCTAGAGGTGGTGGGGTTTGTTAAAGTACATAAAAGATTGTCAGCAAAGAGAAGCTTGGGGGTGATTCTATTGGTCTGTGTCAGTGGTTCCATAGCTAGGGCAAAAAGTAAAGGGTATAATGGGCATCCCTGCCTTGTGTCTCTTTGAATGTTTAAAAGTGTATTCTTAGGACCAGGTAATTTTGTAGTAGGTTTTGAGAAAGTTTAAGAAGTTGCCTCTGAAGCCAAATTGTGCTAAAACAGCATAGAGATATGGCCATTCCAGAGAATCAAAGGCTTTTTCTATATCTAATGCTAGGGAATTGAAATTAAAGCATGATAATATGTTTCTATACTATTCTTAAAATTACAGATAAAAAAAAAAACTTTTAGTTTATGGGTTCTCAGAAATTTAACAAGAGTTAATATCATATTTCTGGGCTCTGTACAGTTTATTTATTTTCCTAATAGTGAAGCTAATATCAACATTATAATCTAACAGTTGGGCAGGCATTTTCCATTCTATCAAAAATGTCATACTACGTGGTGGTGGTTTCCCATTTTTAATTCCAGATTGACATTTTAAAATTTTGTATTTTTGTACAAATTTGACACCTCCAGGGTCTTAATTCTTTGACTCGAAAACATTTTTTTTTCACAACTGTAAAATTAAGCTTCAAAGTACGTTTCTATCCCATTCTTCAGATCAGAAAAATAAACACACAAAATTACACAAATTTTAGTTTGGGGGCTGTCAGAAATTTAACACCGATTAATAACATTAATTGGGGGTATTTCAAGTATATTCATTATCCTAATATTGAAGCTCGTTTTCAGGTTTAGATTACTGTATATACTCCTTTTTTCTGCACATTTTTAATGCTGAAAAAGCCCCCCTCAGCTTATACTCGAGTGAGGGTCCCACTTACCTGTTCCCCGGTGCAGTTTGGGTGTTCTCCGGTCTCTCCTGCTTATCTGCGAGCACCTGCAGCCTCTGTGGGTGGTCGGATGACTGCTAATATCACCGCTCTTCTTTTCCCCTGCACGCCGGCATCTGTGTTGTCCGTGCCGTACTGGGCAAGATCCTGTTTGCTTATGTGTGCTGGTACCTGGGGCGCACCGCATCCTTATCAGATAAATGTCGGATGCGGCCGCTCTTCTTCTCCCGCTCTTCTCCCGCTCTTCTCCAGGGCTGTGACCAATGACGTAGCCTTTACAGTCTTACCCATACTTGGTCAGGCCCCCTTGCTTCGCCCAAGCATTGCTGAATACAAGTACCGGTATATCTCTGTCTTGGATATACAGTACGTTTATTTACAGTACTCAGTCTGCTATATTTTATTTTTTATTTTCTTATTAACCCCTATTTGGACCTAGTGTTGACTATGCTTGCATAGAGCAGCCTGTGTAAGGGCTCATAATATACACTCTGCAATGTGTACGCACTGTGTTACTTCATGTGTTGCGTTATGCAGTAACGCTGCATATGCAGTAATGCAGCGCATGCAGTAATACAACAAGTATTAGTTTAAGGGTGTGCATACTTATGCAACCATATTAAAAAGATTTCAGTTTGTTTTTCAATTGAGTTGTACAGTTTATAGGTCACATTAAAGGTGGAAAAAGTTCTGAAATGATTTATCTTTGTCTCATTTTTTTACAGCACAGAAACCTTACATTTTAACAGTGTGTGTAGACTTTTTATATCCACTGTATACTAGCCACTTGGCCATCAAAAATGACGGCAAAAAATGTGAAGCCTCGCAATGCTGTTGTGTGCCACACAATGTGAGGCTCCCACCCCTCCCCCCCAAACTTGCGGGCCTCTCGATGAGTGACTTTGAAACTCATTGAGAGCCTCTCCCGGCCCTCTACTTTATGAAGCTCGCGATGAGCACCTTTGGCTATCATTGCAAGCCTCTCCCCCCTCTACTTTATGGGCCTCGCAATGAGCGCCGCAGGGGGAGTCAGAGAGCCCGTAACTGAAGTTCCCAGCTAATTTTCTATTCAATTGGCATCTTTTGACAGCCTCCCAATGGCTTCAGTGTTACGGGCTTGAAAAAAAATGTCAGTGGTTCAAATCGAGTTACGGGCTTAAAGGGACTTGAGACGTAATTTTTTTATTCAAGCCCATAACTCGATTTTTTGCGTCATAGGCTCTCATTGTGAGCCTTTCCCCCTCTAATTTACGGGCCTTGTGATGCCTTCAGCGCTCATTGCAGACCTCGGCAAACCCATAACTTTCGGGCCTTGCGATGAGTGCCTTCGCTAATATTTAGTCCCATAACTACAAATTTCTTTGAATTTATGTGAGTGAATAAAAAGTGGAATGAAAAGCTGGAAAGGTTGGATAAGGAAGCTGTAATTATATGTATACTTTCTAGTTTTAGGTTAGTTTCCTTTGATGCTAATTGCTAATTGTCTGACTCGCAGTGACACTATGAACTGCAGCACACAAGTCACATCGGTCAGCCACTACCCCTCTGAGCACCCTCAAGCTCATGTTCATTGCTTCTTTTACCTTATCTATCCATCTCTGCCTCTTCCTTCTCCTTTAGACATTATTAAACACTTTTCGCATTTGGATATGCTTTTGTCTTTAATGCTCAACAAAACATCATCTGACAGGAAAAAGCACACTGTAGAGAATATACGACAAGAAAAACTCTGATTACTACTATTTTTTATGGGTTATGCTGAAACAAATTACAGAGTAGAAATTTGGAAAGATTAGTTGCATGTTTCTTTAAGGGAAATAAGCCAGAGAATCTTCTGATTACAATTTAGTCACAACAGCTAACAAGAAGATCTAACCAATCACTGAAAGTACAGCAACAATGCATGTTCCACTCTAGTTTAACCAGTTTACTATTGTCATGTAATTAGAATATGACAAAAACATTACAATGTCCCAAATATTAAATTTTATTGGGCTTCACCATCAATTTATAGACAAGTATACATTTTATGCAGAACAATGTTTATAACAATAATAAACCAAGAAATAAACAACTGTATGTATCAAAACACATGATAACAATCTATATTCAAATAGATCACAATATAAAATCAGTGAGAAGTTTATAAAATCTTACCAAACTTGGATAACTATCAAATATCTATTCCACAGAATATATTTAGTATTAGCATTCAGTGATATGGCATATTCATAAATGAACATTCAATGTATAAATAGCGAATAGCAAAATCATAGCAAACAGAATATACAGTATGCTGGAATAATATAAAGCCACATATATTATAAATATAAAAAGACAATAGTATATAAAATTACAGCCTAAATAGATTTTGTATATAGGTATTAGATTCTATAATGAGGGATTTTATAAAAGGATTAAGTAAATTGAATTTATCAAGACAAAATCAGTCGGTTTTGGATAAAGGGTACAAGGAGAATTTATGGATTGGTAATCATATGCAGATTATGATTTCCAATCCCACTTTAAGGTTTTAGAGCCTTTATAAAATTTAATAAAAAGATTGTATATATACTATCTCAATTTTATTATAAAATATAATAAAAAGAACAGCTATACTCCTTCCAAAGTTTGGTTGGAAGTAATCCTTTTTGGTCTTGTTTTTAGAAAATGTATTAAGCAAATTAAATATATTGAATAGACACAGAAAAGTTTTTTTTTCCAGAGAGTGATCCTTTTGTCTAAAATGGTCTAGTATTTATTATCTTCTCATACTCTCATATTTTAGTCACATGGTTTATTTTAACCAATGGTATTAACATTATATCACGTTTGTATACATATACATAATTAAAATATATCAACAGGAAATTGTGTATACATGTTTTTTATGTCCACTAGAGTGCAGACTTACTCCATCGTCCAACTATAAAATAATAAATAATATTCCTTTGAAGTTTTAGCCATAAATGTGTCCAATTAATTTTAATGCCAGAACCTACCATCACTTATTACCTGCACCTGTTCATTAGTGCTTAGCTTATCCAAACCTAAATGGGTGATGGAGTACCCCAGATACATGTTTAATGTTTCTGAAACAGTTCTGTATTCAATGTTCAAGGTGAAATATCTTTGTGAATATAATTGGCAAATTATTTCATTTTCTGTTTGAGAGATCTTGTAACAAACTTAGAAATATCTGTTTACAATAGAATAATGTTTAATTCTTCATGTCAAAAAGGACAAATATATATATTTACAGTGGTAAATAATAAAATAAACAAACAAATAATCAAATAAACTAGATGGTGTATATGATCTTTTGTACTTAAAAATGTCCTGACACTATATTAGTAATTTTATCTAACATCTCCCCTGACTGTTCACAACTGGGCCAGTTTGATTGATCTAGAGTTGCTGATGGCTCTACTTCTGGTTCCAGTACATAGGGACATGTTTATTTGGGGTTGCTATATAATGCACTAAGGAAGAGCAGGAATATCAGAGATCTAGAGAAACTCAGTAGTTATTATTCCCCACCCTCTTAACTACTTACCATGACATTAATCAAGCCAGTTGTAAGTGCCTTTGACTGATTTCCATGTTTTAATGGCCCATGGCATTAATTGCATCACATGCAACCCTTCCCAAAAGCAGAGAAAGAAAAGTTGTGCAGAGAGTGACCTCTGCCTGTTATTGGGGTCCAGTTTCAGTGGGTGGTCAAAAATCTTATTGGACCCTTGGCTCAATCCAGTAAATTGGAGAAGCTCACAGTATCCCCATGCTAGTATTTTCATGAAATTCTGCTGAAGCCATGGCAGATGCCCAGATTATCATATTTAACAAAGTTTGGTTCATTAGCAAGACCCTATTGGACATGCTTTATATCAGAGTTGCAGCACTGTGGGATCAAACTTCCTAGGTCCATCCCATATCACCTTTTCCTTTTAAATTAGTAAAAAGGATTGAGGCAAACTGCTTCCTCGCCTCCTCTTTGCCTATTAGAAGATAGCTAAGAGACAGGAACTTTGATAGGGGATTTCAGATAGAAAGAGACCCATGTATTGCCATATGTCCTAATATTTTGAGATTGGTTAGAGACCACAACAGGACTAGAAAAGACCATACACACAGCCAAGACCAAGCAAAAAGTATAGTACAATAAAGTTTGAAAGTACAAAAATGTATCCCTGAGCAGCATGTTCTAATTTTGGTTCCCTTTTCTCAAAATAAGTTGCAGGTAGCATATTGCACATCAAAAAGTGCAGAGCAAGCTGATGCCTTTACAAATCATATTGGACCGATACTCAGGCAGGAAAATACCTGGCTGCTTACATCAGCCATTAACTATGGGATAGAGCCATAGATACGAAATTCTTGGACGTGGTATCTCAAAATCTGTACTCAAAGAAATTCACTAACCACAAACCCATTATGCCAACTCAACTGGGTGTTTAGAGACAATTTAGAGAATTACCACTGCATGCCTTTATCCACCAGACAAGTCAGTACCTGCTTCACACAGGTGCTCCCCATGCACCCTCGATGGACAGGAGCCACTGCTAATTATTGAGGCAAATGAGAAATGTGTAGAGACTATGGATTGTTAGGGTTTCTTTGATAAAAAGAAGAGCTTACAGATTTCTCTGTAATTGATAAATGATGAGCAAGGGTCATGGTTAAACAGGTCACCTCGCTGAACTGTGTCCTGTTATGAAATATTCATTCAAGCAGTGGTCTCTGAATGAGGAAGGTGCTCTACATTTGTTCAACATTTTTTTAAATCAGTCTGAAGGAAATAAAATATAACATGGATGTAACTTTCACAGTTAAGAACTCAGCAGCAGTTTGATTTGTACTTGAGCTGGCTCTTGAACTCAGCTCACAGATTTCAGTGCCAGTGACAAAAATCAGGTTTAAGATTGCAGCTACCTGAAAGCTAGGCGAGCATTTGATATAGTGAGGTAGGGAGTTGTGCAAAGTCTTGCAGGCAATAACTGATATGATGTAATTCGGGTTAATGATGATCTGATAGGAGCAATTTGGAGCATATTTGGAGATAAATGAGTGATATAGAATTGAGAGCCCTTAGAGCTGCTTGTAATGGACAAGACCTTGGATGATATTTTAGCATCAAAATAAAACTAACTTATACCACTTCCCATGTTTTACACCACTCCATCCTCTCCCTCCTTTTGTATTACCTATCCTGCCATGTTGCTCCCATGCCCTGTATGGCTGCCTTACACCCTTGTTTTTGGAATAACAGCTTTGATTCCCAACTGGCATGACAAGGTTATATTGAAGTCCTGTTGTAGAATAACTGATCTGACACCCACCTGCTACAGGATACCTTTCCTATTTCCCACAGGCTCTTGGATTTGTGCCGTGATTCTCCAGGAACCCTTTCATAATAACCATTTTGTGCAGATGCAGCATTTTTGATATATTTGCGGGAATATTCAAGTTTTAGGCTAACCGTCAAGTATCATTCCTCATTCAGTGCTTCTTGTGTGTGTGTGTGTATATATATATATATATATATATATATATATATATATATATATACACACTGTCGTGCAGTAATCATTAAGGTTCTCACCAATGTTCCATTGTAAACTCATTGTTCATGAGCTTATAACTTTACGTTGGTTTAAGATATCTGTTTTAAACATTGTATTTTAAAATGGATTGGGAGTCTGATTTTTAGGGCAATTTTCATGAAAATCTGTAACGCCCAAAAAAGTTGATTTATGTAAATTTTGAGGTGATGCCATTGTTTTTCTCTTAGGAATTTTTTGACATGTGGACCTTTTTGTTTGTTCACTCGAGATAGATAGAGAGAGAGAGAGATCTGACAGACCTAGCAGGTGCTAATATTCACTCTTTCTGTCTAGCAGATGTTTTTCTTTAGAGGCGAGAACATTTTGTAACACGTTTATATTACAAAGCTAAATTTCATTGATGTAAATCATTAGGCACATACTGCTTTAAACAGTGTTACCTTTGAAGTACTATTCTATCACTATAACTATAATTAAAATTCAAACACTTTTCTAAATTTTTATAGGAAAATATCATCCACAAAATGACATATATAGGAATAACGAGTCTTTATTTCAAATTTGGAAATGGCAACATATGGTGCTAATACAAACACATTTAAGGCTGCCTGGCATAAGATTATCCTAAGGCAAAATTAAAGGATCATTTACCTCACCGTAAGTGCTCTTCATGGTGTGAAAAAGCACAAGATTGTATGTTAAAATTATACTGTATATATTTTTTAACTACACTAATAACAGCAAAAAAAAATATCTAAATTTCTAAGTGTTTACAAACACTGTGCTGCATACTGACATTTTCATGATTAATAAAAGACAGCCAAGGCATGCAGTGACATTCCTTAGTTCAGGGAAAAACTGCTCTCAAAAGTTAACCGATTACTTACCTGTTTAAGTGATTCCAGCATTCCATAATCTGCACAGAATTAGTTGTTGAGGGTTAAAACAGTTTATTCTTTTACTTACTACCCAGAACTGTAGCTGCAGGTCTGACAGTGGGCAGTCAGTGACACATGTAAACACTGATTGTACTTTACTAAATTCACAGTGAGAAATTAACGTATTTAAAAAAAATTAAATATATTTTAATATTGCTTTATCAGATCTTTACTGTGATGTGGTCCAAACTGTGTGGAATTAAGTGGTCCTTTAACAAAACTGCCCACACCAGATGACCATTTTGCTTCTTATCTGCATTGAAATCTATTGTTCTATATTAAATCAAATATACACATTAACTAGGCACCAATCAATTTTGGGGAAAAATCTTATTAGCATTTATTTGCAACAACTTTAATTAAACAACTCATTTCACTTGTATACACAATGCATATTACTTGATACACACATACAGTGACACAATTTATTTTCACAGTATGATGCTTTCTTTAATAAAACTGCTATTTATTACAATTAAATGGCCAAAGAGACACCATTTAGCTTTTAAACATTAAAATAAAGGTGCAGTAAAGTTTTACGATTGTTGTAAAGTTGTAAAGTTGTTGTTCTCTATTTCTCTGTATATATATATATGTCACATATACAGTTCTCAGCTTGCAAAAAAAATGTTGGTAACGCAACGTTAAAACTGCAGTTGCGGCCAGGCAAGGAGCGCCAAAGGCACTCCTTGCGCTGGTGGAGATGAGCGACATAGGCGCTCATCCCTACGGCCCCACACGCATTAAGTATCATACCTACGACCTGCGGGACTACAGAACAACAGAAAACTCAAATACACAATTCATAGTGCGAGACCCCTAGCACTTTGAAAAAATCGCCTGAAAAAATTACCGCCTGTAACACTTTGAAAAGGAAACCGCCACTTAAAGAAAATAAAATACGGCCCGCAAAAAATATGAACTTAACGGCCGAACCGTGCACATCCAAAAACATGAAAAACACAACAAATACAAAAAAAAAAAACATACCAAAAACATCACACACAGCACGGGGGGACAGCCAGGATGTCTGGGAGTGAGGTTGCACGAGAATTTAAGTCAAATTTGCAGAGAGAAAAAATGGCCACCGAAAAAAACGAAAACGAGGCTACACGAACCCTAAACACGCAAAACACCGCCAGGCACATACGACTTTTACCCAGGATCATACAAGGTACAAAATACACTATTAGGAAGGACAGAAAATGCTTGAAACCCGCGTAACACACACACACTCGCCGCCATTTTACAACATTACCTTGAACCTAATAACCATACCAATCTAAAATTCCGCATTACACAACTAAACAAACGGTTTAGCCTCGCGCACGCAGCCTATTTACACTGGACACTTGCCACATTGCTGACACTTTATCCTCAGATCAACAGTCCAAATTTACATTGTATGCTGCAGAAAAACAACAGTGATTGTTAGCTTTTCAGCATATTGATTGCTGGATATATTAATTAATTACTTATTATAAAAAAATATATTATTTATATAAAAAAAAAACAGAGCTGAGGAGAGACTCGCTTTGCTCAGCGCTACGCTCACAATGAACGCCCAGGGTGCTCAGAGGAGCAAAACTACACAAGGGGGGAGGCTCGCAATGAGCACTGAAGGGGCTCAGCGCCGGGCTTGCAATGAGCGCTGAAGGTGCTCAGACGACCAAAAGTACATCAGGGGAGAGGCTTGCAATGAGCGCCAAAGGTGTGGCAAACAGCATTACCTGCATTACGATTTTATTGCCGTAATTTTTTGACAGGCAAGTCGCTAGTATGTAACATATATATATATAAGATAAATAATTTCAGAACTTTTTCCACCTTTAATGTGACCTATAAACTGTACAACTCAATTGAAAAACAAACTGAAATCTTTTAGGTAGAGGGAAGAAAAAATATAAAAATAAAATAATATGGTTGCATAAGTATGCACACCCTTAAACTAATACTTTGTTGAAGCACCTTTTGATTTTATTACAGCACTCAGTCTTTTTGGGTATGAGTCTATCAGCATGGCACATTTTGACTTGGCAAGATTTGCCCACTCTTCTTTGCAAAAACACTACAAATCTGTCAGATTGCGAGGGCATCTCCTGTGCTCAGCCCTCTTCAGATCACCCCACAGATTTTCAATTGGATTTAGGTCTGGGCTCTGGCTGGGCCATTCCAAAACTTTAATCTTCTTCTGGTGAAGCCATTCCTTTGTTGATTTGGATGTGTGCTTTGGGTCGTTGTCATGCTGAAAGAGGAAGTTCCACTTCCTGTTCAGCTTTCTAGCAGAAGCCTGAAGGTTTTGTGCCAATATTGACTGTTATTTGGAACTGTTCATAATTCCCTCTATCTTAACTAAGGCCCCAGTTCCAGCAGAAGAAAAACAGCCCCAAAGCATGATGCTGTCACCACCATGCATCACTGTGGGTATGGTGTTCTTTTGGTGATGTGCAGTGATGTTTTTGCGCCAAACATATCTTTTGGAATTATGGCCAAAAAGTTCCACCTTGGTTTTATCAGACCATAACACCTTTTCCCACATGCTTTTGGGAGACTTCAGATGTGTTTTTTGCAAAATGTAGCCTGGCTTGGATGTTTTTCTTCGAAAGAAAATGCTTTTGTCTTGCCACTCTACCCCATAGCCCAGCTGAACTTTATTTGGGGTTAATCAGAGGCACTTTAAATGATGGCAGGTGTATGCTGACTGCTATTTAACACGATTTGGAATGTGATTGCTTAATTCTGAACACAGCTACATCCCCAGTTATAAGAGGGTGTGCAGACTTATGCAACCACATTATTTTTTATTTTTCTTCCCTCCACCTAAAAGATTTCAGTTTGCTTTTCAATTAAGTTGTACAGTTTATAGGTCACATTCAAAGTAGAAAAAGTTCTGAAATGATTTATCTTTGTCTCATTTTTGTACAGCACAGAAACCTGACATTTTAACAGGGGTGTGTAGACTTTTTATATCCACTGTATATATATATATATATATATACTAGCTACTTGCCCGTCAAAAATGACAGGAATTTTTTTTTAAGGCTGGGAATGATGTACCTCGCCCTCCATCTACTGTACAGGCCTCGCGATGATCATCTTCGCCACTCATTGCAGGCCTTGTGAACCCACAACTTTCGTGCTCCGCAAGGATCACCTTGGCCTTCATCAGCACTCACTGCGATCCTCTCCTCCCGTCTTCTCCTCTCTTTCCAGCATTTCCCCCATCGCTTCCCTGTGTCTTTCTCCTCTGTGTATCTGAATTTTTGCGTGGCGTGCGCTGATTGCTGTTGGTTTTATTTTTAAAGACTCGCGTCCCTATCGTTGTTCGTGTGTGTGTTACTGTATTCGGCATCATGTATTTTCTAAGTCCCGCGTGCCTGGCGTTGCTCAGCCTTGTTTTCATCCTGTTTCTGAATTTTTTAAATTTTTCGGCGGGCATTTTTTCTCTCGCTTGGCCGATTTTCGATCGACAAAAAACGTCATATATGGCTTAAATTCGCTTGCAACCTCACTCACAGGCTTCCTGGCCCCTGTTCTGTGTGTTACTCGTTTTAAACAATTTCGTCCGTTAAATTAGGAAACTGCGTGCCTTGTGATCAGCTGCAAAGTGCTAAGTTTTTTGATGGCTATCGCGGCCATCAACATGTCCTCCTTCTGTTCTCATGTCTATGGTGTTTTAAAGTCCTGCGTGCCTTCGGCACTCATTGCAGCCTAACTCCCACGGGCCTCGCATTCACGTGCCTCAACTGCTCCCCTCGCTACGTGTGCCTGCGTGCCTATCTCCCGCGGTCCTCATTGCAGCCTAACTCAGGCGCTCATCACGAGCAGCCTAAGTCCCACGGGCCTCGCAGTAGTGTGCCTCAACTGCTCGCCTTGCTTCACGAGGCTCACAATTGCGTTCCTGAAATGCTGGCCACGCTACACATTGCAAACGTCCCCAACGCTGACATATTTACTATTCTGTATAAACCCCCATGGTAGTTAGGAGGTTAATAGGGGCATGTTAAGGGTTAATAGTTACACCCTGGGGTTCCTTTAATAGTTAGGCAACTAACTATTAACCCCTCATCTTTACTGTGATGTGGTCCAAACTGTGTGGAATTAAGTGGTCCTTTAACAAAACTGCCCACACCAGATGACCATTTTGCTTCTTATCTGCATTGAAATCTATTGTTCTATATTAAATCAAATATACACATTAACTAGGCACCAATCAATTTTGGGGAAAAATCTTATTAGCATTTATTTGCAACAACTTTAATTAAACAACTCATTTCACTTGTATACACAATGCATATTACTTGATACACACATACAGTGACACAATTTATTTTCACAGTATGATGCTTTCTTTAATAAAACTGCTATTTATTACAATTAAATGGCCAAAGAGACACCATTTAGCTTTTAAACATTAAAATAAAGGTGCAGTAAAGTTTTACGATTGTTGTAAAGTTGTAAAGTTGTTGTTCTCTATTTCTCTGTATATATATATATATGTCACATATACAGTTCTCAGCTTGCAAAAAAAATGTTGGTAACGCAACGTTAAAACTGCAGTTGCGGCCAGGCAAGGAGCGCCAAAGGCACTCCTTGCGCTGGTGGAGATGAGCGACATAGGCGCTCATCCCTACGGCCCCACACGCATTAAGTATCATACCTACGACCTGCGGGACTACAGAACAACAGAAAACTCAAATACACAATTCATAGTGCGAGACCCCTAGCACTTTGAAAAAATCGCCTGAAAAAATTACCGCCTGTAACACTTTGAAAAGGAAACCGCCACTTAAAGAAAATAAAATACGGCCCGCAAAAAATATGAACTTAACGGCCGAACCGTGCACATCCAAAAACATGAAAAACACAACAAATACAAAAAAAAAAACATACCAAAAACATCACACACAGCACGGGGGGACAGCCAGGATGTCTGGGAGTGAGGTTGCACGAGAATTTAAGTCAAATTTGCAGAGAGAAAAAATGGCCACCGAAAAAAACGAAAACGAGGCTACACGAACCCTAAACACGCAAAACACCGCCAGGCACATACGACTTTTACCCAGGATCATACAAGGTACAAAATACACTATTAGGAAGGACAGAAAATGCTTGAAACCCGCGTAACACACACACACTCGCCGCCATTTTACAACATTACCTTGAACCTAATAACCATACCAATCTAAAATTCCGCATTACACAACTAAACAAACGGTTTAGCCTCGCGCACGCAGCCTATTTACACTGGACACTTGCCACATTGCTGACACTTTATCCTCAGATCAACAGTCCAAATTTACATTGTATGCTGCAGAAAAACAACAGTGATTGTTAGCTTTTCAGCATATTGATTGCTGGATATATTAATTAATTACTTATTATAAAAAAATATATTATTTATATAAAAAAAAAACAGAGCTGAGGAGAGACTCGCTTTGCTCAGCGCTACGCTCACAATGAACGCCCAGGGTGCTCAGAGGAGCAAAACTACACAAGGGGGGAGGCTCGCAATGAGCACTGAAGGGGCTCAGCGCCGGGCTTGCAATGAGCGCTGAAGGTGCTCAGACGACCAAAAGTACATCAGGGGAGAGGCTTGCAATGAGCGCCAAAGGTGTGGCAAACAGCATTACCTGCATTACGATTTTATTGCCGTAATTTTTTGACAGGCAAGTCGCTAGTATGTAACATATATATATATAAGATAAATAATTTCAGAACTTTTTCCACCTTTAATGTGACCTATAAACTGTACAACTCAATTGAAAAACAAACTGAAATCTTTTAGGTAGAGGGAAGAAAAAATATAAAAATAAAATAATATGGTTGCATAAGTATGCACACCCTTAAACTAATACTTTGTTGAAGCACCTTTTGATTTTATTACAGCACTCAGTCTTTTTGGGTATGAGTCTATCAGCATGGCACATTTTGACTTGGCAAGATTTGCCCACTCTTCTTTGCAAAAACACTACAAATCTGTCAGATTGCGAGGGCATCTCCTGTGCTCAGCCCTCTTCAGATCACCCCACAGATTTTCAATTGGATTTAGGTCTGGGCTCTGGCTGGGCCATTCCAAAACTTTAATCTTCTTCTGGTGAAGCCATTCCTTTGTTGATTTGGATGTGTGCTTTGGGTCGTTGTCATGCTGAAAGAGGAAGTTCCACTTCCTGTTCAGCTTTCTAGCAGAAGCCTGAAGGTTTTGTGCCAATATTGACTGTTATTTGGAACTGTTCATAATTCCCTCTATCTTGACTAAGGCCCCAGTTCCAGCAGAAGAAAAACAGCCCCAAAGCATGATGCTGTCACCACCATGCATCACTGTGGGTATGGTGTTCTTTTGGTGATGTGCAGTGATGTTTTTGCGCCAAACATATCTTTTGGAATTATGGCCAAAAAGTTCCACCTTGGTTTTATCAGACCATAACACCTTTTCCCACATGCTTTTGGGAGACTTCAGATGTGTTTTTTGCAAAATGTAGCCTGGCTTGGATGTTTTTCTTCGAAAGAAAATGCTTTTGTCTTGCCACTCTACCCCATAGCCCAGCTGAACTTTATTTGGGGTTAATCAGAGGCACTTTAAATGATGGCAGGTGTATGCTGACTGCTATTTAACACGATTTGGAATGTGATTGCTTAATTCTGAACACAGCTACATCCCCAGTTATAAGAGGGTGTGCAGACTTATGCAACCACATTATTTTTTATTTTTCTTCCCTCCACCTAAAAGATTTCAGTTTGCTTTTCAATTAAGTTGTACAGTTTATAGGTCACATTCAAAGTAGAAAAAGTTCTGAAATGATTTATCTTTGTCTCATTTTTGTACAGCACAGAAACCTGACATTTTAACAGGGGTGTGTAGACTTTTTATATCCACTGTATATATATATATATATATATACTAGCTACTTGCCCGTCAAAAATGACAGGAATTTTTTTTTAAGGCTGGGAATGATGTACCTCGCCCTCCATCTACTGTACAGGCCTCGCGATGATCATCTTCGCCACTCATTGCAGGCCTTGTGAACCCACAACTTTCGTGCTCCGCAAGGATCACCTTGGCCTTCATCAGCACTCACTGCGATCCTCTCCTCCCGTCTTCTCCTCTCTTTCCAGCATTTCCCCCATCGCTTCCCTGTGTCTTTCTCCTCTGTGTATCTGAATTTTTGCGTGGCGTGCGCTGATTGCTGTTGGTTTTATTTTTAAAGACTCGCGTCCCTATCGTTGTTCGTGTGTGTGTTACTGTATTCGGCATCATGTATTTTCTAAGTCCCGCGTGCCTGGCGTTGCTCAGCCTTGTTTTCATCCTGTTTCTGAATTTTTTAAATTTTTCGGCGGGCATTTTTTCTCTCGCTTGGCCGATTTTCGATCGACAAAAAACGTCATATATGGCTTAAATTCGCTTGCAACCTCACTCACAGGCTTCCTGGCCCCTGTTCTGTGTGTTACTCGTTTTAAACAATTTCGTCCGTTAAATTAGGAAACTGCGTGCCTTGTGATCAGCTGCAAAGTGCTAAGTTTTTTGATGGCTATCGCGGCCATCAACATGTCCTCCTTCTGTTCTCATGTCTATGGTGTTTTAAAGTCCTGCGTGCCTTCGGCACTCATTGCAGCCTAACTCCCACGGGCCTCGCATTCACGTGCCTCAACTGCTCCCCTCGCTACGTGTGCCTGCGTGCCTATCTCCCGCGGTCCTCATTGCAGCCTAACTCAGGCGCTCATCACGAGCAGCCTAAGTCCCACGGGCCTCGCAGTAGTGTGCCTCAACTGCTCGCCTTGCTTCACGAGGCTCACAATTGCGTTCCTGAAATGCTGGCCACGCTACACATTGCAAACGTCCCCAACGCTGACATATTTACTATTCTGTATAAACCCCCATGGTAGTTAGGAGGTTAATAGGGGCATGTTAAGGGTTAATAGTTACACCCTGGGGTTCCTTTAATAGTTAGGCAACTAACTATTAACCCCTGGCATGGAGGTGCTTGAGGGACTCTCGCTCCACCTACAAATTAGTCCCTGCCGTATCAGGGTTAACTATTTATGCCACAGGGGTCTGTTAAGAACCCCTGTTGTGGAGATTTAATATTTAGGTGCCACAGGGTTAATATTTTAGATGCCTTGGGGGTCTCAATTGCCCCCCATGGTTATATAGATGGGTGATCAGAGGTGATCTTGTAACAGGGGGGTCCTGTTTGAGCAGGGATGGGGATGATTGGGAGTGAGAGGGGAAGGGGATCCCTGGGGATTCCATTCATTGCGTGCATGGATGGAGGAAATACCCTATGATGGGTGAAAGTGGATGTGTAACATTACTGACAAAAGCTCCCACAGTCAAAATTATGTTTGAAAGTATTGTAATTTACTCAAATAGGGCTTAATTGATACAATAACTTTATATAAACTTTATGCAGTATAAATGTGACTGATTATTTTTCAGCAAAGTATCTTTTACTGATATTAGTATCTCCCTTTTCACCAACAAATTTAATATTACCTTCTCTTGCAACAATTTTTACACTAGTACAGTATTTTTTATTGACATTTTTTGCACTCGTATTTTATTTATATTTTCTTCTTATTGTTTATGATTATTTAGAATTGTTGAATAACTTAATTTATTAAATCAATCTGTTTCCGGATAAAATGGACACAAATAGAATATAGTGGATTGCCAACTTTATCCGGATTTATGATTGTCAATACCCCTTTAATTTTGTGTCCATTCTGTAAAATGTAACAGAAAGATTGTACATAATACTACTTTAACTCTATTACAAAATAGAAGTAAAAAATCGAAACTTTACCAATTATGGGATTAGAATGAAGACCCTGTATTGAATTGGACCCCCTCTTGTTATGTGAAAAGTACAGTAATCAGTTTTGGTCTTGGTTCTCATCCTTAGTCCATTCTGGACTGCAGGATAAGTTACCAAACAGGTTGCGTTTTAAACAAACATTTGCTATAGGGATCAATGTTAATTGAAATAATCCATTTTGGGCCCACATTTTTCACATTTTATGTTTTTGGATAAAAAATGTTAAAACTAAACCAATATAAATAAAAAACAATATCTACATCACATAACATAGAATTTAAGTTTAACTGTACTGATAGGACTTGAGGGCCCAATGAGATGGTGACATTGAGGAGGAGAAGGAGGAGAGAGTTATTGCTTGAAACTATGGTTCTTATTAGCACAGGCTACACTTTGGTCCTTGTAAGCACAGGCTGCACATTGGCTCATACAGGCACAGGCTGCACATTGGCACTTACAGGCACAGAAAGAATGCACATTGGCACTTACAGGCCTCAGCCTGGAGATTGGCACTTACATGCTCATATTGCAAATTAGCAGATCTGCACTTACAGATGTAGACAGGCTGTAGATATGCACTTACAAGCACAGACTGCAAATTGATATTTACAGGCAAAGACAGGCTGCATTTGGGCTCTTACAGACACAGACAGGCTTCACATTGGCAATTACAGATGCAGAAAGACAGCAGACTGGCTCTTATAGACACAGACAGCTGCAGATCAGCACTTACAGGCACAGACAGGCTGCAGATTGGCTCTTAGAGGCACAGACAGACTGCAATTGGGCTCTTACAGGCACCGAAAGGCTTCAGATTGGCTCTTACAGACAAAGACAGGTTGCAGGTTGAAACTTACAAGCTGCAGATTGGCTGTTACAGACACAGACAGGCTGTATATCAGCACTTATAGGCATGTCATGGGTTTTGGCAATTCAAATGGTGATATTATTAATATCAATAACCTTTATTAATATTAATAAAAAATTACATGTTTTATATATTTGCCAGTTTTGACTAATTACGAATTCTTACTACACACTATATGTATGAGCAACAGACCTGTATTATGTGAGAATATAATTATTATTAATGAATACAAATAATGAGCCAGTATATTTTAATATAACAAGATGGTATAAACAATTGTAACAGATATATATATATCAAGATACAGCAATTATTAAGTATCAGTTATTATCACATAGTCCACATAATCATATATAAGACATGCACAATATATTTTTTTCTTTATTTTGTAGGATGTGTTATTTAGTTAAAATTAATTGTTCATTTATTTTATTATTTTTAATTCACTTCAGTATTTTCTAAGTGCTCTGACATTTAATTGTTAAATTGTTTATTTAACTTGCACTTGATAAATATGTCAATTTGTATACACCGGTTTTCATTTTAACTCACTAATTTATACTATTAATGGTGTGGTAGGTATAGCTGATACTTAAAACACTATCAGTATTAATTTAGTTCTTTAAATAGTTTATTTTTCACTTTTTATATTTTTATATCCTCTCCTTCTAAGGAGGTGTTATATTTCACCATTTTTTTTTTACTTATAGACAATTTAGTGTATCCCGGTTAAATTTGGTTTATTTTACTTTATAATTAAAATATTATTAGTATAAAATTAGTTGGTTTAAAAATGTATTTTGCACTATAAAAATCAGGATATGCCCTTTTTGTAAAGAGTTGACACATTTTATACTCACTTTTACAATTAGACAATTTAGAATTTCATGCGTATAGTTGGAATATTTATTTTACCTAAGTATTTTTGAATCAGCTAAGAGTATTGATCATTTTGAGTGACTATTAACAGTTTTACAGGATAACAAACTTTGATGTAACCAACATTTTTAGATAATATAATCACTTACCCTCCCCTCCTTCGGTCCATATCGGCCTTACACTTCTTAACAACGGCGTAGAGCCTAGCAACAGGTCTTAAATGTTGTTTTTTAAGTTTTTCATAAGTATGTTAGTATGAATGGTTATGTGGTTAAAACATCAATTACTCAACCAAAGGTTCTCAAGTATGGTATAAGGTCTGGCTTTTTCCAGACTCAATCCTTTATCAGACATTTGTATGAACTGGACAGCAATACATATAAAGCCAATTTTATTAAACTAGGCATTTAAATGTCAGTTAAATTTATCACCTTCAATATAAAAGGTCTTAATTCCCCTAGTAAGAGGAGCTCCTTATTGAGATTGATGAAACAACAAAATTGTGACATTTTTTTCCTCCAACATACGCATTGGGATGGGAATAAGATTCCAAATTTTGGTTCAACTGATTATGATTTAAAATATAATTACACCTTTTAAAAAAAAAAAATTCTAGAGGTGTCTCAGTACTATTTAGTAGAAAACCTATAATTAAGGAGGAACTACATTTTTTGGAAGGCGAGATAAATAATCAGATGTTTACTTTGGTAAACATATACTCTCCAAAAGTAAAACAAGTGCATTTCATAAAAAAAATGGATTTATAAAATTAATAAATATAATTATGGATATGTAGTTATGGCTGGTGAGCTTACAATGAATCCTGACCTTGACAGGAAAACTTATAAACCTATTAAAAACCAGACCAAGATCCAAAATGATTCACATTTATTAAGTAAATAAATTACTGATAACAACTAATATGATGCCTGGAGGATTTTGTGTCCCAATCAGATTGACTTTTCTTTTTTCTCCAGTTCACAAAATGTATTCCAGGTTAGATATTTTTTTTGGTGGTTAGACTTACTATGAATATAATAACTCATGCTGAAATAAGTCCTATTACTATTTCAGATCATGCTTATGTATCATTAAAGATTAAACTAGACTCCGATAAAAAGCTAAAGCCGTCGTGGAAATTAGACGATTCATTGATTAATGACAACAATAAAAAGTATCTTATTTCTCAAATTAAACAAAAAATCTGCTTCATCTAAAAGTTCATCTAAAATTTTGTTGTGGACCACTCAGAAGGCATTTACCAGATGTATCTTGATTAAAATGAAAGGTAATTTAATAGAACAAAGTGGTACTTCTTTGCGTAACTTATTGATCCAGCTGTATAACTTGGAGAAAGTTAACAAACTAAATCCATCTGAAAAAAATTCTAGTAAATTTTAAAATTTACAAAAACAAAAAAAATAGAATTAATCATTTAATCACTGATAGGGCCTTATAGTGAAAAACAATTTTTTTTTTACCAGTAAGATAATTGAGGGGGGTTTTAGTGAAGGAAAATGGGTTACGAATCGGGGCTATTTACTCTGTTGCTTCGGCCTCTGTAGCCGGTATTAACTTTGTTCCCAGAGTTTTGAAATCACGAATGGTATGAGACAGGGATGTCATCTCTCTCCTGTCCTCTTTACCCTGCTGATTGAACCATTTGCATTATATATTAGTACTACATCCAATATAGGGTGTGAGGGTTAGAGAGAGAGCACAAGACCACCTTATTTGCTGATGATATTATTTTGTCTCTTGTGTTTTTAAAATGCAATAAATCTATAAACCCTGGAGTGGTATCCGTTTGTTCTTCTCAGGTCGAGTGGCCAGCATTAAAATGGTCATTTTGCTGATAATTAATTATATTTTACAATCTATCCCTATCTCCTTTCCAACGGTTTGGATTACACGTTTTCAAACTCTAATTGACAAATTTATACATTCTGGTAAACATAAAGTTGAAAAGATCAACTATGGTCAAAAGATTTAGTAATGGTGGTGGTATTGGTTATCCAGTAATTAAACTTTATTATGATGCCATTAGATTATCACATGTCCTGAAATGGCATGATCATAATAATAAGTATCCATGGCAACAAATTGAAAGTTCACTTATTATGAATCATGATTTGAATTTGTTGCTCTTTCTCGAAAAATGTCCTGCTAAATACTTCGTGAAAGGTTCAGATATAGTTAAGATCAATTTACATTATTAGCAATGTATTAATAAAAAACAAGCATATATTACCTTTCCTAGTTCACTAAACCCAATTTCTACTATTATCAACATAGTTCAAACAAGCATAAATCCTAGTTGTTAAATTAACAACTTATAGTCACTTTGTGAATTTTTTGGGATGGAGAGCTTCTCCCTTTCTCTCAATTTAAAAATAAACTTGGTATTTCAACCTTTTGTTGGCTAACATACGAACAAATAGGCAATAAAGGTTTTGGTAAACAGTTGAACTCAGTTGAACTACTCATTAAAAAAATGGATTACTCCCATCTTGTATCTAAGTATTTCCATATTATACTATCTAACATTGAAAAAACTAAGTCTGCTCCTTTGATGGTGTGGGAGCAAGACTCCAACTCAATTTCTTTATGTAGTTGGGAAAAAGCTTTTAGAGCTACTAATACATTTATAAAGAATGCTTCCCAAAGAGATGTATACTTTAAGAGTTTAAATAGATGGTATATAGTCCCTCTCAAAGTATATCAAAGCTCCCATGACATTAAAGATAAATTTTGTTGGAGAAATTGTGGCGGTATTGGTAATCAACTTCATATATGGTGGGAGTGTCCTTTTATTAATTATCTATGGGTTGAGTACTTTGAATTTATTTCTACTACGTTGAAAAAGACTATTCTTCTTACTCCATATGCTTGTTTATTTGATATTTTTTTTGATGATCTTAAAATAAGTGAATTTGCGTTTTTCATACAGGTTTGTACTACGGTCAAATCTGCCAT
This sequence comes from Discoglossus pictus, assembly GCA_027410445.1. Lineage (NCBI taxonomy): Eukaryota > Metazoa > Chordata > Amphibia > Anura > Alytidae > Discoglossus > Discoglossus pictus. The sequence goes on along the minus strand of CM050169.1, from coordinate 129,039,146 downwards.
TATTAGTAGATGGAAACAATCCAACCGTCCTAGCTGGGTTGAAATTTTACAAAAAACTAATTATATCAGATACTTAGAAAACCTCTACGAATTATCAATCAACACAAATCTAAATGGTTGGTTTGGGATTCTATCGTGGAACCTTGAAGGTTTAAATATCTTTATACTTGATGGGACCTTTTAGACCTTTACTTAGAAACTAATATAGGGTATGAATGGGGTATGAATGTGGTTATATCTGTCTTTTTCTTTTATTGTTTAAAAAATCATTTGATGCATTGTTGTTTTATGCATGTTTTATATATTTGTTAATAACTATCAGGCATAGCCTTGTCTGTCTGTTTTTTGTATTATTATTATTTGAAAAATAAAAGAAATTGAAAAAAAAAAGACTTGCATAATATGCTTAATATAATTGATATGGTAAATTATGACATCAGAGATAGTTTTGATTGTTTTGGTACGTTTACAAAAATATCCATTTACTAAGATATACCATTTTAATACTATATAGCTTTTATAGTCAAATTATAGTATTATCTCTAATTCAGAAGAGAAAATGTTTTTCATTACAATTAATTATTAGATATTTTAAATTTCTATAACAGCGGATATTTGTGGTATTTATAAAATTAATTAGCAAATTATATGCTGACTGATAATTCACAAATTATAGTGGTATATTGTATGTATCAGATAAATATTGATATATCAATCTATTTTACAAGAAATCAACAAAATATTCCATGATTGTAATGAAAAAAAATAACATTTAGAGAAATATTAGACTTTGATACAATACCTAGTTTTGGTGTTTGGTTTCATCATATGAATTAGACCAATGGAGGTCTGGATCTTTTCTTATATTTCAGAAGAAGTTCTTGGTATGAAAGTGTATAGATTTTTTGTCAGTGAAGGATTATTTTTAGATATTGGAGAATGCATTTTGAATTAGCTGTAGATATTGGAGAATGCATTTTGAATTAGTAAGTGTTAGTGTATTCTTCTTAGAAGGTTTCTCCCTGGGGTGTGTCTGTCCAAGAGTCTGTGTTTGTTTTTTTTGAGAGGTGTGTGGGAGAGTATGTATGTGTCTCGTTCTCCCTGTTTTTCTTTTCTTTTTTAGAGAGCATGTTTCTCTCCCAATTATACCCACAACTTAATTTGCTTATCAGGTATTCAAATTAGGCTATGTACTTAGCAACCAATCAGAAATATAATGTATTATTTTCTAGAGACGTATTAAGTGTCAATTAATTTCTTGGAACACAAGAGGGTGCTCTTGAACCTTCAAAAATGAATTGAACTTTTCGGACATCAAAGAAAACGCTATGAGCCTCATTCAATTCCGAGTTGCCCAATTGAATAGGCCTCTATATAAGCACATACAAAAAAATCTAAACAAACTTTTCAGTTACTGAACCTCTATCCAAAACAAAGGTTTTCACTAACTAAAAACTTCTGTCAAAAAAATATCTTATGTGCTTATATAGAGCCCTATTTAATTGACAACTTTCACATTGAATGAGGACCTATGTCTGGTGCAAACCCAACACATCACATCACCCAAAGAACACCATCCCCACGGTGAAAAATGGTGGTGGCAGAATCATGCTGTGGGAATGTTTTTCAGCAGCCGGTACTGGGAAACTGGTCAGAGTTGAGAGAGAGATGGTGCTAAATACAGGGATATTCTTGAGCAAAACCTGTACCACTCTGTGCGTGATTTGAGGCTAGGTAGGAGGTTCACCTTCCAGCAGGACAATGACCCCAAACACACTGCTAAAACACTTGAGTGGTTTAAGGGGAAACATGTAAATGTGTTGGAATGGCCTGGCCAAAGGCAAACTTCAATCCAATAAAAAATCTGTGGTCAGATTTACAGATTGCTGTTCAGAAGCGCAAACCAAAGTATTGACTTTAGGGGGGTGAATAGTTATGCAAATTGGCTTTTTCTGTTATTTTGTCATATTTGTTGTTTGCGTCACAATAAAAAGAAAAATACATTTTCAAAGTTGTGGGCATGTTCTGTAAATTAAATGATGCAAATCCTCAAACAATCCATGTTAATTCCAGGTTGTGAATACTTTTGCAAGGCACTGTGTGTATATATATATATATATATATATATATATATACATATATATATATCTATATCTATATATATATATATATATATATATATATATATATATAAAAATGTATAGAGCTTATAAAATAGTAATACGTTGGATAGAAAAGAAAGGTTATAATAGTAACATCATATTATATTATAATAAACTTTAATTAATTTTATTCATAGTAAACGTTCTGACAGGCACAAGCTGCAGATCGACAATTACACACAGGTTGCAGATTCGCACTTACAGACACAGATAGGCTGCAGATGGGCTTTTCAGGCACAGATAGGCTGCAAATTGGCTCTTACAGACAAAGACAGGTTGAAGATCGGCTATTATAGAAACAGTCAGGCTGCAGATTGGCTCTTACAGACACAGACACACTGCACATTGGCACAGGCTGCAGATTGGCTCTTACAGAAACAGACAGGCTTCATATTGGCATTTACAGGCACAGACAGGATGCACATTGGCTCTTACAGACACAGACAGGCTGCAAATTGTATCTTACAGGAACAGAAAGGTTGCATTTGGGCCCTTACAGAAACAGACAGGCTGCAGATTGGCTCTTACAGGCACAGACAGGCTGCAGATCTGCACTTACAGGCACAAAAAGGCACAAACAGGTTACAGATCAGCTCTTACAGACACAGACAGTCTTTACATTGGCACTTACAGGCACAGGCTGCAGATTGGCACAGGCAGACTTTAGACTGGCTTTTACAAACACAGACAGGCTGCAGATTGTCTCTTACAGGCACAGACAGGCTGCAGACTTGCTCTTACAGACACAGATAGGCTGCACATCAGCTCATACAGGCACAGACAGTATGCAGATTGGCACTTACAGACACAAACAGGCTTCAAATTTGCTCTTACAGACACAGATAGGCTGTAATTGGACTCTTAAAGGCACAGACAGGCTGCAGATCGGCTCTTACAGACATAGGCATGTTACAGATACAAACAGGCTGCAGATTGGGCTCTTACAGGCACAGACAGGCTATGGATCAGCTCTTACAGACACAGCCAAGCTTCACATTGGCACTTACAGGCACATACTGCAGACAGGCACTTAGACTCAGACTGCACATTGGCTCTTATAGGCACAGAGAGGTTGCAGATTGGCTCTTACAGGCACAGACAGACTGCAGATCATCTCTTACAGATTCATACAGGCTGCAGACTGGATCTTACAGGCATAAACAGGATGCAGATTCGTTCTTACAGACAGGCTTCACATTGGCATTTAAAGGCACAGGCTGTGGATTGGCACTTACAGAAACAGACCGGCTGCACATTGGCTCTTACAGGCACAGAGAGGCTGAAGATCGTCTCTTACAGGCACAGACTGGTTGCACATTGGCACTTAAAAGCACAGGCCGCAGATTGGCACATACAGAGAAAGACAGGCTGCACATTGGCACTTACAAAAACACACAGGCTTCACATTGGCTCTTACAGGCACATACAGGCTTCAGATTGTCTCTTACAGATGTAGACAGGCTGAAAATTGGCTCTTACAGTCATAGAGAGGCTGCAGATTGGAACTTACAGGCATAGACAGGAGGTAAGTCAGCTCTTACAAAAAACAGACAGGGTGTAGATTGGTTCTTACAGACACAGACAGGCTGCACATTAACATTTACAGGCACAGGCTGCATATTGTCACTCACAGACACAGACAGGTTGCACACATTGGCTCTTACAGACACATACAGGCTGCAGATCGGCTCTTACAGACACAGACAGGCTGCACATTGGCACTTACAAAAACACACAGGCTTCACATTGGCTCCTACAGGCACAGATAGGCTTCAGCTTGGCTCTTACAGACATAGACAGGCTGAAAATTGGCTCTTGCAGGCACAGACAGGCTACACATTGGCTCTTATAGGCACATACAGGCTGCAGATTGGCTCTTCCAGACATAGACCGGCTGCAGATTAGCACTTACAGACACAGACAGGATCCAAATCGCCTCTTAAAGACACAGACAACCTGCAAATTGGCACTTACAGGCAAAGGCTGCATATTGGCACAAAGACAGGCTTCAGATTGGCACTTACAGACATAGACAGGCTGCAGATTGGCTCTTACAGATATAGACATGTTGCAGATTGGCACTTACAGTGCCAGACAGACTGCTCCTTGGCACTTACAGGCACAGGCTGCTCTTGGGCACTTGCGCAGACAGGATGTGGAGGGTCGCGAGTGCATTGACTTCCAAAGAAATCGATCAGATCAGTACCAAGCCAGTGTCCAGTTTCAAGCAATTTCTCCCATTCTGAGACGCTTAAAGTACTGAAAATAGTGAAAACCAGAGCCGACGGGATCCAAAGTACCACTATATATATATATATATATATATATATATATATATACACATATACAGAATAGACAAAGGGAAAAACAAAGGTTCCCCGGTTTCCATTTCTCCTCATAGATACATAGATATATCATTTCTTATATTTGGTCACCTTCCCTTCCTTAGTCACAAGGTCTATTCCATCCAAGGTAATATAATTAGGTCATACCTGTACTCATGCATTATGGGAAAAATATATCAACAGTAAAATGGAATATATCACATATAACAACTAGAGGGCATACTTACTCCATAATTCAACTATAAACTATAGCGCCAACATATTCTGTAGTGCTATACATTAGTTGTTACATAGTAATTGAGGTTGAAAAAATATTTTCAGTCCATCAAGTTCAACCTTTTAAGATCTCCTCTCATCGGCAATATGCGGATTAGTTGTTAATTAATTAGTTGTTAATTATTTATTAATTACTTAAATATTAATTCATAATTAATTGATCCAGAGGATCCCCCGTGTCTCTCTAACCCCCGCGTGTCTCTTTCCCTCCCCCCTCCTCATCCTCAACCCCCCTCATTCTAACCCCCCCCTCATTCTACCCCTCTAAATAACCCCCTCGCCCTTTCCCTTCACTTACCTGCATCTGAAGCTTTTGCTCCGGCCTCAGCTCCTTCCGGCGTCTTGACGTGGCGCGCATGTGACATCACGTCATTAGCATATACCGGGTGCCGGCACCCGTTATATGCTAATGACGTGGCGCGCATGTGACGTCACGTCATTAGCATATACCGGGTGCCGGCACCCGGTATATGCTAATGACGTGATGTCACATGCACGCCACGTCATTAGCATGACGTGATGTCACATGCGCGCCACGTCGTTAGCATATACCGGGTGCCGGCACCCGGTATATGCTAATGACGTGATGTCCCAGGCGCGCCACGTCGTTAGCATATACCGAGTGCCGGCACCCGGTATATGCTAATGACGTGACGTCACATGCGCGCCACGTCAAAATGCCGGAAGGAGCGGAGGCCGGAGCAGAAGCTTCAGATGCAGGTAAGTGAGGGGAAAGGGATGGGGGGGTATTTAGAGGGGTAGAATGAGGAGGAGGGGTTGAGGATGAGGAGGGAGGTTGAGGAGGGGGGTTGAGGTTGAGGAGGGAGGTTGAGGATGGGGGGTGAGGATGTGGGGGTAGTGGTTGAGGAAAAGAGGGCAGGGACTGAAGTGCAGGGATCTGTCAATGTACAGAGTACATCATCTGCGAATAAGGCACACTTAAACTGATGGTGGCCTATATTTATGCCTTTAATGTCTACGTTTGATCTAATAGCCTGAGCTAAGGGTTCAACGGCTAGAGCAAAGAGTAAAGGGGATAGAGGGCAGCCTTGTCTGGTCCTCCTCTGAATAGTAAATTAAGCCCTTGCTTCGCCAGGGAGTTTTAGGACTGCTTGGGGGGATTTATAATAGCTATTAATCATGTTCATAAAACGTACTGTAAGGCCGAATTTCAACAATACTGCTCTTAAGTAGGGCCATTCTAGAGAGTCAAATGCCTTCTCCATATCCAGGGCTAGAAGGCATAAGGGGGTACGATGTTTGCCCGCCCAGTGCATGGTATCCAGAATCCGTCTAATATTATCCTAAAGGGGATGAAACCCACTTGATCCTTATGAATTAGTGAGGGCAAAATTTTAGAAATTCTATCGGCCATCAATTTGGCAAGTAATTTGACATGCCCATTTAGTAGAGATATAGGCCTGTAATTTTTAACCTCCAAAGGGTCTCGGCCCTCCTTTGGAAAGAAGACCATGTCCGCTTGGTTCAATTCAGGTGGAATGTTGTTACCGTCTAAGATCGCATTAAATAAGGTCACCAAGTGGGGAGCCAAAATTTCCGCTAATTTTTTGTAGTACAAGTTAGAAAATCTGTCCGGACCTGGGGCTTTACCCAATTTCAGTTTTTTAATTGTCTCCAAAACGTCCTCAACCGTAATTTAAGAGTTCAAACCCTCTCTCTCTGGAGCCGATATATGTGGAAGATCGTAGGACTCAAGAAAGGTGGAGATTTGATTAGTATGTTGCTTCTGCGTGGATGAATAGAGCTTTTGAAAAAAGGTAGTAAAGGTTTATTTAATCTCATTTGGGCTATAAGTGATGTTCCCAGAGGAGCTTTTGATCTTGAAAATTTTGGAGTGGGCTAGCTTCCTTTTTAATTTTCTAGCAAGTAGAGAATCCGGTTTGTTAGCTTTTGTGTAAAATGTATGGCCTGTCCATCTTAATGCTTTTTCAGTTTGCGCTGAAAGTATTAAATCCAATTCTGCTCGTAATAGGTCTATTTGTTTACGGCGTTGGCTTGAGAGATTGGTCTGGTTAGATTTTTCTAAAGCAAAAAGTGACGCTCTGATCTCACCTTCCCTTTTTCTTTTTTGTCTCTTGTGTGCAGCAGATAGTTTAATGCAAGAGCCCCTAATAACGGCTTTATGTGCTGCCCAAACCCACCCGATATCCGCGCCTGGGGTCAGGTTATTTAAGGAGTATTGGCTGAGGTCCGAGGCTACCTGGTCCTGAAAGGTTTGATTGGAGAGGAGCATATCATTAAGCTTCCATGTATATGGGGGGTTTGTATACAGTGCCAAAATCAAGGGACATGTGGACCACAAAGTGGTCGGACCAGGGACACGGGCGTATTTCGGAGGCAACTAAGCCATGCGACAAAGATGAATCCATTAGCAATGTATCTATTCTGGAGTATGAGCCACGCACTGGGGAGTAAAACGTGTACTGCCTTTCTCCCTGATGTTTCAGTCTCCAAGTATCCAGCAGATGAAGCTCCTCGAGCAGTCTAGGAGAATAGAGACAAAAAAAAACAGTTTGAAACATTGAGAAAATATCCCAAAAATCAACATCTTATCAAACAATATAAAAAACAGCAACAGTATAGTGGAGGTAAATCCTCACTAAATAACTTTAGTGCCGAGTGCAAGGGGGGGATCTCCCCAACCTTGGAATCCCTACTAGTGAGGTGGGGCAAAGTATAGGTCCAAGCGTGTATTAAGAATAAATTAATGGACTTGAAGGGGCCCGGCCAGTAGTTACAAACTGCCGGGTAGGAGGGTTTTTGAGTCTAAGATTGGATTTAAATTGAGGGGCATGAGGGACCCCGGTTTAGGCCAGCCCAATGCCATGGGGTGGGGGGGGGGGTTAGGGGAGAGTGGAGACTAGGGCGGGGGCCTTTCTGGGAAGGTTAGTGGATCCACCACGGGTCTAAATTATATGGAAAGATCCAAATTGATGTTGCCTTGTACAGGAGAATGGGAAGGGGGTTAAAGCCCTTTCTCAGGATATAGTGGATCCAGTTTAAGATCTGACTCCCGGGGACAATAAACATAGGGGGCATACCAAACCTGTTCCAGGGCAAAGTCGACTTGGTGTGGGTAAGAAAACCAAGTAATCTAAAGTTCCAAAGTTGCCTTGGAAAGTATGTAGGAGTTCAGCATATCCTACTGGGAAGTGCAAGCCTAGAGTAATGACTCCGGATTGCAAGTCTTAAATAGTCATTGATGAATATCAGGGAAATCCAAAATTAGCTTTTCGTGGTTGAGGAACGCACAACCGGTTTACTAGGAATGTCCAGCAAGGGTTTAGAAAGAAGCATAGAGACGTTTGGTGTGACCTCTATCCGGGAAGGCCTCTGGGGTCGCTTAGGTTTCGAGGCTGTAACCCATTGCGTAGTCGGGCGTTGAGAAGGCGACATTTTTGCAGGTTCCACCGAGCTGGGGTCCAGAGGGTTTGAGGGTTCCGACAGTCCAGGATCTGGGGCTAGATTGAGTTGAGCCAGGAAAGCCATACATTCTTCCAGTGAGAAAGCTGTATAAGCGGATGACCCCACTTGAAAGGAGAGGCTGAATGGGAAGCCCCATCTATATTTGATTTTTTTGTGAATGAGGATTACAATTGCGGGCTTCATGAGTTTACGTTTCCAGAGCGTAGATGGTGCTAGATCCACATAAATCTGCAGAGTGGAGACGTTTGCCCCCACATTGGCGGGGGCTTTCTGGCTTCCTTTAGAAGAAGGTCTCTTGCATTCCGGCGGAGAAAGCGGACCAAAACGTCTTTTGCTTGATCAGAGTTCGGGGGACCTCCCAAGGCTCTATGAGCTCTCTCGATATCCCAAGCTGACTCTGGGGGCGTCGGTAAGATGGACTGAATAGTTGTTTGCAGGTACGGCAGAAGATTAGTTACCGCTTTAGGAATGCCGCGGAAGCGAACATTGAATCGTCTCGAGCAGTTCTCCAGATCTTCTAGCTTGGCTTCAAGGGTGGAAACTTGCAGTGAGTGTTGGTCAATCACCTGCATATCAGAAGATTGTGACTCAAGGATTTGATCTGTTACGTTTTCCAGGTGGTTGGTCCGTTGACCCAAGTCTTGGATTTCCTGCTTGATTTCCCTGACCGCTGTGGATAGGCGAGCTTGTAAGAGAACATCTATTTTTGCCACTGTCGCATCTGTCAAGTCCACTTATGGAGGGCAATCCGGGGTATCCTCGATGTCCGAGCTGTCTGAAGAAGTGGGATCTGGCTGCGGAGATGGAGCCGGTGGAGGGGCTTGTGTTGGGAAGTGATCCTTGATTCCTCTAGATTGCTGGGTTTTCTTGCTAGATTTCCCCATGATGGATAGGAAGATAGTGTTTTTAACGAGTGAAGCTGAGGCATGAAAATGTGAGAGGACACTGTCTAGGCTGACAATCAGGAGGCACAGGGATAGGCTTTCTTTCTGTTAACAAGTAGGGATTATATCCGCTTAGCCCCCGTCCCAGTCATAACACACCACTAGGCCGGGTGCCCTCAGATATAGATACAAATTTGTCATCGTTAGATAAGGATCATGTCCAAGAGGTCTCCAGTCTGGTCATATCAAGTTATTGGGCCCGGGGTCTTCAGGTACACTTATAGTGCTATTCAGGCATTATGATAGGAAGACTTGGCTGGTGAGAAAAGCGTGGGGAGAAAAAAGTCTTGTCCCATGAGATAGCTGAGAGGAGCAGGTAATGATGAGTGGTGCGGGGAGTGGTTAACTGGAAGGCCTTATAGCACTCAGTCAATGTTGTATAGAGCTGTAAAAACTTTGTAGGCCCACCAGATGGCCGTGTGGTGTAGTTTTATTTTTGCAGGTCTGAAATTGCAGGCCTGAAATCTGCCCACTAGATGGAGCTGTGCAGACAAATTAAGTGAGCTATTTCTATCAAGTTGTTATGTTCAGACCTTTGTCCAAAACATGTTGGGCGTGCCACATAGGTTGTGCCATCCACCCCAGAGCAAGCCTTCCAGCTTCCCAGCCACAATGTTTGATAAAAGACAGTTCTGGTAAGAATGTACTGTAGAGATAACAAATCACAATGCATTTTCTTTTGGGCTTATAGTCCTGGAATACTGTAAATAACCAGATACAATAGATTAGGGCTTTCCTTTAACCCCTGGGGGACTGGCTTGTTGTGTAACAGCTCTCTGTACCCTGCTTCTAGGCCTTTAATACTGTGCAGGCACTGGGGTTGAAAGTGTTAGGTACTCCTTAGTGGTTCATCACTTTAGCTCTTAGCATTTCCAGATTAGAGGGTATCTGTGCAAGCATGTTAGCTTTTGTTTCTTGCCTTTGTTATACTTTGTCAATATGAGTGTGGGCAGACTTTGACTCCAAGCCCTTTAGGCTTCACTCTAGAATTGGAGGAGTGGGAGGTGTATGAGGCCCCTGGATTGGAAGGTCTGATCAAAGGGTGATAATCTGGGACCTTATAAAGCAGAAATAGTCTGCATTCATTTTTCACAGTCTCCCACATAAAAGGCATAGGTTTTATCCGTATTATTATATTAGATATAAGCTGCTGGGTCTTTTTTTGGTTTACATAATTCACAATTATACAGTTTATTGTGAGTACAATCCAGATTTTTTTCTATATCTACAAATCGTTACACAGAAAAGATTTCCAATAGTGTAAGGCATCTAGATTAGAACTGTATAGAGTTGATCCAGATAAGCAGTTTTGGTGTTTACCAACCTTAAGTATGGATGGTGTTTATCAGAGTCTCCTTTATTCTGGTTCAGCAGCAAATCTCAGAAGAAAAAGATTCCAAACTTGATTTTTAAAACCAGCTGGGCCCTCTTGTGCACAATCCTGGTCATATATACTGTATCCTGAATGCCCTTTTTAATTAGAAATAAATCCAGTTCGCTTTTAAAGTTATCTATCGAATCCGCTGTCACCACCTCCTTTGGTAGATAATTCCACAGATTAACTACCCTTACTGTGAAGAACCCTTTTCTTTCTTTAAAGTGGAATATTTTTACTTCTAATCTCAAGGGATGTCCTTGTGTCAGTTGAAAACCTCTTGGCACAAAAAGCTCACGTAACAAATCTTTATACTGACCCTGGATGTATTTATATAAGGTAATCATATCTCCTCTTAGACGCCTTTTTCTAGAGAAAATAAGCTAAATTTGGTTAGTCTTTCCTCATAACTTAGCCCCTCCATTCCCCTTATTAGTTTTCTAGTCCTTCTCCGTACCTTTTCAAGCTCTAAAATGTTTTTATGAAGTGGTACCCAACATTGTACTCCATATTCCAAATGAGGCTGTACTAGGGATTTGTATAGTGGCAGAATTATATTTGCTACCCTTGCTTCTATAACCTCCTTAATACATGCTAATATTGTATTTGCCTTTGCAGCTGCAGCTTGAAATTGAGACCTGTTACTTAGGTGGTTGCCCACAAACACTCCCAAATCCCTTTCAATATCAGATACCCCTATATTTTCTCCATTAAGATTATACATTGCATGGCTATTTTTCTTTCCCAGATGCATAACTTACATTCATTCATATTGAATCTCATCTGCCATTTAGATGCCCATTCCTCAATTTTATGTAAATCCCTTTGGAGGGAAAGCACATCATTATCTGATTTAATTACCTTGCACAACTTTGTGTCATCAGCGAAAATGGAGATACCACACTCCAATCCCACCTCTAAGTCAATAATAAATATGTTAAAAAGGAGAGGACCTAATACTGACCCCTGAGGAACCCCACTTACCACATTAGTCCAATTGGAGTATGTTCCATTTACCACAACCCTTTGCTTTCTATCTTTTAGCCAGCTCTCGATCCATGAGCAGATATTTACTGCAATTCCTGTATCCCTTAGTTTGCTCAATAGTCTCCCATGTGGCACTGTATCAAAAGCCTTTGCAAAATCCAAAGACTACATCCACTTAGTTGCCTTGATCCAGGTTCCTACTAACCTCCTCATAGAAACTAATTTGATTTGTTTGACATGACCTATTCATCATAAATCCATGTTAACTCTGGCCTGTTTCACATTGTAATGCTCCTATAGCTTCCTTCCTGGCCTTCTTACATTAATATACTTAAAAAATATTTTAGGGTTAGTCTTACTCTCTTCTGCAACTCATGTTTCATTTTCTATTTTACTAGAATATTGCCCGTCAAAAAAATACGGCAATGAAATTGTAAGTGAGCTAATCCTGTTTGGTGTATGGTAATCAAATAAATAATACATTAATAAATGAATATACTTTACCTATTTTGAAGTAATATATGCAGGAAGCATTGTGTTGAAGAGCTGGCAATCTGTTTTCATGTTGCTGCAGCATACAATGTGTGTTTTCAGTGCTGTGGAGCTGCTGTGTAAGTGTCAGCAATGTGTGCAGTGTGTAGTGTAAATAGTGTGTGTGCGCGAGGAAAATCTGTTAGGGTAGCTGTGTACTTCCGTATTGTGTAAGTTAGTGTTGTAAAATGGCACCTAATGTGTGGTACGTGGCTGTGGCTGATTTTGCGTCCTTGTTCTTGGATCTCGTCCGGCTTTTTCGGAAAAAATCCTTTTGCTTTTATTCCCAAATGGTATATGCCTATGTTTATGTATATTTAGTAAGGATTTAAATGTTGTCCATTTATGTTCAGTATTTTTACCTATCAGTTCTTTGTCCAAGTCTATACTTTGTATGGCTGCCCTTAGACCGTTAAAATCTGCCCTGTTAAAATTAAGAGTTTTTGTTTGCCCCTTAAAGTTTTGTTTTTCAATCTCAAGTGAGACTGTGTTGTGATCAATATTTTCCAAATGTTGCCCTATTTCAACATTTGATACTATATCAGTATTATTTGTGATGACTAAATCCAAGATAGCTTCATTTCTAGTAGGTTCTCGTATAAACTGGGTGATCTCTGAGTGTACTCAGGAACCTGCTCCCTTAGGTGAACTGCTGGTCTCATTTATCCAGTTTATTTCAGGGTAATTAAAATCTCCCATTATTAGAACTTGCCCATGCTTAGCTGCATTTCCAATCTGTAAGAATAATTGTGTCTCCTCCCTTTCAGCTATATTTGGGGGTTTATAGCATACTCCTACTAATATTCTTTTGGAATTTGCTCCTCTGCTATTTAACTCTACCCACAAACCTTCAACTTTATCACTAGATCCACCACAAATATCTTCTTTGACTATAGGCTTAAATTCAGGCTTAGCATACAGACAAATCCCTCCTCCTCTTATACCATTGCCCCTATCTTTCCAAAATAAATTATAACCATCCAGATTAACAGTCCAGTCATGAGATTAATCCCACCACATTTCAGTAATGTCTATTAAATCCCATTTTTCATAAATTACCAATAATTCTAACTCTCCCATTTTTCCTGGCAAGCTTCTGGCATTAGCAAGCATACATCTTATGTTATTAGTTTGTAGTTTTGAGGTGCCTGCCTTTTTACTTGAGTTACTTAGTAATACCTCCCTATTGGCTATACTAACCCTCCCCCATCTCCTCCCCCATGAGTTGTTAATTCATCCCTAATATCCTCTACACTTTCTACCCCATTACTTATATCTAGCCTACCCCCACCTACTAGTTTAAAAACTCCTCCAGACTTTCTACCATCCTATCCCCTAGCGCAAAAGCTCCCTCATCATTAAGGTGCAATCCATCCCTGCTACAGAGATTGTACCGAAGTGAGAAGTCCGCCCAGCGCTCTAAAAACCCAAACCCCTCCTTAGTCCACCACATCTTTAGCCACGCATTAACCTCCCTAAGCTCCTTCTTTCTCCCTGGGCTAGCACGTGGCACAGGTAGTATCTAAGAAAATACTACCTTGGAGGTCCTTGCTTTAAGCTTATTCCCTAGCTCTCTAAAATCATTCTTTAGGACACTTCATCTTCCACTAACTTTGTCATTGGTACCAATATGTACCAAGACCACCAGTTAATTTCCAGCCCCTCCCAATATTTTGTCTACCCAATCCACAACATGCCGAACCCGAGCACCCAGGAGACAGAAAACTGGTAAATTGCTGGGATCTGGGTGACAAATCACCCTGTCTACCTTCCTAATAATAGAGTCCCCTACCACCAAAACCTGTCTGTTGCTCTGCCTATGCTGCCCTCCCACTTCTCCAGTAGAACTGTTCTCCCGGCTGTTAGAGGGAACAGCTCTATCTGCCATTGCCATTCCTGAATGGACACCCCCAACAGTTTCACTCAATCTGGCAAATCTGTTGGTGTTTGCCAACTCAGAACTGACCTGCCTCCTCCTCCTGATCCCCCTTCTTCTCCTTCTAACGGTAAACCAGCTACCTCCCTGCCTCCCTGGACATTCTCATTGGCCCAATCTCCACCCTCCATGCTAGGCCCAGGTAAACTGTGCTCAGTGAGCACTAACTCCCTTTCCAGTGGAGCAATTTCAGTAAGTGCTGCAATTCTCCTCTCCAGTTCTCCAGTTTGAGCTTCCAGAGAGGCAACATGCTCTGACCTGACACACATTATATGGACAATCTGTTCCAGTAGTGCATTCATATGACAGGATGAACACTGAGTGAGGTTGCTACTGGACTGACTCATAATTATTGTCTACAAAATTTTGTTGGGAAAAATAAACAAACAATAATAAAAAATTATATATTTGTATAAAGCTTAATATAAAAAAGACTAAAATAAATAAATAAAAAAAAAAAAAATATATATATATATATATATTTTCCTTTTTCGACCCCCTTTTCTTTGAACTCCCTTCTTTTATTTAAACCCCTACACTTTTACTAGAACTGCACTTATACTAGTGTGTGTTAGCAAGGTCACAAGTTCGCCCCTTCTCCTGTTTATATTAACTTCTGCCTACTCACCTGGATACAATTAGTGCATACTGCAATTAATCACTCTTTACTTGCAAGAAGTAAAATCCACTTGCAAACAGTCCCAAACAGCTCACAAACCTTTATACTTATAACACAGTCAAACCACACCCCTCTCACCTGGACACAATTAGTGCACACTCCAATTAATCACCCTTTACTTGCAAGAAGTAAAATCCACTTGTGATCAAGGCAAAACAATATTAACACATTACAAACACATTACAAAGATGGAGGGCCCTGTCTTTGAGCTTAGAATCCAGTGTCCATAGTGCTTTCCCCAAAGCACAGTGCAAGATTGAAAACTCGCAGACTTACAATCTAATGACCCCTAAACCTATAAATCTAATTATACCAGTACCAGTCACTATACTATAATCTATAATTTGCAGCTGCCTGTTAGTGAATCACTTGTAACAATTATGAGTGGATGATGGAAGACTCTGGATACATATATCATCTCCTGAACATGCCTGTATCTCGTGTTCAAGGTGACCAGCTGTGTAAAGATAAGCCATGAGATAATCCCCTTCCACTTGTAAAGAATTTGTAATAAATCCAAAAATATAGGATATCAATTCATATAGAGAATAGTAAAATAGTATGAATATATATATATGTACAGTTGTATATAAAAAAATAAAAAAACAAATATGTTATTATGTGAATACAATTTTTTGACATATACAAATGTCCCAACATAACCCCCTCTCTTTAATATATCTCCCGTTATAAGGTAGGTGATATTATTTCAGTTATGAAAGGATGGTATTCTTCTCCCTGTATATTTACTCGATCTAGATTAATTTTGATGCTTAAAGGGATGGTTTCTCTGAATTTGGTGTTCATATGTAGTTGGTATATGATGATGCTCATCACATATAATAGTTGTCAAGTTTGTCAGTAACGCTATGTTAAAAGTTACAGGCTTGCGCATGCGCAATGATTGGCGAAGGGTTTGATGGGGGCTGCAATAAGCTAAGTTGGTGCTCATCGCAAGGCCGGCAAGACTTGTGAAAAGGTTTGTAATAAGCGCCGAATGCACTCATTGCGAGGCCTGCGATGTGTGCCAAAGGCCGTAGGCCATATGCGCTCATCGCGAGGCCCACAAGACTTTGGAAAGCCCGTAACTTGGAAGACGTTCGCGGGTTGCCAAAACACCCCAATTGATTGACCAAATTACCTTACAAACTCACACACCACAGGGGGAGAGGCAAGGACCCTGTAAGTGAGGTTGCAAGCTAATTAGATATTCAATTGGCATTTTTTTAACAGTCACAAAAGGGCTATGCGAGAAATAAAATGGCGGTCGTAAAGCTGTAATTTTTTTTCAAGCCCATAAATTCGAAGACCATTTCGCGCTTGCGTAAATTGATCAATTTCCCAAGCCCGCAAATGGTTTCAGAAGTGTGTTTCCCGCCTAAACCAATGGTTTGGGCTCGCGACTGCGGCTATATATACTGGACATTTTCCAGATCTTTCTCACTTTCTCCTCAGGTGATGAACAGTGTGACTGGACATGTATTTGCTTGCCTAATTTCTGAAAAGTGATTGTTAGCTCTTTAGGATTGGCAATTCTGCATATTACAGATAAGAGGTAAAGTATTATTAATTATTCATTAATTAATTAATAAAAAAAAAATTAAATTTAGTTAAAATATAAAAAAATATTTATGTATATAAATATTTAGAAGAAAGTAAATGATTTTGCGATAAAAAAATGTACATAAATTGATAACGGATAGTGTGGAAGGTAAAAAAATATGTTCATAGATAAATTAAAAAATGTTTTTGAATATTATTATTAAAAAAAATTATCTTTTCAATTTACAACTTTCAGCTCACTGTCAGTTTCAACAGACACTTGATGAAGACAATGTCACAGATAATATTCTGCTGTGGGCATTTGTGCAGACAGACTGTCAGCTTTGCATGAGTTTCCTGAAAGCTACTTACATATAAGAGGTATAGTATAATTAGTTCAGCAGAAATTAGATCATTGATTGAAAAAATAACAATTGACAATATTGCACATAATTATAGCAAGTTAATTAAAAAGTATATAGATTAATAATTGGAAAATATGAACTAATGTGTATTGTGCTGCAGTAAAAGTATATTCATAGATAAAATAATCATCATAGGAAATATGCTGCTGATATTACTAATTTAAAAGTTGGAGAATGGATGTCTTAACTGTTAAATAACATTTTTATCATAAAAAATGAGATTCATGTATTTAAATGCTATTCAGACATAAGAAGTATAATCAATTATATTGAAACACAGGCTTGGTATTATAACACTTCCATTTTTAGGACAGACTGGAAAAAAATTGCGACGGTATTGACAGACCATCATAGCTTGCAAAGCAGAGTGGAGGCAGAAGAAATAAGGCATTACAATTCAGAAATCTACTAAAAAAAAGGTAAGCTAAAGAAATATATTAGGAACACAGAGAATTTGAAAAAAATTATCGTCCATATGTAAAACAAAATATTATACTTTACAATTACAGTTTACAATGTCGGATATCAACGAAAGCACAGAACGCAAAAAACGCTTAACAATGGAACGCGTTCAAAGATGGGGAGAACGACAGTCATTGGAGACGGTGCAAAGGATAAGAGAAGAACATCGTCAGAAAATTGCAAAGAAAAGAACAATGAGTGGGAACGTTAAATCAACTCATCAGAGAGCTAACAATACAAAACAAATTATAAAGATGCATGTGAACAATATGGTAAAGATAGTAATGCTATATGTTTTCAGGAAAGTGCTTTATTTACAGGTATATTAGTGGAACCTCACAACTGTGGTTTTTTAAATGTTGTTTGTCAGTTTTGTGGGGCGTATCATTTTCAAAAGGAAAGAGATGGTGAGTTTATTAGTTGTTGTCAGACAGAAAAGGTAAGACTGCCAGAAAGACACCAATTTCCACAATATTCACAAAATATAAAGACTGATCCTACATTTCCAAATTATATGAATTTTAAACTAAACATCAGGTCATATAATAGAGTAAAATAAAGTACAAGGCCAAATGTACCACTGAACTTTGCATTAACAACCAGAAGAGCAAAGAAAATTTGCTCAACTATGTGTTCTAGATACAATGGAAGCAGTCAAACAACGTATGACGCTTTCAGAAAATAAAAAACGCTTAGCCACAGTTTTTAAAGAGCTTGCTAACATTATGCCCAATAACCCATATACTCAAGCATACAAAAAAAATAGCAGAAGTAGAAAGGGAACAACAGAGTCACGCTGAACAAAATCAGTTGCCTATGCCAAGAGTCAATATGGTTCTTAAAAGAGATCACCATTGTGATCAATGATGCTACAATTTACCAACATCTAATGAGGTTGCCATGGTGTTTTAAAATGACGATGGGGAACCACCATTTGAGTGGGATATTAGAATATATCCCCGAAATCAAGAGCCACCTTTCATTAACATAAATATCTTAAGTAGTAATTTCGATCCAATGACATTTCCTATATTTATCCAAAGGGTGAGGCAGGATGGTAACTCAAATGAATACTGGAAAGTTATGCAAATAGTAAAGTTTGTGTCAGAAATCATATTTCAATGCTGGAATAAAAAAGTGGTACAAACTGCTATTCGAGATTAATTTAATCCAATTTTATATGGCAGAAAACTCACACAACAATGGATCATTGATTTATATCTACAAGTAGAAGCAAATAATTTAAATTGTATAAAATTTCAACAAAATAAGCTTTGTGTAGAACAATATTGTGGACTGATGGATTATGTGGCTGAATTGGCTTCAAACAGAGAACTTCTAGCTGGCCGAGCCATCATTTTAAAAACTTTCTAAATATGTGAGAAAGATACAATGATGCAATAGCTATTGTTACTAAATTTGGGAAACCAGATTTATTTATTACATTTACATGTAATCCACAATGGCCAGAGATTGTGCAAAATTTGAAAGCTGGACAAAGTTCTTCTGATAGACCAGATTTAGTGGCTAGAGTTTTCAAAATAAAACTAACAGCATTAATACATGACAAAACCATTGCACATTTATTTGGAAAATGGGTGGCTTATGTTTATACTATTGAATTTCAAAAAAGAGGACTTCCACATGCACATAAACTTTTAATACTCCAAGAAAAATATAAATTGAATACGGCTGAGAGAATGGATTCAGTGATTATTGCTGAACTACCAGATCCAGAAAAACATTCCAAACTTCATGAAATTGTTACACATTATAGAAAATAATAAATGCACCAAAAAAATCCCCAAAAGAATTTAGAGTGCAGATTTTGCAAATTTTGATGGCTACTCTTTGTATAGTAGAAGAGAAGGACGAAATGCAATTATTCGTGGTAAAATTGTAGATAATTGGTGGTTCCATATAATCCACATTTGCTGATGAAGTACAATGCACACATAAATGTGGAAGCTTGCACTTCCCTCAAATCCATTAAATATGTGTATAAATATATTTACAAAGGATATGATGCAGCAACTGTAGTTGTGCAAGGTGCACAAAACCAACAAGATAATCAAATTTTACATGATGAACTTTCATGTTATGTAGATGCTCGGTATGTAAGTGCTCCATAAACAATGTGGAGTCTTCTGAAATTTGAAATGCATGATGGCTCATATGCCGTCTATCGATTAGCTGTACATTTGCCACAAAGCTAGTTAGTTTACTTTAATACTGGGGATGAAAAAAATGCTCTGGCCCAAAATGAAAATCATTATGTTTTCGTAAATGGGGCATGGCGAAAAAGAAAAAGCAGTAGCAATAAAATGATCCCAAGAATTTATACTGTTAGTCCAAGAGACATTGAACATTTCAGTTTACGATTACTCTTTTTAAATGTTCATGGTGTACAAAGTTATGAACATTTACGCACAGTAAATGACATAGTTTATGATGCCTTTCAATTTGCTGCGCGACATAGAAACTTCCTTGCAGATGAAACTGAATGGGAGAGATATCTAAAAGAAGCAGCACTGTGTCAAATGACCAGGCAGATGAGGGCACAGTTCTCATTCGTTTGCATATTTTGTAATGTACCTGATGCATTTTCTTTGTGGAACAAATTTAAATCAAATATGTGTGAAGACTTCATGAACAAATACAGTGAGTCCATTGCAGAAATAAAAAGCTTAATGGAAGTTCAAGAGGTATTTCTTTGTCATGGATTAAGTTGTGCAATTTTTAATCTGCCAGATCCAGGAATTATAGACAACATAAACTATGAAGAGTATGACTGTGATGTAGAAAAAGCAGAAGAAAAAAGAGCCACTTTAAATACATTGTAAACTGGGAATCTTTTAACGCCATACAACAAGCACTAGATGATGAAATGCTCAAGGAGCGTTATTTCTATCTAGGTGGATCCTATATAATTTATTGATGAGTTTAATTTGAAGTCAAGGTGAAATAGTAGTTCCCTTTGCAACTAGTGGAATTGCTGCCCTTTTATTGGAAGGTGGTAGAACTGTGCATAGTGGATTTAAACTTTCAGTTCCCATTTTGGAAACATCAGTCTTGCATATAAAAATGGCATCATTCCAAGCAAAAAATCTAAAAAAAAGTAAACTCATTATAATTGATGAGGCAATAATGATGTCTTGCCATGCTCTAAAATGTATTGATCGATTGTTACATGAAGTCATGGCTAATGATCAAGCAAGGTGATGGTGTTAGGTGGCAATTTTAGGCAAATAGTACCTGTTGTTGTCCATTGAAATAGAACAGACATTGTAGAAACATGTATAGTCCACTATGGAAACTTTTTACACACCTTAAATTAGAGAAAAATATGAGATCAGAAGGCCAATTCAATGATTGGTTAATTACAATTGCTAAAGGAAAAACAGAGGTCATAAGTGTCACAACCTACTATGATGATGGGATCTAGAGTATCCTAGTATTCTTATTCCCAGTAGGTTTTAGACCTAAGATTTGGGTGACTCAGACCAATGGACAGTCCTTGCGGATGCAAGAGCATAAGTCCCAGCTCATTGGTAGCGTGCCTGGGAAATCTGGAAGGGAGTCAGAATGATCTCCTCTACCAGCATATGCCCCTGGGTCAATAATGCATCTGTACTCAAAGTTATGATGATATTAAGAACAACATTTTATTTCAGAACAGCATATTTAAGCACATCACACAAGGATAGAGGGAGTGGCTACCCTAAGCCAGCCCCAAATGACCTCTGGCCAATCACAGAGTGTCACACCGTGGGAAACATGAGGCTCCTCCCAGGTCCGCCCCCTAGGTGTGGCTAACAGAATCATTTGGGCCCTGGCAGTCAAAAGAGACACATCTCTTTGCCCTGGCCCAGGCCCCTGGATCTGGGTTAGGGAGACCCTAAAGAGGCCCCCTGGAGAGATGGTGCCCCTGTGTGTGTTGGGACCCTATTGTTCCTGACTTAAGTATGTGTACTTAAAGGATTAGCCTTGGTGGCCAGCTGGGGTCCTTCTCCTATTGCAAGATGTATGTGGCAATGTATCCAGCATGACTACCCCATACTATCATATACATATGTGTATATATTCCAAACACTGTCAGTCTATTTAAGTACAAGCGTAAAAGCGCACCCCACATAAAACCACCTAATGTCCTCATAGTATATGGGATTGGGGCAGGGTTTCCACATCAATCCATCTCATGCATTATGATGACTTTTATTGATGATGGGAACCCTGCTCATTTCTGTAGACAATAATCATAATAATATAACAGTATAACCGTATAACAGTATAACAGGGGGTCTGGGAGCCCCAAACCCCCAGGTATCGTCTCTTGTGTCAACAGCCTGTGACAGACATCTGTCCAAGTTCCAGATGACTGCTAAGTGAGCCATGACAATTACCCCCCCAAGTACAGATGTAGGTATCCTGTACTCCAGGATGCCTATCTGGACTGACAGTCAGGGCTCTAGTTGGCGCGACAATCCATCTGTGTTCTGGTGGAATTTCCCTTTGCGGTGTTGTACCGTGAAATTAAAAGTTTGTAGGGCTAAACTCCACCTCAGTAGTCGGCCATTCTCTCCAGCCACTTTAGATAACCAACAAAGAGGGTTATGGTCTGTGGTGACTGTGAACTGTCTTCCGTACAGGTAGTGCTGTAGTTTGCGTAGAGCCCAGACTACTGCTAAACACTCCTTTTCTATAGTTACATAGGCTGTTTCTCGTTGCAGTAGCTTCCTACTAATGTAGGCCACTGGGTGCTCAACTCCCTGGTTGTCTGACTGACTCAATACTGCCCCTATGTCGTACATGGAGGCATCAGTCTGTACCACGAAAGGTCGGTTATAATCTGGGGCAGCCAGGACTGGGGAGCAGGTTAGAGCATCTTTCAGTGTTTGGAAAGCCAACTGGCACGCAGAAGTCCAATTCACTTCCCTGGGTAGCTTCTTCTTGTTGAGATCCATCAGGGGTTTGGCTGTGCTGCTGAAATCAGGAATACATTTTTGGTAATACCCAGTAGTACCTAGGAAAGCCATCACCTGCTTCTTAGATTTAGGGGTGGGCCAAGCTGCTATTCCCTCTACCTTGGCTGGTTCGGGTCTTAACTTCCCATTCCCCACCCAATGACCTAGGTATTGCACTTCTGCTCTAGCCCATTGACATTTGTCAGGTCTTATGGTCAACTTAGCTTGGTGAATTGCCTGCATAATTTGGCTAATGTGCCCTATGTGGTCCTCCCAAGTCTGGATAAAAATGGCTATATCATCCAGGTAGGCCTGGGCATACTCTTGGTGCCCTTGCAATAATGTGTCCACTAGTCTCTGGAAGGTAGAAGGAGCATTTTTCATCCCAAATGACATTACTTTAAACTGGAAGAGTCCAAAGGGGGTGATAAAGGCAGACTTCTCCTTTGCAGTCTCTTCTAAAGGGATCTGCCAATATCCTTTAGAGAGTTCTAAAGTGGTTAAATATTTGGCAGTACCTAGCCGGTCCAACAACTCGTCCATGCGTGGAACAGGGTAGGCATCTGTTTTGGTTTTATCGTTCAGCCTACAGTAATCCACGCAAAAACGAGTGGTTCCGTCTTTTTTGGGCACCAATACTACTGGAGATGCCCAGGGACTACTGGATTCTTCTATCACCCCCAACTGTAGCATAGTGCGTAATTCTGCCTAAATGTTGGCCCTAACTGCCTCCGGTACCCTGTAGGGGTGTTGCTTTAAGGGGCACATTCCACGATTACTACTGGGTGGACAGCTAAGGGGGTACACCCTGGCTTGGTGGTGAACAGGGAGTGGAAGGGTTTTAAGCTGTGGGACAGCTGCTCTTTCTGCTCTGCGTCTAATTCCAGGGTCTGCTGAATACCTTCTCCTACTGTATCCTGGTCTGCTTTGTTTAGCATATCTGGGATATGTCCCTCCTCTGGTTCGTCCTCTGTGGCCCTACAAATAGCTAGTAGGTGCGCTGCTCTCTGAACGTACACCTTAAGTCTGTTGATATGGGCAACTCTGGTGATGGCCCTATCCGGGTCTATCATTACTACATAGGCCTTGTTCCCCACTTTCTGGCTGATTGTGTAAGGCCCTACCCACTGGGACTGTAATTTATTCTGTGGGTGAGGTTCCAGCATAAGCACCTTCGTTCCATCTTCCAGAATTCTATCACTGGTCCCTGCCTTGTAGTATTTCTGATCCCTCTGCTGGGCTTTCCTCATGTTTTGGCTGACTATTCCAGTTAGTCTGGCCATGTTCTCTCTGAAGGCTAGTACATAGGTGGCCACTGGTATGGGTTGTTGCCTATACTCCCCTTCCCATGTTTCCCTAATTATGCTTAAGGGTCCTCTCACATGTCTCGCATACAGGAGTTCAAAGGGGGAGTGCCCTGTAGACTCCTGGGGTACCTCTCTATAGGCGAACAGCAAACATAGCAACAACCGTTCCCAGTCTGGTTCTTGGTCTGTAAAAGTGCGTATCATATGTTTAAGAGTCCCATTGAACCGCTCGCATAGACCATTAGTCTGGGGATGGTAGGGGGAAGAGGTAATATGCTTAACGCCACACGTGGCCCATAGCTGTTCCGTGACCTTGGCCATAAATTGTGGGCCTTGATCGGACAAAATCTCATGGGGAAACCCTGTTCTGGTGAATATAGTCACCAAGGCGTCTGCTACCTTTGGAGCTGTTATACTGGACAAGGCTACTGCCTCAGGGTACCTAGTGGCATAATCTACCAGGGTAAGGATATACTGCTTCCCCGTTCTACTGGCTCTAGCTAGGGGCCCAATGATGTCCACAGCTACCCTATGGAAGGGTTCTTCCATTACTGGGAGGGATTGTAACTTGGCCCTGCTGTTCTCCTTGAGAGGCCTGTTCCTTTGTCAGGCATCACAAAAATGGCAAAACTCCTTCACATCCTTATCCAACCCTGGCCAGAAAAATATCTCTTTCACTCTACTCCGGGTTTTCTTCTCCCCTAAGTGCCCTCCCAGGGGTATTTCATGTGCTATTTGTAGCACCTTGCCCCTATATAGCTGGGGAACCACTAATGGATTCCTGGGTTCTCTGCCTACCTCATTATTTATAGGTACCGTGACCCTATATAACAACCCCTTATCCCAGATAACGCTGTATAGGTCATTCACTCCTTTGCTTCGTGCTGCCCTGTCCCTTAAACCAGCCAAAGTGTTGTCTTTCAGCAGAACTGCCCTGATCTCCTCTCCCTTGGCCCATCCTAAAGTTAATGTATTAGCAAGCAATGGAATTACCTCAGATCATGGGTATCCCCTCAGCTCCTGGTATGCCTCTCCAGGGTGGTTGCTCTTGGCTTGAGCTCTGGTAATGGGCTGTACATATTGGCTCATCATGTGGCCCAAATCATTGCCCAGTAAAACATCTGCGGGGAGCCCATCCATGACTCCCACTTCCTTGCTTTGGTTCCCCATGCCCCAGTCCAAATTAACGCGAGCCATGGGGATGGTTAACTGTTCTCCTCCTGCTACCATCACCCACATTTCCTTTTGGATAGAATCTGTAGGGCGTACCCATTTGGGTAGGACTACTGTGACTGCTGATCCAGAGTCACAGTAGCCAGTAGCTTGGTGTCCTTGTAGCCACACGGCTTGCCTATGTTGTTCTCCAGACAGCTTCTGCGGGTTCCTTACAGTATAGACCCTTGGATATCCTCCCTCTGCTTCTGGCTCCCAAAGAGCTGCGTGGGAGCTCGCCAGCCCCTCAGTCCACTCCCCCAAATAATGTACATGGCGGGGGGGGGGGGTCCTCTAGAGTTTCTGGGTGCCTGAGGACAATCCTTAGCAAAGTGACCTCGTTGGTTGCAGTTGTAGCATTCTGAGTTCATTGGTTTGGTCTCCCATTGTGTCCTGGGAGCAGGCTGGGACTTGGTACCCCTGTGGTCAGATGTTTTTACTGGCCGTGCCCAGGGCGCATTACGCATCTCAGGAGCTGATCGTGCTGGCACCACCTCTCTGGGGCCCCTACCCGTATTTAGGCTAGGTTTTGTTCCTTGGGACACTCTTTTGGCCCTGGTGCTGATAAACCAATCTGCTAGCGCAGCTGCTTGGCCTGCAGTGGTCGGTTTTTGATCTTGCAACCATTCACCTACTTCTGAGGAGCAAATGTTCAGGAATTGTTCCATCAGTACCACTTCCAATATCTGTTCGGCTGTGATGGCTCCTTGTGTGGACCACCACTGGGTACAAGCTCGCCTTAACCTGCACATAACCTCCACATGAGTGTCTGCTGGTCCTTTGGTGGTGCCCCTGAATCTATCAAAAAATGTCTCAGGCGTCACAGTATATCTGCTCAGCAACACAGTGCACAAATATTTATAATCCTGGGCTTGTTCCCGTGGAAGGGCTCCACATGCCGCACTGGCCCTTCCTGTTAACTTGTTTAGCAGCAATTTGGCCCATTCTCCATAGAGAATATCTTGGACCCCACATTGCTGCTCAAACTCCTGAAGGAATTCGTCCATATTGTCCATACCATCCTGGAACTTCTTAAAGTTCTGGTATGCCATCTTAATTCGTACTGGCAATTCCTCTGTGAGGCAACCAAGCCTTTGCTGAGCTTGATCCCACTCCCCAGTGCGCTCCTGCCAGATTCTCTGGTAATGCTGGTCCAGTAAGTTGCCCACCTCTTGTGCGGTCATCTCACTGGGGTATAAGTGTCTGGCTTCTTCATACCTCCTTGTTGCCTCTTTGGTGATGTCTTGCTCTGGTTGGGGTCTTGGAGCCCTTGGTGGTCCCTCACCCAACTCCTCTGCTTCCCCCTGCTCCGCTTCATTATTTCTCAGGGCTGCAATCATCACCGCTCGTTGGTCTCCCTTCCTCCTAGGGATTCCTTTCTGCTTCATCGCCTCCCTTAGCTCCGCTGAGGACCATTCCTCGTATTGCTGCTCCATTCTTGGTCTTTCTGTAGAGTCGTCCCACCGCTGCCAGCCAATTGTCACAACCTACTATGATGATGGGATCTAGAGTATCCTAGTACTCTTATTCCCAGTAGGTTTTAGACCTAAGATTTGGGTGACTCAGACCAATGGACAGTCCTTGCGGATGCAAGAGCATAAGTCCCAGCTCATTGGTAGCGTGACTGGGAAATCTGGAAGGGAGTCAGAATGATCTCCTCTACCAGCATATGCCCCTGGGTCAACAATACATCTGTACTCAAAGTTATGATGAAATTAAGAACAACATTTTATTTCAGAACAGCATATTTAAGCACATCACACAAGGATAGGGGGAGTGGCTACCCTAAGCCAGCCCCAAATGACCTCTGGCCAATCACAGAGTGTCACACCGTGGGAAACATGAGGCTCCTCCCAGGTCTGCCCCCTAGGTGTGGCTAACAGAGTCATTTGGGCCCTGGCAGTCAAGAGAGACACATCTCTTTGCCCTGACCCAGGCCCCTGGATCTGGGTTAGGGAGACCCTAGAGAGGCCGCCTGGAGAGATGATGTCCCTGTGTCTGTTGGGACCCTATTGTTCTTGACTTAAGTATGTGTACTTAAAAGGATTAGCCTTGGTGGCCAGCTGGGGTCCTTCTCCTATTGCAAGATGTATGTGGCAATGTATCCAGCATGACTACCCCATACTATCATATACATATGTGTATATATTCCACACACTGTCAGTCTATTTAAGTACAAGCGTAAAAGCGCACCCCACATAGAACCACCTAATGTCCTCATAGTATATGGGATTTGGGCAGGGTTTCCACATCAATCCATCTCAGGCATTATGATGACTTTTATTGATGGTGATGGGAACCCTGCTAATTTCCGTAGACAATAATCATAATAATATAACAGTACAACCGTATAACAGTATAACAGGGGGTCTGGGAGCCCCAAACCCCCTGGTATCGTCTCTTGTGTCAACAGCCTGTGACAGACATCTGTCCAAGTTCCAGATGACTGCCAAGTGAGCCATGACAATAAGTAATTTACCAAAGCATACTGTGAAAATTCCATCTGAAATTATTTGTAAAGATTCAATAATATCAGCTATATTCCAAAATGGAATAATTAGCAATGATTACTCAGAGCTTGCAAACAAAGTAATATTAACATAAAAAAATAAAGATACATTGCTTCTGAATAATGACATTTTGGAATTAGTAGATGGTACCAAAAAAGTTATTACAGTGCAGATTCTGTACTTGCTGATGAGAAACAGAGCGAAACAAAATTTTCAACTGAATTTATAAATGCATTAACACCATCTGGAATGCCACCACATATTTTGCTGTTCAAAAAAGGAGCAATCATGAAACTGCTAAATTTGAACCCAAAAAGGACTTTGCAATGGTACCAGATTAATTGTTCAGGATTTAAGAGAACAAATGTGAAAGAGTTTTCATAGCATGAATAGATTTGTCTCCAAATGAAAGTAGCTTGCCTTTTGTCCTTCAAAGAGGACAATTTCCAATCATAATGGCATTTGCCATGACCATCAATAATTCATAAGGTCAAACTTTTAAGTCTGTTGGTCTGTTTTTAGAGGAATCACTATTTGCCGATGGACAACTCTATGTGGCATTTTCGAGATGCAAAAATCCATTAGAAATTACAGTCTATGTTAAAAACACAGAAAGTCAAGGTGAGCTATCAGGGGATGGGAAAGTATTTACGAAAATTTTTGTATATGATGAGGTGTTGTAATTAGAGAAAAACAAAGGGTAAATGTTATGTATATTTAGATAATATGTGGAATGGACAAAAATAGTGAATATGTATATAGTTAACATGGGTTAGTATTATATTTGTGAATAAATTACATTTCTTCATGTGTAAATTAAAAGTTATTGGTTTAGCATATAGAAAATGTTTAGTCTAATTGTATAAAAAAAAGAAAATAAAAAAAAATAATATGACATGTAAAAATATTGGTTGTACAATCTTATGATATTCATGTATAGTAGAAATAATTACATTGTTGCAGTTTAATTAGGAAGATATTGTTCAGTATTTGTTTCCAGATAAAAATATAGAAATTCAATGTAATAAAATATATTATATTTTTAGTGGTTTACTGAATTATTCATATTGTAACATGACATGTAAAAATATTAGTTGTAAAGTATAAAGAAAATGTTTGCTGTTTCATATGAAGACATTGTTCATTATTGGTTTGGAAATAAAAAATACAAATTTAATAAAAAAACTATTTATTTTAAATGGTTTGATGAATTATTCTATATTTGGGAAAAAAGTATTAAAAAAGTCAGGAGTGGTAAAGACAGACTCATATGGTACACAGAGAGACAGTACATAAACAGACAGAAAACACAATGTATAACACTATATCATGCTGTCATTTTTGACAGGCAAGTTGCTAGTCTCAATAATAATAAACAAAGTAACTGTAATATGAATAATACTAGTTATCTTTGGATGAAAGTTTATGATCATTCAAAGTTATATTATTTTTGATAATATACATACTGATAGTATTATTTGGTTTATGATCTAATAGGAATTTTAAATCTAGATTTTCTTTAAACACCTTTTTGAGGTCTTTAAATCTGCACCACAAATTAATATTTACAATTCTCTTTAGATTTACTGATAGAGTCAGTTCATCTAAATGAAAAAAGGAACACCTTAATTTTGGTATTTAATTGTGTCACAATTTACAATAAAATGTATCTTTATTATAAACACTAGCAACTTGCCCGTCAAAAATTACGGCAATAAAATTTGAAGTCTGGCAATGCTGTTTGCCACACAATGCGATGTTCTGCCCCCTCTGAACACCTTTGGCGCTCATCGCGAGCCCCCCACTGAGCGCCTTTGGTGATCATTGCGAGCCTCTCCTCCCGTCTACTTTGCGGCTTTGCCGCTCATTGCAGGCCTTGGCAACCTGCAACTTTTGTGCTTGGTAATGCCATGTGTCTCTTTTCACCATCTCCCCCCCCCCCCCCTTCCCTGTGTCTTTTTCCTCTGTGTTTCTGCTGAATCTTTGCGTGCGCTGACTGCCGTTGGGTTTATTTTCAAAGTCCAGCGTGCCTGGCATTGTTCGTGTAAGTGTTCCTGGCTTTTGCGTTGTGTATTTTCTAAGTCCAGTGTGCCTGGCATTGGTGAGGTAAGTGTTAATGGCTTCGGCCTTGTTTTGAGAATTTTTTAGTTTTTTCGGCCGCCATTTCTTTTCCTTGTTTAGCCGATTTTCGATGAACGAAAAACTCCAAATATGTCTCACATTAGCTTGCTACCTCACTCACAGGCTTAATAGCTCTCCCCCTGTGCTGTGTGTGAGTGTGCTACTAATTTCAAAAAATGATTTGGCTGGTTTTGGAGCTACGTGGTTCAGACCTTTTTGGCCGTTAAAATCGTAAACTGTTGCGTGCCTCGCGATCAGTGGGAGTGCTACACGTTTCGTTGACATAAGCGCCTTTTGTGCTCATGTGTAGGCTGTTTTAAACTCTTGCAGGGCTTGCAATGAGTGTCTTTGGCACTCCTCGCATGCAGCCTCTTACTTGCAAGCCCTGCAATGAGCGCCTTCAGCCTCTAAGTCCTTCAATGAGTGACTTTGGCGCTTATTGCAGCCGCATCTAAGTCCCACAGGCCCCGCCTTTGGCGCTCATTGCGGCCTAAGGCGCCTAAGGCGCTCATCGCGAGCCCTGCAATAAGAACCCTAAGCGTTCATTGAAGCTGCCTCTAAGTCCCGGGGGCCCAGTTATGAACGCCTGAGGCACTCATCTCGAGGCCTGCAATGAGCGCCTTTGGAGCTTATTGCAGCCACCTCTAAGTCCCGCGGGCCTCGCCTTTGGCGCTCATTGGAGCTTAAGGCGCCTAAGGCGCTCATTGCAGCTGCCTCTACGTTCCGCGGGCCTTGCGATGAACGCCTGCGGCACTCATCTCGAGGCCTGCAATGAGCGCCTAAGGCATTCATCGCGAGCCCTGAGCGTTACCAACAAAGTCGCAGATCCACATCTATTATATGTGATTTAAAACTTGATGCTGTTATTCACTAGTGGGAAAAGGGCTCTGCTGAGTATGTCCCCTACATCTACTTCATATTTGACTCTGTCAAATATCCCCCTCCCCAGCTCGACACTATGGCGTTGATCGTCCAACAGCGTGAGGCAGTGTACACATAAGGCATCCGCATTGCCATGAAGGCTGCCAGTTCTATTCAGGACCCGGAAATGTAAGGGTTTGAGGGACAAGAACCAACTTGTCACTCGACTGTTCTTCTCTTTGTTCTGGTGCATCCACTTCAGAGGTGCATGGTCCGATACCAAGGTTAACTTTCTTCCCAATAGATAATAATGGAGGGCTGCAGTAGCACATTTTATAACCGGGCAATCTTTCTCCACTACAGAATACTTCTGTTCCCATGGCTTCAGCTTGAAGCTGAGAAACAGGATGGTTGTTCTTCATTATTCACCACCCAGCCCTACCCCTGAAGCATCGCTTTGCAGGACAGATTCCTTCTCAAAATCTGGGGCTATCAACACTGGACCTTGACACAGTGTAGACTTTAGGTCTTTAAAAGCTTCCTCAGCTTTCTTATTCCATTTAACCACGTCTGGTGCCTTGTTTTTCCTGAGCTCCGTCAGTGGGGTGGCTCTTGTGGAGAAATGGGAATGGGAAATAAATAAATAAAATAAACCTCCTGTAATACCCCACTATTCCAGTTCTGTATTGCTTCCATTTGCTTCCATCCCCGTCCAAAAGTGTATCCCAGATATTTGGCTTTTCCAGTGGCACATTTCGCAGGGTTTACAGTAAAGTTTGCCCGCCTTAGGGTCTCTATACAGATTCCACTTTTGGAAGATGTGTCTCCCAATCTGTGGTATAGATTACTATATCATCTAAATCAGCAGCAGCATACACCGAATGACCATGTAATAACCTGTCCATTAGTCTCTGGAAGATGGCTGGAGCTTCATGGAGTCCAAACGGTAACACTTTGTAGTGAAAAAGCCCGTCCTGGATCGAAAAGGCAGTTTTTTCTTTTGCTGCTTGTGTTAAGGGTATTTGTCAATACACCTTTGTCAAATTCAGAGTTGTTAAAAATCTCGGTTTCCCGATCCGCTCTATCAATTCATCCACCCTAGGTATGGTATACGCATCAAACTCTAAAACAGAGTTTAATTTGCAGAAGTCGCTGCAGAATCTGATGGTTCCATCAGGTTTTGGGACCATCACAATAGGACTTCACCACTCACTTTGGGATTCTTCAATAACCCCAAGGTCTAACATTTTTTTAACTTCTACTTTTATTTCTGCTCTTTTAGCCTTGGGTATGTGATAGGGTTTCATCCTTACTCTTATCCCTTGCATTGTGATGATGTTGTGGTAAATGATCGTGGTGCGACCTGGTTTTGAGAAGACATCCATGTTTCGGTTCAACATCTTGTAAGTTTCCTCCTTTTGTTCAGGGGATAGGCCCTGTTACACACATGCTTCCACTTGTGCTGCCTCCATAGGCTCTATGCCAGAAATGGTTCACTGATATCTTCTAACTCTTGATCCAGACAAGTAATATTCACCTCTACTGCCTACTCTCTCCAAGGCTTTAGCAGGTTTACGTGGTATATTTGCTCTGTCTTCAAATGGACTGGAATGGGACATTTCATATCAGACAACCATCAGATCTTCTACAGTAGTCAAGTCAGGTTGTCTCAACTTATTATTTACGTCTCCTATGGCCTCAATTTCGTAGGGGCCTTACCATCTGGCAAGTAGTTTGCTTTCAGCCATGGGTACTAGCACTAGCACTCTGTCTCCAGGTTGAAACTTCCTCACCTGTGCCAGGTGGTTATAATAGGTTTGCTGTTGTTGTTGGGCTTTTTTCATACAGTCTTGTACCAGAGGGGCAACTTGGGAGATTCTTTCCCTCATTTTTCTCATATACTGCACAATATTTTCACTGTGCACTGTTTGCTCTTCCCATTCTTCTCGCAGTATGTCCAAAATCCCACTTGGACGGCGGCCGTAGAGGAGTTGGAAAGGTACTTCTTTCACTGCAAAAAGCAAGTAGGGTAGAAGTAAGTCCCAGTTTTTCCCATCTCGAGCTACAACTTTTCTGAGCATGTTCTTGGTCTTCATGGTCTTATTAAATTGCTTGACAAATCCATCCGTCTGTGGATGGTAAACAGAGGTTTTTAGTGTTTTAACCTGTAGGAGCTTGCACATATCTTTCATTAACTTAGATACAAAGGGCATTCCTTCGTCAGTCAGGAATTTCTTGGGTATCCCCACCCTTGAATAAAGCTGTAGGAGCTCTTTAGCTATATTTTTTGAAGTTGCTGTGCGTAGTGTTATAGCTTCTGGGTATTTTGTGGCATAGTCTTACCAGTATAAACTGGTGACCTCAGGCTGAGGCCCAACAAGGTCCATCACTATCCTCTCAAAAGGCTTCTCAATTATGGTTAAGGGTATCAATGGGGCCAGCAAGAACAGGTTTAGGGGCTGTCATCTGACATTCTGGACAGGATGCACAATACTGGCCTACATCTGCATATATACCAGGTCAGAAAAAATGTTTAAAAATGTGTCCCAGTGGTTTAGCCTTTCCAAGGTGTCCCCCAAGGAGGCAACGATAAACCAGGTCAAGGACTTTCCTTCTCTGTGCTCTAGGGACTAGGAGCTGCTCTCTTATGTCTCCTTTTCCTGAGGTAACTATTCTTTACAGTAAGTCATTTCATAGAATGAAATATGGTCATTGTCTCCTTTCCCTGTCAGGGACAAGTACCCCATTTACTTCCACTAGCTCATTACGTACATTTTATAGAATTGGGTTAGAAGCCTGGTCACGTGCAAAATTATTATTACGGAAACACTGCTGTGGAGTCAGCTCTTCCAGGTTCTCCTGTATCATCCCTCTTCATCATTATGAGTTGTAGTACTCATTCTGTCTGCCCCTCACCTTTCCTCATCCCCGCTTGCCACTAAAGCCTCTTCAAAAGCTTTTCTATTTTCGTGCCAATCCTTTTAGCGTTCCGCCTTTTCTGCTTTCATTTTTGGCCTTTCCTGGGTCCGGAGAATAAGTCATCATCTAAGCATGATAGATGTAGCCATACAGATTCTTCAGCATTCTGGATACTCTCCACAGGCTTTTTTGGTTTTCCCATTGGTCAGTTTGAAGGAGGTTTTCAAAGTGGGAAACATCTCTGCCTAGCACTGCAGGATAAGGCAGGTTACATACTACAGGTGCAGTAATTACCATCTACCTCACCTGTATCTCCAGTGTTGGTAGGGTGGAAATTGATGGTACCATGTTGGTGCATTTTATGCCCACTCAACTTGAGGTTTTTATTTCACTGTTACTCCCACCAGATTGATTAGATTACAGTGGTATGGGTGCTCTCTCATGTTGCATTGCATGGGTTCTTCTTTATTTGGACAGTAGGCCACTATTTGTCCCAGTTCTCTGCAATAAAAACACTTCACCTTGCTTACTGAGTTTCCTCTTTGCCTTGGCTCTGCAGGAACCAACCGTTCTGCGTTGTTTTGTAGTGGGTATTTTACCACTTCTGGGTACAGGTACCTATGTCCGGTTCGAGACCTTCTCATCCAGTTATGGGTTTGAGCCTTTGGGGTATTAGGCCGACTTTGAGTACTGGAGGTCTCCACTTTTGAGGGACGGGAGAGTTAATTTGTGGCAAATATTCAGCCAGCAAAATAAATTCATCAGGGTTCTCCGGGTCATTTTACCCCACCCATTCTCTTAAGCCCGTGGGTAGAGTTCTCAAGTAGCGATCCATCACCAGTAATTCTATCATTTTTCCTGGTCCATTATTTTCAGGGTGTAGCCAGCTTTGTGCCAAGTGAAGCAATTCAAACATTTGTGCGCAAGGGGTCTTATTCTCCACAAACTTCCATGAGTGAAATCTTTGTCTTAACGCTTCTAGGAACTCCAGCTCTGGCCAGGATCTCAGCTTTTAAACTTGCATAATTCATAGCTTACTCCATGTCCTGGTCCAAGTTTGTTTGGAAAATTAGAACTATGAACCAAGGCAAACTGGACATGGTCAAACATTTGTTGACAAGAATAAACATTGATAACCTTGGAATTAATGAACGCAATTGGACTGGAATGGGACATTTCATATCAGACAACCATCAGATCTTCTACTGTAGTCAAGAATCTGGCAAAAAAATTGAAGTAGCCATCTTAATCAATCAAAGGGTAGCCAAAGCAGTGCTTGGTTATAACCCAATGAATGACAGAATTATTTCAATACAAATTCAAGGCAAGCCATTTAAAACATCATAGAGATCCAAGTCTATGCTCCAACCATGGATGCTGAAGAGGATGAAGTTGTCCTATTCTATGAGGATATTCAACGCCCCATTGATATAATACCAAGCAAAAATGTTACTGTCATCATAGGGAGATTGGAATGCTAAAGTAGGGAACCAAATGAAATGGAATAGCTGCCAATTTTGGCCTTGGAGTACAAAATGAAACAGGCCAGAGATTAGTAGAATGTTGCAAAGATAATTCTCTGGTCACAGTAAACATCCTCTTCCAACAGCTTCATAGACGACTCTACACATGGACATCACAAGGTGACGATATACGTTGTAGTCAAAGATGGAGGAGCTCAATGCAGAAGACCTGGAGCTGATTGAGGCTCAGATCATGAGTTTCTTATTGCAAAGTTCAGAATTCAACTGAAGAAAAGAGGGAAAATAATAGAAATAATATCCCCTAAAGAATATATATAAAGACTAGACATGATGGATAGAATGACTGAGGAATTTTGGACAGAAGTGTGTGACATGGTTCAGAAAGGAGAAACAAATAATATACCCAAAAGAAAGAAAACTGGTTGTCTGGTGATGCTTTGAAAGTACCCCAAGAAAGAAAAAAAGTAAAAGATTGTGGAGACAGGAAAATATTTGTCCAACTGAATGAAGAATTCTAGAAGATAGCAAGAAGATAGCAAGGATACATTCTATAATGAGCTATATAAAGAGAAAGAAGATAATGGGAAAATCAAGAAATCTCTTCAAGATAATTCTGAATCTCAAAGGAACCTTTCATGCCAAAGTGATAGAAGACAAAAATGGTAAGGATTTAACAGAATCAGATCAAATAAAGAAGAGGTGGCAGGAATGCACAGAACATCTATACATGAAGGATCTTAACAGCATTGATCGCCTGAATAGTTTGTCCAATGAGCTGGAGCCAAACATCTTGGAGGGAGCCAAACATCTTGGAGAGTGAAGTGATATGGGCCTTAGGAAGTCAAAGCTGCAGGAGATGAGGGAATTCAAAATACTAGAAGATGATGCTGTCAAATGTTGCTTGCATTAAGCCAGTCAATTTGGAAAACTCAACAATGGCCAGTCGATTGGAAAATGTCAGTCTATATCCTAATACCCCCCAAAAAGACAATGCCATTATAGAACAATTGCACTAATTTCACATGCCAGCAATATAATGATTAAGATCTTACAAGCTCTGCTCCATCAATATATGGATCAAGAAATACTAGATGTGCAAGCAGGTTTCACAGAGGCACAAGAGATCTAAATGTCCGCTGGATCATAGAGTAAGCAAGAGAGTTCCAGAAAAAACATTTACCTCTGCTACATGGACTATTCTAAAGCATTCTAAAACAAGGAATCTGTATGTGGACCAAGAAGCCACGGTCAGAACCGAACACAGAACAACAGAATGGTTCAAGATCGGGAAAGTAGTGCAACAAGATTGTATATTGTCGGGAAATGGTTCTTACACCGTTGTGAATGGTGTTAGGTGCATGGAGGGCAGACAAGATGGTGTCTCCTAATTGAGGAGAGATGTTCCCGACCATAGCTACTCCATAAGTCCCAAATAATTATTGTATACCGTGGCCTTATTCCTTCCTCTCCCTCCACCCTCAAGTTAATTCCTCATAACAATAGAGCCTGGAGGCATGGGGAACTTGAAGTCCGCCGTGCTGCAGAGTCTAGGCGGCAACGTTCCCGGAAGTGACATCACGAGACATGCTGCCGACTGCATCAGG
Organism: Discoglossus pictus; assembly: GCA_027410445.1. Lineage (NCBI taxonomy): Eukaryota > Metazoa > Chordata > Amphibia > Anura > Alytidae > Discoglossus > Discoglossus pictus. The sequence goes on along the minus strand of CM050169.1, from coordinate 129,003,053 downwards.
AGCGTACGCTCCCTGTGTATGAGCGCCTACACCACCACTGTAAAATCCTTTGTGAGGTACACTGGCGTGGTTAACAGACCAGAGAGTCCAAGTAGCCTGAGAGTGGCCTAAAAAAGTGATAAAGGGGCGAAGTTCTGCCTCGCTGCCCCTGATTTGAGTCTGGTTTGGTTCCAAAAATATCCTTGGTGGCAGAGACGACCTGAGCACAGAGCACATAGAGAAAGGAGAGAAGTCGATGTTGATGCTACATCTAACTCCTCATCTACATAATAAGATAAGTGAACACAGACTTTTGCTATTATTGTTTTGCAAAGGTAATTGTGGCAGCTTCAATTATGTCCCATAAAGGGTACTGACAAAGAAGAAACATAAGAGGGTGAGGGGGTAGAAGAGAAGAAGAGAGGCTAAAAGGCCAAACAAATTATAAAATTTGCCATCTACTTGTTAAAGCAAAAGTGTATTATTAAGAGCAATGAGCCTAAGTTTAAACCCTTGGGAGAGAGTTTGATAGAAGCAAAAAGGAAATTTCCTGTTTGCATCATTTGAAATTTAAATCCTTATAAGGATTTCAAGCAAAAATTGTACAAGTAGCGGCGTTTATATCAGTGCTACTCTCTACCAAATGTCAAATAAAAAGTCAGCAATGGCTAATAAGACAAAGCCGAGAGATAAGAAAAATGTGAATTCTAAAGCAACAAACTTCTTTTTGCCAAAAAGTAAGCTAGAGATACTGGAATTATCCCAGGGGGATCCATCATTGATGGCCCAATCCCCAATATATCTATGGGTAAAGAATCTCAATCGTCTCTTGAGAGCGAAGCTTTATCTCAAGAAGATGAACGTATAACTTGCTCCAAGATGAAAGAGCTTCTACATGATTTCCAACTGAATATAACCCCAGACTTGTCTAAACACATACTAGAAAATACAAAATCTATTAATGAAATTCATATAAAGATCTACACCGTTGAGACAAAATTTGACTTGCTAATTGCAGACAATAACTCTCTCTTAAAATATGTGTCATCATTAGAAAACAAAATTGAGGAATTAAGCAAAAAAATAGGAAATATAGAAGGCCGCTCAAGAAGATATAATCTCTGTCTTAGAGGGATACCAGAAAATATTAGTAGATGGGGATCTAGGCAAATATGCCAGCGAGATGTTTGTCAAAATGGTATCTGACCTCTTAAAAGAGGATGGCAAGTTAGACGCCATACACCGGATCCCTCTCCCAAAAAATGTGGACAAAAATATACCTAGAGGCATAATTGTGAGATTTCACTATTTATACTACAAAGAAAAAGTGGTAAAGGCCAGCTACAGTAGGAAAATGTTGGACCCTGCAGAATTAAAATCTTCTCACACTGGCTAAAAGAAAAGAGTATGCAGTTGTAACTCAAATTTTGAGGAAAGAAGAAAAAGGGTTTAAGTGGAAATCACTGAGTGGTGTCTTAATTTTGAGAAACTCTACTTGGCACAAAGCTTATTTGGTGGAAGAAGGAATGTCTTTGATACAAAATTGGAACTTATCTGCAGGAAATTTTGATAAAACATTGGGGAAAATTGATTTGGCACTTAAACTCCCAGAGTGGGAAGTAGTTAAATAAATAGTAAGAGGCTTTTTCCAACACATTTAGAGAAAACCAGGAGAATTTAAAAGTGGGAAATAATTTCTGTATTGAAGAATTATATTTTTCCTACCTTTTAATCTTAAACATGAATGATAGGTCTATCACAAAGGATTTAGATTTAAATGAATCCATAAGAAATTAGTAAGAATTGAAAGGTGTGAACACTGATAATTTGTTTCACAAATTTTTTTGTTATGGGGAATAGTAAACATAAAGATTTTCATTTTGGTTTTGGGGCAAAGTAGATATATAGGTATTTAGATATTTTTTGTCAATGAGATAATATCAATTGGTACTCAAATATTTTTCCTTTTCACTGACGGTAAAGATTAAGAAACTTCATAATATTACTCAGTACTATTGATCACAGGTTATTTAAATAGTAATGTTTTCGATCACAAACAAAAGCAGATAAAAGTTTAATACAGTGAGAAGATGACACAAACTAGTATTCCTTCTTCCTTTTCTATATTTTTTTATTTTCAATTTTTTGATGTATTTAAAATAAGCACAATGAACATTGATATTTTACTCAGTAGTTTGTATTTGCAACTAGTATCTATTAGATATATATCTGCACTGGTAAGCTCTATACTAATCCCGTAACATTCTAAAGAGGACAAAAGTTAACATAATATTAGTAGAGAAGAAGGTAAAGTTAGCTAACATATGGAAGCGCTTATGAGTTACACTTTGGGCTGCTTTGTAGGGAATCACCCGGATATTTTATATGTTTTAATAGATGGGGGAGCACATGGAAATGCTATTTATGGGTTTAGGTAGGTTATTATCTTCCTAACGATTAGCTATTTATACCTGACCTCCAAATGCAGAATGCTTATGGCATTCACCTACCATTTCTACAGATTGGCATAGGTGCCCTGATTACCAGAAATAGATTTTGAGTCCTTTCTGGATTTTGTGTGTGAAGGTGTGAATGGAGAGAGAATGTGGGAGATCTACGAACAAAAATTCAAAGTGGGAGAAAGGGAAAAAACGGTTGTAAATTAGCATATATAGTTAATTCATATATGAGCTGGATGCCATCTACTAGCAATATGAAAAGTGTAAAAAAAATTAAAAAGGGTAAAGAGAATGCTAGAAATAAGCTTATGAAGTTAGAGATTATTGTAAGAGTTTACCTCATATCTATGATGGTGATAAAAGTTCTATCACATACTATAGATGGTTTCAATTTGCAGTTTAAAAGAAAGCTAGCCTTTATGAACTATAATAAACGCAGAGCAGACATCCTTTGTCTTCAAGAGACTCACCTGAAAAGTGAAGCCTTACGTTACACTAACAATAATAACTTTAAGATTAGTGTAGACACAACATATAATAATAAAGCAAGGGGAGTCTCAATATTTTTCAATAAAAGACTTAGGATTCAAGAGAAAAAAAGGTATATCATATGGTTAGGATTAGTCAATGATACATTTATAACACTGGCAAATCTATACTTCCCGAATAAAACTCAAGTAAAATTCCTTAAGAAAATGATGAAGTAAATCAACAAGGTTAAGAATTGCATTTGCAATGATTTTAATATGGTGATGGATCAATCTCTAGATAGAATTGGTAACCGGAATATAAAAACAGAAGTCCAGCAAGATAAAATTTCCAAAGATTTTTCAAACAAAATATCTAGTGTAGATCTTTATGATTCCTGGAGACATCTACATCCATATGAAAAGGAGTTTACTTATTATTCAAACCAATTTGGTTCTTACTCCAGACTAGATTATTTTTTTGTTACCCTTCCAACTTTGAGAAAAGTAAAAAAAGTAGGAATCCATTCAACCCCTTGGTCAGACCATTCAACAGTTAGTTTAACAATAGATGAGCAAATTTAAGTCAATAAAAAAAACAACATGGATACTTGACCCAATCCTGATTAAGAATGTAGATTCCGCAAACTTTCTGAGAAAATAAATAAAAGAATACTTTGAGGTAAATAAAAACTCAAAGTTGATTTTGCTACAGTGCTTTGGTCCGCTCATAAATCGGTGATATGTGGGTTAATGATTTCCTGCAAGGCAGCAATTCTTAAGCAAAGGGGTAAACCCTTAAGGCAATTCTATATAGATCTAGATAAAATACAAAGACAAAATAAATTGTCACCCAGCAAGAGTAATTGGATACATATAAATGAAATCAATTTAAAGATAAAAAAAGAAAATATCGTCAATCCCATCTCTTGCCGGGCAACAAAACGGGCAAATATATGGCGAACAGAGTAAAGAAATAGAATATTCAATTTGTGGAAGCAAAAATAATAAATATCCTAAAACATGGAAAAGACCCAGTTACCACCCTATCTCATTAATTAATGCTGAGGCAAAATTATACTCAAAGATACTTGCCGATAGGTTGAATGGCATAATTCTCAAGTTATTCCATCTTGATCAATCAGGTTTTATTAAAGGGAGGCAGGCTACTGACAACACAAGATGCTTAATCGATATATTGTCCTATGAAAAAAAAAAAGAATACACCCACACTGATCCTGTTCATTAGATGCCAAAAAGGCTTTCAACAGAGTCAGTTGGGACTTCTTAGAAGCTGTATTATTGAAGTCCGGCCTGACAGAATTTGCCAATAAAACCATTAAAGCTCTTTATAATAATTTTAGAAGCCCTTATGGTAGGTCCAGGATACATGTCTCAGAAATTCAACATCAATAATGGGACTCGTCAGGGTTGCCCCTATCTACCCTACTATTTCTTTTTTTCATTAAGCCTTTGACACTAACTGTCAGATTAGATGAGAATATGAAGGGAGTGCAAATAGGGGAAAATGATTATAAGATTATGTTATACGCCGATGACATTGTACTATCTCCATCTAATCCAAAAAATTGTGTGATAGGCTTCATCAAATAATTTCAGAGTTTAGTGCAATTTCTTATTTTAAGATCAATTATTCCAAGATGGATATTTTATCCAGAGACATAGATATGGAAATAAAAAAATCCCTATCAGATCAGAATGTATACCTGGAATACTAAATCTATCACTCATCTAGGGATTCAATTTACTTTTCTTCTAAAATATCTACTCAAAGACAACTTGAAGGAAATAATAAAACCGATTAGATTGATACTTTATGATTGGCGTAACTTAAATTTATCCTGGACGGCAAGAATTGCCGCCATAAAAATGACAATTATCATATTTATTTAGATGTTTGACAGTTAGAGTACCATTATCTGTAATTAATACAATTCAAAAAGTTCTAGACAGCTATATATATCTAAATAAAAGAGTGAAAATAAAAAAGTATATATGCTATAAAAAAATTGAAAAGGGAGAAATGGAGATTCCCTCTATAAAAGAACTACATGATGCTATTGCAATTTCACATGTAACTAGTTGGAATCTCACAGATAAGAGAAAGGTCTGGAAAATCCTAGAGGATAGCTTATTGGGTGTTTTCTCCATACAAAATCTTTTATGGCTCCCTAAGTTAGATCTGAAGCCTCTGAAATAACATCCTGGTGGCCTGATTTTTCTGATTACATTTTGGTACAAAAATAGAGCTAGATTGCATTTATCACATATTACATCTTTAGCCGCTCCTATAAATACATTATTCACACAACAAAATATTTCAGATATTATAAGCAAACTGTCCTGGTTGAAGTTCAGATCATTGGTAGAACTGGTTAAACAAAAGGGATATAGTCCAGTTAGCATGGAAAAAAAACTATGAATTGGAAGACTTTTTGATTAAAGGCATAGATGCACATTCTCTTTCCAAGATCAGGAAAATACTATCCAATAAAATGCCATTTGTTAAATCTAAGCGCATAGAAGACTGGGAATCGGACATAAAAAGTATTCTGGATAGTTGTTCTTGGTCTAAAATATTTGGTTTGGTCAAAAGCTCTTCCATAAAGGCCTCATATCTGGAACTATTCTTTAAGATGGTTCAGAGATGGTATTTGGTGCCCAGAATAATGAATAGGTTTGACCCAAAATATTCACCCCTATGTTGGTAGTGTTGTGAGAGTTTGGGCACGGCCATACATGTATGGCGGGAGTGCGAAAAAGTAATCTCAGTATGGAAGAGCTGTTGCACTCAGCTATCCATTATGGTGGGAAAAGAAATCCCATGCACCCCTCAGGTTGTCTTATTTCATTTAGAACTGGGTGTAATAATTCCTCACGAAAAATATTTAATATCCCATATTCTGTTAATAGTAAAATCTCTCCTGGTTAAATACTGGAATCAACCAACACTCCCAACATGGGGTGAAATAGAAAACATGATAAGATTTAACAGAGTTATGAGTTATAGTCAATCCATCGCTCCTGTTAATAAGTAGCTTGCATCTAAGTGGCACATTTGGAATCTGTTTCTAGCCTCTAAGAACTGATTTAGCCCATATCATGTAACCTTTTATTCTGCCTCCTTTTGTTTCCTTTATCCCCCCTTCTCTTTGCTTGAAGGATATATAGATATTCAATATGTTTAGAATTTCCCGATGTACGGGATGCATGTTTGATTGATTGTATGTTGATTTTTTTTTCCTTGTGTTTTTGTATGTTTATATATTGTATGTTTAAAAAAAAAATAATAATAATATAAACTGAAAAAAAAGGTTGTATATTGTCACCTTATTTATTCAACTTATATAGTTACATAGGGCCTCATTCAATTGCGATTTGGCCAATCGAAAAGGGCTCTAAATAAGCACATAACATATTTTTTTACAGAAGTTTTTAGTTAGTGAACTTCGATCCAAAAGCAAGGTCTTCACTAACTAAAAACCTCTGTAAAAAAATATGCTATGTGCTTATTTAGAGCCCTATTGAATTAACCAAATCGCAATTGAATGAGGCCCATAGTATTTAAGGTTGAAAAAAGACTTTCAGTCCATCAAGTTCAACCTTTTAAGATCTCCTCTGATCTGCAATATGCGGATTAACTATTAATTCTTTAGTTGTTCATTAATTATTAATCAATTATTTAATTATTATTATTTTTTTATTATTATTATTAATTAGTCCAGAGGAAGGCAAATAGAAAAAAAAAAAAAAAACAAGCGAGACTTAGCCAATTGTCTCAAGGGGAAATGTAAAAAATTTGGATCATTACTGTCTCTCTAATTATCCATGATAACCCTGAATAACCTTTTTAATTAGAAATAAATCTAGTCCCCTTTTAAAGTTATCTACCGAATCCGCTGTCACCACCTCCTCTGGTAGAGAATTCCACAGATTAACCAATCTTACTGTGAAGAACCCTTTTCTTTCTTTGAGGTGGAATCTTTTTACTTCTAACCTCAAGGGATGTCCTCTTGTCAGTTGAAAACCTCTTGGCACAAAAAGCTCCCCCGACAATCTTTATACTGACCCTGGATGTATTTATATAAGGTAATCATATCTCCTCTTAGACGCCTTTTTTCTAGAGAAAATAAGTTTAATTTGGTTAGTCTTTTTTCATAACTTAGCCCCTCCATTCCCCTTATTAGTTTTGTTGCCCTTCTCTGTACCTTTTCCAGCTCTAAAATGTCCTTTTTATGAAGTGGTGCCCAAAATTGTACTCCATATTCCAAATGAGGGCGTACTAGAGATTTGTATAGTGGCAGAATTATTTTTGGATTACTTCCTGTGTTAACCAATTATTTGGCAAAGGTAGTGTAGCCCCATTATGTTGCAGTGTCCCAACCACTGGTACCTCCCTTGTGTATACCGAAGAAAAGAACCTATTTAGCTCATCTGCCTTTTCCTGGTCACTAATTTTCAGACAGCCTGTTTCACATTCTAATGTTCCTATAGCTTCCTTCCTCGCCTTCTTCCCATTAATATACTTAAAAAATATTTTAGGGTTAGTCTATATGCAGAAGACATCATGCATAAGAATCCAAAGCCAGAACTAATATTGCTGGGAGAAATATTAACAACATTTAGATACATGGATGATACCACTGTGATGGCTGAAAATGACGAGGAACTAAAGTGCCTATTCACAAGGATGTAAGAAAAGAGTGCAACAACTCCTTTTAATTGTGTTGTTGAAGAAATCGGATTAGAGCCCCTTAGACTGCAAGAAGATGCAATCAATTCATACCACAGGAAGCCAAGCCAAACTCTTCACTGGAATGTATGATTGTTGGGGGTGTTCAGAATTATTGAATTATTGTGTAGGTTTATTGTTGTAAATGTGGTACGCAGGCATGTTTGATATTGAAATGCTGCATTTCCCCAGAAAGTTTAATAAAGCGTATGTGAGATCTCAAAAAAGGGGGTCTATTTAGCTACAGACAATTCCTGCCTTTGATCACAGGAATTCCACACTAAATAGGCGATCTTCGTATCCGGTATCCGGCTAACGGATCAGGAACATGTACATGTGCTTTAGCTCAAAAAACTAATAAAAGCCTTCCCGTTAAATGAAACACACCATCCTCTATGTGTTCCAAGTAACAACAAACAACTTTATTTTTTGCAGAAATCTCCATATCACATTTTTCATGTGGGTGGGAGGATCTATCCAAAATCCCCTCCCCGATCAGGATCATCCATTAAGGGAACGGCAGCTGGGAGGGTATGGGCAGACTTGGGACTTCAATCAGGGACGGATGGATATGGGGGCTTGGCTTGGAGGAGTGGACCACTAAGCCCCACCACATAGAATCAGAACGACAAACCGAACAAAGGGCCTGTAATTCCTGCAGTGACATCTTGTGGGCAAGAATTGGAATTATGTGTCTATTTCTACGACTATCCTTTAAAACATGACAGTATATTAGTTAATGGCAAACCGATCTTCACAGTGTATTACCTGGGTACCTGGGGAAGAGGAGTCTTTAGTTACGAGGTGCTTTGTTGTATGGGCTCCAGTACAGTGTGGGGGGAGGGGTGGGGGCTGAGCTGAGTGTCCGCACTCCTGATCTGATCAGATACACCCATGTAAGACCGGGATCAAAGGGCCAATTAGCTTGGGTAGTAAATTAGACTCCCAGACCAAGGGGGTGAGTAGGGGGGTGACATCACTCATGGACAGTGGCCTCGCCACATGATTAGGGTGGGGAGCATGATGTGGAGTTTTGTTGGAATGGATTTTGCATAAATACTGGACCACATCAATAATGGCTGTTGTCAGTTTAAACATACACAATTGAGGAGTGTTTTTTATTCTGAGGGATATAATAACCCTTATTTCTGGGATTATTGCTGCTGAACTTGCATGGGACTTACATGTTACTGTCGGTACCATTTGCTTGGTGGCTTTACTAGTCCCTGTGGTTTGCTGGGTGCTTTGGTTGCAGGAAGCTGGGTTGGTTCTGTTCCTGCTATCAGGGATTCACAAAGAACCAGAAAGTCCTAATGGGTAGGTTTGAACTAGGTTCTGATCAAGTCCAACAGAAGCAGTAGTTAGAAACAACTTGGTGGAAGGCAGTGGGAATCCCTGTAAGAAGAATAGCAGGATGTCCAACTACCAGAATATGTCCACTGATGATCTCAAACAACTATTCAGGTTGAGAGGCTTTGCTTGGACAGTCAAAACCACCAAGCCTGACATGATACAGGAATTGCAGCATGATCAACTCAGAGTGGAGGAAAATATGAAAACAAGGGAGGAGGTTCCAGAGCTTGACCCAGAGCCAGTTCCAGAGAAGGAGCTCACTGTAGAAGAGGAGGATGAGATGTTCCAGAGTTCAAGAGGTGGAGGTCGGTCATGCCAGAGATAACCAAGGAACATGTAATGGCCATCCGGACCCAGCTAAGCCAGGAGGTACAGCTACAGACCAGCATGGAGGCTGTTCAATCCCCTCTAAGACATAAAGGATCCAAGGACAGCAAGGCTAAAGATGACATACACGAATGTCAAGCACTTCTGTGATGAGAAAGAGGACTTTGATAATTTCCTATAGGACTTTGAGCAACAGTGTGATTTACATCAAGTACCAGAAGAACAGTGAGAGAGACAGTGAGGCATTCAGGACAATCTCCAAGGATCAGAGGACCTATATAGAGGTCTGTAGAGTATTTCTGAACAGGTGTACTTTCACCCCTGACACTTATATGCACAAGGATCCAGGGAGCACCTACTCAGAAGTGGTGTTGGATGAGGAATGCCTCATGGCGGAAGGGGAAGGGGGCAACCACATTTGAAGGTGTTTTGTATGTGATCCATAGAGAACAGTTGTATTTTATCTGCACTGATGGATTGAGATTTTTGTGATTACAAAGGAGATACAGTGGTGAAGGGGGTTAGTGCCCAAAGGGGGCCCCCAGTCTCGTCATCTTCTACCTTCTCCCTGCAGCATCCACCTCAGTCCAGCAGTTGCTACTGAGCGTGCAAGGCCTAAGAGACCCAGGGGTGGGACCCTAGACCTGCTAACATAGTTAGTCCTCACCCTGTGACCTGCGACAACTGAGGGGAATGTTATGGGTGTCACCAGCTGGGAGACCGAAAAAGGACTGCCTCGATGGACTTCACATACCTGAGGGACCAGCTACCTGAGAGAATGGGATGTGGCCAGAGATGACCCAGCCCGACCCTGAATGAGAAGATTTCTACACCACCCTCCACACAGTTCAACATGGTCCAGGGAACCATGGTGCCAAACATGTTCAACCTGTTTTGGTTCAGGGAATGAGGGCCCAGGATTTCTGGGATACTGAGGCTGCTGTCACTGTGGTACAGCCGGTTTTGGTACCATGGACCAAGACTATGAAGGTGATGGTGGCCGGAGGCCAGAAATTTTCCTTCCCAGTTGCCTACTTGCATTTGGGCACTGAAAATGGATAAGGGAGGTGGGAGTAATGCCTTGATCACCTGTGGATGTTTTGAAACGACTTCGGACAACTGGACGTCATTATATGAGTACAGTCACCAGGGTCCAAGCAGCTGAGACTGTTCCTGTGGACTCAGAGGGTCAGGAGTGGGCCAAGCACTTGGAACCCAAGGTGAGTCAATTGCCTGCTGGGGAACAGGGATTGGGTTGGGCCGGTGTTGAGGAAGTGAAGATAGAATTGGGAAAAGATGAGACCTTGGCTGGCTCTAGGAAAAGATCTGAGCAGCAGGAAACAGGTCCAGTCAGGGAGATGTATATGTGGGAAACGGGCTGCTGTATAGGAACACCACTGAGCCTGAGGGAAAAAGGTCCTGGGAGATTAGCAGGGGTAGGCTGCTAAGATAGCCACAAGGTGCCCTTAGCTGGTCACATGGGGATTAAGAAACTGTAACTGCTGTGATGCCTGTCAATGGTATGGCATTCCAGGACGGTGTACCCGGATCCCTCTTCAGACCCTGCCAGTGATGGATTCACCCTTCCAACGGGTGGCTATCGATATCATAGGACCCCTAGCCAGGACTAGCAGGACTGGAAAGCAGTTAATTCTTACCATAGTGGACCATGCTACTGTATCCTGAGGCTGTCCCCCTAGCTACTGGGAGTATTTTCCGGGATGGGGTTCCCTAAGGAGATTCCATCAGACAGAGGTACCCAGTTCATGGCAAGCGTCACTCATCAATTATGAAAGTTATGTGGTAATAAACACCTGAGTTTGTCCCCATATCACGCCCAGACAAATGGTCTTTGTGAAAGGTTCAATGGGACCATTAAGCAGATGCTCTGCACTTTTGCAGAGCAGGAGAAGGACTGGGACAGGTTGCTCCCATACCTTCTCTTTGCCTATAGAGAAGTACCTCAGGAGTCCATTGGATTCTCTCCCTTTGAACTCATGTATGGAAGACAGACCCTTGAACGTGATCAGAGAGGCATGGGAAGGGGATTATGGATTGGACCATGTGTCGGTAGCCTCATATGTTGTGGCCTGTGGTCTTCTGGGAGAAACTAGCCATGTAACTGGGTTGGTCAGGGAACACATACAGGTGGCACAGGCTAAAAACAAACATTATTATGACAGGGAACTGGAAGTGGGTACTCATACCAGAGACAGTTTTCCATTAGGCCCGGGTGTATCCATCTAGCTGTGCACAAGGTCTTCTTGGCTGTGGTATGGGCCTTGAAAGAACCACACTACCTCTATAGCAGGGAGTTCACTGTGGTAAAGGATCATAACCCCCAATGTTGGCAGCCTAGAGAGGTGGGAGACAAAGCACGATTGCTACTATGAAGCCTGGACCTACAGACTTTTAATTTCTCTATTCAACACCGGAGGGGCAGGAGGATAAGTAAACTCAGTGTAGCCAAGGAATCATCCGTAAAGATCACCCCTTTAGGCTACACTAGGAAGGGGAGAAAAGAAGCTGTTACTTCCAGGGAAGGGGGGGGGGGGCAAGACTTTGAGGGACTGTTGGACTATGTGGAGCCCTGGATTGCTATGGATTATTGATATTCTTTCTTCCTTCTCTTCCTTGACACTGCCCTCCCAGCCTGAATACTTGACCTGTGACAGCTACATTCCTATTGTGTACCCTGTGGGACGGGGAACCATGTTGTTCATGGAGAGGACCACAATATGGGGGTGATCAGAATTATTGTATAGGTATATTATAGTATAGGTATATTGATGTAAATTTGGTACCCAGGCATGTTTGGTATTGAAATGCTGCACTTTCCCTAGAGAGTTTAATAAAGTGTATTACCAGGGCCCCTGGGGTAGATGAGTCTCCATTAACAAGGTGCTTGGTTGTAGGGAATCCAGTACAGTGGTAGGAGAGCTGACTGGCACCAGGAGACAGTGGAGACTTAGTTTGAGTGGAAAAGCATGCTGAGCATATGGGGGGGGGGGGGCTGTTCATCAGACACTGAGTGTCTGCACTCCTAATCTGATCAGAAACCCCCTACAAAGCCGAGATCAAAAGGCCAATTAGCCTGGGTAGTAAATTAGGCTCCCAGACCAATGGGGTGAGTGGGGGGTGACATCACTGATGGACAGGCCTTGTCACATGGTCAGGTTGGGGTCTGGTGGAGTTTTGTTGGCCTGGGTTGTGCATACATACTGGACCATATCAATAAAGGCTGTTGTCAGTTTAAAAATACATACTTGAGGTGTGTGTTTAATTGTGAGGAATATAATAATGCTTATTTCTGGGATTAGTCCTTCTGATCTTGAATGGGTCTCTGTTACAGTTGATACCATTTGCTGGGTGGTCTTTACTAAGGGTTTGCTGGGCGCATTGGTAGTTGTAAGCTGGGTTGGTTCTGTTCCTGCTATCAGGGATTCACAAATAACCAGACCGTCCTAATGGGTATGTTGTCACAATGATCATGAGGTTAAAGCTCAAATAGTTTGACCATGTCATGAGAAAAAGGATTCCCTAGAGACAACAATGATGCTGGGAAAGATTGAAGGCAAACAAAGCAGGGGACGGCAGAGGCGGAGATTTATAGATTTGCAGATTGAAGCAATGTACATGAGCCTGATTGATCTCAGAAGGGCAGTAGGTGAAAGATGTCCCCGACGTGCTGTGGAGAATCAAACACGACTGAACAACCAAACAATAACAACAAATCAGTTAACTCACTCTGCCCTCTGCAGTATCTTATTGTACAACATGAGGGGTGTGGGAGTTAATCCCATGACAGGGTGAGCTGGTATTTACATCACAAATTTAAACACGTTCAAAGTTCCCTTCTAAACTAGTTAACTCACTTAACATGTTTGAATTTTCCGTCCAGCGATTGTAAATCCCATCAGTTAGGTTGTTATCATTGTCCATTGTTGTTATCGTTACATTCCATTGTTCACATTTCTTGTCTCTGGTGATGGATTTAGCAAGAACTAAAATAGTGATGGGGGGGGGGGGGGGCCCAGACCCCAGACATGCCACCTCCCAATGTAAAGTCAATGGAGCAAATGGAGAGGACATTGCTTTTTCAGTGAGAGATTTTTCATCATTACAATCGGCTAGGACACTATAGTGCAGATCCAACCCGACAGAGCCTGTGTCTGCATACGCTGCAATGGGCAGACCCAAACGGGGACTATTTGCTTAATTTTAAGGTTGCAAAAACAGAGCTTAGAAGCAATTCTTAATAAAACAAAGTACATAAAAGTAAATAGATATAAAAAATATATTGTATACCAAATAAAACCCAGAAACCTTCCGTATCCCTTTATGACTGCATGCTATCTTAACATACCAGTTTCCTGCATTTTTCAAGCTTTAGCAAGTCTACAGCTCCCTTGCTCTATAGCTATCACCCTTCTAAAAATAATTAATTTACAGTTTTATGTTTATTCTATACACATTCATAGAATAACATTTGAGTTATGATTGTATGCATGCTGCAGGGCATGTTGCAGCTCTGTGTTATTCATTTCTAGTATATACACGCATATTCATAGTGTTCCTTGATACCTCCTTACCCTTGCCCTGCGCTCTGTATATACTATATAAGATCCTCTGTACTTGTTGTTATTATTGCATTCATGCCCTGGGTTCTCCCACCTTCCCCTTCATGCGGCCCTGAGCGCTGTGTATTCTATACATTCACAAACCGTTAGTTTGGTTTTATTTTGCTATCCCTGTTCTGGGTCTCCTACTTTGCCCTGACCTCGCACTGTGTGTATTCTATACATTGTCATATACACATTAATTGTGTTATGAAACTATCCCTGCTGCAGGGCTTCTTGTCACGATTCATATTGCGCTTTCCTAGCCCGGCGCTGTGAATTGTTCATATTACGTAATAGCTTTACAATGCGTGCTACTGCAATATACATTTTCCAGGGTTCCAGCACTCAGTGTTCCTGCGCTCTGTGTATTGTATGCATCGCCATTGTGTTACGCTGCATGTTATGACAGTATCCACGCCCCTGGGCCTCCACCCCCCCCGTTTTGTGTTGCTACTCTCTAGCCCGCCGTGATAATCAGATCCCAGGAAACAAAATGGCGCACAGCTGTCGGTGGCGCTTCCCCGCGAGGCCCGGGACCGGCCGCAAATTGGGGGCCCGACACAGATTAGCGGCCGTGCTGAGGGAGGATGGGAGCGAGGGCCGGGTCAGCCCTGCGGGGGTTGGGAGCGGAGTGGCCCCTGGGGGCCCCGGTAGTAGCTGGGGGCTTGTGCATGGATTTGATGCCGCTCTGCAGGTGTCAGTGGCCATCGGAAGCAACCTGAGGAGGTTCAGGGATGTGTCCGGAGGAAGCAGCGGAGAGGTGAGGAGTAGAGAGACCCAGGGTTGGAAGAGAGTGACTAGGGAAGATAGGAGGGAGAGAGGTAGGAGGGGAGAGACGTGTGACTGGGGGGTGTGAGGGGAGAGACTGCTTGTGTGTGACAGGAGAGAGAGTGGGGAGGAGAATATCCCTGGGGCTTGGGGGAGAGTGACTAGGGGTGACAGGAGGGGTTGAGGGGAGAGGAGACTGGATGTGATGAGAGGGGAGAGGAGACTGGATGTGATGAGGGGCGAGAGGCGACTGGGAATGATGAGAGGAGACTGGGGGTGATGAGGGGCGAGAGGCGACTGGGGATGATGAGAGGGGAGAGGAGACTGGGGGTGATGAGAGGGGAGAGGAGACTGGGGGTGATGAGAGGGGAGAGGAGACTGGGGGTGATGAGAGGGGAGAGGAGACTGGGGGTGATGAGAGGGGAGAGGAGACTGGGGGTGATGAGAGGGGAGAGGAGACTGGGGGTGATGAGAGGGGAGAGGAGACTGGGGGTGATGAGAGGGGAGAGGAGACTGGGGGTGATGAGAGGGGAGAGGAGACTGGGGGTGATGAGAGGGGAGAGGAGACTGGGGGTGATGAGAGGGGAGACTGGGGGTGATGAGAGGGGAGACGAGACTGGGGGTGATGAGAGGGGAGACTGGGGGTGATGAGAGGGGAGAGGAGACTGGGGGAGAGGAGACTGGGGGTGATGAGAGGGGAGAGGAGACTGGGGGTGATGAGGGGCGAGAGGAGACTGGGTGTGATGAGGGGCGAGAGGCGACTGGGAATGATGAGAGGGGAGAGGAGACTGGGGGTGATGAGAGGGGAGAGGAGACTGGGGGTGATGAGAGGGGAGAGGAGACTGGGGGTGATGAGAGGGGAGAGGAGACTGGGGGTGATGAGAGGGGAGACTGGGGGTGATGAGAGGGGAGACTGGGGGTGATGAGAGGGGAGACTGGGGGTGATGAGAGGGGAGACTGGGGGTGATGAGAGGGGAGACTGGGGGTGATGAGAGGGGAGACTGGGGGTGATGAGAGGGGAGAGGAGACTGGGGGTGATGAGAGGGGAGAGGAGACTGGGGGTGATGAGAGGGGAGAGGAGACTGGGGGTGATGAGAGGGGAGAGGAGACTGGGGGTGATGAGAGGGGAGAGGAGACTGGGGGTGATGAGAGGGGAGAGGAGACTGGGGGTGATGAGAGGGGAGAGGAGACTGGGGGTGATGAGAGGGGAGAGGAGACTGGGGGTGATGAGAGGGGAGAGGAGACTGGGGGTGATGAGAGGGGAGAGGAGACTGGGGGTGATGAGAGGGGAGAGGAGACTGGGGGTGATGAGAGGGGAGAGGAGACTGGGGGTGATGAGAGGGGAGAGGAGACTGGGGGTGATGAGAGGGGAGAGGAGACTGGGGGTGATGAGAGGGGAGAGGAGACTGGGGGTGATGAGAGGGGAGAGGAGACTGGGGGTGATGAGAGACTGGGGGTGACATGAGGTAGTGGGGAGCAGAGTGTCTGGGGGTGACAGGAATGAGGGGGAGGGTCCTGAGGCAATGAGGGTAAAGTGCTGGGGAGAGTGCTGGGGGACTGGGGCGAGAGTGCTGGGGGACTGGGGCGAGAGTGCTGGGGGACTGGGGCGAGAGTGCTGGGGGACTGGGTGGGAGCGGACAGACTGGGGAGACAGAGGGAGCCTAGAATTGATAACCTAGGGGGCACAGATAGAGCCTCCACACTTACACTGGGGAGATGGGGATGTTCTGAAGATGGAGGAAAGATTGGAGCTCAGAGACAGGGGATGTGATGGGAGACCAGGAGAGAGGCTGGGGCAGACAGGGGAGTGTGAGTTGGGAGACTGGGGGAAACAGGGATATTGGCCTGTAACTGAGAGACAGCTGTGAGGGGATAGTTGGGGTTGTGACATAGAAGAGAGACTAGGCGACAGAGACAACTTGTGTTCTGATGATCATGGGTGTTAGCCAGATAGAGCAACATGAGGAGGCATAGAGAGGTAAGACAGGGGGAGCAACATGAGAGTGATACAGAGGACATGTGAGGATGGCTGGTAAGTGTGATATGGGGTGAGGAGTTCTGTGTGACTGTGATATTGAGTATAATGGTTGTGACAGGTATTTGGGCATAGTGGATTGTGACGGGGGACATGAATTGGAATTGGGGGTACAATAGAACTGTATTAGAAAATAAATTGTGTGTGGAGGTCTGAGACAGGTTTCTCAAAAATAGTCACTGAGATGATGGGGAAGAGAATAGGGGGTACATTGCAGGAGCATGACTAGCACACCGGGGGGTGTAAGGCAAGAGTTGTGTGTATTGCAGGAGAGGGGCACATGATTAAAGGGATTTCGGTCTGAAGGGAGACTTCTCTTATATGACTGGGCAGGGGGTTTGGGGATGAGGGATGTCACAGTGGTGTTGTGAGGAGACACGTTGGGTGCAGGGGGGTGTGACACATGTGAGCATGCAGTGGAAGTATAAATGTGGTTTAGGCAGAGGAAATAAAAACAGAAATGTGGCTTAATGGGGTCCAGGACTGTAACAGGATGGATGATTTGAGGCAATAAGGGAGTATGAAAGGGAAGGGGGTGTGTGAGGGCTAAAATGGCGGTGCAAGCATTTGTGTGTGTGTGACAGGACAGGGGATGTAAAGAGAGGGATTAAGGATGCTATGATTGTCAGTGACAGGAAGGGTATGTGTGAGATGTAAACATGTGGGTATGTTTGGGTGGCATGGGCTATGTGACACAGAAATGGGGCTAGAGTTGATACATGAGACGCAGTATAGTGCTGGGAGGTTTAAGACTAGGGGCGCAAGCTATTTATGATTTGTGGGAAGGGATAAGGATGTGATAGGGAGAAACAGTATGTGAAATAAACATACGGGTGCATGAGACATGTACAGTGTGTGTCAGGGCAGGGTGTCCATGTTCTGTGGGTTTGTATGAAGATGACTGTAGGGATTGGCATAACATAATGTATATGAGAAAAGGACTGGAGCCACAGGAGGGTTGTGTGGGGGCCAAAGCCTGGTATAATGTATTGTGCAACATAATATAAATTGGGACGTATTGATGAACAGGAATAGTGGGAACATGGTAAATAGAAGATATGTGGTGATTGTTATTACAACAGAGAGGAAAGGGGGAGTGTGCGGCATAGCTTGAGAAAGGGGGCTGTGTAATACAAGACTCGGATAGAGGTGGTGGGGCTGGGCGGTTACATGTTTGGTAGTTTTTAGTAAGGTGCTTAGTGACATGGAGTACTGTATATATTGGCGTGGACCCCTAAATAATGCATAGGCTGTGTGAATTCTAATGTATAATATGTTTATGTAAGACTTTGTTCTGCATGCATTGCTGAACATATGAAGGGAAGGGGTGTGTCTGCATGCCCAGCTCTCTATCGTGTATACTCTGTATATGAATGCTATGCCCTGTATATGTGCATCCTGATGTTTCGCAGTTGCATTTGTAGTATCAGTAGATTATTTGGCTATGTTTTGCTCTTCTCTGCAGTATGTGTACATGCTGTATATGAGAGTGTGTGCACCGATGGCGCACTATGAAGCTGTTACTGTAAGGGAGGGGTATGTGTCTCTAGTGTTTGCGTATATCACAGAGACTCAGAGCAAGGGGGGTGTGTCGCCATGCAATGTGCTCTCAGTATGAAGCCATGTCACTATACAATGTATGGTATATGTAGTCTGATGCAGTGGTGCTGTCACTTAAGGGGAATGTGAGAATATAAACAATAGTTTATCTAATGAATTGTGTGTGCTATAGGTGCCTGCCTGTCTGAGATATCTAATACGGTATGTGCTGCCACAATGTATAGTGACGTGCCTCTATGTTTAATGCAGTCCTTGCTGTCACTGTTGACAGTATGCTGGTACACAATGTATATATCAAATTCAGTATGTGCTGTCACATTAGAGGAGATGCGTCTCTATGTAATATCTAGTTCAGTATGTGCTGTCACTACGCTGGTTGTTGCTTTAGGGGGGCGTGCCTCTATAGGATATCTAATACAGTATGTTCGGTTTCTATAGGTGGGCGTGCCACTATATGAATTGTATCAGTTTCTCTTCACCTTTTTTTTTAATCTAGGCACTGGCTGGTAATCATGTTGTCTCAGATTAAGATCCATAATTTGCAGGGTAATACTGTATATGGCATACGGTTACTTTTTATGTTTCTACTGGTTTGAATTGGGTATTTAAAATTCACATACGGTCATCTGTACCCTAAAACAGTGACTAATTGTAGTGGCATTTTTAAGTGTTGGGCTCTCCTGATCCCTCTTTGTCTCTGAGAACTGACAGATAAATGCTGAGGGGACTGGCACTGGCCTAGTACCAGCTGTTAGAACCACTGGGCTTGGCTCTATAATATCTATGTGCTGTATTATAGGAGGGCTATGCCTTTAATTTATATGACTCAATGGCTCCTTTTTCAGTTTAGATATATTTCTATACATACATCGCTGCCTCCCAAACCTACATTTGCAGACTTTTAGCAAGCCTGGTGGTGTTTTCTGTACATTTGTATACACCTGGTATTTGGTACCCTTTATAGTTAATATGAGGTCTGTCTTTATACAATTCCCTCTATGATAGTGTGTGGTCTCTGTGGGGGTGTCTCTATGTAAGGTTTCTCATGAACAAATGTAACTCTTATGTATAATTTCCTTTGGGGTGCATGCCCTTTCTCTCCATTCCTGCCCCCCAGTTCATATACAGTTTGAGATCCCCCCTTCATCCTGTGTTTTGGTTGTTCTTATCTCTGGTGCATGGTATGGCCTGTGGCTGTATGGGTGGCTTTACATTGTTTGTGTTCTGTATGGTGTCTGTTCCTCCCTCCCTTTGTAGTGGGTGTGTGTATGTGCTAGTTATTGTGCATGGGATGGGGGTGTGTGCGCGCTGGTTATTGTGCATGGGAGGGGGTGTTTTGGCGGCAGAAGAGCAGCTGCTGTCTGAGCCTGAGGTGGGGGCTTCACTCAGCCTGGGTGAGAGAAGGATTTAATAAACATGCCCCCTTTCTGTCTACCATCCCCCTCTCCTTTCTCCTGTCTTCTCTCAGCACCTAAACACTGTAACCATTTCACTGCCAGAAATATTAAATCAATGGAGGGTAGGCACAATACTTAGTCCACAGGACAGAGAAATCAAGTGGAGGACCAGAAAAGCTAAGAAAACATAGTGACAGAGATATGCTGGAGTGGCCACTAGAATCCCCTATATGCTGGGTGTGAATGGGTCTATTGGAGCAGTCACAGCCACTATACCCATCCTGTAATGGCCACGCTACCCTGGCAGGCAACACCTGCTCTGTAGGACTTCCAAAATACCCCAGCCAAATGTATGCTGTGTGTCTACTGAAATGCAGCCATCGCTAGGGAGTCTATGTAATTCATCATCATCCTTTACTTGTAATGCACCAACATATTCAATAGCACTTTACTGGAGCAGGTGAATTCTGTTCATTGTATAGGTATAGGAGGAACATTATGGCATGCTCAAATGCAGTGGGCTTCTGTTTCATAAAGTAAGCCCTGTTGTATGTTAATACCATTCTGTCAATTCTGGTAGCTAGCAGGGATCTTAAAGTACATTATGGGAGCCATGGTTCTTGAGAATTGTCATTGGTAACCTCACCTACCTCTTGTATACAGATTTCATACTTTACAGTTATCATTCACATGTAGAGATCCCCAGCCTTTGGGAATGTCTTTCTTTATTTAACATTACTAAAGGTGCTATCACTGCTGCCTTATCTAATGGAGTATGTTTCTACTGTTGTAATAGTATATACATAAGTATGTAATCAGCATGACCAGCGCCTTAATATAGCACAGTATGTTCCTTACCAATGTACAAACACTTTCTATTATCTGGTAAACATGATCATGTCATTTAACACAGCTTAGATATTCAGAATAATTGTATAATGCAGTGTATGCATGATGAGTATGCCACAATGTATAGTGATATTAGTGTGTGTGTACATGATTACAGCCCCTGGAGCACATGACCCTATCCTTCCCAATGGGATCGGCCCCTGGAGCACATGACCCTATCCTTCCCACTGGGATCGGCCCCTGGAGCACATGACCCTATCCTTCCCACTGGGATTGGCCCCTGGTGCACATGACCCCATCCCTCCCAGTGGGGACCAGCCACTGGGGTACATGACCACAACCCTCCCAATGTGCAAAGGCCCCTTGAACACATGACCCCATCTCCCCAGTGGAGACCAGCTCTTGGGGCAAGTGACCTCATCTCTCTTTATGGGGACTGGCTCCTGGAACACATGACCCCATCCCTCCCAATGGGGACTGGCTCCTGGAACACATGGCCCCATCCCTCCCACTGGGGACCGGCTCCTGGAACACATGACCCCATCCCTACCATTGGGGACCGGCGCCTGGGGCACATGACCCCATTCCCTCCCCCGGGGCACATGACCCCATTCCCTCCCCCGGGGCACATGACCCCATTCCCTCCCCCGGGGCACATGACCCCCATTCCCTCCCCCGGGGCACATGACCCCATTCCCTCCCCCGGGGCACATGACCCCATTCCCTCCCCCGGGGCACATGACCCCATCCCCCCCAATGGGGACCGGCCCCTGGGGCACATGACCCCATCCCTCCCAATGGGGATCGGCCGCTGGGGCACATGACCCCATCCATCCCAAGGGGGACCGCCCCCTGGGGCACATGACCCCATCCCTCCCAAGGGGGACCGGCCCCTGGGGCACATGACCCGATCCCTCCCAAGGGGCACTGGCTCGTGGTGCACATGACCCCATCCCTCCCAAAAGGGGCCGGCTCATAATGCACATGCCCCCATCCCTCCCAAGGGGGACCAGCCCCTGGGGCACATGCCCCCATCCCTCCCAAGGGGGATCAGCCCCTGGGGCACATGACCCCATCCCTCCCAAGGGGGACCAGCCCCTGGGGCAGATGACCACAACCCTTCCAATGTGCAACAGCCCCTTGAACACATGACCCCATCTCTCCCAGTGGGGACCAGCTCTTGGGGCAAGTGACCTCATCTCTCTTTATGAGGACCAGCTCCTGGGGCACATGACCCCATCCCTCCCAAGGGGCACCGACCCCTGGGGCACATGTCCCCATCGCTCTCAATGGGGACCGCCCCCTGGGGCACATGTCCCCATCGCTCTCAATGGGGACCAGCCCCTGGGGCACATTACCACAACCCTCCCAATGTGCAACAGCCCCTTGAACACATGACCCCATCTCTCCCAGTGGGGACCAGCTCTTGGGGCAAGTGACCTCATCTCTCTTTGAGGACCGGCGCCTGGGGCACATGACCCCATCCCTCCCAAGGGGGACCGGGCCTTGGGGGACATGACCCCATCCCTCTCAATGGGGACCGGCCCCTGGGGCACATGTCCCCATCGCTCTCAATGGGGACCGCCCCCTGGGGCACATGTCCCCATCGCTCTCAATATGGACCGCCCCCTGGGGCACATGTCCCCATCGCTCTCAATGGGGACCGGCCCCTGGGGCACATGTCCCCATCCCTCCCAATGAGGACCAGCCCCTGGGGCACATGACCCCAGTGTGGACCAGCTCTTGGTGCACTCGACCCCATCTCTCCCAGTGTGGACCAGCTCTTGGTGCACTCAACCCCATCTCTCCCAGTGTGGACCAGCTCTTGGTGCACCCGACCCCATCTCTCCCAGGGGACTAGCTCATGGTGCACATGACCCCATCCCTCCCAATGGGGACCAGCGCCTGGGGTACATGACCCCATCCCTCCCAATGGGGCCCAGCGCCTGATGTACACGACCCCATCCCTCCCAATGGGGCCCAGCGCCTGATACACATGACCCCAGGCCTCCCAATGGGGCCCAGCGCCTGATACACATGACCCCATGCCTCCCAATGGGGACCAGCGCCTGATACACATGACCCCATGATTCCCAATGGGGAACAGCACCTGATACACATGACCCCATCCCTCCCAATGGGGACTAGCCCCTTCGATTCATGACCCCATGCCCTCCCAATGGGGACCAACACCTGGGGCACATGACCCTATCCCTCCCAATGGGGACAAGCACCTGATACACATGACCCCATCCCTCCCAATGGGGACTAGCCCCTTCGATAAATGACCCCATGCCCTCCCAATGGAGACCAACACCTGGGGCACATGACCCTATCCCTCCCAATGGGGACCAGCTCCTGGTGTACATGACCCCATCCCTCCCAGTGGGGACCAGCCCCTTGGATACATGACCCTATAACTCCCAATAGGGACCAACGCCTGGAGCACATGACCTCATCCTTCCCAATAGGGACCAGCGCTTGGGGCACATGACCCCATCCCTCCCAAGGGGGACCGGCCCTTGGGGCACATGACCCCATCCCTCCCAATGGGGCCCAGCGCATGGTGCACATGACCCCATCCCTCCCAATGGGGACCAGCGCCTTGAGCACATGACCCCATCTTTCCCAGTGGGGACCAGCTCCTGGGGCAAGTGACCTCATCTCTCTTTATGGGGACCAGCTTCTGGGGCACACGACCCCATCCCTTCCAATGGGGACAAGCGCCTGGGGCACATGACCCCATCCCTCCCAATGGGGGCCAGCACCTGGGGCACATGACCCCATCCCTCCCAATGCGGGCCAGCACCGTGGGCACATGTCCCCATCCCTCCCAATGGGGACCAGCCCCTGGGGCACATGATCCCATCTCTCCCAGTGTGGACCAGCTCTTGGTGCACTCGACCCCATCCCTCCCAGTGTGGACCAGCTCTTGGTGCAATCAGCCCCATCTCTCCCAGTGTGGACCAGCTCTTGGTGAACTCAACCCCATCCCTCCCAATGGGGACCGGCCCCAGGGGCACATGACCCCATCCCTCCCAATGGGGAGCGGCCCCTGGGGCACATGACCCCATCCCTCCCAATGGGGACCGCCCCCTGGGGCACATGACCCCATCCCTCCCAAGGGGGACCGCCCCCTGGGGCACATGACCCCATCCCTCCCAAGGGGGACCGGCTCGTGGTGCACATGACCCCCATCCCTCCCAAGTGGGACCGGCTCGTGGTGCACATGACCCCCATCCCTCCCAAGGGGGACCGGCTCGTGGTGCACATGACTACATCCCCCCCAAAAGGGGCCGTCTCATAATGCACATGCCCCCATCCCTCCCAAAGGGGACCAGCCCCTGGGGCACATGCCCCCATCCCTCCCAAGGGGGACCAGCCCCTGGGGCACATGACCCCATCCCTCCCAAGGGGGACCAGCCCCTGGGGCACATGACCACAACCCTCCCAATGTGCAACAGCCCCTTGAACACATGACCCCATCTCTCCCAGGGGGGACCAGCTCTTGGGGCAAGTGACCTTATCTCTCTTTATGGGGACCAGCTCCTGGGGCACATGACCCCATCCCTCCCAATGGGGACCGGCGCCTGGGGCACATGACCCCATCCCTCCAAATGTGGACCGTCACCTGGGGCACATGACCCCATCCCTCCCAAGGGGGACCGGCCCTTGGGGGACATGACCCCATCCCTCTCAATGGGGACCGGCCCCTGGGGCACATGTCCTCATCGCTCTCAATGGGGACCGCCCCCTGGGGCACATGTCCCCATCGCTCTCAATGGGGACCAGCCCCTGGGGCACATGTCCCCATCCCTCCCATTGAGGACCAGCCCCTGGGGCACATGACCCCAGTGTGGACCAGCTCTTGGTGCACTCGACCCCATCTCTCCCAGTGTGGACCAGCTCTTGGTGCACTTGACCCCATCTCTCCCAGTGTGAACCAACTCTTGGTGCACCCGACCCCATCTCTCCCAGGGGACTAGCTCATGGTGCACATGACCCCATCCCTCCCAATGGGGACCAGCGCCTGGGGTACATGACCCCATCCCTCCCAAGTGGGACCGGCTCGTGGTGCACATGACCCCCATCCCTCCCAAGTGGGACCGGCTCGTGGTGCACATGACCCCCATCCCTCCCAAGGGGGACCGGCTCGTGGTGCACATGACTACATCCCCCCCAAAAGGGGCTGGCTCATAATGCACATGCCCTCATCCCTCCCAAAGGGGACCAGCCCCTGGGGCACATGCCCCCATCCCTCCCAAGGGGGACCAGCCCCTGGGGCACATGACCCCATCCCTCCCAAGGGGGACCAGCCCCTGGGGCACATGACCACAACCCTCCCAATGTGCAACAGCCCCTTGAACACATGACCCCATCTCTCCCAGTGGGGACCAGCTCTTGGGGCAAGTGACCTTATCTCTCTTTATGGGGACCAGCTCCTGGGGCACATGACCCCATCCCTCCCAATGGGGACCGGCGCCTGGGGCACATGACCCCATCCCTCCAAATGTGGCCGGCACCTGGGGCACATGACCCCATCCCTCCCAAGGGGGACCGGCCCTTGGGGGACATGACCCCATCCCTCTCAATGGGGACCGGCCCCTGGGGCACATGTCCCCATCGCTCTCAATGGGGACCGCCCCCTGGGGCACATGTCCCCATCGCTCTCAATGGGGACAAGCCCCTGGGGCACATGTCCCCATCCCTCCCAATGAGGACCAGCCCCTGGGGCACATGACCCCAGTGTGGACCAGCTCTTGGTGCACTCGACCCCATCTCTCCCAGTGTGGACCAGCTCTTGGTGCACTTGACCCCATCTCTCCCAGTGTGAACCAACTCTTGGTGCACCCGACCCCATCTCTCCCAGGGGACTAGCTCATGGTGCACATGAGCCCATCCCTCCCAATGGGGACCAGCGCCTGGGGTACATGACCCCATCCCTCCCAAGTGGGACCGGCTCGTGGTGCACATGACCCCCATCCCTCCCAAGTGGGACCGGCTCGTGGTGCACATGACCCCCATCCCTCCCAAGTGGGACCGGCTCGTGGTGCACATGACCCCCATCCCTCCCAAGGGGGACCGGCTCGTGGTGCACATGACTACATCCCCCCCAAAAGGGGCCGGCTCATAATGCACATGCCCTCATCCCTCCCAAAGGGGACCAGCCCCTGGGGCACATGCCCCCATCCCTCCCAAGGGGGACCAGCCCCTGGGGCACATGACCCCATCCCTCCCAAGGGGGACCAGCCCCTGGGGCACATGACCACAACCCTCCCAATGTGCAACAGCCCCTTGAACACATGACCCCATCTCTCCCAGTGGGGACCAGCTCTTGGGGCAAGTGACCTTATCTCTCTTTATGGGGACCAGCTCCTGGGGCACATGACCCCATCCCTCCCAATGGGGACCGGCGCCTGGGGCACATGACCCCATCCCTCCAAATGTGGCCGGCACCTGGGGCACATGACCCCATCCCTCCCAAGGGGGACCGGCCCTTGGGGGACATGACCCCATCCCTCTCAATGGGGACCGGCCCCTGGGGCACATGTCCCCATCGCTCTCAATGGGGACCGCCCCCTGGGGCACATGTCCCCATCGCTCTCAATGGGGACCAGCCCCTGGGGCACATGTCCCCATCCCTCCCAATGAGGACCAGCCCCTGGGGCACATGACCCCAGTGTGGACCAGCTCTTGGTGCACTCGACCCCATCTCTCCCAGTGTGGACCAGCTCTTGGTGCACTTGACCCCATCTCTCCCAGTGTGAACCAACTCTTGGTGCACCCGACCCCATCTCTCCCAGGGGACTAGCTCATGGTGCACATGACCCTATCCCTCCCAATGGGGACCAGTGCCTGGGGTACATGACCCCATCCCTCCCAATGGGGCCCAGCGCCTGATGTACATGACCCCATGCCTCCCAATGGGGCCCAGCGCCTGATACACATGACCCCATCCCTCCCAATGGGGACCAGCGACTGATACACATGACCCCATCCTTCCCAATGGGGACTAGCACCTGATACACATGACCCCATCCCTCCCAATGGGGACTAGCCCCTTCGATTCATGAGCCCATGCCCTCCCAATGGGGACCAACACCTGGGGCACATGACCCTATTCCTCCCAATGGGGACCAGCTCCTGGTGTACATGACCCCATCCCTCCCAGTGGGGACCAGCCCCTTGGATACATGACCCTATACCTCCCAATAGGGACCAACGCCTGGAGCACATGACCTCATCCTTCCCAATAGGGACCAGCGCTTGGGGCACATGACCCCATCCCTCCCAAGGGGGACCGGCCCTTGGGGCACATGACCGGCCCTTGGGGCACATGACCCCATCCTTCCCAATAGGGACCAGCGCTTGGGGCACATGACCCAATCCCTCCTAAGGGGGACCGGCCCTTGGGGCACATGACCCCATCCCTCCCAAGGGGGACCGGCCCTTGGGGCACATGACCCCATCCCTCCCAAGGGGGACCGGCCCTTGGGGCACATGACCCCATCCCTCCCAAGGGGGACCGGCCCTTGGGGCACATGACCCCATCCCTCCCAATGGGGACCGGCCCTTGGGGCACATGACCCCATCCCTCCCAATGGGGACCAGCGCCTCGGGCACATGACCCCATCCCTCCCAATGGGGACCAGCGCCTGGTGCACATGACCCCATCCCTCCCAATGGGGACCAGCGCCTGGTGCACATGACCCCATCCCTCCCAATGGGGACCATCCCCTGGTGCACATGACCCCATTCCTCCCAATGAGGCCACGACGCCCACCACCTCCCCAATGAAGTGTGGTTAGGAGTGCACATGACCCTGCCCTTAATGCTCAACAGTTGCCTAGTGTTTTATCATTCCGCCCCCAATAAGATGCAGTGCCCTATTTTCATTATTCCACCCCCTATGAGGTGCAGTGTGTATCTTAATTTTACTGTGCAGGAAACACAACCTCACAGAATGAATCATCAGAAAAGTCCCCTATTAACAGGTTCTTGAGTATGTTGCCATGGGTGATGATTTACCCCCTCCCCTGCCAAGAACAAGCAATGTGAGCATGGGGGATAAATGTGTGTGTTTGTGTATAAAAGATTGTGTTGTGTGCAGGAATGCTAACCTAGCTAATTCCCTATACATAACATTTTTCCATATACTTGCTTGATATTTGTGTTTCAGTCCAATAGTAAACATTGATTTTCCTCGTCTGCAGAGTGGTTGATCCATGTGTCTTTCAGATTTAAATTAGGGTAGAGTTATTTTCTTTAAATACCCATACAGTAGGAGGTGGGGACTCTTGGGATGAGTGCCACATTGTAAAATAAACTTTCAGATCATAAGACTACGGCTGGAGCTGAGGCTTCCTAGGAAATGTTATGTAATAATTGGCATTGCCGGCTGCTTATCTTACAGCACTTGATATCTTTATGGAGAAAGTGCTCATACTTCCTCTGTTGTGTGTGAAGTATAGCACTGCTGTAGTTTTAAGTAGCACAGAAGAGGGGGAAGATGGGGGCCTGCTGGTTCATTGCCACTGTTAGTAGCTGAGTGTGGAGAGTGCAGTTTTGTTTGTTTCAGTCATTTTGCATGGGAAAGTGTATCCGGGCTCTCCCAGAACCACTGGGTCATGTATTTATGCCATGTCCTTTGTGATTTGCAATGCTCCATATATCTAAACCTCCTTTTTGCTCAATGTAAGATTATTATTTTTTTTGTCTAATTTATAGTAGTCATTTAGGTTTTTCCTAACTTAGAAGAAAGACTGAACTGGGTCTCACATTCCCATGACATACCTTATGTACAGTGTGTGATTGATCCTGGCATAATCTTTATTTTTAAAATAAATCCAATGAGAGGATCATTATTTCTTCAATTGCCTCAAGTCTCTTATTACACCACTGGGCTGTAGGCTCCTTAGGAGATGGTCTCCTATTCCAGGCTGGTCCCATGTCCACTTTGTCCTGTGGATTCATATGGTATTCTTGCAAAGAGCCACCTATACTATTTGTGATGCCCAGGGTGGAACTCTGGTCTTTGGGCCTGTTAAAGGGATAAGGGTCCCTGGGCTAGCAATATTTAATATTGTTTAAAATCTGTCCGTGTGGAACTTCTCCCAGTTAAAGTATGGTGTCATGGCCAAGTGAATATCAGAATTTTGGCACCCATGATAGGAATAACATGTGTGCTATGTTGTTGTATCATGTTATGCAGTGTTTTCCCCATGTTTGTTATAACTTGTTCAAAGAGCGAACTCTTTTGGACAATTTGTTTTACCAAGGATGATGTTATTGTGTCCATGTGAACTTGTAGATGTCATGTTTAGTCTTGAAATGCAGGATTTTCCCTTGGGGTTTTAATAAAACAGGTTATGTGGGGCTCCCATTATGATTAGGATTAATAATATTAACCTATCCCTACAAGTATAGATGGTCATTTGGCTGAGCAGGCTCGCTGTCTCTGTCCATGCTGGGTCTAACTGACCCTTATCGAGTTCATAGAGAAGGAACTTCTTGATATGGTTTTGGGACTGACCCCCAATTTGCTGTGTGTTCATTAATAAATGAGTTTAAACATACATAAATAAGGTGTATGGTATATTCTGAGGGAATATAATCATTCTAATCTCTGGAATTATTACTACGGACTCTGCCTGAAACTCTGTAGTAATAGTTCCAGTGAATTGTGATAATATTGATGAACGTGCTTCCTGTGTTCCTGGCATCCTGTTTCCTGATACCTGGAAAAGGCAGCCGGGGATGCTGAGATGGACAAAACCCTGACAATCTAGGTGTGTTCCTGTGGCTGACAGCAGGGTGGTTTTGGGGCACACGTGGCCCCTCGCCCCTGGATAGTGACACTGTTTCTTCCTATATCATAGAAACATACTGGTGGAAAAACCGATACATTACACTGGTTTCTTAGATCTCATAGAACCTTCTTTATAGAACTTATTTAGTCTCTGTTTAATGTATGCTTTTTTTTTAAGAACTAGATTTGATGATGGGTGAGGCACATTTTATTATACATTTAAAGAAATCAGTTAATGTATTAATATATGGAATTGTTTTTTTCTTTGGGCAGCTATAGCTTTTCTTGAGCTATTTGGGGCATTGCAACCTAAGATTTTCATTATTCTTATAAATATCATTGGCACTACAGTATAACCATAAAAAGGTGAATAGAATTGAACAGGAAATAACTCTTTCCCACTGGCTTGAATATGGTGCTCTTATTATCTTTGTTGTATTGTATATGGCACTAGCAGAGAATATTACAATCTCTGTCCTATGCAAAATAAAGATTTAAGCAACAATTGTGTAATATTCCAGACTTAAAATATTATATCAAAATTATTTTGTTAGTGGTAATTAGCTTAGTCAAGAGTAAGTTTGTTATGCCCTGTCAACAAGAATAAGCTTTTGTGAAAGAAGGGGAGGGGCAGCACATTCACAGTGAAAGAGGGAATGATTTTTATATAAGCTTTTTCATTTAACATATTAAAATAAAAATACAATTCATTTAAAAGTTGTGTATACTCATATATTTATATATTTTGATGATTGATGATGATTTTATATATATTGAATTCTTCAAGTAGTTAAAAAGTTATGATGCCCTTTAAGTAGATGAAGGCAACACAGTGTTCTTGTGGAATTCATCTGTAGTTTGCAATTAAAACAAACATGAAATAAACAAGCGTTCTTGCATAAAGTCGAGAATTCAGGCTTTGGGCCTACCAAAAGCAGTGAGTAATCTGCTGGGTCTGTGTGTATGAGCTCTTGACAGGTTCTTGTGTTTAGCTCTGGAAGTCTGTGTTTGCTTTCTGTCTGGCAAGTGTTAATCCAACTGCCCTCTTGCTCCCCCTCCCCATGCTTGTGTCATTTCCCCTTTCTTGCCTGATTCAAACTACTGGAATTCAAGAGGTTAACTCCTTACTGAACCATGAATAAGAGAGAGTTCAGATTTCTAGTGAACAGTAAAGTGTGGACCTTTTTTAAACTTGTTAAATGGGAGCTTGAAAACACTTGGAGCCAAGACCTCTATCTAGCTATAATGTTATCCATAGTGTGTTTGTGTATATGTGTATACATGTATGTAAAGTGGATATAAAAAGTCTACACATCCCTGTTAAAATGCCAGGTTTCTGTGCTGTAAAAAAATTAGACAAAGATAAATCATTTCAGAACGTTTTCCACCTTTAATGTGACCTATAAACTGTACAACTCAATTGAAAAACAAACTGAAATCTTTTAGGCAGAGGGAAGAAAAAATATAAAAATAAAATAATATGGTTGCATAAGTATGCACACCCTTAAACTAATACTTTGTTGAAGCACCTTTTGATTTTATTACAGCACTCAGTCTTTTTGGGTATGAGTCTATCAGCATGGCACATTTTGACTTGGCAAGATTTGCCCACTTTTCTTTGCAAAAACACTCCAAATCTGTCAGATTACAAGGGCATCTCCTGTGCACAGCCCTCTTCGGCTCACCCCACAGATTTTCAATCGGATTCAGGTCTGGGCTCTGGCTGGGCCATTCCAAAACTTTAATCTTCTTCTGGTGAAGCCATTCCTTTGTTGATTTGCATGTATACTTTGGGTCGTTGTAATGCTGAAAGATGAAGTTCCTCTTCATGTTCAGCTTTCTAGTAGAAGCCTGAAGGTTTTGTGCCAATATTGACTGGTATTTGGAACAGTTCATAATTCCCTCTATCTTAACTAAGGCCCCAGTTCCAGCTGAAGAAAAACAGCCCCAAAGCATGATGCTGCCACCACCATGCTTCACTGTGGGTATGGTGTTCTTTTGGTGATGTGCAGTGTTTTTTTTGCGCCAAACATATCTTTTGGAATTATGGTCAAAAAGTTCAACCTTGGTTTCATCAGACCATAACACCTTTTCCCACATGCTTTTGGGAGACTTCAGATGTGTTGTTGCAAAATGTAGCCTGGCTTGGATGTTTTTCTTCGTAAGAAAAGGCTTTCGTCTTGCCACTCTACCCCATAGCCCAGACATATGAAGAATACGGGAGATTGTTGTCACATGTACCACACAGCCAGTACTTGCCAGATATTCCTGCAGCTCATTTAATGTTGCTGTAGGCCTCTTGGTAGCCTACCAGACCAGTTTTCTTCTCGTCTTTTCATCAATTTTGGAGGGAGCTCCAGTTCTTGGTAATGTCACTGTTGTGCCATATTTTCTCCACTTGATGATGACTTCACTGTGTTCCATGGTATATCTAATGCCTTGGAAATTATTTTGTACCCTTCTTCTGACTGATACCTTTTAACAATGAGATCCCTCTGATGCTTTGGAAGCTCTCTGTGGACCATGGCTTTTGCTGTGGGATGCGACTAAGAACATTTCAGGAAAGACCAACTAGAGCAGCTGAACTTTATTTGGGGTTAATCAGAGGCACTTTAAATGATGGCAGGTGTATGCTGACTCTTATTTAACGCAATTTGTAATGTGATTGCTTCATTCTGAACACAGCTACATCCCCAGTTATAAGATTGTGTGCAGACTTATGCAACCACATTATTTTACTTTTTTATTTTTCTTCCCTCCACCTAAAATATTTCAGTTTGTTTTTCAATTGAGTTGTACAGTTTATAGGTCACATATTAGGTGGAAAAAGTTCTGAAATGATTTTTCTTTGTCTAATTTTTTTACAGCACAGAAACCTGACATTTTAACAGGGGTGTGTAGACTTTTTATATCCACTGTATGTGTGTGTGTGTGTGTATATATATATATATGTATATATATATATATATATATATATATATATATATATATATATTGCTCTTGCCCACCATAAATTAAAGGATTGTTCTGTTAATTTCTACTACACAAGATCCTCTACACAAGGAACTGGGCCCACACTACAGGGAGGCTGTAACCTCAAGACAGTGCTGTCTGTGGGTAGGTTTCCTGGCTTGTGCATAATCCATCCTGGGCTTTGCTTTAAGCTGTGTAATACCGCAGACACAGGCTAAAAAGGAGCATGTTTGAAATGGTATTTGGATTAAAGAGTGAAGCCTTTGTGGGTCAATTTGCATGTTGCTGCCCTGGTCCCCAGAATGCAGTGCAAGAACTGCATTTCGCGGAATTCTGAGCAGGAAACCATTTTTTTTTATCTTGTTTTAGACATTCAAATGTGAACACTATTTATTTACGGCTGGGTTAAGTGATGGTCCTTTTTTCTTGGCACACAATTATTTTATATAGTCCTTTTTACCTGTGTCTAAGTGGGATGAGGTTGATAATGAATAGGAGCAGAGGAGGGTCATAAAGACAATAGCAATGTATAATCGGTGACTCACCCACAAAGCTTATACACTAAATATTGGCTTTCAGAGTGTTTATGGGAAATGTACAGGGCATACAAGAAGGGAAGAGTGACTAAAAGTGACACTATTACTTAGAGTGAGCCTGTGAGAATATATATATAAAGAGAAATAGATATGAGTGTGCAGGACACCCAAGGAGCAGTGTGTGCCTTCTCTAGAGTCTGTTCTACAATGATTTAACAGGACAAACATGGCAGAAAGTTTGCTCAGATCTGCTAATAAGATGCAAGCTGCATCAGGACTAGTAGAAGGGACTGTTTTTTTAGATATGGGGGATGTTGTGGACTGAGCAGCCCTGTCGAGTAATTTATGTACAAAACGGTCCAGCAAAGCATCTGCAGTATGGCTAGTTTATCAGTTTCTCCACTTTCTTTTTACACACAAAGCCATATGACTTTGGACACCGCTATCTACTGAAGTGAATGGAGAAGTCTAAATGCAAGTGATGTACATGTAGTGATGTCTGAGGACTTTGTGTGGAAACTCTTAAAATGACACAGAATAGGATACAAATATGGTATAATTTAAAGATAATTACAAGTATTTTAGCATTGGAATGCTATTAAAAATAGCATTTCTTTATAGTTAATTTACAATATAGTTTGCAATTTTTACCCATAGGTCAGCTTTTTGATCCACCCACTAAGGACAGTGAAATATTTCCTGTGTCCCTCTTGTGCCCTCTGTGTCCCCCTCTTGTGTGCCCTTTTCTTGTGTCCCCCCTCTCTCTCTCCTGTGTCTCTTCACCCCTCTCCCTTCCCTGTGTCTCTTCACCCCTCTCCCTTCCCTGTGTCTCTTCACCCCTCTCACTTCCCTGTGTCTCTTCACCCCTCTCACTTCCCTGTGTCTCTTCACCCCTCTCACTTCCCTGTGTCTCTTCACCCCTCTCCCTTCCCTGTGTCTCTTCACCCCTCTCCCTTCCCTGTGTCTCTTCACCCCTCTCCCTTCCCTGTGTCTCTTCACCCCTCTCCCTTCCCTGTGTCTCTTCCCCCCTCTCCCTTCCCTGTGTCTCTTCCCCCCTCTCCCTTCCCTGTGTCTCTTCCCCCCTCTCCCTTCCCTGTGTCTCTTCCCCCCCTCCTCATTCTAAACCTCACGCCTC
The DNA here is from genome assembly GCA_027410445.1 of Discoglossus pictus. NCBI lineage: Eukaryota > Metazoa > Chordata > Amphibia > Anura > Alytidae > Discoglossus > Discoglossus pictus. Next base: position 128,969,031 of record CM050169.1, on the reverse strand, counting down.
ATTCACCACCTCACGCCTCATTCTCCACCTCCCTCCTCATTCAACACCTCCCTCCTCATTCAACACCTCCCTCCTCATTCAACACCTCCCTCCTCATTCTCCACCTCCCTCCTCATTCTCCACCTCCCTCCTCATTCTCCACCTCCCTCCTCATTCTCCACCTCCTTCCTCATTCTCCACCTCCTTCCTCATTCTCCACCTCCTTCCTCATTCTCCACCTCCTTCCTCATTCTCCACCTCCTTCCTCATTCTCCACCTCCTTCCTCATTCTCCACCTCCCTCCTCATTCTCCACCTCCCTCCTCATTCTCCACCTCCCTCCTCAACCCCCCTCCTCATTCTCAACCTCCCTCCTCATTCTCCACCTCCCTCCTCATTCTCCACCTCCCTCCTCATTCTCCACCTCCCTCCTCATTCTCCACCTCCCTCCTCATTCTCCACCTCCCTCCTCATTCTCCACCCCCCTCCTCATCCTCCACCCCCCCTCCTCATCCTCCACCCCCCTCCTCATCCTCCACCCCCTCCTCATCCTCCACCCCCTCCTCATCCTCAACCCCCCTCCTCATCCTCAACCCCCCTCCTCATCCTCAACCCCCCTCCTCATCCTCCCTCCTCATCCTCCCTCCTCGTCCTCATCCCCCCTCCTCGTCCTCATCCCCCCTCCTCGTCCTCATCCCCCCTCCTCGTCCTCATCCCACCTCCTCGTCCTCATCCCACCTCCTCGTCCTCATCCCCCCTCCTCGTCCTCATCCCCCCTCCTCGTCCTCATCCCCCCTCCTCGTCCTCATCCCCCCTCCTCGTCCTCATCCCCCCTCCTCGTCCTCATCCCCCCTCCTCGTCCTCATCCCACCTCCTCGTCCTCATCCCACCTCCTCGTCCTCATCCCCCCTCCTCGTCCTCATCCCCCCTCCTCGTCCTCATCCCCCCTCCTCGTCCTCATCCCCCCTCCTCGTCCTCATCCCCCCTCCTCGTCCTCATCCCCCCTCCTCGTCCTCATCCCCCCTCCTCGTCCTCATCCCCCCTCCTCGTCCTCATCCCCCCTCCTCGTCCTCATCCCCCCTTCTCGTCCTCATCCCCCCTCCTCGTCCTCATCCCCCCTCCTCGTCCTCATCCCCCCTCCTCGTCCTCATCCCCCCTCCTCGTCCTCATCCCCCCTCCTCGTCCTCATCCCCCCTCCTCGTCCTCATCCCCCCTCCTCGTCCTCATCCCCCCTCCTCGTCCTCATCCCCCCTCCTCGTCCTCATCCACCCTCCTCGTCCTCATCCACCCTCCTCGTCCTCATCCACCCTCCTCGTCCTCATCCACCCTCCTCGTCCTCATCCACCCTCCTCGTCCTCATCCACCCTCCTCGTCCTCATCCACCCTCCTCGTCCTCATCCACCCTCCTCGTCCTCATCCACCCTCCTCGTCCTCATCCACCCTCCTCGTCCTCATCCACCCTCCTCGTCCTCATCCACCCTCCTCGTCCTCATCCACCCTCCTCGTCCTCATCCACCCTCCTCGTCCTCATCCACCCTCCTCGTCCTCATCCACCCTCCTCGTCCTCATCCCCCCTCCTCGTCCTCATCCACCCTCCTCGTCCTCATCCACCCTCCTCGTCCTCATCCACCCTCCTCGTCCTCATCCACCCTCCTCGTCCTCATCCACCCTCCTCGTCCTCATCCCCCCTCCTCGTCCTCAAGCCCCCTCCTCGTCCTCATCCCCCCTCCTCGTCCTCATCCCCCTCCTCGTCCTCATCCACCCTCCTCGTCCTCATCCACCCTCCTCGTCCTCATCCACCCTCCTCGTCCTCATCCACCCTCCTCGTCCTCATCCACCCTCCTCGTCCTCATCCACCCTCCTCGTCCTCATCCACCCTCCTCGTCCTCATCCACCCTCCTCGTCCTCATCCACCCTCCTCGTCCTCATCCACCCTCCTCGTCCTCATCCACCCTCCTCGTCCTCATCCACCCTCCTCGTCCTCATCCACCCTCCTCGTCCTCATCCACCCTCCTCGTCCTCATCCACCCTCCTCGTCCTCATCCACCCTCCTCGTCCTCATCCACCCTCCTCGTCCTCATCCACCCTCCTCGTCCTCATCCACCCTCCTCGTCCTCATCCACCCTCCTCGTCCTCATCCACCCTCCTCGTCCTCATCCACCCTCCTCGTCCTCATCCACCCTCCTCGTCCTCATCCACCCTCCTCGTCCTCATCCACCCTCCTCGTCCTCATCCACCCTCCTCGTCCTCATCCACCCTCCTCGTCCTCATCCACCCTCCTCGTCCTCATCCACCCTCCTCGTCCTCATCCACCCTCCTCGTCCTCATCCACCCTCCTCGTCCTCATCCACCCTCCTCGTCCTCATCCACCCTCCTCGTCCTCAACCTCCACCCCCTTCCTCAACCCCCTTCCTCAACCTCAACCCCCTTCCTCAACCTCAACCCCCTCCTCAACCTCTCTTTAGCCCCCCTCCTTAACCTCAACCCCCCATCCTCATCATCCTAAAAACCCCTCCTCACTTTACCCCTCCACATCCTAAACCCCCCGCCATCCTCATCATCCTAAAACCCCCTCCTCACTTTACCCCTCTAAATACATACCCCCTGGAGGTATCCGTACCCCCTGGAGGTATCAACATAATCATTAAAGGATTTTTTTTTTAGATATTAAAAAAATAACATGTTTTATGAGATGTGCTGCATACATATAGGATGCTTTTTGCCTAAGGGGTGCAGACATGTATTAATCCATTAAACTTTCATATCCTTTTAAGGTTGGTAGTCCACTGCAAGTGGTGTGTGTCAGACATGTAGTGCAATATGGGAGTCTCGCCTTGTTGGGCCAAGTACAGAGTGAATTAAGGTGGCTGGGAAAATGCTCATTCATCTTTCTATCTGCAGGAGGAACAGTTCTTAGGATTCGGCTCAGATGAAGAAGTTAAAACTCGCAGCCCAACAAAATCATCCACAGGTACTTAGACATTGGTTTTGGTTACAACCTAGATTGCATATGTTCCTACTAGATGTTATAAATCTATGTGAAAATACCTTTTATTAATGAAAGAAAACACAGCTACACCTACTTACAAACCCCACGGAAATTAAAAGCTAGATATAGATATATATAGATAGAGATAGAAATAGAGATATCGATAGATAATGAGTATTGCAGTATAATTTGATACCTTTTGTATCAAACGTCTTTATTTATAATGACGAGCTTTTAAGAGGTTCAACATCTGTTTATCAAGTCTGAGGAGTATTGCTTCAGACTTGATAAAGAGAGGTTGAACCTCTCGAAAGCTTGTCATTATAAATAAGACATTTGTCCTATACAAAAGGTATCAAATTATACTGCAATACTATATATATATATATATATATATATATATATATATATATATATATATATATATATATATATATATGTGTATGTGTGGGTATTTTATCATGCAGTAATACATTTATTTTATTTTTAGGGTTTATAGTATGTAAAAACCATACCATTACCTTGTCCTTTGATGCATAGTGATACTTTCCTTCTGTGTGTTACAGACAATAAAGCCCTGAGAAAACCTAGAGGAAGACCCCGAAACAGCCTATCAAAAAGCTCTGATTCTTCTTCTCAACCTATTGAGACACAGAACTCCGAGCTCAGGCCCTCAGAGAAATCTAAGAAGCTTCATGGCAAACTGGAAGAGAAGAGACGCGGGAGACCCCCAACACATGGCAACGTCAAGTTCAAACTGGCACAGGAGAAACATGATGTGACAGAGCTCCTAAAGGCTCCCCAGGAGGAGAAACCAAAGAGAAGGAAACAAACCACCACTTTTCAGCATGCTGCAAAGATCAAGAAACTGCGAGCCGTCAAACTGTCTCCATTGAAATCCAAATTCAAGAACAGCAAATTGCAGTTGGGAAGAAAAGGAGTGGTACCCATTGTCAGGAGACGAGGGAGACCCCCATCTTCTGAGAGGTTTAAAGTGGATCCTCCAGGTACTCTCCTCAGGCAAAGTCAGACTGACAAATCCCAAAGAGGTCGGAAAGAGGACTCCCCACAAGCTTCAAAAGAAGAAAGCAGATCATCGGTACGGCAAAGTCCACGTAGGATGAAGCCAGTGAGGATAATCCCTTCTTCCAAGAGGACAGATACTACTATTGCTAAGCAGCTTCTACAGAAGGCCAAGAAAGGGGCACAGAAGAAGATGGAGCTAGAAGCAGCAAAACTTCAAGGACGCAAGGGAGGAACACAGCTAAAAAACATTCGCCAGTTTATCATGCCTGTGGTGAGCACTGTCTCTTCTAGAATCATCAAGACTCCTAGGAGATTCATTGAGGATGAGGACTATGAGCCACCAATCAAGATTGCCCGCCTGGAGCCAGCCCCAAACAATGGGCGTTTTAGTGCAGTCTCTTGTGGCTCCAGTGAAAAATCCAGCGTGGCTTCTCAGCGCTCTTCACAGGCAACCTCAGATGACTCTCGCTCTAGCAGTCCTAGTGTGGACACATCAACAGAGTCTCAGGCTTCAGAAGAGACTCCAGCTGCCATACCTGAACCTCAGGTGCGAGCCCCTGAGCCTCTTGCTTCAGCACCTGTCCCTCTACCACCAGCTGAAAGCAATGGTGGTATTACAAGGAATCGGAGGTTTTCTGGCCTCAATAGAACATTCAGCTCTAGGCCAGCTAAAAAACTGACCTCACCCACGCCTCGACAGCAGCAGCCTTCTGCTTCTCCACCTCCCCCGCTTCTAGGTCCCCCAGCACCTCTACAGCCCCCCACCAGCCTCTCTGACCACACACCTTGGCTAATGCCTCCTTCCATCCCCATGGCAACCTCTTTCTTGTCCACCTCACGCATGCATGAGAAGCGACGGTCCATTTTGAGGGAGCCAACCTTCCGGTGGACCTCCCTGAAACATTCCAGGCTGGAGTCACATTATTTCTCATCTGCTAAGTATGCCAAAGAAGGGCTCATACGAAAACCTATCTTTGACAACTTCAGATCCCCACCACTTACCCCAGAAGATGTTGGACTAGCGTCAGCCTCTGGTTTTCCAGCATCTGCCGTAGTGGGTCCTGGCAGACTCTTCTCCCCTCTTCATTCTTCAGGTGCACGGTTTGATATGCACAAACGGAGCCCCCTTCTCCGTGCACCCAGGTTCACTCCCAGCGAGGCACACTCTCGTATTTTTGAATCAGTGACTGTCCCATCCTCAGCAGGTCGTTCAGGGGGGGCATCTTCCATGATGGGCATGTCGTCTCGTAGAAGGAAGAGGAAGGTTTTCAGTCCCATACGCAGCTCAGAGCCTCGGTCCCCATCTCATTCAATGAGAACTAGGAGCAGAAGGGTGAACAGTAATAGCCTCTCATCCCTCACAACGCCGTCATCCACTTCACTCACTGGCATCTCTGTTAGCCCTCTCACCACCAGTGCCTTAAACCCAAGCTTTTCGTTTTCTTCTGCCTCGATGACCCCCATTACTGGTGATTCCGCAGAGAAAGTTCAGAAACCAAGAAAGCAAACCAGCACTACTGGAGAACCGTTCTCCTCATCTTCCAACAGCTCCCCTGCTCTTTTCCCCTGGTTTTCTTCCAGCCCACAGCAAGAGAGAGGGAGAAGCAAGGGTAGGGTTGCAGAGGACACACCCAAAGAGAAGGAAGCAGAGAGGAGTCGGGAGAAGGAGAGAGAGAAAGAAAATTCTGGGGACTCTAAAAAAGAAAAGCGTAAAAAAAGCATAGACACCTCATTCAAGACAGGAAAGGAACGGTCTGAGGGGGATGTAGTCACACCAGCTACAATACCTGTGAAAACTCTAGGGAGGAAGAAACCTGGATTGGCAGAGGCTGCTTCTGATATATCCACAGTGGCGACCCCGGTAGAACCTGCTCAAGCAAAAAACAAGGCATCCAAGAAAAGCAGAGGTGGCCCTGAGAGATCAGACATGGACTCCAGTGCCAAATCTCCACTTGTGGAGTCCCAGGCACCCAACCCTGCCCAACCTCTTAGTAGCGTCAAGCCCTCCACTGCTACCATCAGCTCTATGTTGGCTCAAGCTGACAAATTTCCAGTCACTGACAAGCATGTGGCCAGTCTCTTGAAAAAGGCCAAAGCCCAGCTTTATAAGATTGAGAAGAGTAAGGTCCTGAAGCAAGCGGATCCACCAAAAGCTCAGGTGTGTGATTGCACTGTGATAGGTGGGGTAGACAGATGTTCTTGGTTATGTTTAAGTAGGTTAGGTGGCTTCTATAGGGTAGTAATAAACAGAAGAGAATAAAAAAACAAAACACTGATACTTTCCGTATGTATGTAAAATAATGTGTCTAGATTGTCCTCCACCGCTGCACATTAGAGACCTATTATAATGAGAGAAATCTATATGGGTCTGAAGAGTCAGGCTTAAGAGGCAAGAAAAATGTCCTAAAACTAGTTTTTAATTAGAAAAATATTTTGTAAGCTTTTGCTGGACCCTATGGGGCATCCTTGGTACTTTGGTGTGGTTTACATGTGTTAAAAGGGAGCTTACATTTTTTGCAGGACAGGACTTTGACTTATTAATACTTCTGAGCATTAATTCCTCCGAATTTGTTTTCCTAAAATACATTTTTTTTTATATGCTGCTGGTACCACTAATGCAATTAGATTTATAAGCATGGGCGTAGGAACTGGGGGGACAAGAGGGACATAAACCAAACCCCCCCGCCAGATTTTTCAATATGTATATGTATGTGTGGAGAATGTGTTTTGCATTTTTAGTATACAATGAACTGCATTCCCCACAAAATAATTTTAGGTCCTACACCCATGTTTATAATCATCACTAGGTATGTTTATTGCAGTTATTTCCTGTTTTGATCTTCATTGTACTCCTAGTTGAAGTAATTTAACATAAATAAACACATCTGTAGATTACATTTAAATACATTTTTAACAAAACCAAAACTTAGTTTGTTTGTTTGTTTTTTTGTGTGCTGGTTTCGCAATGTTTTCTGTTTGGCCAATGCAACATAAATTTAAAGGTGATATCCACATATAATAACTTTATCTCTAATGCTTGCTTTAGGGCCAAGAAAGTGATTCTTCAGAAGCGTCTGTGCGTGGTCCCAGGATCAAGCATGTCTGTCGGAGAGCTGCTGTTGCACTGGGACGTAAGAGAGCAGTGTTTCCGGATGATATGCCCACTCTGAGTGCCTTACCTTGGGAGGAAAGAGAGAAGGTCCTGTCTTCCATGGGAAATGATGGTGAGTTTAAAAATTATAGGGAAATTGTTCAATGGCTGTGCTGGTAATGTTGTTGTCAGCACAGGAAGCAATATGCCATCTCCAGTGCATGGTTCCATCTAGTAAATGTGTGCCATCTGTATTCCTGCAGATAAGTCGTCCATTGCTGGCTCCGAGGACGCTGATCCTCCAGCTCCACCACTCAAACCCATTAAACAGGTGACACGCAACAAAACTCCACAGGAACCCCCTGTGAAAAAGGGTAGACGGTCTCGACGCTGCGGGCAGTGTTCAGGCTGCCAAGTGCCCGAGGACTGTGGTGTCTGCACCAACTGTCTCGATAAGCCCAAATTTGGTGGGCGCAACATCAAAAAGCAATGTTGCAAGTAAGAACCTTGTTCAAACTGAACTTTTTAACCTATTAAACATGCCTTTCTCATAACTCTGCTCTTTAGTCTGGACTTAAAGTTTTACATTTCACTGTTAGGAGTGTAAAAACACAGGAAAGAGGAGGGTTTGATTCAAGAGTAAAGAATACATGTCCTAAATTCGGGAGAAGTTCACTTGCCTATTAGATGCTAAAGAATAGGAGCAGATCTGCCTAGGAGGATGTACTGAATTTCTGCTAGACTAGTATTTTTCCCTGCAGTGACCCCTGCATGGAAGGAGGCAGCTAAAGACTCATTAAGACAACCTCCTGTACAGGTTCTCTCCCAGATCCTGGTCTAGTGACAGGAGGTGCATGAGCCTGCAATGCTAAAGTTAAATACAGATTTTATGCAATGTATTTGTCAGCTTGTGATAATGAAGAATAATTTGGCAAAACGTCTTATATCTAATGATAGATCACCTGATCTATAAAGTCATGTGAAAAGTCAAAAATATTATGTGGACCATTTCTGTGCTTAGAGTCAATGACACAAATGTCACAGGGAAGCTGGCAGGACATGCATCCTCTAGATATCATTTATGCAAATTGGGCTGAGGAAGTTTATCGCCAAACTTTCTTGTCAAGAATTATAGTGATAGAAGTAGGTAGATTGTTAGTTTTGTGTTATATATAGCTAGATTTTTAAACTAATATGGACTGTGAGTGAGGTAGAATTAGTCAACCCTGAGAACAACAAAAGTTTCCTATTGGTGTCTGCATAATTGGACTTGCAGAAATATTTAAACAATGACATTCCTTTTTCATGAATAAATAAAAATTTGAAAAATAAAATGTATCTGTAGTTTGATTACCTTGTTTACCCCAGTGAGAGAACCCTATAACATAAGTCTCACGTCTCTTCTTGCTTTTTCTTTCTCTCTTTCTATAGAATGAGGAAGTGCCAGAACTTGCAGTGGATGCCATCCAAGGCCTACCTGGCGAAACAAGCTAAAGGTAAGGGAGCTTGATGCAGTGGCAAAGTAGGCTGGCTCTACAGCTCTTGTACTGTGGAGAAGAGAGAATTTCACACTCTTGTCTGTGTTCACAGCTGCTAAGAAAAAAGAAAAGAAATGTAAAGTAAGTGACAAGAAGGAAATTCCTGCAGTGAAGAGTCCTATAGAACAACCTCTGAAGGTACCTGTAGTTCTGCCTGCTATCAGTCCACCTCCAGCTCGAGTTCAGACTCCACCCTCACCTCCACTGCTAAAGAAAATAGAGCCCCCAAGGAAAGCAGCAGAGGACAAGCCAGAGGAGGAGATTCCACCTCCCCAAGCCTGTGAAGCCAAGCTAACCCCAGCTCCTCGCAAATCCTCTAGACCACTTCCCCCACAGCCAGCTGTGAGCCCAACACCATCCCAGACGAGCCCACCACCTCCTCCTCCTAAAAAGGATGTCACAAAATCTGCTACAAGTGAGAGCAAGAAGAAGCAGCCTGCTGTACTTCCAGACACAAGTGAGTGACAAGCCTTCAAATATTTGATACCTTAAAGGAATATGGCATGTTCCCAATTTTTTATATTCAGATTAATTCCTTAAGTGTTTATTTTCATCTAAACATTTAATTAAGTACTGTTTTTACGTACTGAAACCTCCCATATTGTCCCTACAAAGGTCTGCTCCCACCTGTAAATCATGCACAGAGAGTCTGTGTAGAACTATTAGGTACTAACCAATCGCAGATTGTCACTCGTCAGCATTTCAAAACAGTATGTAAGTGGCTAGTAAATATAGTACCATTAAAAACACTATGTGCATGTTATTCGGGTAGCAGAACTATAAACCTTGTGGATGCTGGAGCTAGTCACATAATACATTGTGCATGCCACAGCTTCAAAACACTATTTGTAATACAGTGCTCTTTTCCTGCTAGCTGTAGGGATTCTCCTTCTGTCATGTTGTATATGGAGCTGCATAGTTGTGTGAATGGCTTGACTTTCAGCAGTGATATCACATGTTCATATACTGTTGGGAGTACAAGACAAACAAAAAAGAGGGGGATATCAGTGAGGAAGAAAGTGAGAATCAAAAAAAAAAAGTAATTAGTTTTGATTCTATTTTTGCTCCTACCACCTTTGGTTTACTACATATACTGTATTTATTCTGACTTGTTCCTCCAGATACGTTTGTCAACCCCTGTTATGTACTAAATACTAACATGAGCAGAATGTTCTTTTTTTTTTAATGTAAATGTATATATTCTGCTGGATACTGATACTATCACTATGTGCTTTTGAAATAAGGAGTCTGTGCTTTGAGGCAGACCGGGCTATTTCATGTGGTGAAAGTAATAAATGTCTGCTTTCATACAGTTGAAATAAGCATGGGGGAAAAAAAGCACTTTTATATAGAAACAAGTTAACATTCAGCAAATCTGCTAGTGATGATGATAATTACATGAACCTTTAATTCTCCTTTTCGAAAGATGCTTCCTTCCTGAACTTTTTAAAATTCATTAATATATTTGAAACCTTCTCGAATATCACCCCCTCCTTTCTGTCTTCCAGACTATAAATATTAACATCAAGAAGTCTTGCTTCACTTTGAAATTGTTTCTAATCTATAAATACCATTTTGGAGATACAGTCTTCAGTACTCTACATAGTATTCTACCTGTGGTCTGACTAAGACCCAAATGTTGTATTCACTTTTCATGAAGCCTTGTAGCATTATTTGTCTTAGGTTTCAATCTAATAACGCCCAGGTCTCTTTCCTCTTCTGTTGCAGTCATCAAAATACATTAAGTCTATATTCTGCTTTCAGGATTTTATATACTTTGGGGCCATAATATCGCATTTTTCAAGTCATCTAGGCACCTCACACAATTGAGAGATTGATCACACTTTTCAAAAATAGAACAAAAGAAGACAACACCCAAACTAAATACATTAATTTCCCTTCCTAACCCCCATCAGAGTTTTTTTTTTTCAGTCCTACCACACATAGGACAGATAACCAAAACATGAAAACTACATTTCACAGATGAGACTGCTTATGTCTCACAAACTCATTACTTTTTTCTTGTTGGTTGAATCTCGATACAGTTATCACCATTAGCTGACCTCTATTGTTCCTTGGCTCCATCTTAGAGATGTTTAATGGGCGATCTTCACTGGATGCATTTTAAAAGCGAGTTACTCCCAACAAATATTAGAGATTGTAACTATTGAGCAATGGTTCTTCTATATAAGCTGACACCGCCAGAATATGGTTTGTTACACTAAATGCTCTTAGAACATGGGCAATTTAGATAAGTTTTATATTCCTCTTCATTAATTTAAACATGTTTATTCCAATGGAAACCCACAAGGAAAGCGAAGGAATGGGAGTGGGCACAGGGTGGGAATAGGAATGTAGAGCAGTATGAAGGTCACTGAGAGGTATTTTGACCTGGACAAAGGTGTGTGTTACTAGTGAGGTGTTCGTCGAAGGTAGCACCAAGGTTTCAAGCTGCAAAGGAGCATATGTTGCAAATATTCCTGTTGTATCATGTTCCTCAGGGAACAGTCTTGTCCATGGCAGAACATCACTCCCTCTGGTTGAAATGATGGCCGACTGAGAATGCTTCTAAGAACAGTTTGTTTCACACACTTGGGCCTGAATTGGATCCTCTGGTGGTTAAATTATTCAAATAATAACACACACTGCAAGGACTTCTTAGGATACAGGAATTACTGTTCTGTCTTCCCTTATACAGGAAAGGATAAGCAGATTAAGAATAGGTTAGCCACTCTCCTGTTCAATAGCTTGCCTCATACTGACTCAATGAAACAACCTTTCTGCTAGTGCATGTGTAAAATCCTTTTCTAATGACTGGTGACCAGAGACCATTGAGTGCTGGATATGATCCATTCATCCATTATTCTCCACTCCACCACATCCGCACTACAATGAAGTTTATTATTCTCTTCTTCTAGTTCCCAAAATTTCTGGGGGTTCAGATCAGTTCTTGATGCGCAAGACCTGGACAAGGAAATTAAAGACGGAAAACATATCAATAAAGATTTATGTTGCAGTATAAAAGCATTTGTGACGCATGTATTTACAATATGTCTACCTCTGTATTCCTATATTTTTTACTCTACGGTTCACCATTGGTATAAAAGACCATCTTCATAATTTTCATCTTCCGCTGTAATCCTTTGGCCTTTCCAACGCCGCTGGGACTTTCACGACAAGGCATTGTGATCTCATACTTGGACAATTGTCTTATATCAGCTTTGACTAATAATTATGACCCATACGTTTCTAAGATCTTGTATGAAACTGTTTTTTTTTTCACCTTGCAAAATACCGGGGTTGGTGGGTAAATTTTTGATAAGCCCTACTTCCAGCTATATGCCGGATTCACTTTCTTGGGATATTGCTGAATTCAAAAACTGCACTGACTGTATCTCCACGTGAGAAAATCCACCCATCTTTATTTAAGATATTTTGGTGAAATGTTTCATAAAGGCCGATTCAAACCTGAGACCTTCTCTCCATCGTGCTTGCCCCCAGTGGAATCCTAATTGGGTCTTTCAGTTCTTATGCTCACTTTTTCTGTACTGTTTGAAAGGTGTGATGTGAAGACATTAACTTTTAAAGGTATATTAAATTTTCCTGATTTTATTATTAAACAAAGTGTTTGTTTGATATCTAAACATCATATTAACACGTGCTTAAAAGCTTTGTTTTAACTTACTCAAACTTTTCAAACTTCAGTCTGCCCTATACATGTCTTTCCCCCCACAGCTCATGCATACAATTTCTGTTGATACTAGATGTACTATCCACTTATAGGTTGTTTCTCAGCAGCATTTAAAAAAAAATGCTGTTGAGAAACCATCTAACTGGCTAGTACATCTCATTAGTAGAAATGTTGGTATACTATTTTAATATTAAAAACAGGGAAACCTACATATACCTTTTAAAATACGTACTAATGATGACTGGAACAGAGAATAGCTTAACTTCCTGGTTTTAAACGGAACAAAACCCTTTATCTTGATCAAGTCTACAGATATCATGCCTAAATTTGTTTTCAATTACCATAGGTCGTAAGAAGTCATTCTTCCTTACATTTTTCCTATTCTTTCAAATTCCAAACAGCAGTATTTGCATTTATTTTGTGTTCACAGAAGTGTCCTAAGTTATTTATACAAGAGTTTAGGAAAATGACAAACTTATGTATGTTTCTATTCAACGGACAAAGGAGATATTCCAAAACAGCCAAAGCAACAAATTCCCATTCGATTAAATATGCTATTAAATTGCCCTATGAAATGAATAAAGAACCCCTTCAAGATATACGGTACCATTCAGCTAACTGCTTCATGAGCTGGATTTCTTGATGCCTCCATAGATAAAATATGCAGAGGCATGAAATTAGACACTGTGGTCTAAACCTCCAGCAGAAGACATTGAGCCTCATTTAATTGAGCTTTCGGGAGATCCATGCTTCGGAAATTTAGCCTGCAAGTTATTTTGCTATTCAATTGGCGTCTTTCTTTTTTCGGGCTGTGATCGAGTTACAGGCTCCGGCCTCTGATTCAATGCGATGGTTAACATCACAAGTTAATGCCCCTCCAAGCCTTTGTTCTTTCACGGCCCGCAAGACTTGGGAACGCTAAAATCGCAAGTCGCTATTCAATTGCTCCGATTCCCCCTCACTAACCACCCCGCCAAGCCGTAATTGGCAAAAGTCAAACCATAAGTCACGGGTACCAAGGAGGACTCTCAAAGGGCGTAATGACATGTCCGTAGCACTTTAAATGCATTTATACACACACTACTGTACTATTATTAAAAGTGAAAGTGATGTTAGGTCTTAGAATTAATAGTATAACATTCTCAAGCTCGCAAATCAACCCATAAAAATACTTTATTTCATGTTGGATTTCTGTATCATATCGATCCTGGCAATCAATACATATAATGGAACTAGCATGTAATAGAATATCATATTTATGGTTTTATCAATATTGCAATATTTCAGGAATGTGGGTCCGATCGTAACTCATAATTGAATCCCGTAGTACTTTGAAATCCAAACTCCCATTTACCATTGATGTAATGATGACGATCTCTGTTTTCATTGGATGTTTCTATATCGGGAGTTACGGCCTTGGTTAATTGATCTGTTCAAGCTCGCAAATGCTACATACGATACATGGTTTCCGCTAATGGCCCATAACTTGCGGCCTTGAGCAATTGAATAGCACCATAACTTGCGAACACTGCAGGCCCGCAGACATACGGCCTATACCTCCATAACTTGCGCCTCCGAATTGAATGAGTTTCATTGCCTTTTTACAGAGTGCTGGAGGTTGCTATTCTGGTTGTATTCTCAAGTCCATGAACCATTGACTTGTTATCTCTGATCTCTGATGTGTGTGTGGACCAGGAGACTTCAAGGAAATGGAGAATTTGCTGCTTACATGTAAATTCTGTTTCCTTGAGGTTAGCAGCACATGGACTGCCCTCCCAAACAAGTGTATTATTTGCAATACCAGCTGTATGTGTGATTTGTTAACTCTTTCCTATTTATGATGTGTGCTGTCTAGAAGTCCTCAGGAAACAGAATTTACTGGTAAGCTCTAATTTTTAGCGCTTCACCATAGAGCATTCCATGTTTGGATGTTGATTTGATACTACCTAGAGTTTGTGTTGAAAACGGGGCAGTGCTATTAAAATTGTAGTAGGGGTGGCATTAAGCAACACAGCAGGTGGTGTGCATTAGTTTGATGTGGTTTTCGGGTTGGGCAGATGCTTAGTGGGAGTTTTTGGAAACTGGAAGTTAGCGGCAGTTAGACCTGGTGGGTGTCTATGTGGTTCCAGCCTCACAGATTCCTTTCTATTTTATCTCTTAAAGGTTCAGAGCCAAACAAACAGAAGAAACTGAATGCCAGACTAGGAGCCCTGCTAAAATGCAAGTCAAAAGAAAAGGTGAGTGGTGAAGCAGACTATGTTCGCTTGTTTGTGGACAAAGTTATATTTATGTAAGTGTTAAGGATATTGTTGTGCCCATAATTTGTGGACCGGAAGAGTGGTATATACCCAGAGGAGAACGTAATCAGTGTGGGTGCAAGGTGTATACATAGTGGTGTTTACCAAGAACGTGTCCTGTGTGTGTTTGTGATTGGACCTGAGAGTTGAACAGGACAATTAATGATTTCAACTATATCTTCAGGAAAAGCCTGTCTTTCCCAACAAGCCAGAGGTCAACTTCAATCTGCTCAGCTCGCTTTGTAACGGAGGCAGCTCCAGACAGAAGCCCATAACTGATGGCGTGCACAGGATCAGAGTGGATTTCAAGGTAAGTTCTTGCAGGCCTCCCATAGTAGAGCAGGTGAGGGCAAGTTGGAGTTTTGGGTTAAAATGCTGTCACTATGCAAGTAGACATCATAACATTAATATTTCCTGGAAGATGCAATCTAATGGTGAATTCTCTTCTGCAGGAGGACTGTGAGGTGGAGAATGTCTGGGAGATGGGGGGACTCAGTATACTGACCACTGTGCCGATCACCCCTCGGGTGGTATGCTTCTTATGTGCCAGTAGCGGGCATGTTGAGGTGAGTACACCTGGAGCCGTTTCAGTCTGGGCAGTGTTGAAACACCTGGGTTTCTGGTTTGAGATTTATGTGTTTTTTGTTGTTGTTTTTTTTTCTTGATTAGCTGCATGTACAGCAGATTTATTTTAATACTTGAGCTTTCTGTTTTCCTTGCATCTGTATGGGTCCTACCCTTCCCTCTGTTCATATATCTAACATTCACCCTCATCTCCTCACTTCTCTTCCCCCACAGTTTGTCTACTGCCAGGTGTGCTGTGAACCTTTTCACAAGTTCTGCCTTGAAGAGAGAGAGCGCCCGTCCGAGGACCAGTTGGAGAACTGGTGCTGCCGTCACTGCAAGTTCTGCCATGTGTGTGGAAGGCAGCAGCAGGCCACAAAGGTACAACCCCATCTAGCCCAAACATCTTTCATTTCTTCCTCTCCATCTGCTTCCCACTTATCTGACCTGGCCCCATAAGGGATATTCCAAGTATTTTGTGCTTTCCTTTGTGCTCATGTTTCAAATTCCACAGCAATTACTGGAGTGTAACAAGTGCCGAAACAGCTACCACCCTGAGTGCCTGGGACCAAACTACCCTACCAAGCCCACCAAGAAGAAGAGAGTCTGGGTGAGTAGACATCCAAGCCAGGATCCCTCTATTCAGGGGAAAAATGGGGCAGTGCCACTTGAGCATCATGTGTTTATGTGGCTTTTTACTTCCTGTCTCTCTCAGATTTGCACCAAGTGTGTTCGATGTAAGAGCTGCGGTTCCACCACGCCTGGTAAAGGCTGGGATGCTCAGTGGTCACATGATTTCTCCCTGTGCCACGACTGTGCCAAACTGTTTGCTAAAGGTAAATCCCTAATTTGCACCAACTGATAGGCTCCAAATATGCCCCTCACACTAAAGACACAAACTTCCCTTCAGCTTCTCCAAATACCTCTCTATCTAAGTGCACTAGCCAAATACAGAGACCTGCACCTGCACCTTCTTTTCTTCCTCCTTGTCTGTCCTCCCATCGCCATTCACCCTGCACTCTTCAGTTTGATACCACAGCCCCCAAAATCACCAATCCTTCTCTCCAGGCTCTTACATTACATTCACTACTAGAAATTCTTCAAGCTCTTCTTCCACTCTTTTTCCCACTCCAGTTTAACCTTCCTCAACCAAACATTGCTCTCCTCAAATTTAACTAACCAAACATGCCTCCTCACTTAAACATGTCTCCTAACTTACATACTGTATATACAACCAAGCATGCCTCATCCCAGCTCTACCCAACTAAGCACGCCTGCCCTCGTCCCTCTGCCCAACCAAGCACTTACCAGTTCTACCAAACTAGGACATGCCTCACCTTTCCTGTACCAGACACCCCCCCCCCCCAATCTGATATTATTATGCCCCCCCCCCCCCCCCCATCTGATATTATTATGCTTCCTTAATTACCCATTTGTTGATTTCCATATCTTCTGACTGTTTCTATCTCCCCTCAGGAAACTTCTGTCCACTGTGTAACAAGTGTTATGATGATGATGACTATGAGAGTAAAATGATGCAATGTGGGAAGTGTGATCGCTGGGTGCATTCCAAGTGTGAGAACTTGACAGGTGAGCTTCTATAGCAGACAGAATCTCTTTCAAATGCTTTTGGCACTGAAATGTTTCAAATAATGTAATCTAATAAAATTCAAACCTGCAAAATAGGTTCTAGAATACATTATATGATTGCAAGTTTAAAAGGAGAGTTTCTTTAGCATTGAACATACTGAACAAGAAGCTAAAGGATCACTGAAATGTCTTACATATATTATATTCTCATGATGAGCATTACTTGATGTGCAAAATATTTATAGAAATAAATACTTACATTTTAAATGTTTGCTTTAATGGCATCAGACATTTCCCTTTGTTACTAACAGGATTAGAATCCATGGAATCAGATAAGCCACCTAATCAGTTCTGTTGAATATCTTAAGACTTTTAGATTTATTCTTGACGATAGAATTAAATTGAAGGGTAAGACACAAAGTAGATATCCTTCTCAAGCTCCTGGCAGACTATCAGTCCAAGATAGAATCCCCCATAATACAAGCAGAGTTGGCTAAATTAAGGTTTTTAAAAAAAAAATGCTTTTAAGTTCATCACTTGCTTACTGTTTGCATGTAATATATTTAACATGTTCCACATTAAATGAGAACCACAGTTGTCTTCATGGTCTGTGTCATATAATCTATACGTGTGTACCTGTCCTCTTCAGATGAGATGTATGAGATCCTGTCCAACCTTCCAGAGAGTGTGGCGTACACCTGTATTAACTGCACAGAAAAACCTCCAGCAGAATGGAGGCTGGCACTGACCAATGAGCTGCAGGCCTCCCTAAAATATGTACTGACTGCCCTGCTGAACTCCCGCACATCCAGCCACCTGCTGCGCTACAGACAGGTTAGAACAAGTTTTGGATGAACTGGGGTTAGATTTCACTGTGTGTGTATACATTGTCCACTTTTTAATTTACTTTATACACAGTATGTAAGTATTTTTTATCTCTAGAACTGTATGTATAGAAAGAGATTGTACAAACAAATTGTTATTTTGTATACCCCACATAAGACATATGCGAAAGTCCATATTGATGGTATGTAAATTTATAAATTTGTGATATGTATCAACAGACGGCAAAACCTCCTGATTTAAACCCAGAGTCCGAAGAAAACATGCCCTCTCGGAGCTCCCCTGAGGGACCTGACCCACCTGTCCTTATCCAGGTCAAACAGGAAGATCCTCCACCTCCTGACCTGGAGAGTTTGAAGAAGAAGATGGACCAAGGAGGATACATATCTGTAGTAAGTCCTCAACTCTCACACACTAACTGGTCCTTGTGACATACTGATACATTTAACTGAGCAGCACGCTATTGCAACCTGCCTGTATTTTTATCATATTATTTATCTTGTAGCTGCAGTTGAGTGATGACATTGTGAGAATTATCCAGGCTGCTATGAATTCAGATGGAGGGCAGCCAGAACTGAAGAAAGCAAACAGTATGGTGAAATCTTTTTTCATAAGGGTAAGCATGACACATCACATCAGTTTTAATTTCTCCCAGTTTTCTCTTTCTTTTCTTCATCATTTTTCCTTTGCTCAGTAACTGATCAACTCAATATTCTCTTCCTCTTAGCAAATGGAGCGAGTCTTCCCCTGGTTCAGTGTTAAAAAATCTCGGTTTTGGGAGCCCAACAAGGTTACCAGCAAGTAAGTTGCAATTTATTTTGACACAATTCACTTTCACTAGAACTATACTGGTGAGGATACAGTGAGGAGGTGAAAAGGCAGTAAACTGGAAGGTTTAAAGGTCAAGAACAGTCCATTATTTACAATGCCTCTTCTGCCTTTTCAAGGTATGATATTTAGAAATGCCTTTTGTATACGTTAGGACAAAATACAGCATGTTATAGGCAGGTTTCCTAAATACGTGGGACCTCTTTGCTTTTCTGTCCCCTTAACATAATCGGATTCCTTTTTTATACAGTAGCAGCATGTTGCCTAATGCTGTGCTGCCACCTTCCCTGGACCATAACTATGCTCAGTACCAGGAGCGTGAGAGCATGTTGGCAGAGCAGCCCCTGCTTATGAAGAAAATTATTCCAGCTCCAAAACCCAAATCTCCCTGGGACCCAGAGTCTCCCCGACCAGTACATCCTCCAACCCCACCGGCAGCAGGTGAGGAAGACAAAAAGTAGTAATTTAGTTATGTCGTCTGTGTGCGTATATAAAGGTACATACCATATAGATTATTCTGTGTGTGTAAATATAATATATATATATCAAAATTAATTATCAGATGATAATCGAGGTGTTTATTGCATTCTGTTTCTTTTAGTCTTGGAGCAAAGCAGGGAGCAGAGCCCTGACCTTCCCCCACCTCCTGGAATGGAGGATAACCGTCAATGTGCCCTTTGCCTAAAGTATGGGGATGATGATGCCAATGTGAGTATGTGGTAGTAAGCACATTAGTTTACAAGGACACACCCTCTTAAGAAAGTAACAGACAGAATTAGCTGACAAAAGAAGATTAATCTCTGCTATAAAGAATATTTTGTTATAAAAGATAACAATTCTAAAGGCTGTGCTTTATTATTTTTATTTTCTAAAAATATTTTGCCCTTATCAATATAGTTATTTAAAAACCATAATAGAAAAAAATGACGATTGTGTCCCTGTTGTGGACTTTGTGTTTTATCTCTAGGATGCTGGCAGACTCCTGTACATTGGTCAGGATGAGTGGACGCATGTGAATTGTGCCCTGTGGTCAGCGGAAGTGTTCGAGGATGATGATGGTTCACTGAAGAATGTGCATATGGCAGTTATCAGAGGCAAACAGCTGGTATGAAACAAACTGATATTGGGACCTCGTAGGAAATATCCATGTACTCTTTTGCTACAAGCTTTGCTTCATTTTAGACTCTCATCCACCTTTTCCATCAGGCCCCCCTCTCTTATTCCTCTGGCTGCTTCCCCTTTCCTCATAACCCATCTCTCACCCCTGTCTAATCCCTGATGTTTCTTTTTCTGTTCCCAGCGTTGTGAGCTATGTCAGAAGCTGGGGGCCACAGTTGGTTGCTGTCTCACCTCCTGCACCAGTAATTATCACTTCATGTGCTCGCGGCTCAAGAACTGTGTGTTCTTGGAGGACAAAAAGGTTTATTGTCAGAAACACAGAGACCTGATCAAGGGGGAGGTAAATATCGGTAATGAGGAAATGACGATTAGCTTAGGTATGATAAGCATGAGCAACTAAAATGGAAGAAGGGGAGATCAGTGACCAGAACGGGGAACAGAAGAGGAGTACTGTTTTGGGTGGGAATAGGAGAAAGCAGAAAGCAATTGAGAAATGTTTGTTGGTTGGGGTTAGCAAGTATCAGCACACAAGAATGAAAGAGTATGACTAACTGCCAAGTGTAAGGGGTGGGAGAATGGAAGTGGTAAGTCAATATAACTAGAAAGCCGGTATGGAGGATTGTGTGTGTATCATATACTACAACAATAATGGTGCATATCTCCATGTTCCCCACAGGTTGTGTCTGGAAATGGCTTTGAGGTGCTGAGAAGGGTGTTTGTGGACTTTGAAGGAATCAGCCTGCGTAGGAAGTTTCTAAATGGTCTGGAACCAGACAATATACATATGATGATTGGTAAGATTACAAATGAGCAGTGGCTAAGACCACCTCTTCTATTCATAACCTTCTATTCAACCCTTACTTCATTCCCCACTTCACCTTCTCTCTTCAGGTTCTATGACCATAGACTGCTTGGGGATCCTAAATGATCTTTCCGACTGTGAGGATAAGCTATTTCCCATTGGATATCAGTAGGTGACCTGTAGCCCTTTACACACACATAAATATATATATACATATACACACTCACACACAAACTATATATAATATATATTATATACACACACATATACATACATACATACATACATACATACACATATATAGTAAATGAATTGTACATCTGTGTTCACATTTGAACGTCTAAAGCAAGTAAAAAAAAAAATGTTTCCAACTCAGAATTCAGAGAAAACAGTTATTACACTGCATTCTGGGAAGCTGAGCAGGCACATGCAAATGTGCCCACAAATGCCTTGCTCCTCAATCCATAGCCCATTTTAAACATGGCTTCCTTTAAGCTTATGCCTGCTGTATTAAACAGCTTTTATGCAAAGCCAAGGTTGGATTATACACAAGCTGGGAATCCTATCCACGTACAGCTGTTTCAAGATTACTGGCTATCATCAGCGTGGAGCGGGATCTCAGCTTGAGTTGTGGGCATTATGAGTAGGTAGTTCACCACAACAATCATTTAATATATGGTGGGCAAAAGAGCGATAGAAGCCTCCACCGTACAGTAGTACAGTAAATAAAAAGTACATCTGTGTTCTAAACAAAGTTTTGAGCTATATATGTATGTATATAAACACACACACATATGTATCATTTATCTTGTCATTCACTGTCACAGATGTTCTCGAGTGTACTGGAGCACCACGGATGCTCGAAAGAGATGCGTGTACACGTGTAAGATCCTTGAGTGCCGCCCCCCCACCAGCTGAACCAGATATCAACAGTACTGTACAGCATGAGGAAAACAGGACCATTGCACACGGACCCATGACTCTCACTGGAGACGTACACGGTCAGTGCATTGAAGCTCTGGGCACCAATGTCCAATTTGTATGTTTAATGGGTAAAGAGTCAGTTCTGTATAGGAACATAAATGACTTCAAGATATTGACTGGATAGTCTGTCGAGTTAGGAGTCATAATGGGGTGGAAGCTGCTCTATAGATGTGATTACATCCACTACATAGGTTTATCAGAAGTATTCTCCAGCACTGGATGTTAGCTGCATATTTATATATTACCTTTGACATGTAATATCAAATTTGAAATCATGATTGGTGAAGAGGAAAGAGAAGAGATAATCATCAAGCTTCCTTTATATAATCTGAGAATGCAACCCATTCTATATGATCAGGAGAAAAAGCAAATATTCATTATCAAAGCATCTGTTCCAGTTGGGTGAGTAACACCTGACAAGCCAAACAACCTCTAAAATATGTATTTCAAAACATTTTATATAGAAACAAATAATTACTGTAGTAACTAAACTCTACTTATTGCGTGGTTGGTTGACACAGATATGATTAAATGCATCAACATAGATCTATATTATAAACTGTATCTCTACTTATGTTTGAAACCTTTGTAAAGGAAGTGTAGCTTACCAATTGGAACTGCCATTTCCCGAGCTGCTAAAACTACACTGATACTACAAATTCTTTATAAACGGATATATATCCTATTATTTTATTTATTTTGGTTGATATCTAGCAATTGTAGATCTTTGCCAAGTAATGATAGAGTATATTTGTATTGTATTTTTACATTTATTCACATTTGTATAAATTCAGATGTATTTGTTTATTAAGGGCATGTGAACTATACATTTTGCTTCTTTATCTAAAACAAACTTAATGTGAGTTAAACATGTACTTGGTGGGCCAATGAGAGTTGGTGCTAAATGAAGGTTAAAGTGATATGAAAGTTTCATGGATTATTACATTTCTGACTTTATAGGCAAAAAGCAGCCTATATGTATGCAGCACATCTCATAAAACATTTTATTTTTATTAATGTCTAAAAATCCCTCTAATGTTTGGGTTGACACCTCCAGGGGGTGTCTACACAGGCATCTGATCCCCCCCAATCAGCATGAAGCATCAAGGGAGCAATATTAACCCACTTTTTACCTGCTGTTGCTTGCTCAGCCAATCTCCCTTGCAGCTTCCTGTCCAAGTCAGCAGCAATACATAGCACATTTCAGTGATACACTATATACCCCAGGCTGCTTTGCAGCACAAACAGGATTCCAGAGTTAATTCCAAAGTTTCAGCTAACCTGATTGGCCAAAACAAATCATTTTACATTTTATTCTAATTTAGCCTGGGTTTGGAGCTTGTTAGCTCTAATTTGCAACTGTCAGAAATTACAAGAGATTTTCTGACTTAAAAATTGTTTGCATACACTACTAATTCTCCTCTATCAGATGCATTCATAATCCAGCAAATTGACATATCCCTTTAATGTTTGAAAACTGTTAGTCTTTATTCATTAATCTTGATTACAATGTTTCCTCTTGAATTCAGAATCTCAAAATTCAGAAGCCGTAAAATGTACTGAGACACGTGGTCTTCAAAATCCAGACACACGCCCAGGTACTCCAGCCTTCAGCCGTTGGCTTCCTTCAAAACCTTCTGTGGGAAGGAGAATCCATATGCCAAGATTCTCTTTGGCCCAGAGATCCACTGGATCACGACCTCTCCCGTCTGCAGGTGAGAGTATTTAAAAGCTGGACACATACTAACTGGCAGCATCCTTTTTATATCATACTTTAGTGGCAGCAGAGTACAATCGCACTAAGACTTGGATCTCAGTTGGTAAACATGAAATCAGAGTTGTTTGGAAGATACTGAAAATACGTTAATTCTTTAGTTTTGACTAGGAAACAATTTGGGTTTTGAAATGATGTACCTTCTAAATATATTTGTAGACCAATAACTGTTCTATTAGTTAAGATTCTTGGAAACAGCTGATCATTTGCCTCTCTATCTCTCTCTCTCCTCAGGGAGTCCCTCTCCAGTAACTCATGAGATTGTGACTGTTGGTGATCCTCTTCTGTCTTCTGGCCTTCGCAG
Organism: Discoglossus pictus; assembly: GCA_027410445.1. Classification (NCBI taxonomy): domain Eukaryota; kingdom Metazoa; phylum Chordata; class Amphibia; order Anura; family Alytidae; genus Discoglossus; species Discoglossus pictus. Next base: position 128,945,613 of record CM050169.1, on the reverse strand, counting down.
CATTGGCTCATGGAGGCACAACTCTCTGTCCCCACAGCAAAAGAAATCTGGCCTGACTTCACCTACTCAGATCGACCTTCCCAAACTTGGGTTGTCCTCATCAGGAACCACTGTGACTCCCACGAACCACAGCACCAACAATGCTGAGAGCATGCATTCAGAAGCTGCTACTGTAACAACAAAAAGCAACCACACCTCCAACAATGGGAACAGAACTGTGGCATTCAAAGGGGAGAAACTGTCAGAGTCCAAACGTTGTGGAGCATTTGAAAACCTTGCAAAAATCAGTACACCAAAAACAGACAAGGCAAAGTCCTCTGCTTCTAGAATCTCTGACCCATCTGTTCAACCTAGCCCGAAGATTCCCTCCCCGCCCCCAGGGATTTCTTCCCCTGACTCCAGTACAAGCAGAGTTGGCTTTCTGAAGGACACTCCTTCAGCACTGCAAAGCTATAAATCCTCACCCACTACACAGTACCAGAGAGTAACAAAGAGGGAAAAAGATCATCAAACAGAACTATTACTGACAGAAAAATCTGCCACTTTGGGGGAAGTAAAGGATTCAGAGGTTTCCTCAAATGATTCTGGAAACACAGTGACCAAAGACAAGAGATCAAAGGCAAAGAAAACACCTCTTGAAAACTCTAAAGAAAAGCATTCCAGTAATCCATTTTCTGACTCTGAGCAAACAATGGGAGAGGGCCAGAAGCAGCTAGACACAAATGGCAAACTTACAGCATCCAATGCTGTCTGCTTCAGATCTCATAACAAACTGACTGATAAGTCTGTAATGAGTAAAGGCAACTCACAGCCAAATAGCCCTTTAGTGGGTACAGGGAAGGTGATGCAGACAAAGATGGTACCTGATGGAATGTTTGGTAAAAATGCAGATCCCCAAGATCCAATGTCTCCTTCCAAAGTCCCAGAATCACAGGATCCTACCAAGCCTCAAGATGGGTCAGATGGGACTAAAGCTGCAACAACAAATCACACAAGTCTAAACACTGACTCTGAACCACAAGCAGGCAATGCTTACCCTGCTCAGGACTCCAATATGCTGCTTCAAGATGGGAGCAAAACCCAAGAGGACAGTTCCTACAAACGACGTTACCCACGGAGGAGTGCCAGGGCACGTTCCAATATGTTCTTTGGTCTTACTCCACTATATGGTGTGAGATCTTATGGTGAAGAAGACCTGCCCTTCTGCAGTAGCACTCCAGGGAAGAAACGAGCAAAAAGGTCTGCAGAGGGGCAAGTGGATGGTGCAGATGACCTGAGCACTTCTGACGAGGATGAAATGTATTATTACAACTTCACTCGAACTGTGGTGTCTGGAGAAGAGAGGCTTGGGGCACGCACCCTCTTCAGAGAGGAAGATAGAGACCACAAGATCCCACAGCTTGATGGTGTGGATGATGGGACAGAGAGTGATGCAAGCATCACTGTAACGACTGGGAAGTCCAGCCAAACAGGCAAGAGGAGCAGCAAGGAAAATGGGACAGAAAAGATGGCAGCCTCAGAAGAGCAGACAGAAAAAGGTCATATGGGGAAAAGCCACAAGACCACAGACTCAAAAATGGAGAATTGCCATCCAGTAAAACAAGACTCCTTGGAAACTCAGTTGAGCTTGGACACACCACGCCGGAGTCACAGTGGAGCAGAAAAGAACCTACTGGACACATTTAATGCAGAGTTGCTCAAATCAGATTCAGATAATAACAACAGTGATGACTGTGGGAACATCCTTCCAATTGATATCATGGATTTTGTGCTCAAGAACACTCCATCCATGCAAACTCTAGTAGAGAGCCCAGAGTCGTCCTCCTCAGAGCTGCTGACATTAGGAGATGGCTTGGGACTGGATAGCAACCGTGGGAAGGACATGGGCTTATTTGAGGTCTTTTCTCAACAGCTCCCAACATCTGAACCTGTGGATGGTCCAGTGTCCTCCACTATGTCAGCAGAGGAGCAGTTTGAACTGCCACTTGAACTTCCTTCTGACCTCTCTGTGCTGACCACTCGCAGTCCATCTCTACCAAACCAGAATCATGGCAGGCTTGGCGTCATCTCAGAGTCTCAAATGTCCTCTCCTGGTGAGAGGTCTATGTTATCTATTCCTACATCAGACACTGGGGAGAAGAGGGTTACAGTCACAGAGAAGGCAGTAACCTCCAATGAAGGCGATCAGGCTCTTCTCAATCAGAGCGTAGACAGGGCCTCAGAAGGACACATAACCCCAGACAGGTTTATCCCTGCACATATGGACACTGAACACATATCCAGCCCTTCCTGTGGCCAGGTGGACCACTCAGGAAACCAGGATCTGGGACGCAATAGTGGCACTCCAAGTCTGCAAGTGCCATTGTCCCCCTCTGTGCCACTCCAGAATCAGAAGTATATCCCCAGTTCATCAGAGAGCCCAGGACCTTCACAGATGCCCAACACCAGCATTCCAAACACACCATCTCACCTTAAATCCTCAACTGAAAAGTTGGTTGTGGTTAATCAGAACATGCAGCCTCTCTATGTCCTACAGACCCTGCCCAATGGAGTCACACAGAAAATACAACTTGCTCCACATGTACCACAGGGTTCTGGCCAAATAGAAGGAGACGTTCCTGTTCTGGGTTCCATGGGAGGAGGGCTTACCTTGACCACTGCCCTGAATTCTGCTCTGACATCTACTTTCTCTCCTGCAAGCAAAGGTCTCCTCCCAGTGTCTCACCACCCTCACCTGCAACCCTTTCCTGCTGGTCATCAGACTACCTTCTTGCCAAGCCTTTCCAACCAGTCTTCGGGGCTCCTCATTGGTGTGCAGCCCTCTACTGATCCCCAGCTGCTTGTTTCAGAAGCCGGACAGAGGGTAGAGTCAGTGAATTCCTCCAACCCTCCTGCTTCTGGAATAAATAAAAAGCGACAGATTTCACGTTTAAATTCCAGGAAAAACAAGAAGCTGGCACCTTCAGTGTCCACAGCCAACAGGCATGCTCCTGAAGTAGTCTCCAACATGACACTAATAAACTTTACCTCATCCCAGCTAACAGGGGGGATTCCCAATCACCCAGGGCTGATTGACCTGGACACCCTTGGAAATCCTTCTCCTCATCGCAGCATCCCCAATATCATCAAGCGCTCAAAATCTGGGGTCATGTATTTTGATCAGACGCCACTTCTTCCACAGGGGAGTAGGCACTTCAAGCTCTGTAGGCACTGCATCCAGTGTCATTGGCCTGGACACAAGTCATATGACCACTCAAGTCCCTGGCCTGGCCACTGGCTCTCCTGTCCTTAATGTGGTGTCCATGCAGGCAGCCCCTTCTGCTCCTTCAGTAACAGGCCATGTAACCTGTGACCAGTCAGGGGATTCTGGGGCCCCTCTGACCTTGGCTCCATCAGCAACTTTCTAATTAAGACAAGTCCGCAAGGTTTGGGCATTCAAGAGAATCACGTTGCTGTCCCAGGGTCCCCTGGGATGTTTCTCTCAGAGACCTGCAAGCATGGCAACCACTTCCAGCATTTGTGTTGTTCCTACCTCTCAACCCGGTGGGCATGACTCTTGCCAAGACGGTGCCAGACCCCGACTGTACCTACCCAATTTCTCACCACATGAACAGACTGGTCACTAGCAGACCAATGATCCAACATGATCAGTCCGAGCTCAGCGGAACCAAAATCTGCCAATCTGCGGTCTCCAACACCTGAAAATGAGAGCAAAGTGGCCAAAACCACTTTTACTTCTTCCTCACATGGGCAGAAAACAGTAAGAAGTCCAGTCCAAGCTCCCCAGAAAACAAACACCAAGGCCAAGAGACAGCCCCCTCCCACTGACAAGACCAATAGGAAGAAGCACAAGACATCACACCCGACCCAAAAGCCCACCACCCAAAAGCCTACCACCCTGCAAGTCTCGGAAACAGATGAAAAGCCAACCGTATCAACTAACACTGGGTAAATCCTGTTCTGATGTACATCTTCTCTGGTCCTGTTTCATGGTGTACCACATTTTCTTGCTAAATGTTTTATGTTCACGTTAGCTTTCAATGATGTTGGCTGTTGACAGTGTTTATAAAAGTACAAGAGACTGATAAATAATAAAATAGATTGTAATCTCAAAATGTATAGATTTTAGAAATTTTCAAAGGGGCCACTGCTTTTTTAAAGAAATGGTAGAGAAGTGGAACTGCTTTCTACTGGAAGTGATTAGATGCAGCGAAGGAATCTTTAACCATACTTGTTATAAGGCTATATTGTGTTTTAATTAAGCCAAGCTTTTAAGAAAGATAGAATGTGCTGACTACATAGGCCTTTTGCCCCTTATCTGCCATTAAATATGTTACTATATTTTTAGTTAATGTGTTCAGCTAATAACCGATTAGCAATATTAAGATTCTCTCCTTATAAGAGTAATTTCATTCCTCCTGCTCTACAATAGGACAGCAGATCTACTCTCATCCTTGGACTTCTATTTGGAGTGAAGAAAAAACGCTTTACAGAAGCTCACAATACTAAAATTGAAATTTTAAAATGTTAATAGCAACATTTAAAAAAAATTGATTTTATTGCTTGATGGTTTTAAAACAACACATTTAAACCCTGTTTTATGACCACCACAGTGATTTTTAAACTTTGTCCATTGAAATAAAAATAAGGCCTAATTATTTGAACCCAGCATTTCTAAAAACCTATTGAGAGCATTTAAAAGATGAATTGCTGACCTGAACCATTCTTATTTAACAAGCTCTGATTTTATCTTTCTCAGGACCCACAAGCCCAAAATGGACGTTAACAACTTAAGGAACCCAATCCAAGAGCGCCCAGCTGAGTCTCCAAGCCCCACAGTGTGAGTACATTTGTAGGCTGCTAGGAGAGGGGGGCTGTGAGGGCCACATCTTCTGATAATAGGCTAATAATATTAGTGGATTCAACACTATTATGGTGGAAGGAGCCTTATTTTATGAACAAAATTAACCCCCACACACAAGGTGTGGTCTATGGAGTCAAAAGCTTACAAACTTTATCCAGCTCCTTACACTACAGCTGAGAAGAAAATTCAAAAACAGAGTCAAAGCTAAAAGGGACGTAAATGGTTCCCTATGTTTAAGTGTTTGCATTTCTAAACATAATTTTATTAACAAGTACTTAAAAGCCAGTCTCATACTGTGTTCGCCAGCATGTTACTAAAATGCTACTGAGACAAGTCTTTTATTGGCTAGTATATCTAGTACTATAGAAACATTGTTTACCTGAGCTACAGGGGGCGGAACTTTACAGGGACTATTTGGAAGGTTTCAGTGAGTAAAAACAAAGGTTATTAAGGTATTAATAAAATAGTGTTGAAATATACAAAAAATAGTATATTTTTAAAACCTGGAACCCCTCCATGTTCTTTTAAAGGACCATTGAATAATGAAAAAAAAATGTTTTTGAAACTTTGACTGAGCAGTCACACAGCTAATTTTCAATTCGTAAAAAGTGTTAGTTGTGTGTGTTAAAGTGTCATTTACATTCCTGGAGAGTTGTGTTTACATGGACTGATGCAAAGTTTCTGCTTCTGAGTCTGTGAGGGGGGTGTCAATGTCAATATTATCTTATTAGCAAAAAAATTATCTAGAGTCTAGACTACTCACTGTTCCTTCCCCCCACCCCTCCCTCCACTGATGGCTACAAAGTCACACCCTCAGCCTATTCTCATTTTGCTGTTGCTTTATGAAATCATTCAATGACACTGCCATAAATTGAACAATTGGAAAGTGAATCACTCTTGTTCTCTTTTACCTATTAGTAAGGATCAACTTATGTAATCAAAGATATTGTAACAAGCCAATGCATAAGAAAAACCTAAAAAATCTCTGGAGGTTGTATTTTACATGTAGAGGGTCTAAATAATGCACAATAGAGTGAGGGAACCGTTGACAAGCTGCAGTGTCATTGATGGATGTGATGTCATTCTATTTTAGACATTTACCGATCATTCCTGAATCACAGCCCCACGTGGACGAGCCAAGTCTTCCAGAAGCAAAACCAGATGGTACGTGAATATGTCCCAGCCACTTCATTCCTTGCTCTAAAAGTTCTAGCCATGCTTACATTTTGGTTACCCTTTATACCTTGTCTTTCTGTGTGACCCACTGCATACCATTCCAGTGAAATGCTGCTTTATTACATTTCTAATTTTACCCGTATTTTTCAGCAGACCCCAAGCAGCCAGGAGATGAGGACGCAAGCTTCAGCTCTCCACTAATGCGATGGCTACAGCAGGAACAGAGTCGGCAGGATTCGCCATCGGAGCCCAAACCCAGGACAGGTCTATTGTTTGAGATTTCCAGTGATGATGGTTTCCAGATTTCTGCCAGCACAATAGAAGGTGGGTGTCAGAGATAATGGTACGGCAGAGTGAGTGGTGTCACTGTGATAACTTGCAAACTACTTGCTTAAAAAAAAAAATCACAAAGTTTTTTTTGCAACTGCTTTTAGTCCTGTTGCTGATTTTAGACAGCTGGAGAATAAGCACTTGCAAGTTGAAAATGGATCGTTTATTTATATTATCTGGGAGGAATGAACTGGTAACACTGTCCTCCATTCACTGACATATTGACATTTCTTTTTCTCTTGCAGAGGCCTGGAAATCGCTAACAGACAAAGTACAGGAAGCGAGATCCAATGCTCGGTTAAAGCAGCTCTCATTTACAGGTATGGACAAGCACTGGTGCCACTGGTAAACAATGTACGTAATAACAGTGACATGTCTAAGTGACTAAGAAAGGCAGTGAAGTCACAACTTTGCAATTTTTCTTTTTTTACAAAAATATCAAAAACATAAAAGACACATAAAACACTCATATAACATTTAAAGCAACTCATAACAAAAAAAAACAATACACATGGGTAAAAGAGAATTATAAAATCAAAATACATATTCAGGGGGAATAATCACCATGATATATACCACAAAATGGATTACATTTTCAGCATTACATTTATCCCATATAGACCATTTATTTACTTTATAGACTGGTAGAGTAATTCAGTTCTAGTTTTCTATTTCTTTCAACTATTGATAGAACCTCACTCAACGGAGGAGTCTCTGGCTGTTTCCATTTTTTTGGCCAAAAGCCATTTAATCACTACTAAAAATGTAATGATATGTCCTTTTTATGAAATTTACAATATTTTGGCATAATATGAAGCAGTGCTACTTCTGGTGTTGGAATTATTGTTTTGTTTACGTTTTTTGATATATAGTCGAAACAATTTTGCCAAAAGCTTCTTTACGTCTAAGCAGTCCCACCATATCTGTTTATACGTTCCTGGTTCTTTACAGTTTTTCCAACATTCCAGAAGATTAATATATTTTTTAAATATACGCAAAATTTTAAAAGGAACTAAATACCATCTTTGAACATTTAAAAAAAAAAAAAAAAGACTTCTCTATATGTCTGGTTCATAATTAATTTATGTGCTAAATCACAAGCTCCAAACCAAGTAACTGAGAAAAATTCTACTGCTAAGTCTCTCTCCCATTTTACCATATTATCAGATTTCTTCAAGAGATGTTTTCTTCTTAATATTGTGTAGCACTTTGAGATTAAATGTTTATCTTTTTTTAAGCAACATACATTTAACAGATCTGATTAATGGAGAAAGTTCCTCTTAATATCAAAGATTGAGGAATTTTTTATTTCATAATTCCATACTGTAACCATTTACTCTTTGGAATATTATATTCTAAACAACAGCTTTCAAAAGATTTAAATACTCGTACATTTTCATATAGATCTCCCAATAATTTGCAGATCTTCTTTCTTTAAATTAATATTCAGAATCTGTCTTATCTAAATTAATCTTATAGTATGATAGCCAGCCAAAGGTATTTATCAAATCCTAAAGATTAGATAATGAGTTTTTCGTATTCGTTATTGTAAGAATTATGTCATCGGCAAAAAGCATTATCTTAAATGACTTCTCCTTAATAACTTTTTTCCTCTATCTCAATTGAAGATCTAATTGCCTCCGCAAATGGTTCCATTACCAATGCAAATATCAAAGGAGATAGAGGACATCCTTGACGTGTACATTTCTTTAGTAAAATTTGAACCAGATACTATTGCTGAGGGGGAAGAATATAATGCCCCATTTGCTTTTGAGCCAAAGTTATTAAAGAACATTTCTACATAATCTAGGATCTTTGTTAGGTTTAGTAATATTAATTATGTTGGCGTCTAGCATTTCTGGGGGTGCTCATCCTGATGATTTAAACTCATTATATACTCTCACTAGCTGTTGTATTAGTAGGTTTAAACATTCTATAATAGATGTTAGGAAACCCATCTGGACCTGGGGCTGAATTCAGTTTTAGATTTTAAATTACTCTATTTCTTCAGGAGCAATATCTCGTTTAATAACCTCTAAATTAGCTTCACTCAATTTTGGTAACTTAATCGGATCTAGAAAGTGTTTTATATCATCCTTGGAAGGCTTAATAAATGTATTGTATTTTTCTAAATTATATAACTTGTGAAAGGTATAACAAAAATGTTTCCTATATCATTAGGATTCGAATGCAGAGTATTGTTCTTGTTCCTTTATTTCTACAATTCTGTTATTATAATCCTTTTTTTTTTTTTGTTTTCTGGCTAGAATTTTTATTTGCTTTGTCTCCCAAGCAATAATGCCTTTGTTTGATTTTCCACAGGTTATTATCTATTTGAAATTGGATACTTTTACTAATTTGAGCTTGAATTGATTTTATTACTTTTATTCTATCTATTTGTGGATTTAATTTGTAATCTCTATCTAGTTCAGCCAATTTCCTCTATTTTTGTTACAGTAAAAAAGCCCATGAGAGTAAAAAGCCCCCCTCGTTAACCATCTTGTGGGCATTCCATATTGTAGAATTTATATCTACTGCTTATATCATTAAGATAAAAAAAATTATTCAATTTATTTCTGTAGTATTAACTTTTTTTCCTTCGAATTAACTATATAGAGATTATGAAAAATAGACCCTTCTCTTTTTTTTATTTAATTTATCTAAAAAAAAGAAAAGAATTTGGAGCATGATCTGACAAAATTAATTATTTCCTATATTAATTTATTTCACTCTTTTTAGAGCATTTAGATCCATTAAAAAAATAACCTATTCTTGAATACATCTCATGTCTCGGCGAATAGTATGTATAATCTCTCTCTGCTCTATGATTTATTGCCAAGCATCATATAGATTATATGTTTAATAATATATTTTTAAAATTTTTCGCTTTCCCTTGCTGTATAAGAGTCTGGCCATTTTTCCTTCTTGATTTCCTATCTATTTTGGCATCGGCTATCATATTTATATCCCCACAAATAATGAATAAACCAGTTTTTTGTTTTTTTTACTTCATTACTGTGTTAAAGAATTTATTCTGGCCTTGGTTAGGGGCATACACGTTTACTAAGGTTATCTTTTCATTATTAACTGTACCAATCCATATAATAAATTTCCCTTGTGGATCAATCTGTTTAAATTCTTCATTCATACTATTTTTTTTATTAAAACGGATCGTAACCCCTCTGGCTTTTTTCGGGTATGTAGCAATAATCATGGTCTTAAATATATTGTCTCTCAAAAACAGAATTTTATCTTTTTGCCAGTGGGTTTCCTGAAATCTGCCAATTGAATAGGGCTCTAGATAAGCACAAAGCATATTTTTTTTACAGAAGTTTTTAGTTAGTGAACTTCTATCCAAAAGCAAGGTCTTCCCTAACTAAAAACTTCTGTAAAATAAATATGCTGTGTGCTTATATAGAGCCCTTTTCAATTGACCGAATTGCAATTTAATAAGGCTATATATCGACTTGTTGCTTACAAAATTGATCTATAGCTATATTTCTCTTATAGGGAGAATTTTAGTTCTTGGACATTTTAAGATATAATTTTCAAGACCATATATCAAAAACAGTTGACTGGAATACGCCAATATACAATGTTTGAGATACAATTTTCAAGACCATCGGTCATCAACAGTTGATTAGAAAATACCAGTGTACGATATATGCTATCATCTTAAAATGTCTCTACATATTATCAATATTACGTTTTTCCCTTCCATCTCTTACCCAATAGTATCCAACACCCATACATAAACAAACATTCATTCATCATCCCTTTTTTCTGGGAAAAGAAGTGATCTTCCCCATAAAATAAAGAGAAAAAGGGTCTGTGCCAAAGCAATCATAAGCCTGACTGCCCCATACTCACTCTCCCATCTAGTGAATAGATAGAGCAAAACCATTTTAAGACTTCAATTTCTGAATAGAGGATTATTCATACTTATTCTCCTTGTAATTAATGTTGCCGTCAATTAAATGCATTTCTTTTAGATATTACATACATTGAGGTCTGCACAGAAGATGAGTGCTTTAAAGGTTAAAAAAAAAAAAACTAACCTTCCACTAAAGGGTGTAGCTGATTTTTTTTGTTCTATGGTGCTCCACAACTTGACTGTTGCTGGAAACATCATGAATAGAATTTCTGAGGAGGTGATTCTGAATATGGTCCAAAAAGTTAAGGGATTATAATTTGTTTTTAATCCTTACAGTTTTCATTTTTCATACAAACAAAACGTTTGTAATACCTGCCCCTTTAAATGAGGCGTCAGAGTCCCTTTAAAATGTCACTGTAGTCTTATACTAAAAATAGTTTTAAGTTCTACACATACAAATAGTCTAAATGTTTATAGATTGAAAAAAAATAAAAGCCTTTATTTTTTACCTTTTTATGTGCAATTACGTTGCTGTGGGAACTACCATTTTGTTTTCTTTTGATTAACTGAAATGGGTGGTGACTATGGGTACACAGGAAATCTATCTGCACAACAGAAGTGTGTCATCTAAAAATGACAGTGCTTTCAATAGGACACACACCCCTGAGAAACAGACAAAATCAGCTGAGAAAAGAAATTGCCATCCTGCAGTAAGAAAAATATAGCAAATAAAAAGTAAAAAATATAAAATTTCGGTTTCATTATTTCTGTGCTTTCTAAAGTAATTTTGCACTTCAATCAGTTTCATCATTTAAAATACCATGTAGAAAAAAAGGACCACTGTGATCATTTAAACCTTTGGTCTCAGAGTGACCTTATATACATTACTGATTCTCCGTGATTTTCTTTGCCAGGTGTGAATGGACTGAGGATGCTGGGGGTTGTACATGATGCCATTGTGTTTCTGGTGGAACAGCTGTATGGTGCCAACAGATGCCGTAACTACAAGTTCCGCTTCCATCGTCCAGCAGGAGAGGAGGAGCCTCCCCTAAACCCACATGGAGCAGCACGGGCTGAGGTGCATCTTAGGTGAGTTACAGATAGTGCTAGTGGAAAATGTCTGCTCCCCCTTAATGGCCCATATTCTAGTGGTTATAATTGAGTATGTGTCATAGAGCTTGATCTAAATTGTCCCTCTTTAAACCTCTTGTTTAGGAAATCCACATTTGACCATGTTTAATTTCTGGCCTCCAAACATCCGCCAACCACCAGAGTATAAACCAAACCGATGAAGAGGAAGAGGAGGTGAAACTCAAATCTGCTAGGTAAGAGCAACATCTAAATCACAAACCACTAACAAAGCATTGTAGACTTCATTCATGTTCACAGCCTACAAGAGTTAATCGTGTAGACACTGATGCAGTGACCTTTTTGTAAAATCAGAAGGCTTGCAGTGTATATTGATCAAATATGTATTAAGTATGAATAAAGCTTCACAATGCATCATAATTCTGCATAGTTGTGCAAATTGTATTAATATTATTATCCTTTATTTGGAAAGCGCCAACATATTCCGTAGAGCTATACATACATTACACAAAATGAAGGGCCCTGTTTTTTGTTCATAGTGCTTTTATAAAGCACCTAGGAAGACTTAAAACGTAAAATGTAGGGTTTATCTACAGTGGAGTGCCAGATTTACACCATATTGTTTAAGGAAGAGCAAGGGGAATAGAAGTAATTTAATAACCAATGTTCTCATTGCAGGAGGGCCACAAGTATGGACTTGCCAATGCCCATGAGGTTCCGGCACCTAAAAAAGACTTCCAAAGAGGCTGTAGGTGTGTACAGGTGAGTGATCTTTAGTTACTGTAGTCTGGACACTGTATTTTCTTTATTCAATTTCACATTCCTTTATATTTACACACAGTCCACCAGGCGTTAATTAATAGATGTTGACATAAATAATAAATCTTTATGAAAGATCATTGTATAATTAGTGATTTTTGTAAATTTGTAATTTACGTTTACTGTAGGTAATGCTTTTTCTATACATTCAATAGATAAAATATGTTTTGTTACCTGTAGATTTAAAATATATCATATTAAGAACTGCCACTGTACTTCTAACTAATTGAACTCAAGTGAAATACTTTTAATGTAAAGGGACTCAGTCACAGGAAGTTGATTTTAATTTAAAAAGCATTAAAAACTGGCTATAAATTGTACTAGCAGTTTTCATCTACTGTAAGTCATTTCTTAAGTATTTAGACTTGATTTTGCGGCTCAGTATGCTGTGTACTTGATAAGGGTGGGAGTGGGGTCTAAGTGTCATGAGATTGAAGGTCTTTAATTTGGCCACTACAGAGACAGATAGGCAAACTGTAATTCTAATTAGCACAACAAAGCATCTAATTAATATGTGTGATATGCTCATTTACATATAAATGCAATAACAACATGCAGCTTCCCAGAATTGATTAAAATAAAATCTATAATACAATATATTGCCAGTATTTAATGCTATTTAAGAATAACCTAAACACAACTTGTTTTGGGGGTGACAAAGTTCCTTTAAATACATAAGTATATATGTTTATGGAGTTACAATTATCCATTTCACTTAATTCTATCCAACACTGATGAGAAAATGAAGAGGAGAAAAAAAAAATGTTTCAGTAAAGTGTAGGGGAGACACACAACAAACATGTGCAGTGACTTGAGGGTGAAAAGTGGAAGGAGCGAGGCATTGTGAGTGGGAGCTAGCATGATACAACAGCAGTATGTGACTTGAGCTTATGTTGCCTCTTGAGGTCCCCCATACACGGGCGAGGACTGTTCTGCCGGAGAAACATTGATGCCGGTGAGATGGTGATTTGAATACTCCGGGAATGTCGTCCGTTCCACCATTGACTGACAAGAGGAGAAATACTATGATGGGAAAGGTAAGAGATCCAGTCTATACAGGGACTGTATTTACTGTGGTTGATGTATACACTGATAATGAGCACACCAGCACTACTGTGTTATTGTTATTGTGTTTAATAAGCCATGTGGTGTAAACCGTAGTCATTTCTCTGCAGGGCATTGGTTGTACTATATGTTTCGTATTCGATGAGTCTGAGGTGGTGATGCCACAATGCATGGTAATGCTGCTCGTTTCATCAACCACTCCTGTGAGCCTAACGTGCTACTCCCGTGTCATTCCCATTGATGGCCCAGAAACACATTGTAATCTTTGCCATGCGCCATAGATCTATCGTGGAGAGGAGCTGACATATGACTAACAAGTTTCCCCATTGAGGACCGCCAGCACAAACCTGGCCTGCAACTGCGGGACCAAGAAATGCCGCAAATTCCTCAACTGACCAGCACCGTCCAGCTACTTATAGGATACAAGTCAAAAAGAGTAGATCTTACTCAAAATGCACAGGGACTGGTGCAGATGTATGCACGCCAGTGCTGAGAGAGAGGCAGTCAGTAACATACTCCTTTGTCTAAGAAGAGGACAGTCACCTTCACCGACATCTGGAATGTGTTAAAATCACACCAGAGACAGAGGGAGACTGGTGGTTGTACACACGTAGTATTAAGATAGAGTCCTGTTCGGAAGTGAAAACTGACAAAAGCTTGTCCTCTGTAATGTGACTAAGTATCTTCAGTCATTTAGTTAATAGATGCAACAATTCATGTTCTTCGCTTTTAAAGCAACAATCACTAACTGTTCTTGAATACCCTTTTAGTTTCAGGAATGCACTGCTTCCTAGAACAATCAGTATCAATGAATGGAAGACATTAGGCTTGCTTCCCCCCCCCCAATCGTATCTTTTCACCAATCCTACACTGAAGAACGAATTATAATATTAATTATAGTACTCTTCCACATGCTGATCTCTATAACAAAGAGAATATCAACAGTGATCGTGAAAAGTAGTACAGTGTAATAATGCCTGGATATCCACACACTGGATCATGAAAATGCAATACTGTATAATGATGTAAAGTATCTGTATTGAACAGTTTAATTGATTTATTCAAAAAAAATATTATTTTCAGTATTTAATTAACATTTTTGATATATAATCAGCAAATGTGGAATTAAAAAATGAATCAATATGCAGGGGGACAAAGCTATGGAATTTGTCCCAAGTGCACCTCGCAGGAGAATCAATTTCTTTAATCGGTTAGGAAGGAGCCAGTAATTCTACACAAATTTTCTGCTTGATGTTTTGGAGGAACAGAGCGTTATTGTTGCTTTAAGGCAGAGATAAAAAGCATCTCATGGGTTTTGTGACCATTATTGGGTTCTCTATGTTCTAGGTAGTATAACCAATCTGCTATAAACCGCATGCCAGCCTTCCCAAACTAAAGATGGAGTATTCCTGTGTTGTAGAGAGCGACTGGATGTGCGACCCACTCAGTCCAACCACACAGGCAGTTCTCCCCTCTGTCTTACGTAGCCACTGCAGAGTTAGGCACTTCCTGAGACAACAAGGGCAGAGTTACAATGTTAACTAACAGGTTTGTTCTTCGAAGAATCTCTTAGTGAGTTCACAAACAGAAAGTTGCCTCATAGATGGTGGAATCCTTTTAAATAGGATTATTGTTCAAGCCCTACGGCTTGAGTCATTTATGCTATAAGAACTTTTTTATTCTCTGATCAGGAATGTTCTGACAGAACAGTCTGCAAAGAGCCCATCCGAAAACCACATACGTGGTAGAGGAGTCATGTGCACCTGCAGGGAATATTTGAGCCAATCAGTGTCTACTCTAACAGTTAAGTGACTTTGATTGGCTGACTTATGACCCTGATTTTAATTTAATTTTTTTTTTTTTTTTTTTAACAGTGTCTTGAATTTTTGTAGGGGGAGGAGGGTAATAGGATGGTGTTGGTGGGGGTCGTGAAACAGGGAGGGTAGCATGGGGTCCCTCCTGACTGCCAGGAAATCTATTTATTTAATATTTAAAGACAAGTGTGGAAAATCATGCAATTATAGGAGCATGGGAGCTAATCACTATTCTGGGCTTTCAGTGCTTCCATTCTCCCTATTTTCCAAACACATTTCTCCCCGGCTTGTGCCCTCTTGATACTGAACATCCCCCTCCCATGTTCCGTTTACATCTTATGTTTATTTTTGGGTAGTATTATAAAAGGTTTTTTACAAAATGTAATAGTCTCTATATTTTTCTATTGGAAGCACTTAAGACAGGTAAGAAAGCACTTAAAAGTTGGGGATGGGGTAAGGGGGTCCAAACAGAGTTTGGGATCTCAGGGTTTTATTTTTAAAAGGAAATATTTTTTTTCTTAATCTGTGAATTTTACTTTATTTTATCACAGGTTGCTGCAGAGGACATGTTTTGTTTAGTGGAAAAAAATTGATTCTTTAGTATGTTCCTTCTCTCGCTACTCTTCCCTCCGAATAACTCTAAGGAGTTGTGGCAGTATTTTTAAAACAGGCTTAGGAGGGTCGTAAACGGGATGAGGTTACAGGCAACTGACAGGAACTTGGTATATTTTAGGAATTGTTTTTCTTTTAGTCAATTCTATGTCTTTCCTGTAAAGACTAAAGGCTGCTGCAAGACCAGATTATCTGGCTCGACTGGGGCTCTGTCTAATCTTAGCAGGTCCTCTTGTTACACATTCTATATCTGCAGTCTGCTTTCACATGAATTCTGTGCTAGAAACGACACCATCCTGGTATTGCTGTGGCACAGGTAGGTGGTGTACTGATCCACGAATACTTCAAGGGACACAGCAAAGGTTCCATATATGGTAAACTTTAACCATAGCTTTTAAGGGACATAGAACTCATCAGTACTGCTCCACATCATCAATCAGAGCATTTAAACCAAGTGAAGAGGAAAAAAGAGTTTATACTACTCCATAAATTGTAAAGAATTTGAACTGGGTGAGTGTGGACATTCCTAGAGAAGGTTTAGAGAGCTCACTCAAATGGCAATACAACTTGCTGCAACCAAAACAAAACCTGCTAATTATTTGGGGTATTTTAGACCATCTGACCCGAAGGGGAACATTTTAAAGTTTATTAATTCAGTAAAGACAGCAAATGACCATTTTGGGGATCTTGAGAGCTTGTCCTCATAAGCTTAAGTTGTGCGTGCATTGGAGCATACTCCCGCCAAGTGTCATGGTAAATAAACTAAATACTGTACAAGCTGATAGTACAGCGTTTAAAAGCATAAAAATGCAAGAGAGCTTACATTTAAAAAATATTTGTTTTTGCATATTTCTACTTGCTGACTGCTCTTGATAATGTGCACAGCAGTATCCATGAGTTCAGAGTCTCCTTTTTTTTTTAGGATCCAGAATGAGCGGGAATATGTAATTTAATTGTGTGTATTGTAATTGCGGAGGAAGGGGGCACGTCCCTGCTTTCTTCTGCAGTACACACATGTGTAGGTTACTCTCCTTTCCCTGGTATTGTTTCTGGATCCTATATCCCTCTCCTGTATTCTTATGGTTAGGGGGAGTGTGCCATCAGAAGAACCCCCAATATGCAGCTGCAGAAACCCACATTTTTTCTTAAGATTGGGTGACTTTCCATATTCCCCTGTAAAAATACACTGCTCCCCCTATCTCCTGGAATCTCATCTCATTCTGTTTCTGTGCTGAATTAAAGGGCCACTGTGGTCACATTTTCTATACAGTTCATTGAGAAGCTACAATTGCTAATAGATAAAGTGTTTTTAGGAAGTTCAACACAAATACATTACTTCTGTTTGTAATTATGCTTTACTACAAGCTTCCCTTGTCTGCACTGGGCTGCTCCTTGCAGCATGATGCGTCTTTGTAAACCAGTGTGCTTTCTATTAGTCTTAGACTGTTTTAGCTTTAACCTAGATAGAAGCTTCCTGAGCAAAGTCTCCTCTCACCTCCGGAAGATGGTTTAGAAACTGCAGCAAAAGGTAATAAATTGATGGTCACAGTAATTTTCTTAAAAATATCTGATTACAGTGGTCCTTTAATACACCTTGGAATAACCTTCACACGAGAGTCTGCTCCCAATCTATGTGTATACTGTCCTGTGATGAACACTAATCCTGGGTGCAGCAGCCTCCTACAATAATACTGACATGCATAGGACATGTAGGTGCATCCAGATGCCCCAGGACTGACATTAAGGGCTTCTGCACAAGCTTCCAGGTCAGATTTGGCCTCTTCCCCTCAGAACTCAAATCATCTTCCCCCCTCGGTGAGCAAAAGCTCATCTCACCCATCTTGTCTCTTTCACATTTCCCTTCCATCTTCCCAGATGTTCCCACCCTACATATTTCCTCGGACATCTGTACACAACTGGTTCTAGGTCCCTACGCTCTCACAGCCTGCATCCAGGCCACCCTCTTACAGATGTCTCCTTGTCATATCAAATGCATCATATCAGGCCGTGCAGAGCATCATTTAAACTGACATTCAGCCTGGTCCGTAATCTAACTGGTATCTTCCAGAATCTCAATTCACAAGGCAGCCATTTTTTTTTTACCATAATTCTCACCCAACGTAAGAAGCTCTTTGTTCTGTATATACCGCAGTTCCACAGCATGGGCTGCAGCCACCTATTCATTTCTAACAAGTTGCAATAAATGCAGTAATAATCCATTTTCACACACTCTGAGCTTCCCTCAGTAACGGTTTAAGCAGATTGTTTAGTTGATGGAGGTGCTGGGTTATTTACCGCCAGCATCTGATCATCAATTTGTACAATATCTTTCATTTTTCACTTTAAATTTCTGTTTCCCGTATTTCAGGGGCAACCAGCTCCTACGTGTATGGTTAAAATAAAGCAAACCGGTGTTCGTAGATTTTTAACTTACTCTAGATATCAACGTCTTTCAAACTGGTCTGTGCTGCAACTGGACAGACCTTTCTGTTGATGCAAGAAAAATATATATAAATATCTACTCACTTGTAACCCTTCAACCTCCATCCTGTGTAAAACTCTTCTGCTGTTCCTACTGCTCTTCCAATTTTATTTTGTGTTTTATTTATGTTTTTTTCCCTCCTTTTGATATAAAAAAAACAAGGAGGAAGTGTCGTAGTTTTATCAGTGTTATTTAAAAAGAAAAAATGTTAAAAAAAAAGAAACAAAAAGAAAAAAAATGCATCTGTGCAAGCGCAATTGAAGGAAAATGTAAAACTGTTCAATAAGACCAGAATTGTGGGATTGTATGAATGTATAGTGTAAATAGTTGTACAAACTACACAGAGGCGTTTAAACATGTTTGCTTTTTTTTCTATGCACTTTTTTTAATTTAAGTGATTAGTTTACTTAATAAACATGTCCAGTTTATTGATGTACAAACAGGTGTGGTGTTTTTATTTGTGTGTAAAACAATTCTTCAGGTAGTCACCGGCAGCAAAGTGACATGTTGGATGGGCAAGTAGAAGCAGATGTGACATTAAGATATCTAGGTCCTGTTAGGGGGAGATGCATTAGCCTTTATTAGGCAATGATGAGTTATACAATTCATATTTATACAATTATTTAAAAAAAAATATTCATTATTAAACTTACTTTTCAAAGATTAGGCTCAGCTAGTCTCCATCTACTAGAAGATCAATGGAGAGACTGATTTTGTATTGAGTAGCGCTACATTTTCAAGGTTATATCAACACAATGCTTTCCATTGTATGGAGCCTTGCTGTGTTTAAGTGGTTGTAATTGGAAATGAGCTGTTGCTGAGGAGACACCCTATATCTGATTGTATGGCCTCTTATCCATTATTATTCTTAAGCCTTTAGGCATCTCTCTCAGCTAAACCACTCCTCCCTTGAAACCCTTATGGGGGGGGGGGGGTTCAGTTCAAGTTGGAGGCTGGTACTCTAATCTTTGGAAGGGAATTTAATATTCAATATTATAAATGATATTATACTAGTCATTTACCGTCATAGATAACTGTATAAGTGGATTTTCCTTTGCAAGTAAAGGCTGATAAATTGCAGAGTGCACTAATTCTGCCCAGGTGAGAAGGCAGAAGTTAATATAAACAGAAGGGGCAAACTTGTGAGTTTGTGAACATTTCTAGTATCAAGTGCAATTCGAGTAAAAGTGTAGGAGTTTAAATAAAAGGAGGGAGTTCAAAGAAAAGGGAGGGCAGATTTATAGTGCAAAGGAGAAAGAATAAAAAAAAAATATATATATATTTATTTATTTTTAATTGTTTTTACAAAACTTTATACAAATATATTTTTTTATATTCTTTATTTTTCCCACTGAATTTTTGTAGACAATAATAGTAATAATAATTATGAGTCAGTCCAGTGGCAACCTCACTCAGTGTACATCCTGTCATGTATGCAAAACTGGAGAGGACAATTGCAGCACTTAGTGATATTGCTCCACTGGAAAGGGAGTTGGTGCTCACTGAGCACAGCTTAGCTGGGCCTAGCATGGAGGGTGGAGCTGGGGCTAGTGAGGATGTCTAGGGAGGTAGCAGGGTTACAGTTAGAAGGGGAATCAGGAGGAGGCAGGCCAGTTGAGTTGGCAAACGCCAACAGATTTGCCAGATTGAGTGAAACTGTTGGGGATGTCCATTCAGGAATGGCAATGCCAGATAGAGCTGTTCCGTCTAACAGCTGGGAGAACAGTTCTACTGAAGGAGTGGGAGGGCAGAATAGACAGAGCAACAGACAGGTTTTGGTTGTAGTGGACTCTATTATTAGGAAGGTAGACAGGGTGCTGTCTCCCTGGTGCTTGGGTTCGTCATGTTGTGGATCGGGAAGACAAATTATTGGGAGGGGCTGGAAATGAACCGGCGGTCTTGGTACAAATTGGCACCAATGACAAATTTAGTGGAAGATGAAGTGTCCTAAAGAATGATTTTAGAGAACTAGGTAATAAGCTGAAGGCAAAGACCTCCAAGGTAGTATTTTCTGAGATACTTCCAGTGCCACGTGCTAGCCCATGGAGGCAGAAGGAGCTTAGGGAGGTTAATGCGTGGCTAAAGATGTTGTGCACTAAGGAGGGGTTTGGGTTTTTAGAGCACTGAGTGGACTTCTCACTTCGGTACAATCTCTACAGGAGGGATGGATTGCACCTTAATGATGAGGGAGCTTTTGTGCTAGGGGATAGGATGGTAGAACGTCTGGAGGAGTTTTTAAACTAGTAGGTGGGGGGACTAGATATAAGTAATGGGGTAGAAAGTGTAGAGGGTATAAGGGATGAATTAACAACTCATGGGGGAGGGGTAGTATAGTCAATACGGAGGAAGTACTAAGTAACTCAAGTACAGTGGCAGGCACTTCAGAACTACAGACTCATAAGGTGTATGCTTGCTAATGCCAGAAGCTTGCCAGGAAAAATGGGAGAGTTAGAATTATTAGCAATTAATGAAAAATGGGATTTAATAGGCATTACTGAAACGTGGTGGGATGAATTTCATGACTGGACTGTTAATCTGGATGGTTGTTTTATCTATTTAGGAAAGATAGAGGCAATGATAAAAGAGGAGGAGGGATTGGTCTGTATGTTAAGCCTGAATTTAAGCCTATAGTCAGAGAAGATATTTATGGCGGAACTAGTAAAAAGTTGAATGTTAGTGGGTAGAGTTAAATAGCGGAGTAGCAAATTCCAAAAGAATATTAGTAGGAGTATGCTATAAACCCCCAAATATAGCTGAAAGTGAGAAAATGCAATTATTGTTACAGATTGGAAATGCAGCTAAGCATGGGCAAGTTCTAATAATGGGAGATTTTAATTACCCTGAAATAAACTGGATAAATGAGACCAGCAGTTCAGCTAAGGGGAGAAGGTTCTTGAGTACACTCAGGGATCATTATATGGTCCAGGTTCTACAAGAGCGTACTAGAAATTAGGCCATCTTAGATGTACTCAACACAAATAATATTGATGTAGTATCAAATGTTGGAATAGGGCAAACTTTGGGAAACTGTGATCACACAAGTGTTATTTGAGATTGAATTAAAAAAAACAAAATTTTAAGGGGCCAACAAAAACTCTTAATTTCAAAAGGGCAGATTGTAAAGGTCTAAGGGCAGCAATACAAAGTATAGACTGGGACAGAGAACTGATAGGTAAAAATACTCAACATAAACTGACAACATTTAAAACCTTACCACCATATACCAAGTGGGAATAAAAGTAAAAGGAGTAAATCACATCCAATGATGATCAAGATACGGAGTAAAAGAAGTGAATTCGCTATTTATGTCATTCTGGGTAATGATTTTTTGTCTATCCCTGAAGTTCGGTCCTTTTTGTGTCTCTTTATATCTCATGAAGAGTACATAAGGGTAATTAAAGATAGGTGGTTAAGTTTTATTTAACACAAGAGCTCTGTCTTAATGACAAGAAAATGAGAATAGAAGGTAAAATGCTTGCTGCAGAAGTCCGCTTAAGTGGATTAGTTTTAAACTTTTTATAAAAAGTTTTTGGAATGATTCGACCCCCCGTACAGACCTCCTCAATTTTTTTGGGGAGCGAGAGCGGGGAGCTGAACCATTTATTCTCTAGTGAGAATGAGAGGATGTATGAAAATGTGTGTGTTTTTTATTTTTTTTCTCTTCCTCTGTTGGCGCGGTTTGGGGGTGGGACTTCGGGGTGGGGGGAGGAGACGGAACTTAATTCTGAGAAATTGTATTGATTTAAAAAAATAAAATGTTGATGAAAGTTAAGTTAGTTTCTCAGAATGCTCAGGGTCTAAACTCTCCCAATAAAAGAGCTATGTTTTTCAGTGGGTTCTATAATAGTAAGGCAGATATTATAGCCCTGCAAGAGACCCATTGGCAGACGGGCAAAGCCCCTTTATTTTATGATGGGCGAAACATAAATGTATGCAACTCGACATATGATAAGAAGAAAGAAAGGGGCACAGCTATTTTTTTTAATAAATTGAATTATAAAGAGGAGTTCTCTAAAACAGACACTGAGGGCCGCTACTCACTCTGGGTAGGGACGATTAATAAGGATAAAGTAACAATCGTTAATATTTATGCACCGCATAAAGGGCAAATGAAATTTATTAATAGAACACTGAAGAGTTGCAAAAAATACTTTTCGGGATTATTGATCATCTGTGGCGATTTCAATCTATGTTCAAACCCAGAATTAGATAGAAAACAGTTGAGATTAACTAAGATAACTAATCAAGGCCCAAATGGGTTTAATAAAATGCTTTGGAATTTTGAACTCTTTGACCCATGGAGGTGTCTACACCCCAGAGAAAGAGATTTCTCATTTTTTTCACACCGCTATCAATCATATGCAAGAATTGACTATATTCTTGTGAATATGCTTAAGAAAATAGTAAGAGCAGATATTTTACCGATCTGTAAATCGGATCATGGACAAATTACCATCGAATTTGTAAGCGGGAGTGTAAATATAGTTCCTTCAACATGGAAAATTAAAGACTCCATTTTAAAAGATCAAGAAATGAGAAACAAAATAAAAAAAGAACTAGAATTTTATTTCCAAACAAATAGAAACACAGTTGTCTCAAGTATAGTAGTGTGGAACGCTCATAAGGCTGTAATTAGAGGAATATGCATTAGCCTACAGGCTCAAAAAAAGAAACAACAGGGACGCCCGATGAGAGAGTCCTATATCCAGTTAGCCAAACTGGATAAGATCAACAAAAGTGCCCCTACTAAGAGTATTCAAGAGCAGATAAAGATTGTACAACTTCATATAAAAAAAATAGAACAACAACAACAGGTGGATAACTCCCTCTGGAAATTGCAAAAATATCTGTACCATTTTGGAGAGAAAGCATCTAAATTTCTAGCTACTAAATTTAAGGGTAAAAAGAATAAAAATAGGATAGATGAGTTAATGGTTGATAAAAAAACAATAACTAATCCTTCCAAAATAGTAGAGGCTTTCGGAAAATTCTATGAGAAACTTTATAATTTAGAGGAACACAATGAAGTAACTAAACCAAAAACGGAAGAAATACAACAGTTCCTTGATAAAATACACATCCCTAAATTACCTCCGGAGGAATTGGAAAAATTGAATAGGGAAATATCGGAAATCGAGATTCAAGAAGCAATATCTAATTTGAAAATATCATCTGCACCTGGGCCTGATGGCTTCACCAATCAATACTTTAAAATATTCCAAAAAGAAATATGTAGAGATCTAAAAGCAACATTTAATGAAATCTTTAAGAAAAGCCTCGCGCCAAAAGAAATGCTAGAGGCTAACATCATAAATATTCCTAAACAGGAGAAACCCCATATGGAATGCAGGGACTTTCGTCCAATCTCTCTTTTAAATGTTGATTTGAAGATCTATGCTAAAGTGTTGGCCAATAGAATGAATACAATTATGAGACTATTGATTGGTGAAGACCAAAGAGGTTTCATAGTAGGACGTCAGGGAACTGACAACATAAGAAAGTTGCTTAATTTGATTTCCATCTCTAAGGCGAACAACCTGCCTACAGTTTTTCTCTCCCTGGATGCGGAAAAGGCTTTTGACAGAGTCGGATGGAGCTACATGGACCAGGTTCTTGCCAAATTTGGGTTTGGAGAATTTGGTTCCAAGGCCATTAAGGCTCTATATGTGTCTCCATCCGCCTCTGTCATTGGTCTAGGGTTTAGATCACCTAGATTTAAGGTAACCAATGGTACAAGGCAGGGGTGCCCGCTTTCTCCCTTGATATTTGCACTTATGATCGAACCGTTAGCTATAGGTATTCGAGAATTAAGGAATATCAGTGGAATACAAATTGGAAATATAGATCACAAAATATCACTCTTCGCGGATGATGTGTTACTTTCATTAACCAACCCAGTTGAGTCTATAGGGAACCTACAAGAGCTTATAGATGAACTTTCTAAAATATCAAATTACAAACTCAATATAGCTAAATCGGAAATTCTCCAATTAAATCTACAGGATAACGTTATTGCATTATTGAAAAGTAAATATGCATTTAATTGGCAATCCCACATCAAGCATGTAGGCATACATCTCTATGCAGACCTGAAGCAATCAATTTTACAAAACTTCAGAATAGTTCATCAGAATATAATAGAAGCAATTTCACGTTGGAAAAAAATTCAGACATCATGGTCAAGTCGCATAATAGCAGCCAAAATGTTTCTTATACCTAAAATTACATATGTAATGAGGTGTATTCCGAGCCAGTTTCCAAGCTTTATGATTAATAAACTTCAAAGCACTCTTGATAAATACATACACAATGGACGCAGAATAAGAATAAAAGCTCATTATATGGTGAATACATTCAAAAAAGGTGGAATGGCGTACCCATTGATAGTTAAATATCAAGAAGCTATTCTACTCACCCACCTTGTGAGAAATACTGAAGCTATTATAGATCACCATTGGAGTCAGATATAAAATGAACAAATAAGGAATGGAGATCTGGGTCTCTTAATATTTCTCCAACGAAAAGACTGGGGAAATTTACCACCCGGAGATAACATACTTAAAAAATACACGAGTGCTTGGGTAAAAATCAATCAAAAATATTCATTAATACCTTCTTCCAGTGGGGTTACACCCATATTATTATTAGATAAAATTAGATAAAATATATCCATCTCCAATATTAAAATTTATGATAAAAAAGGGAGTGATTTTGCTTAAAGAGCTTTTCCAAAATAATAGGCTATATCCCTTTGAACATTTAGTTTTAATATTTGGATTGTCATCCAGGTACTGGTTTGAATATCTCAAATTAAAAAAATTCTTAAAATCATTGGGTTTCAATAATCTCAAAAATGAAAATAATTCGGATTTGGAAAAATTGATCCTAGCGGAAGATAAATCACATCTAGTGTCCAAGTGTTATAATATAATAAAGAAAAGTAATAACTTCAAAAAAACTATGAAAATGAGAGTATGGGAGTCGGAGCTCAAAGGAGAATGGCCAGTTGAAACTTGGATTAAAGCATTTACAATTACTGATAAAATCATTAAAAATGCTCCCTACAGAGAAAATGTCTTTAAACTAACTAATAGATGGTACTTAGCTCCGTATAACATGTACCAAATTACTAGAAATGAATCTGAAAAATTGTGCTGGAGGGAATGCGGCCAAGTGGGGACTCATCTACATGTATGGTGGTCCTGTCCAGTCATCAGACAATTGTGGGAGGATTGCTTTCAGCACATTAGACAGGCTTATAAAATTTCAATGAGTTTTTCTCCTGAAATGATTTTGTTTTATATATTTCCTGAAACCTGTTCTAATGAACTCAAGGCATTCTTAATACAGATTTTTATGGCCGTTAAGTGCAGTATTGCACTGAAATGGAGACAAAAAGTAACCTTCTCTGTTCCAGAAATATTTACTAAAATTGCTAAAATTCGTGCGTTGGAAATAGATCTTGAGGATATAGGTATTATTATGATTCCTAGATATAAATGGAAAATATGGGACAATAAGTCTAGTGGGTGAGTGTGACCAAAATTAGCACTGTTCTGCCTCTTCCCTCCCCCCCCGGCTCCCCTCGCTCCCTCGCCTCGCAAACAGAGATTAGGAATATCTTTTGCTTTTTTTTCTTTTGGTGGTTTGTTTGTTTGTGTGTTTTTGTTTTTGAATGTTCATTTATGAATATAAGTTAGATTGTGGTAACATCTAGAGAATCAAGTATAAATCCTCTGGAAGGCCCGCTTAAGGGTGCAGGTGTCACCGCTATTGAATGGTCTTTCTAGCAATGAAGATATTTGTAATGGTACCTGTTACATGCTAGGCTTTAAATTTATAATAAACAATAAAACTTGCAGAAGGAAGGGGGAAAAAGAAAGGAGAGAAAAGGAAAGGGAAAACGGAAAACCGTAATAAAAGGAGTAAACTTTATTGGCAGGTAGGTCCAACGGACCACCTAGAACTTGTGATAAAATGGTATTATAATATACGCTACATATGAATAGTTATATTTAGGTGTCTTGTTGTACTGATTAAAACATCATGAATGCCAAAAAAAAAAAAGATACGGAGTAAAAAAGCAGGCATTTAAATTATAGAAACAAGAGGGGACAGAGACTGCTTTACAGGAATACAAGGAAATCAACAAGGCTTGCAAAAGGGCGATTAGACTGTCTAAAATAGAAATTTACTTTTTTTTTTCTTAAGTTATTTTCTCTATAAAAAAGGCGTCTAAGAGGAGATATGATTACCTTATATAAATACATCCAGGGTCAGTATAAAGATTTGTCAAGGGAGCTTTTTGTGCCAAGAGGTTTTCAACTGACAAGAGGACATCCCTTGAGGTTAGAAGTAAAAAGATTCCACCTTAAAGAAAGAAAAGGGTTCTTCACAGTAAGGGTGGTTAATCTTTGGAATTCTCTACCAGAGGAGGTGCTGACAGCAGATTCAATAGATAACTTTAAAAGGGGACTGGATTTATTTCTAATTAAAAAGGGAATTCAGGGTTATCCTGGGTAATGAGAGAGTATTGATCCAGGAAGAAATCAGATCGCCAGTATCATGGGTCAGGAAGGAATGAATTTGTTTTTCCCTTTGAGACGATTGGCTAAGTTTCACTTGGGTTTTTTTTCTGTTTGCCTTCCTCTGGATTAATAAATAAAAATAAATAATTGATTAATAACTAATCTGCATATTGTAGAGGAGATCTTAAAAGGTTGAACTTGATGTACTGAAAGTCTTTTTTCAACCTTAATTACTATGTAACATATGTCTCTTCCCCTCCCCTGTGTCTTTCCCGCCCCTTCCTGTGTCTCTTCCACCTCCCCCTCCCTCCCCTGTGTCTGTCTCTTTCCCCCTCCTCCTTCCTGTGTCTTTCCCCCTATCCCGTCTCTTACCCCTTCTTCCCTCCCGTGTCCCTCTCACCCTCTGTCTCTTTTTCGTCTCTCCCCCCCCCACGTCTCTTTCCCCCCTCCCCTCTGTCGCTTTCTCCCTCTCTGTCCCTTGCGCAGCACGCTTTGCGCCGTGCGGCATGTACGGCAATAGGTTACACACGCTTTAGCAACTATATTAGTGATACCCATTTTGTTAGTTATCTTCTCTTGTTTGGGTATTAAAATGGTACTTGTGTGAAACACTTTGTAAGTAGGTATAGTATCCAAGTGAACATAATTATCCTGTAATCATTACAGGAACGGATTGAAAGATTACGATAAATGTTTAAACATCACAACTATTAATAGAAAGTGTGGGCCTTGGCTCTACCACAGAATAGTAACCAGCACTTCCTCTCCCACTTCAAAACAGATGGGGTTTTGGTTACACTAATTGCCCACTGAGCATCCTCCTCCCTGGGAAAACATTGAAGGGCCAGTGGAACTGCAGACAAAAACAATGTGAGCAGCCATTCGCTATGAATATAATTTTTTTTTTTAAATCTGACTTTTCAAAGATTTTTTGTTTATAAAAAAAACAAAAACATCCATCATGGTTATAACTTTCTGATAGCTGGAAGTCTGAAGTGTGTTTTTACCTTTATGGATGGGGAGCTTGTTTTAGAACTACTCATCAGAAATGTGAATGTCCCTCTCGCATAAACAATGTTTACCTCGGTGTAAGGATGGCTCCAGGGACCACCCATATTCAATTTTAATATTCTACTTAAAGGAAAATACGTTTGCTGGATTACGAGTGCATCTGATAGAGGAGAATTAATAGTGTATGAAAACATTGTGTTCGCATGAAAAATACAAAAAAAATGGGGAGAACTCATAGACTTATTTACGCAAATTACAACCAGTGGCTTGAGACCCGAGATTGAAACATGTCTTTTGGGAATGACACATTATGATTTGTCTAGGGAACAGAATGAACTCTGGCAATTTTGGACCTTAGCTGCTAAAACTTGCATTGCCAAAAATTGGAAAACTTCTGTACTGTCAGTCAAAGAAGTTGTAAAGAAGATAAATTATATAATGATAAATGAGAGAATAGCGAATTCATTGCAGAATACAATGCCCAGGTTCACTAACACGTGGACTCCGTGGTTGGTGTCCAAATATAGTACACAGATCTAGATAGAGATGGGATAGAAGAGTATGGGATGTTGGAGGATGGTGGCGGCTGGAGAGGATGGCTGGTTCGCATCTGGATGGAGGCTTTTGGAGTGATGAAGAAGGAGTTTGCAGGTACTGATTATGTTATGATTAGTAACACAAGTAAACATAAGCTGAGGAGGTCTAATGATGACTAAATATTTTGTAAAATAGTTAAAAGCAAGCATACTTAAGAATGCAGGTTGACAATCAAAAAGAGAAAAAATGTTAGGACGTTTTATTACATCATTGAATAGAGAGTCATATGGATTCCGGATCTCAGGTGGTCCCAATCAATATGGTGGGGAGCTGAGAGCCGGCGTCTTATGTTTATTTTTATATGCTTCATCCACACCATTCTATTAAAGGCTCTGGACATTTATCAGACCATGAAGATCTCATAGGCTGAGAAGGATAGAATGTTTAGTTTTTTTTTTTTTTTGCATTTCTCAGACCTGCTCTTCTTTTTATTTGTATTTTTTTTTTGTGCTTATGTCTTGCTATTTGCATGATTGACTTTTCTATTCTTTGTTATATTATATTGTTGTATAAAAATTGACTCGTCCTAAATAAAAATTAATTATTAAAAAAAAAAAAAAAATACAAAAAAAAAAACATTTAAACCCTTATCCTGAAGTTAGCAAAATGTCTTGTAATTTCTGACAGTTGAAAATCAGTGTTAACACCCTCTCCAAACACAGGCTAAATTGACATAGAATTAAAAAAAAATGTTGGCCAATCAGGAGAAAGCACTGCAGATGATACATTTTAATAAACCTCTGGGGTTCCTGTTTGTGGTGCAAAGCAGCCTGGGTTATGTAGTGTGTATGTGGTGAAGGGCTTGGGCTGCACAAACAGAGCAGACTGCAGCAGGAAGCACATCTCAGCAGTGACTTCAGGGCTGATCAGTGTTCTCCTATTGGCCGAGGAAGGCACAGAAGGTGTGCGTGGAGTTAAAAATTGCTCCCCTAATACTCAGTGCTGATTGGGTGGGGATCAGGGGGCTTATGTACACACTCCTGGGGGTGTCAACATAATTATTAGAGGGCTTTTTAAATTTTATTTTTTATTATCTTTTATGAAATGTGCTGCATACATAAATTATGCTTTTTGCATAAAAAGTGCAAAAATCTAACAACTCAGGAAACTTGGATATGCCTTTAAAATATACAATTATGCCTTTTCCCTGCCTAATTATGCTTGGCAGATTCAGACTTTGTAAAAATAATTTTTGCATTGTACAATGGTGGTTCTTTAATTAAGCAAGGTATGAGTTGCTTTCTTTTTTAAATGTGTGTTTAATGATAAAGTACAGTTATAACCCCTATCACAGGGCCCTCTTCTGTTAGGCCAAGGCTGCTGGAAAGTAATTTGTTCATGCACCCACCATAGTTTGTATCCATCTTAGTAGCCATTTCCACTATAGGATAGGGCTAAAAGTGTACAGCGAGTGAGTGGCAAGAGCCAATGGCTCAAAGAGTACATTTGTTGCCACATTGCTGTGGAATAGGGTTCTGTGGCTAAGTAGTGCAAAGTTCTTCACATGGGGCCAAGCTCAGACGTTCCTCTTGGTGTTGATGAGAAGATCACGCTGCAATCCTGACTCCTTTGTTGCTCCTGCCCTCCCAGTGGGGGCATCTGTGATCAGCGTCAATTTGTTGAACACACCTCGGCCAAAGTAATCTGCCACCACGCTAAATCCGTCACTGGAGCACTTCAGCTTAAAGGGAAGTGGAAAGATGGTTAGTACGCAGGTATTTGTTTTACAACCTACAGCTTGAGAAAATGCACTAAACACAAGAACTTATAAAGTGCTGTTTGTGTAGTGGGACACATTAGAAAACTGAGTTTCTGTATATTTTATAAAATCTTGTTAAACTATCAATGCAGTCCTATATTTACAATATGCTCTTTTGAAGAACTGAAAACTTGATGGTTGTAACTTTCTGAAAACATTTCTGCTCATTATCACATACAGTTCTGTAAAAGACCACTACCGTAAAAAAAATAAAAAATCTTGTTTGTCAAAAATATACTAGATTAATAATAATAATAGTGTAAACCATGGCCAGACATTTTTGAAGACTTGTTTTTTTGAGTACAGGAATCCATTTTGTGTTTGTTGAATAACATGAGAGCTGGATAATGGAGTGTGTTTGCAGATATCAATGAGGGAGTAAGGAACAGGCAGACATGTAGAGCCCTGTTTGATTGGAGCAAATTAAAATTGACACTACACTCCTTCCCCCTCACTGGCCCATAACCAAACACCTGATATCATTTAAAGGAACCACAGCTCTCCAGAAATCTATACACCTGTCTCACACACCTCCATCAATGTTCACAAATCCCTTGAGCGTCCTGCCGATGCATAAAAAAAAAAAAAATTCCCCCCAAATAATAATTATATTACCTTATTGCAAGACTAAGTGTCTATTTACTCATTTGACAACCTACTGGTTCAGCAGGGGAGCGTAAACATGGTCCTTTCCTAGTCCAGGGGTTGCGGACATAGGTTAGGAAGCAGTGACAGTTCAAGTCACCTTGTGAGGACTAAAGTCTTTGTACTATGTGGTAAACTTCTTGATATCAGTTCTTTGCTGCATTCAGTAGTCTCTTCCCATTTACCAGAAGGATATGATCTCAAGATATTCCAAAAATATATAAAGCACTACCATATATCTAATTAGCCACATTGCATGTAGACTTACCATGTGATCTTAAATAAAATGTAATAGTGTATCCAGTGTTGTCAACTTTAAGAAAGAGAACATTTTTTAACCTAATATGTATATTACCTTCCCAAGGCACATAAATCTAAGCTTCATAAGAGTCTATAGTTTATTAGTTCATTTAGTTTTAAATCATCATAGACATAAGACAGGAAAGTCCTGCATTATCTGCAAATGTGTTTCATTAACTTGTCAGTTTTCCCCTCAAGCATGATTCCACCTATTTTGCCCTTTTAGGGGCCAGTCCAGGTTTTGGTTTAAAACAGAGCATGCTGAGTAAAGAGAGTGAGACTGCAACACATGTTGTAATTGGCACTGCCATGCAATGTAACTGGGAGAGTGAGAGTGTGAGAGAGTGAGTGTGAGAGAGAGAGAGAGAGTGCGTGTGGAACAGGGGCAGAGCCAATGTCATCATAGCACAACCTGATTCTAAGCGCAATAATGGTCCAGCCTGATGCACAGAGAAAAGCAGTTCTGCTTAGGGGGATCATGGACAATTTAAAAAGTGATAATAAAAATGTAACTTTTTTTTAGTCTGCATACTGTTTTTAATGGTCTCTGCCCAACCCACAAGCATAGGAGTTTTACTTTTAACTGCATTACAGTGGCCCTTTAAGTAAGCTTTGTAAATCCAAACCTGGTGCTGGAAGTGGTCATAGAGGTCCTTCTTCTCCTCCTGGGCACGGATCATATCCAGCACCTTGCGATTTTCAGGTAGACAGGTGGGACAGTCAGAGTCACTCTCTGCATAGCTTTCAAAGCAATGTTGATGGAAAGAGTGACCACACAGGAAGTGCACAGAAGGTAGCTCCAGACCACTGCTACAGATACTACACTTGGTCTTCTGGAAGATCTTAGGGCTGACAATGACAGGATATAAATGCAGTTATTTATGTACATTTATATTGTGTACATTTTGACAAAGATCATACTGTAGTGTCTAAGTGCCTAAGGTGTGTGGGTAAATTAGTTAGCCATAAAAGCCTTTCACAGCCAACTACGGATAACAGTGGCAGAAGGTTAAGTCATTGAAATAAAAACATTTTTTAGAGAATATCTAACTTTGAAGCTTATGAATAGAGATATCCACTTTAGGTGCTACATCACTTCCTGAGAGCTAGATTATGAGGCTGTCTTTTCATCAATCAGTGGCAGGTGGCAACAGGGAGAGGACAAGACGCTTTGATAGATAATTGAACCTGAAAGAAATTAACACCACACCTGTTGTGATGAAATACAAAGATCCTTACATTTTTTGTGTATATATATATATATATATATATATATATATATATATACACACACACACACACACACATATACAGAGCATATATCACTTTTGTAGCATTTGATATTTTGCTAGATGTAAGCTTTTTTTTTTTTTTTATTCAACTGATATGAGTATATCAAAAATACCCCCACTGAAAGTGCTTAGCACTCAATCATCATAAACACATATAGGGAGAAAAGTGGGGGATTGTGAATATTTTCTAATTTACACTTTATTTACACTTAAGACAAGGGCGCCGTTATCTTAAGTGTAAATTAGAAAATATTCATAATCCCCCACTTTTCTCCCTATATGTTTAGATGTAAGCTTTGAAGCAGTAATTTTCCATTGCAGGCCGTGAGGTATGAAACAGTTAATTGTGCCTTTTACTTAAATTCATTGTTTTTTTCTCTATAAAAGTGTAAACAGTCCTTGACACTGTTCCCTGTGAACAAGGCCAGCTTCTTTTTACCCAAAACATTTTTTTCTGGAAACCAAACCCAAGGATGTTGGTGAAAAACAACACTTGCCCTATGTGCAGAGATAACAAGTAAGATTTTTTTTTGCGCATCTAGTGTGATGTACCAGGCATGACCGACACATGCAAACTTCATTTTATTGGATTTCATAATTTAAATAATAGTTTATTGGCTGTTGGTGGGAATGTGTCATTTTTCTAGAAGGTAGAATGGTTCATACCATGTTCATTATGTAAAATCACTATAAAAAGCTATGTTGTTTATGTTCATTCAATCAGCAGCATAAATGTTTCTCTGTTGCTGACCCACGCTTGTGCAATAAAATCTGATAAGAAAATAATCTGAGGCCTCTGTTTTTTGGTATCATGACTGGGTGTCGGAATAAAATGTGGTTGGTGGTGATGATTTTTGCTACAACACACCCCTTCACCATCACAGGCCCATTAGCAGGCTGCTTGTATTATTCGTTGCAAGCACTACTCTCCAGCAATATAAAGACACCCCCAGAACTTCTACCAAAGTATCATGGATGCTTTTAGGAAAAAAATGTAATTGTACATTTGACCCTTAAGATATAGTAATATATGGGCACCTTTGGTTGTGTGGATTTGACTAAAATTATAAATACGTACTAACATTTACTCCCAGGCACCACCTCACCTCACAACTATCGCTCGTTATTCACAGACAGTAGAAAAAAAAACTATATATAACCTATAACAAGCAAGCTGTAGCAATATGTTAACCCATTAAATGTGTCATACACATGATATTTTAGCTGGCGTTCCAGTTCACCAGGAATGGAAGTGGAGAAAGCCAATTCACTTCAGGCAAATACGATTCATTTTTAATTTATTTTATCACAGATCTCTCAGCAGATATGCGTGTCGTGCACAAATGATGGACTATATGGTACTGGTCCTTTATAGTGAAGTCTCATATTTATAACCAGCTCTTTTTTGAACAACTTAACTTGTTGATGGGAAAATACTATTTAAAAAGTAAAGAGGAATTCACCAATAGTGCTCTACATCAGATAAATGAAAACGCTTTATTTTTAAAAATGATGTATATTCCACTGTGTAATAAGTGTTTTTATATCACCCAGTTGATACCCAAACTGTAGCAGGGTTGAGTTTCTTTCACTCCGTAGGCCCTGCAAGGACAATACCCTGCACATGGTAATAAACTCTCCTTGTTGCAATAAAAAATGTACGCTTATCCCTTATTTTTAAATCATAAATTGTAAAGAGTAAAAAAAAAAAAAGAAAAAGAAAATTAAAATGTATTACTGCAACAGGATAAAAGAATACAGAGGTAGCTAGTAATATATGGTGCTTAGAGGACCTGGGAGTATATTCTATTAAAGGGATAAATAAGTTTTCCAGTTTTTTATATTAAAATAAACTATTAAACTAAGTGTTTGCATATCTAAACATAATTTTATTAACAAGTGCTTAAGAGCTCTGTTTTCAAGTATGCAAACCTTCCAAACAGTGCCTGCAAAGGCCTCCCCTCCCCCTCCCTATCTTTGGCCTCCTTTGCATGTACCAAAGAGAATAGCTCCTAGTCCTTCTCCCTAAAGTGACACTACATTTTTTACCTATTGCTCAGTCTTTAAGAAAAGAAAAAAAATCATAAGTCAGAAAAACAAGCACACTTTCTAATGGGCACACAACTACTACATAGGTCTCCCAAAGCAGATTCATATGTATAAGTGCAATTAAAAGTATAAGCTTTATGGTGTCCCATTAAAATATACCAGCTAAAAAGACAAACATTAAAAATAATAATACAATTAATATTAATAATAAAATTATACCTGCCTTACTAACAAAACTTAAACCCACCAGCAACAAGGCTAATGTGGAGGGATTTTTTTTTAAAATCAATACTCCATTTATCAGCAATAACATGAGTGAAAAATCACCATATGCATACACTGCAAAGGTCAAATTACCATAAACCCAACATATGAAAGAATCATATCTACATAATGAAATTGGGTGAATTTGAATTAAAAAGGAATGAAATGCCCATGTACATGACTTAAAAAAGCTCCCTCTCCCACTTACATCTTTTACGTCCACTTCCTATTGCTGTTAAATTTAAAGACAGAGACAATTATCAAACACTTACACAGTAGAATCCCGGTTATCCGGCACCCAACTAACCGGGACTTTCAAGGAACCGGCATCAATTTCCCATTTTCAAAAAACTACTGCTAAACCGGCATAACCGGCACTATCCGGCTGTTCGAGACCAAAAAAAAAAAAGCCAACTTTTTTTTCTAATTGTTGTTTTGGATCCTGAATGGCCCAGTTTAGGTGCGAATGCCTTTTTAGCAGTATTTTGAGGGGATTTGGGGGGTTTAACCCTTAAATTCGAGGACTCACGATTAACCGGCAATTACAGTTATCTGGGAACAGTGAGTCCCCATGGGTGACGGATAATGGGGGTTTTAATGTATTCAAATTTATCTGGCGGAATAAACCTTCCAGAATAGCCAGATCTACGAAGCACTAACACAAGTCTAAAAGGGGATTATCCTGCCCCAACTTTAAGATTACTACAGGGCTTCCCAATTAGCTTTTACTCCTCAAGCCCAGCCGTTAGATCACAAACCAATTTGGGTGTCAATGGAAAATTTACTTGTGTCTCCTTACATTGGGGATACAATTATCTAGCTCCCTAAGTCTACTGCTACTCTACCACTGAACACTAGCTCACTAACTAAATTCAAAATGAAACAGTGGAGCGACACATTAAGATCTTACTTCTCTCATTTAACCCCCATTTTACCCCACCCACAATTCCCACTGGGAAAATAGACAGGAGCTTTACTTGGTGGAAAATAAACTCACCAGAGTACACTCTTGTATTTTGGATGAGGGATCATTAACTTGCGAAACTTTAAGGGACAAATTTGACCGTCCACTCTAGGAACACTTTAGCTTTTGCCAGATAAAACATTACATATATATCAATTAGCACGAGGATACATGGTTCTAAAGTATCGGTTAGAAAAACCCTCTGACTAAGAGGACTTCTAGGCATGATTTGTGGATTTCTTTAATACTCCTTCAGAGGGCTACAGATACAAATGCATGATTTCTTGGGAAAAGGGTCTAAATCAGTGGTAGTCAATCTGGTCACTACCGCCCACTAGTGGGTAATTTAAACTTTCATGGTGGGCGGCAGGTTAATTGTTAGGTGGCGTCGCTGACGAGTAACATCACATGCCGGAGACCCGCAGCACCACACATACAGTATCTCACAAAAGTGAGTACACCCTTTCACATTTTTGTAAATATTTTATTATATCTTTTCATGTGACAACACTGAAGAAATGACGATCTGCTACAATGTAAAGTTCTGTGAGATACTGTATATATATATATATATATATATATATATATATATATATATATATATTATTACAAATAAGGAATAGTACATTGGTGATTCCACTTGAATGTCTAAAAATAAGTTTATAAAAACTTATTTCCTGCTCAAATTTCTCAGAAACACAGTATATGCACTGCAATCTGGGAAAACTGGGCACCATCACTGTCAATCCAAACAATTTTAAACATGGCTGCTTTAAAGCATATGCTTACTGTATTTCACAGTTTTAGACATAGCAACGGATGGATTTTTCACAAACCAGGTCACTTAACCACATACAGTACTGTTTCACGGTTACTGTCGATCCTCAGTATGGTGTGAGTGCCTGGTTTGTGTGTTGATTGTTGTAAAGAGTAATTCTATACAGCAATTATTTCACATATGTTGGGCTAAGAGTGATAGAAGCCCTCCACCGTACAAAGTACAGTAGTACAAATAAGCATTTATCAACTTATTTTTAGACATTCAAGTGGAATCACTAATGTACTATTCCTTATTTGTACTACTGTACTTTGTACGGTGGAGGGCTTCTATCACTCTTAGCCCACCATATGTGAAATAATTGCTGTATATATATAAATATATATATATATATATATATATATATATATATATATATAATATATAGAGAGATTTGAGTATTATCTTCATTTTTTGTATCTATTGCGCAGTCTACGTTGAAGTGGAGCTCCACTCTTATATTGTTATAAACCCCCCTACCCCCCAGTCCTTCTCAGTCATTTTATGGGAAGCTCCTTTCCCGGATGGTTCTCCAGACCACATCTGCATGTTGGTCCTCCTCACTCATTAGCTGTGGATCACAATTCCCAGATAGTCCTCCTACCTTACCTGGTGCGAAGATCTTGGATCTCCTGTCGGATGCGGGCCGTTTCCTCTCTATACTGTTGCACTTTCCTTTCGTCCTCCTCTGCCTGCTGGCTCAGTTTCTGCATCTTGCTGATCAAATATTCCCGAATCACTGATAGAGTTGCAGTGGAGTTATGAGCCAATGTTTGGACAACTGCAATGGGAGAAGCTTATGTTGCAATAAGGCATTGTATAGTTATGATACTGTGAATCTCTACATCAATAATAAGCATAGTAAGGCATCTGTTGGATGCTGCAATATTAAGCAAATAGTGATATGTCATGCATGGTCTGCAAGCTTCTGACTTATAACCACACCATGATCAGCTGTATCTGTCACAGAGACACAATAACCATTACCAAGTTGCAAGATAACCACATAATGAGGATCTCACACCATTGGCATAAATCTAAGAACAGCTGGAGCTTTACAGGTACTTGTCATAGGATCCTGATCAGCAATACAGAACAATCTCTTGTTCTACTACATTTCAGTCTGAAAAAAAATGTTCTCCTCCAGTTAGTGTAGCATAATATCCTGGGGAAAAAAGTAAGAAATCTGACCTAGCAGTGGTGGCATGAGATTCCTGCTCTCGATGTGTCCTAGGACAGTGGCTATGTGCTCTTTGCAATCCTCCTCTTTACGTGCAAAGTAACTTAGTGCTTGCTCCCACAGGCAACCTTCTTGCTCCCCGTATCGCTCACAGGCTTCGATTACTTTCTGATACTGATCATTCTGCATGTGGTAATGCATGATCTGCTGGAACCTATGGAATGAGAACCAAGAGATGAATATAAAGCTTGTTTGTATAGTACACAGCTCACAGCTTGTCCTGCTTGTAGACACAGCACATTCACAGTCTGTCTTGCTGATACAAAACTCCTTCTCACAGCTTGTCATGCTGGCAGATACAGCTCACCCACTTACAACACACAGATACAACTCACACACATATAGCTCATGCCCTTACAATCTGCCTCACTCATACAGATACAGCTCATGCACTTATATTCTGCCCTGCTCATACACTTACAGTGCCTTGCAAAAGTATTCACCTCACAACCTGGAATTAACGTGGATTGTTTGAGGATTTGCATCATTTAATTTACAGAACATGCCCACAACTGTGAAGATGTTTTTTTTTTTGTTATTGTGAAACATCAAATAGGACAAAATAACAGAAAAAGTCAATGTGCATAACTATTCACCCCCCTAAAGTCAATACTTTGTAGAGCCACCTTTTGCGGCAATCACAGCCCCAAGTCGCTTTGGATAAGTCTCTATGAGCTTGTCACATCTTACCACTGGGATTTTTGCCCAATACTCATTGCAAAACTGCTCCAGCTCCTTGAAGTTGGATGGTTTGCGCTTGTAAACAGCAATATTTAAGTCTGACCACAGATTTTCTATTGGATTGAGGTTGGGGCTTTGACTAGGCCATTACAGCACTTTTACATGTTTCCCCTTAAACCACTCAAGTGTTGCTTTAGCAGTGTGTTTGGAGTCATTGTCTTGCTGGAAGGTGAACCTCCGTCCTAGCCTCAAATCACGCACAGAGTGGTACAGGTTTTGCTCGAGAATATCCCTGTATTTAGCACCATCCATCTTTCCCTCAACTCTAACCAGTTTCCCAGTCCCGGCTGCTGAAAAACATGTTTCATTGTGGGGATTGTGTTCTTTGGGTGATGTGATGTGTTGGGTTTGCGCCAGACATAGCGTTTTCTTTGATGGCCGAAAAGTTAAATTTTAGTCTCATCAGACCAGAGCACCTTCCTCCATAAACTTTGGGAGTCTCACACATGCCTTTTCGCAAAATCAAAACGTGCCATTTTGTTTTTTGCTAAAGTCCAACTCTATGGAGCGTACGGCTTATTGTCGTCCTACGTACAGATACTCCAGTCTCTGCTGTGGAACTCTGCAGCTCCTCCAGGGTTACCTTAGGTCTCTGTGCTGCCTCTCTGATTAATGCCCTCCTTGCCCGGTCCGTGAGTTTTGGTGGGCGGCCATCTCTTGTGCCATGTTCTCTCCATTTGGATATGATAGATTTGATGGTGCTCCTGGGGATCATCAAAGATTTGGATATTTTTTTTATAACCTAACCCTGACTTGTACTTCTCAACAACATTGTCCCTTACTTGTTTGGAGAGTTCCTTGGTCTTCATGGCAGTGTTTGGTTATTGGTGCCTCTTGCTTAGGTGTTGCAGGCTCTGGGGCCTTTCAAAAAAGGTGTGTATATGTAATGACAGATCATGTAACACTTAGACTGCACACAGGTGGACATCATTTCACTAATTATGTGACTTCTGATGGTAATTGGTTGCACCAGAGTTTCTTATGGGCTTCATAACAAAAGGGGTGAATACATACGCACATGCCAATTTTCTGTTTTCTTTTTCTAAAAAAAAAAGTTTTATATTTTTCTCATTTCACTTCACCAACTTAGACTATTGTGTTCTGATCCATCACATAAAATTCAGACTAAAAAGTCAAGGGGTTGAATACTTTTGCAAGGCACTGTATATTCTGCCCCGCTCATACAGGTACAGCTCACACACTTATATTCTGCCCCGCTCATACAGATACACCTCACACACTTATATTCTGCCCCGCTCATACAGATACAGCTCACACACTTATATTCTGCCCGCTCATACACATACACCTCACACACTTATATTCTGCCCCGCTCATACAGATACAGCTCACACACTTATATTCTGCCCGCTCATACACATACAGCTCACACACTTATATTCTGCCCCGCTCATACAGATACAGCTCACGCACTTATATTCTGCCCCGCTCATACAGATACAGCTCACACACTTATATTCTGCCCCGCTCATACAGATACAGCTCACACACTTATATTCTGCCCCGCTCATACAGATACAGCTCACACACTTATATTCTGCCCCGCTCATACAGATACAGCTCACACACTTATATTCTGCCCTGCTCATACAGATACAGCTCACACACTTATATTCTGCCCCGCTCATACAGAAACAGCTCATACACTTATATTCTGCCCTGCTCATACAGAAACAGCTCATACACTTATATTCTGCCCCGCTCATACACATACAGCTCACACACTTATATTCTGCCCCGCTCATACACATACAGCTCACACACTTATATTCTGCCCCGCTCATACAGATACAGCTCACACACTTATATTCTGCCTCACTCATACAGATACACCTCACACACTTATATTCTGCCTCACTCATACAGATACACCTCACACACTTATATTCTGCCCCGCTCATACAGATACAGCTCACACACTTATATTCTGCCCCGCTCATACAGATACAGCTCACACACTTATATTCTGCCCCGCTCATACACATACAGCTCACACACTTATATTCTGCCCCGCTCATACAGATACAGCTCACACACTTATATTCTGCCCCGCTCATACACATACAGGTCACACACTTATATTCTGCCCCGCTCATACAGATACAGCTCACACACTTATATTCTGCCCCGCTCATACACATACAGGTCACACACTTATATTCTGCCCCGCTCATACAGATACAGCTCACACACTTATATTCTGCCCCGCTCATACAGATACAGCTCACACACTTATATTCTGCCCCGCTCATACAGATACAGCTCACACACTTATATTCTACCCAGCTCATACAGATACAGGTCACACACTTATATTCTGCCCCGCTCATACACATACAGCTCACACACTTACAATTTGCCCTGCTCATACAGATACAGCTCATGCACTTATATTCTGCCCCGCTCATACAGATACAGGTCACACACTTATATTCTGCCCCGCTCATACAGATACAGCTCACACACTTATATTCTACCCCGCTCATACAGATACAGCTCACGCACTTATATTCTGCCCCGCTCATACAGATACAGCTCACACACTTATATTCTGCCCCGCTCATACAGATACACCTCACACACTTATATTCTGCCCCGCTCATACAGATACAGCTCACACACTTATATTCTGCCCTGATCATACAGATACAGCTCACACACTTATATTCTGCCCTGCTCATACAGATACAGCTCACACACTTATATTCTGCCCTGATCATACAGATACAGCTCACGCACTTATATTCTGCCCCGCTCATACAGATACAGCTCACACACTTATATTCTGCCCTGATCATACAGATACAGCTCACACACTTATATTCTGCCCCGCTCATACACATACAGCTCACACACTTATATTCTGCCCCGCTCATACAGATACAGCTCACACACTTATATTCTGCCCTGCTCATACAGATACAGCTCACACACTTATATTCTGCCCTGATCATACAGATACAGCTCACACACTTATATTCTGCCCTGCTCATACACATACAGCTCACACACTTATATTCTGCCCCGCTCATACAGATACAGCTCACACACTTATATTCTGCCCCGCTCATACAGATACAGCTCATGCACTTATATTCTGCCCCGCTCATACACATACAGCTCACACACTTATATTCTGCCCCGCTCATGCAGACACAGCTCACCCACTTACAATTTGCCCTGCTCATACAGATACAGCTCACACACTTATATTCTGCCCCGCTCATGCAGACACAGCTCACCCACTTATATTCTGCCCCGCTCATGCAGACACAGCTCACACACTTACAATTTGCCCCGCTCATACAGATACAGCTCACACACTTACAATTTGCCCTGCTCATACACATACAGCTCACACACTTATATTCTGCCCTGCTCATACAGATACAGCTCACACACTTATATTCTGCCCTGCTCATACACATACAGCTCACACACTTATATTCTGCCCTGCTCATACAGATACAGCTCACACACTTATATTCTGCCCTGCTCATACAGATACAGCTCACACACTTATATTCTGCCCTGATCATACAGATACAGCTCACACACTTATATTCTGCCCTGCTCATACAGATACAGCTCACACACTTATATTCTGCCCCGCTCATACAGATACAGCTCACACACTTATATTCTGCCCCGCTCATACAGATACAGCTCATGCACTTATATTCTGCCCCGCTCATACACATACAGCTCACACACTTATATTCTGCCCCGCTCATGCAGACACAGCTCACCCACTTACAATTTGCCCTGCTCATACAGATACAGCTCACACACTTATATTCTGCCCTGCTCATACAGATACAGCTCACACACTTATATTCTGCCCCGCTCATGCAGACACAGCTCACCCACTTATATTCTGCCCCGCTCATGCAGACACAGCTCACACACTTACAATTTGCCCCGCTCATACAGATACAGCTCACACACTTACAATTTGCCCTGCTCATACAGATACAGCTCACACACTTATATTCTGCCCCGCTCATACAGATACAGCTCACCCACTTACAATTTGCCCCGCTCATACAGATACAGCTCAACCACTTACAATTTGCCCTGCTCATACACATACAGCTCACACACTTATATTCTGCCCTGCTCATACAGATACAGCTCACACACTTATATTCTGCCCGCTCATACAGATACAGCTCACACACTTATATTCTGCCCGCTCATACAGATACAGCTCACCTACTTACAATTTGCCCTGCTCATACACATACAGCTCACACACTTATATTCTGCCCTGCTCATACAGATACAGCTCACACACTTATATTCTGCCCTGCTCATACAGATACAGCTCACACACTTATATTCTGCCCCGCTCATACAGATACAGCTCACACACTTACAATTTGCCCTGCTCATACAGATACAGCTCACACACTTATATTCTGCCCCGCTCATACAGATACAGCTCACCCACTTACAATTTGCCCCGCTCATACAGATACAGCTCAACCACTTACAATTTGCCCTGCTCATACACATACAGCTCACACACTTATATTCTGCCCTGCTCATACAGATACAGCTCACACACTTATATTCTGCCCGCTCATACAGATACAGCTCACACACTTATATTCTGCCCGCTCATACAGATACAGCTCACCTACTTACAATTTGCCCTGCTCATACACATACAGCTCACACACTTATATTCTGCCCTGCTCATACAGATACAGCTCACACACTTATATTCTGCCCTGCTCATACAGATACAGCTCACACACTTATATTCTGCCCCGCTCATACAGATACAGCTCACACACTTACAATTTGCCCTGCTCATACAGATACAAAACTCCATTTTGGAAGTTGTGCATCTGGCACAGAACCAACGCCTTATCGAACACGTTTTTAAATCGTCCACTCTTCAGCAATGAGATGGCATCATCATGGAGCTGCTTCTTCACCTATAAAAGGGTTAGTGCCAAGTGTGTTATTAGCCCCAATAATTAAAAAAAATACTTATTCACAGTAATTAAATATCAACAAATATGTTATCGTTTGCTATGTGCACACTGTTTGCTAGGATACACAAAATTTTATAAAACTAACTAGCCAGACATATTATTTAGACAGAGGATATTCATTGTCCTAGAATTCTTCACCTGATTATTATATATTTAATGTGGAGAACCATTTTTTTCCCCCTAACAAGGTAAGTCATTTGGCAGGGATTTCCGATGCAGATAAGATCTCTATTCAGCAATACTGAATGGCTGCCACAATGCTAGAATATTGCTAAAAAGGATAACTGGAGGTGCAGGTCACAGAAGGATAACTTTGCCTTGGGAGTTAAAATGGCATATTCTCTGAGTCCTTTAACTTTGTACTTTCTAGACTCTGTAATAGGTTGCCCTCCAAATAATCCAGAATCATAAGAAATCACATGGAAAAGCCATTAATAACTGTCTTGATGTAATGTCCAGACTCAATATTAATACCAAATAGAGGTTACTTTGGTCTGGACTGATTTATACTGTATTCTCCATCCCTGCCGACATTTAGTAGTCTGCTTTATAGTGCTCCATGAGGTCCCATCATAACATATTCATACCATGACCCAAAAAGACCTGGGCTCACTATAACTGGCAGATTTTATTCTATTTGTCTTTTATGTTTGCCACATTCTCTCTGTTCACAAGTCACTCATTAGTATGTCACTCTTCGTATCGCCTGGACTTACCTGCGGGTCTTCCTCATGTGCCCAGTTCTGCAGACGCAGCTCCAGCAGTGTGTCATAGACTCCCTGGGGGGAATCACTTTGTACTCGAATCATGTGCTCCAAAAAGGTCTTCAACTCACAGGGGTTGTTGGCGAATATTGGGATGAATTCCTCAGGGTTGGACTGGGGAATGAGAGAGATGACAATGAGGAGTGTAATAACCCAGGGTGGGGCGGAGGAAACAGCCAAGAGGAGCAGAGAGGGATTAGAAATAAGAATGACAGAGAGCAAAAAGGGATCTGTTTGCAGAGGAGGTGGTTAGGGTACAGCTAGAGAACATAGTCCACATTACTAGAACGGTGTGTAAATGAATGAACATGTTTGATGCAAGAGCGACACTCACCCGACTCCTCTCCCCATGCTGGGGAAAGCTGGTACACAGGTCA
This sequence comes from Discoglossus pictus, assembly GCA_027410445.1. Classification (NCBI taxonomy): domain Eukaryota; kingdom Metazoa; phylum Chordata; class Amphibia; order Anura; family Alytidae; genus Discoglossus; species Discoglossus pictus. The sequence continues at coordinate 128,901,113 of CM050169.1, read as the reverse complement.
TTCAGTAGCTGGGTGGTCTCATTAGGGACATGGTACATGAGCGTTTTGCCGTAGCGTTTCATATTGCTCTCTGCCTGCGGGAAGGGAAGGCGTCCAATATATCTCAGGGCTTCCTGGAAATTCTGTAGGGAAAGGAATAGAGAGAGAGTGAGCAGATATAATCTGTCGCTACCCCATACCAGAATGGTAGTATAGGTCTTTTAAAGGCTTGTTTAACATGCAAAATAGCATTTAGCGTGTAGACATAGAAACACACACATATACAATATAAAAGATCGAAACCGTACTATCTGTGGGTAGGTTACCTATCTCATGTATATTCATCCTGTGCTATGCTCAAAAGTTGTGTTAAAACAGCAGGCATATACTATAAAGTAGCCTTTTTAACATAATGATTAAATTAAAGAGAGAAACAAATTGTAAACTCATATGCATGTCGCTACAGTGTATTTCTTGGGATTCTAAAAACTGGTTTTCAAACATGAATATGTACCCACAAATGTAATATTTTGCTTACAGTACTCTGTAAACTAGAAGACTTCTCTTTTGCCCACCATAAGCTAAATGAACTTGTACATGCATACACAAAAGCACACTAATTACATACCTTATTAACCAAAAGATATTTCAATGAGAGGATGAGTATATTTTGAGGTAATGTCAAGAGGAGAGGGTTACCTTAATATCCTCAAGCTGTATCTTCAGGTACCACTCGTGGTGTGCATGCTTCTCAGCCAGGTACAAGGCATGTGAGTGGTAGCTAGCCTGTCTTAGCACCTTAATGGCAATTTCCACATCAAAGTGAACCTCTCCCTCACTGGCCTGAAGAGTACACAAGTCAAACAATAACTTTACGAACAGAAAGAGGTGTAAAAGACATACTTCTATGATGAAAGCCACATACAAATTGCATGTATTTACACATTTACACAAAAAAAATCTTCTAAGTTTGTCCTAAAAAGGAAGCCGTTAACTTGTACCTATCTTCTATTTATTTAATTGTAGAAAAACAAAACTACCACACAGCCTTGTGAATAGCTGTACCTACAGTACAAATGCAAACTAGAATCCAAAATAATATTAAAAAGTGTGGATATTTGAATGCTGCCATCTATGGATTAGGAAATGAAACTTACCGCACATAAGAAAATAAAATTGTATATTCTACTAATCCACAATGGCAGCATCCCAAAGCGGAGACTTATCATAGAAAAATAAAATTAGAATGAGACATAAAATAAACAAAGTAAATCAAGTTTTTCTCAGCTGGTGAATACTGCCATTGTGTATTAAGAGTTTTTCCCTTCCAAATATTCATGTGAATACAGCATTGCAGAGAGTTTCCTCTTGAATATTGTACTGTGTTCAGAATACTTAATTATTTTAAAAAAAGTTCAATCCCTCCAAGATTTTTATCTATATCATATTTTTATTATGTAAACTAAGCTATTTTACGGCCAGAATTATTGTGGCTCCTACACCCCTTCTGGGAGGGATGAAGTCACCAAAAGGAGATGTTAAATGGATTTGGTATACTGCTTCCAAGTATGAATGTATAGAATGTCCAATCATTTAATCAACCAAAAATACAGCAAAAGAAAACAAAACATCAGAAAAGTCACTTACCTTAATGAATTCCTCCAGACGGGCACTGTCCTTCAGTTTGGTGTAGCAGTTTAGGAGAAGTGTTGTGTGGTCAGCATTTGCCAGAGATTGTCGATGTAGAGCCTGGAGATAGGCTGTCAAATTATGTATACGTTGGGCATCCAGAAACTTACGAATAACATAGGAGGGCTCCAATTTCCCTATTGTTCTATAATGACAGGAGTGTAAGTGGGGGAAGTGACGGTAAGAGAGTCAGGAATATGTTTATAAGGTGTGGCCACAGGGATGAAGTGACAAACAGGAGGGATTACAAATAGGGGGGGGTGCAAATGGTGCAGATTAGCAATGTCCATGATTTATGTTGAGGTCATGGGATGAATGAGGAGAAGGGGATCAACAATTTACTATAATGGGGTGGGAATAAAATCTAACCTTTATAGAACCTTAAAATTGGACACCTAATTCCAATTTAAAAAAAGGGGTTTTATAACCATATAAAACTAACATCAGTAGCATCACAACACAGAAAGGTATTCACCCCCTTCTTAAATTATGCCAACAGGGATAGTCTTGAGTTGTTCCTATCGCAAATAGGAATCTAACTACCGGCAGTCTTGAGTTGTGTTGGATGCCAGCCTCATTAACAGTCCCTACAGGTTGAAATAGCGCAGAATAAGGTCTGATCAACAGATGACCTCAAACAGTTCTGACAAAATGCGCAACAGGGTTTGTTGTTCTTTACAACTAATTTGAGTAGCGTCCCCACAGACCTTATTCTGCTTTTGGCCTAGCTGTAGAGACTGTTAGTGAGGCTGCCATCCGGCACAACTCAAGACTGTCGGTAGTTAGGTTCCTATTTATGATATGCTTTTCAAATATCAACATTTCTAATACATTAAAAAAAAAATCTGTGTAAATGATCGTTCGTTTTCCCCTTCACCCCAGAGGTTACAATCTGCCTGTGCAAGTAGATATCACTCACTAGACAGTAACCCTTGTATAGACCTGTACTGGTGGCTCTGTAGGGGTACACACCTGATATACTGCTGGATGGCGACATCATGGTCTCCCTTGATGTACAGGTGGTCTCCGTACTGGCGGAATATTTCAGACAACCCATCACTGTCAAGGTGCTGACTCTTGGCCAGAGAAATGGCCATTACATAGAGATTCTTTTTAAACAGCATCTAGAGACAGAAAAAAGAGAAACACATTGTGAACCACAAAACAAAAAAAAGACAACTGAAAAATGCGGTTACAATAAAACCATATTCTACATTGAGTACTAGTTTTATTTTTCTTAATGGATCTCTATACAACCATATTTACAATAGAGTTTTGAAGAATTGTACTTATAGTGGACAAATGTTTTAGAAAGTGAAAAATAGTCTTGAATGTATATCAATTACATGCAGTTTTGCATTTTTTGTTGTTGACTTATTTCAATGGGCTTTAGCTGCTTATCACATATTGTACTTTACCTTGCTTGGTGTTCCCAAAAATGTATATTACTAAAACATTTTATTATTTGATTTATCACCCAGGTTTAATTTATAAAAACAAAACAAGAGGGCCAATTTTGGCTGGATTTAGTAATGTTATAGCCCTGGGATGGGGATGGAGAGAGATACAAGTCACTTCTGTTGAGATCCTTTGGTGTATCCATTTGGTATCACTTACATGACTGGGGGCTTGCTAGGGGCTGTAGGATTAACATGTACAGATTTACATTTTCTAATTAGCTGGTTCTTGGGGAGGGAATGTGGAGCTACACAGAGGCCTCCTGAATGCCTGTGTTATCTAGGAAGTGTATACGTTTTTTTGTGTTTAAGTGTGTGTAATTTCAATAAAGAAAAGCCCAGAGGGAGACATGTTTAGAACTGTCTGTCCTTTATCTCTAAGGATTGTTTACCAATTATAAGAGCCCTGCTACCAAGGGCCTGTAATTCCTTGGATTCTGAAGTACTGGGATCAGCTGGCTGCTCCAGCCGACTGCATTAAGGGAGCAATCCTGGTGGCAATTTACAGAGTCTAACAAGTAGAGCTCCAGCGCTAGTCACTGTTTTCTGTTCTGTGGCACTGCTACAATGGAAATGTGGCAAAAGAAAGATCCAATGCTTACTGAACCACAGGAAATCTCAAGAGTTTACAAAAATGCACACTTTTTCTGTGAAAGCAGCAAGCTAACAGTACCTCCAGCTTGGTCTGTGTGTCTCTCTCATGTAAGGCATGCAGGAATCCATCCTGGGTTAGAACATACAGGGACCCCCATTCAGCTAGCACATCCACCACCTCATTCAGAACACAGCTGTATGCGATCAGCTTGTTTCCCAGATCGTATATGGTCAATGTCTGTCTGTCTGTCCCCTGACCGTCTTTACGCCCAGCAAACTCTGATCTATGAAGAACAGCACAGAATGAGCAAATCGTTACATGGAGACTAATGGCAGAGAGTAGATGAGAAAATACAGTAAGAGCTAAAAAGAACATAAAGGAACAGAATTGAGCGCTAACAGATACAAATAATAAGGAGGAGGCTTGAGACAACCAGTTTAAGATAAGGGATAAACTCATGATGCAGAAAGCATTGTATTGTAGAGAAGAGTGGGTGGGTTAGAAAGATCACATGGCAAGATGATTTATTATTCCAGTAGGCTCCTCACCTATCTCTTGACACAATGACCAGGTAACCACGATACCAATGTATAATCATCTTCTGTCCCTCAAACGCAAAGCAAGGACCCCGCTCGTCCGGTTGGTACAAGTAGACACAGTCATTACCAGCCACAACAAACTGCAGGTCCTGTGAGGGATCAGTGAGGGCAGAACAACGCAAGCTGCAGCCATGGAGGTCAAGATCTGTATATGGGTAATCTTTCTGGGTGAGCTCGTATGACTGAGGAAAGAGAGAGAGACTGGTTGGAGACTGACACACAGACAGGTAAAACATGACAAAATCAAAACAAGAAGAGCAAAGGGACCAGTCTGATACACAGCTATGGCAGGAAGGAGAGGTGGGTACAGACTGGCTATATCATCTGGCCTCTGCTACAATCCGGCCCCAATTGATCCAGCCTGAAGACAGAACAATTTTCACATTGCCATTGCTTCAACTCATCTCACCTTTAATTCCAACAGAACGTATCAAAACCCATTTTGTATTGGTGACCATGAATATGAATTAAACCATTAACAGTCACTGTGTTAAAATACAGATCAGTAAATATTAACATAAACATGAAGCAGAGCACCCACCCGCACACTCTCAGTGGTGACTACAAAGAGGTGCGTGGTTTTGCCAGTCTGTCTGAAAGCCATCCCTGTGATTGGAAAGCTCCCCTCCTGCAGAATCTGCGTCTTGCTGTGTCTGTCACGGGTTATGTCACCTTTGGTCAGGACAACACTTCCATCTGTGAACCCTGAGACAGACAAAGACAATGTAAAATTATAATTAAATTTTTTTTGAGTTTACCAAAATTACCTCTCTCTAGGAGAAGGAGACTTTCTGTGGTCTACACATAAAAAACATCAACCATCATTGTAAGTTTATTACTGAAAGCACATTGGTTTTGGTTAAAATAAATATGTTTCTTAAAAAAAAAAAGAGCTGTCAATTTCTTCTATATGGTCTTTTAAATAATTAAACTTAATTATGGGCAAAAATATTTAAAAAATAAAAAGTTTACATTTTTAATTTTAGATGCAATGTCTACATTCCTCAGCTGTCTGCTACTTTCTCAAGAGAGTGTAACCATGTAAACTAATAAACGTTCCATTAGTCCTAAGCTCAGCTGTAACTGTAGGAGTTGCTTCCTGTGCATTCACCCGCACAGGAAGTTGATCAGCAAAAACCAAAATAATAGACCGTGCTGCAGTAAATAAAATTAGAGGCGGTATCATTTTTTTTTTCCTGACAATAATTTGTCTCTTTTCTAATGCAGTTTTTCAAAATAATTTAATGGACCATAGTTATGCAGGAAAACATTATAATGTTAGTTTTTAATGCACGATGCATTGGTGGAAGTTCTGGAGAGAAACGGTGCATTTCCTGATGCAAGCAGCCTGATTCTGGGCAATCAAGGGGGAACGGACATGGTGTCAAATTCTGATTCACTTTGACATCTAGTTGCGTCCTTCCCAAATGTGTCATGTTTTATAACTACAACAGATTTGGTAACGGTTTTGTCTGAATCCAAACTACTTTAGATTGTATCTAACAGCTTGAGCATAGGGTAGTACAGTAAATAAAAACGAATAATCCCAACAATCTCGTCTGCTGAAACAAGATCTTCAATAGAGTCATTTTATTCCATGGGCCCAGTGAATGTGTAAGTAATTTAGAAATATCGGGTAATTACAATAATAGAAGTAATAAAAAAAACAAAGCCATAGTATAAGCAACAAAAAGAGAGAGGTGCTCAATCAGATAACAAACGAACTTTAATAGGTTAGTTCTGTGGACATGATAACCCACTCTGACAGCAACCTCTTTTAGCTCAATTGTGTCCTTCACAGGGAGAAATATCCTGTAGTATATCAGTCTGGTCCAACTCAATAGAGTGATCCAGCCCCGAAATACCAGGCAATTCTGCCCTGAACAGGAGAAACAGCAAACCCCAGATGTATGTTTCGGCCGTTATTGGGCCTCATCAGTAGGGTGTATCAGAACTCCCTAATGCACAGCTCTGACTGAGTACCTTAATTTTTGTTGTTTACAACCACAGGCCCTCATTCAATTGCGATTTGGCCAATTGAATAGGGCTCTAAATAAGCACATAACATATTTTTTCTAAAGAAGTTTTTAGTTAGTAATCATCTATCCAAAAGCAAGGTTTTCACTAACTAAAAACGTATTTAAAAAAATATGTTATGTGCTTATTTAGAGCACTACTCAATTGGCCAAATCCCAATTGAATGAGGCCCATAGTATGTAGGAAAAATACATTTAGGTTAAGGAGCAGACCAGCCTGAATGCTTTAAACTTTATGGTCAGGTACTCTAACATTAATGTTTGAACAGATGGCACCACACACCTACCAATAGCCATGAAGTTGAGGTTCTCATGGACTGTGATGCAGGACACCACTGTGGGCTTGTTACCAGGAATGGCCGGGAAGATTCGGGTGCACAGTGGGTTCCCACCATCCCTCTTTTCTAAGTTCCAAACCTTCACCTGGGAGAGAAAACAATGCACATTTACTGTTAATAACATTTTGCCACAGGAACACATTCATTTCATTTCAATTATAAAGTTTAAAGTAACATTCTATTCACATGCTTGTGAAGTAAACAACATATTAACATTAGCTGGTATTCAAAACAGGAACTGAAAAGCATTTTGTAAATAGAAATTCTTATATTTCGATTACTCTGATGGGGGGTTCCATCTTGCTAGTCTTTCTGTGGTTTGAGGGGGAGCTATGGAGCCTTACTCTACCATTGAGTTATATTGTCAAGTGTGCTACATTGGATGGGTAGTTTTCAATGTAAGTGAATGGAGATCGTATCTAAATCCATGGTTCCTCCCACCCCTCCCAGGATTTTTATGCATTTAAAAATATAACCAAGTTACAAACTCAAGGTTATAAATATTAATTTTAAATTATGTAACAATATTTTGCAAATTATCAAGCCCAGTTCTTTAAAGAACCACTGTACAATAAAAAAATATATCTGATCGAGACATTTGACTCTAACTATGAGCATCATTATGCATGAAACAAGTCACAAAGCCAGTTTTTAATTAGAAAGAAAAATAATGCCTCTGCTGGACCCTGAGAGCATTCATGCCTGCATCTACTGATGCAATGTTTCCTGCTTTTAATAATTTCATTGCCAGCAAACCAAAAAAAAATCCTGACCTAGGAGTCCAGATGTGTTTGAAACATATTGCTATGACACAGATCCTGTCAACTTATTTATTTATTTATATATTTACATTTGAATAATTATACATATCTTTTTAGTAACGCTAGCAATTTTAGTAACGCTAGCAATTATGAAAAAAAAAGTTAATAGAACTAAAACCAATGCAATCAGATAAAGTTTAGCAAGTAACCAAAGCCCAGGATCTCCTGAGTACACTCCAAGACAGTTCATTAAATAACAAGAGCACCAAAGGATTTTTAGGCCTCCCCCTTATACACAACCTGGGTCTAAATAAATTATGACATAATTGTAAAAATTATAAAAAAAATTGAAAGTGCAGAGAATCCAAGAGCAAAAGCCTAAAAATATCCAATCACAAGGCTTTGCGATAAGTCAAATTGTGTATTAAATTATAAGCAAAAATAGAATTCCCTTCTTTCTCTCCCATCCCACTCTGCTCCCTCCCCTTATCACACCTCTCATCCCCCTTTCTATCATGACTTTCCTCTCCCCATCCCCTTTCTCCCACACCCCCATCTACCCACTCTACATCCCATAATGGCCTTTGTTTCCCATCTGACTCTCTATCCCACTTTCTTCTCCATCATTCTCTCTTCCCATCCCCTTTCACTATTCGTATCATCCCCTCTTCCCATCTCCTCTCGCCTCCTCATTCCATTCGTTTCCCTCAGATCAACCTCCATTGTCCCAAATCCACACTGGGGTTCAGGGCCTAGTTGAGTTGCATGCATGTGATGTCACACACATGCACGTAACATGACGGCACCCAGGACTCCCTGCCAGGCGGGCCAGTGACTTTCCCACTGAACACCAATGTGAGTTTGAGACAATCGCAGGAGGGATCCAAGGGGAAATTTGAGGAGGGGGTTGCTGGGTGGATGGATGAAGATTACGGGTGGGATTTTTTATTAATTTATATTTTGCTTCTCCCCCACCCTTTCCTCTACTTATAGTTAAAAAACACACCGCTTATGCTCCGACAGTGCTCAAAAATTCGGATTTTCTCTAAACTTGTTTTACATGTCCATAGCTTACACCGCTGCTACAATTGTTAACCTGTTACATACTTCGCAAACAAGGGCAGTTTTCTTGATCTACATTGGGCCTTTAATGTCACCAGTGTTTATTTTAAACGTGTTCAAACGTGAAGATGATCAGCTGACCGCTGCTTACAGGCTTATGACTGTACAATACTGGAGTCTTCAGCAGTTCTAGATTCATTGTTCCCAACGTGCAGCCTTACCAAAGGGTTGATCCCTTCCTCATCCTCTCCCACAGACACCAGGATGTTGTGCTGCTTCAGCTGGTGTAGGTGAGTAACACATAGTTTGTAGGCCTGGAAAGAAGTGAGCTGCAAGGAGCGAGACAAGAACCAGATCTGGCCAGTCATATGTAAAATATAGTTAAGAAAGTGAATTTCATATCAGTTTTGGTAACAGAGTAATAAGCTAATAAAATATATAATTTACATCCCATCACCAGGCATGATAAACATCTCAGGCATAATATAACCATTTGAACCTATTTGTCCATAGTATATACACAAACATTAATTGTTCAGCGTACATACACACACACATAGACACTCTCACATTTTATTTATACAGTATATTCAGCAGCGCTAGAAAAATCCCAGGAGCAAAAGTCCTAAACTTTTCCTTCTGGCTCCTAACATTTTGCTTGGTGTGTGTATATAAGTCAAGCTTTTACACACTATATTATTTGAACTCACTATATCCTCCTCTATACACAAAGACACTATCAGCCCTATTAAATTCAAAAGCCAATAACTCCAACGAGAAGCTCGCAACGCTGCAGGCTTTAAATTTGAAATAGAATGGGCTGCGAGGTACGGGCTTGAGACGCAAATCGTAGCTCGTTCATCGAACATTGGATTTGCGGCCGTGCGGACGATCATTTAGTTCAGACCGTAGTTACGGGTTTAGACAGAGCCAATGGAAAAAGAGATTGTCAGCGTTACGTCACTGAAAAAGGGGAGGTTAGATTTCAAAGTCCTACGGGCTACGATTACAGTTTGCGATCGGACCAACATTCCACAAAAATGCAATATTAATAAAGCCGTAAATATGATATTCTATTACATGCGAGTTACAGTATATGTATTAACACATTGATTGCCAGGATCAATATAACACGGAAGTCAAACATGAAATAAAGTATTTTTTTTTGCCGATTTGCAGACTTGAGAATGTTGTGCTTTTAATTCTAAGACCTAACATCACTTTCCCTTTTATATCAAGTACAGTAGTGTGTTTTTATTTGCATTTATGGGGCTACATATTGGTCTTAACCCCCTTGCAAGTTCTCTCCAGTACACGTTGGGCTTTATTTGCGTGTTACAGGCTAGCTTGCGGGTGACTTTGTTGCAATTTAATAGCCTGATTGGATTTGTAGCGGTTACAGGCTTGACAGATCAAAGGATTTGCGGGCTGCAAAGTTCAACATTCACGTCCCATAGGCATTTTTCGGCCGTCCTGCGGCTTAACCTGCAGGTCGTCCACGGACTGATTTACGGGCTAATTTAATAGCTGCAAGTCCTAATATCAACGTTACGGGCAACGTTTTAACATGTAGCACAAATTTAATAGGACTGTATATCGAACACACTTTAGAGAGACACTGATTCCAACACCACATATCCTCCTCTATACACATTGATACTCGCTATAACATGATATATCCTCCTCTATACAAATGGTTCTCAATATTTTTGATCTGGGGATAAACTGGTTAAATTCCAAAGCTTCTGGGGACCAGCTGTGAGATCTAGAACATTTCTTATAGGGTGATTCTTCATGTAGGACATTATTTTTTTTTACTAATTTGAATAGAGTACTTTTTAACAACCCATACATTCATCAGTAACGTTTTTAGATTCTTCTTATGCCTCTTTGACATGGAATTCAGGCTGGTGAGAACCACTTCTATATACACACAGATACTCATTATAGCACACTATATCTTCCTCTAGAAAAGGATAATGTCTTATAAATATCTTAGACAGACACTCATTATAATACACTTTATTCTGCTCTGCACATGCACTCATTACAACACACTATAACCTTCTATATACACACACACACACAAAGACTCATTGTAATACATTATCCTCTTCTAGACATACACACATTATAACACAATATTTCCTCTTCTATACCAATTCCTCAATAACTGTGGATATTAATAGTAATATGTTTAAAGTGTTTGGTTCAATAATCCCTCTGTCACAGGAATGGCAGATAAGAACCAATGATCTACTCGCATACATTATACCACACTTTCTCTTCTATATACAGACACTCATTCTAACACACTATATCCTCCGCTATACACAGACACCAATTATAACACAAAATATCCTTCTCTATATACACAGAGATACTCACTATAACACAATGCATGTTCCCCTACACAAGTGGTTCTAAATATTTTGACCTGGGGACCAACTGGTTAAACTCCAAAGCTTCTAGGGGCCAGTTGCGCGATCCAGGACATTTCTTATTGGGCAATTCTTCATGTGGCACATTCATTTTTTTTTTACTAATTTGAATAAAGTACTTTTTAACAACACAAATTAATCAATAACTGTGGCTAATAACTATATTATCATCTACACAAAGATAATCATTGTAACACCCTATATCACATTCTACCACACTATATCACCCTCTACACACAAGCAGACACCCATTCTAACATTATATCACCTTCTATACACACAGACACCCACTATAATAAACTCCATCACCCTCTACACAGACACCTATTCTACCACACTGTATCACCCTCTATACACACACCCATTCCAATACTCTATATCCTCCCTCCTCTATACGCACACTCATTCCAATACACTATGTCCTCCTCTACACACACAATCATTCCAATACACCATGTCCTCCTCTACACGCACACTCATTCCAATACACAATGTCCTCCTATATACGCACACTCATTCCAATACACTATGTCCTCCTCTATACACACAGACACTCATTCCAATACACTATGTCCTCCTCTATCCACACAGACACTCATTCCAATACACTATGTCCTCCTCTATACACACAGACACTCATTCCAATACACTATGTCCTCCTCTATACACACAGACACTCATTCCAATACACTATGTCCTCCTCTATACACACAGACACTCATTCCAATACACTATGTCCTCCTCTATACACACAGACACTCATTCCAATACACTATGTCCTCCTCTATACACACAGACACTCATTCCAATACACTATGTCCTCCTCTATACACACAGACACTCATTCCAATACACTATGTCCTCCTCTATACACACAGACACTCATTCCAATACACTATGTCCTCCTCTATACACACAGACACTCATTCCAATACACTATGTCCTCCTCTATACACACAGACACTCATTCCAATACACTATGTCCTCCTCTATACACACAGACACTCATTCCAATACACTATGTCCTCCTCTATTCACACAGACACTCATTCCAATACACTATGTCCTCCTCTATACACACAGACACTCATTCCAATACACTATGTCCTCCTCTATACACACAGACACTCATTCCAATACACTATGTCCTCCTCTATACACACAGACACTCATTCCAATACACTATGTCCTCCTCTATACACACAGACACTCATTCCAATACACTATGTCCTCCTCTATACACACAGACACTCATTCCAATACACTATGTCCTCCTCTATACACACAGACACTCATTCCAATACACTATGTCACCCTCTATACACACAGACACTCATTCTAACACACTATATTGTCCTCTATACACACAGACACTCATTCTAACACACTATATTGGCCTCTATACACACAGACACTCATTCTAACACACTATATTGGCCTCTATACACACAGACACTCATTCTAACACACTATATTGTCCTCTATACACACAGACACTCATTCTTATACACTATATTGTCCTCTATACAAACAGACAGCTCTCTAACACACTATACTCTCAGGATATCCCCGAAGAGCAGGCTGCCCCGGCCCGAATCGCACACGGTGACTCCGGTCGGCATGGTGAGCACTCCCCCGCCATCCCCGGGATCCCGCACTGCTTCCTTCTCAAAGAACATAAAACGCCGCCACTGAAGGTAGGCCGCCATCTTCCAGTGTCTGCCTGACAGGGTCACCTGACACGAAACGACGATCACATGACATTACGGAATCGTCAAACGCTCAGTGCTAGACCAGTGAACGAGGCCGAGGCGGCCATCTTTAGTTTGGCTGACATGCCAGTACTAGGTTTGTAACATACGTCATAGCCCGGCTGAGCCATGAAGAACCTGTCACTGACTGGACTGCTGGGTACCTTAGTTCGTGATATTTCCTGTCACTTTCGGCCAAACTGTCAAGTGATAATACTGAGTTTAGATGAAATGGAGTTTAGTGCCATGATTTTATGTCATAAGAGGGACACTATTGTCATCTAATGGGTAAAGTAGAATATATTGGGACTGTCATATAATAGGGAGATTATACTCCAGTGAGTGGTACTCTCATGCACTGAATGACACCATAATCCAGCGAGCGGCACTGCCATCTAATGGGGAGACTGTAATCCAGCGAGCGGCACTGCCATCTAATGGGGAGACTGTAATCCAGTGAGTGACACGACATCTAATGAATGAGTCTGTAATCCAGTGAGTGACACTGCCATCTAATGAATGAGTCTGTAATCCAGTGAGTGACACTGCCATCTAATGAATGAGACTGTAATCCAGTGAGTGGCACTGCCATCTAATGGGGAGACTGTAATCCAGTGAGTGACACTACCATCTAATGAATGAGTCTGTAATCCAGTGAGTGACACTGCCATCTAATGGGGAGACTGTAATCCAGTGAGTGACACTGCCATCTAATGAATGAGTCTGTAATCCAGTGAGTGACACTACCATCTAATGAATGAGTCTGTAATCCAGTGAGTGACACTGCCATCTAATGGGGAGACTGTAATCCAGTGAGTGAGACTAATCCAGTAAATGACACTGCCATCTAATGAGTGAGTCTGTAATCCAGTGAGTGACACTACCATCTAATGGGGAGATTGTAATCCAGTGAGTGAGACTAATCCAGTAAATGACACTACCATCTAATGGGGAGATTGTAATCCAGTGAGTGACACGACATCTAATGAATGAGTCTGTAATCCAGTGAGTGACACTGCCATCTAATGGGGAGATTGTAATCCAGTGAGTGAGACTAATCCAGTAAATGACACTACCATCTAATGAATGAGTCTGTAATCCAGTGAGTGACACTACCATCTAATGAATGAGTCTGTAATCCAGTGAGTGACACTGCCATCTAATGAGTGAGTCTGTAATCCAGTGAGTGACACTGCCATCTAATGAATGAGTCTGTAATCCAGTGAGTGACACTGCCATCTAATGAATAAGTCTGTAATCCAGTGAGTGACACTGCCATCTAATGAATGAGTCTGTAATCCAGTGAGTGACACTGCCATCTAATGAATGAGACTGTAATCCAGTGAGTGGCACTGCCATCTAATGGGGAGACTGTAATCCAGTGAGTGACACTACCATCTAATGAATGAGTCTGTAATCCAGTGAGTGATACTGCCATCTAATGAATGAGTCTGTAATCCAGTGAGTGACACTGCCATCTAATGGGGAGACTGTAATCCAGTGAGTGACACTACCATCTAATGAATGAGACTGTAATCCGGTGAGTGACACTACCATCTAATGAATGAGTCTGTAATCCAGTGAGTGATACTGCCATCTAATGAATGAGTCTGTAATCCAGTGAGTGATACTGCCATCTAATGAATGAGTCTGTAATCCAGTGAGTGACCCTGCCATCTAATGTATGAGTCTGTAATCCAGTGAGTGATACTACCATCTAATGAATGAGTCTGTAATCCTGTGAGTGACACTACCATCTAATGGGGAGACTGTAATCCAGTGAGTGACACTACCATCTAATGTGGAGACTGTAATCCAGTGAGTGACACTACCATCTAATAGGGAGACTTTAATCCAGTGAGTGACACTGTAATCCAGTGAGCGGCACTGCCATCTAATGAGGAGACTGTAATCCAGTGAGTGACACTGCCATCTAATGAATGAGTCTGTAATCCAGTGAGTGATACTACCATCTACTGAGTGAGTCTGTAATCCAGTGAGTGACACTACCATCTAATGAATGAGTCTGTAATCCAGTGAGTGATACTGCCATCTAATGAATGAGTCTGTAATCCAGTGAGTGATACTGCCATCTAATGAATGAGTCTGTAATCCAGTGAGTGATACTGCCATCTAATGAGTGAGTCTGTAATCCAGTGAGTGACACTACCATCTAATGGGGAGACTGTAATCCAGTGAGTGGCACTGTAATCTAATGGGGAGACTGTAATCCTGTGAGTGACACTACCATCTAATGAATGAGTCTGTAATACAGTGAGTGACACTACCATCTAATGGGGAGACTGTAATCCAGTGAGTGACACTACCATCTAATGAATGAGTCTGTAATCCAGTGAGTGACACTACCATCTAATGGAGAGACTGTAATCCAGTGAGTGACACTACCATCTAATGGGGAGACTGTTATCCAGTGAGTGACACTACCATCTAATGGGGAGACTGTAATCCAGTGAGTGGCAAAGCCATCTAATGTGGAGACTGTAATCCAGTGAGTGGCACTGTAATCTAATGGGGAGACTGTAATCCAGTGAGTGACACTGCCATCTAATGGGGAGACTGTAATCCAGTGAGTGACACTACCATCTAATGGGGAGACTGTAATCCAGTGAGTGACACTGCCATCTAATAGGGAGACTATACTCCAGTCAGTGATACTCTCATTCACTAAATGACACCATGATCCAGTGAGTGACACTGCCATCAAATGGGGAGACTGTAATCCAGTTAGTGACCCTGCCATCTAATGGGGAGACTGTAATCCAGTGAGTGACACTGCCATCTAATGGGGAGACTATACTTCAGTCAGTGATACACTCATTCACTAAATTATACCATAATCCAGTGCGTGACACTTCCATCAAATGGGGAGACTGTAATCCAGTGAGTGACACTACCATCTAATAGGGAGACTTTAATCCAGTGAGTGACACTGTAATCCAGTGAGTGGCACTGCCATCTAATAGGGAGACTGTAATCCAGTGAGAGACACTGTAATCCAGTGAGTGGCACTGCCATCTAATGGGGAGACTGTAATCCAGTGAGTGGCACTACCATCAAATGGGGAGACTGTAATCCAGTGAGTGATACTACCATCTAATGGGGACAATGTAATCCAGTGAGTGGCACTGCCATCTAATAGGGAGACTGTAATCCAGTGAGTGGCACTACCATCAAATGGGGAGACTGTAATCCAGTGAGTGATACTATTCCAGTGAGTGACACTACCATCTAATGGGGAGACTGCAATCCAGTGAGTGACACTACCATCTAATGAATGAGTCTGTAATCCAGTGAGTGACACTACCATCTAATGAATGAGTCTGTAATCCAATGAGTGACACTACCATCTAATGGGGAGACTGTAATCCAGTGAGTGACACTACCATCTAATGGGGAGACTGTAATCCAGTGAGTGACACTGCCATCAAATGGGGAGACTGTAATAGAATGAGTGGCACTGCCATCTAATGAATGAGTCTGTAATCCACTGAGTGACACGACATCTAATGGGGAGACTGTAATCCAGTGAGTGACACTACCATCTAATGAATGAGTCTGTAATCCAGTGAGTGACACTACCATCTAATGGAGAGACTGTAATCCAGTGAGTGACACTGCCATCTAATGAATGAGTCTGTAATCCAGTGAGTGACACTACCATCTAATGGAGAGACTGTAATCCAGTGAGTGACACTACCATCTAATGGGGAGACTGTAATCCAGTGAGTGACACTACCATCTAATGGGGAGACTGTAATCCAGTGAGTGACACTACCATCTAATGGGGAGACTGTAATCCAGTGGGTGACACTGCTATCAAATGGGAAGACTGTAATACAGTGAGTGACACTACCATCTAATGGGGAGACTGTAATCCAATGAGTGGCACTGCCATCTAATGAATGAGTCTGTAATCCAGTGAGTGACACTACCATTTAATGGGGAGACTGTAATCTAGTGAGTGACACTACCATCTAATGGGGAGACTGTAATCCAGTGAGTGACACTATCATCTAATGGGGAGACTGTAATCCAGTGAGTGACACTGCCATCAAATGGGGAGAGTGTAATCCAGTGAGTGACACTACCATCTAATGAATGAGTCTGTAATCCAGTGAGTGACACTATCATCTAATGAATGAGTCTGTAATCCAGTGAGTGACACTGCCATCAAATGGGGAGAGTGTAATCCAGTGAGTGACACTGCCATCAAATGGGGAGAGTGTAATCCAGTGAGTGACACTACCATCTAATGGGGAGACTGTAATCCAGTGAGTGGCACTGCCATCTAATGAATGAGTCTGTAATCCAGTGAGTGACACTACCATTTAATAGGGAGACTGTAATCTAGTGAGTGACACTACCATCTAATGGGGAGACTGTAATCCAGTGAGTGACACTGCCATCTAATGAATGAGTCTGTAATCCGGTGAGTGACACTACCATCTAATGGGGAGACTGTAATCCAGTGAGTGGCACTGCAATCTAATGAATGAGTCTGTAATCCAGTGAGTGACACTACCATCTAATGGGGAGACAGTAATCTAGTGAGTGGCACTGCAATCTAATGAATGAGTCTGTAATCCAGTGAGTGACACTACCATCTAATGGGGAGACTGTAATCCAGTGAGTGGCAAAGCCATCTAATGTGGAGACTCTAATCCAGTGAGTGGCACTGTAATCTAATGGGGAGACTGTAATCCAGTGAGTGACACTGCCATCTAATAGGGAGACTGTAATCCAGTGAGTGACACTACCATCTAATGGGGAGACTGTAATCCAGTGAGTGGCACTGCCATCTAATGAATGAGTCTGTAATCCAGTGAGTGACACTATCATCTAATGAATGAGTCTGTAATCCAGTGAGTGACACTACCATCTAATGGGGAGACTGTAATCCAGTGAGTGACACTACCATCTAATGGGGAGACTGTAATCCAGTGAGTGACACTACCATTTAATGGGGAGACTGTAATCTAGTGAGTGACACTACCATCTAATGAAGAGACTGTAATCCAGTGAGTGACACGACATCTAATGGGGAGACTGTAATCCAGTGAGTGACACTATCATCTAATGAATGAGTCTGTAATCCAGTGAGTGACACTACCATCTAATGGGGAGACTGTAATCCAGTGAGTGACACTACCATCTAATGGGGAGACTGTAATCTAGTGAGTGGCACTGCCATCTAATGAATGAGTCTGTAATCCAGTGAGTGACACTACCATCTAATGGGGATACTGTAATCCAGTGAGTGGCAAAGCCATCTAATGTGGAGACTCTAATCCAGTGAGTGGCACTGTAATCTAATGGGGAGACTGTAATCCAGTGAATGACACTGCCATCTAATGGGGAGACTGTAATCCAGTGAGTGACACTACCATCTAATGGGGAGACTGTAATCCAGTGAGTGGCAAAGCCATCTAATGTGGAGACTCTAATCCAGTGAGTGGCACTGTAATCTAATGGGGAGACTGTAATCCAGTGAGTGACACTGCCATCTAATGGGGAGACTGTAATCCAGTGAGTGACACTACCATCTAATGGGGAGACTGTAATCCAGTGGGTGACACTGCCATCAAATGGGGAGACTGTAATCCAGTGATTGACACTACCATCTAATGGGGAGACTGTAATCCAATGAGTGGCACTGCCATCTAATGAATGAGTCTGTAATCCAGTGAGTGACACTACCATCTAATGGGGAGACTGTAATCCAGTGAGTGACACGACATCTAATAGGGAGACTGTAATCCAGTGAGTGACACTACCATCAAATGGGGAGACTGTAATCCAGTGAGTGACACTGCCATCAAATGGGGAGAGTGTAATCCAGTGAGTGACACTACCATCTAATGGGGAGACTGTAATCCAGTGAGTGGCACTGCCATCTAATGAATGAGTCTGTAATCCAGTGAGTGACACTACCATCTAATGAATGAGTCTGTAATCCAGTGAGTGGCACTGCCATCTAATGGGGAGACTGTAATCCAGTGAGTGACACTACCATCTAATGGGGAGACTGTAATCCAGTGAGTGGCACTGCCATCTAATGAATGAGTCTGTAATCCAGTGAGTGACACTACCATCTAATGGGGAGACTGTAATCCAGTGAGTGGCAAAGCCATCTAATGTGGAGACTGTAATCCAGTGAGTGGCACTGTAATCTTATGGGGAGACTGTAATCCAGTGAGTGACACTGCCATCTAATGGGGAGACTGTAATCCAGTGAGTGACACTGACATCTAATGGGGAGACTGTAATCCAGTCAGTGACACTGCCATCTAATGGGGAGACTATACTCCAGTCAGTGATACTCTCATTCACTAAATGACACCATAATCCAGTGAGTGACACTTCCATC
This sequence comes from Discoglossus pictus, assembly GCA_027410445.1. Taxonomy (NCBI): domain Eukaryota; kingdom Metazoa; phylum Chordata; class Amphibia; order Anura; family Alytidae; genus Discoglossus; species Discoglossus pictus. The sequence continues at coordinate 128,882,017 of CM050169.1, read as the reverse complement.
AAATGGGGAGACTGTAATCCAGTGAGTGACCCTGCCATCTAATGGGGAGACTGTAATCCAGTGAGTGACACTGCCATCCAATGGGGAGACTGTAATCCAGTCAGTGACACTGCCATCTAATGGGGAGACTATACTCCAGTCAGTGATACACTCATTCACTAAATTACACCATAATCCAGTGAGTGACACTGCCATCTAATGGGGAGACTGTAATCCAGTGAGTGACACTACCATCTAATAGGGAGACTGTAATCCAGTGAGTGACACTGTAATCCAGTGAGTGGCACTGCCATCTAATAGGGAGACTGTAATCCAGTGAGTGACACTGTAATCCAGTTAGTGGCACTGCCATCAAATGGGGAGACTGTAATCCAGTGAGTGATACTATTCCAGTGAGTGACACTACCATCTAATGGGGACACTGTCATCCAGTGAGTGGCACTGCCATCTAATAGGGAGACTGTAATCCAGTGAGTGACACTGTAATCCAGTGAGTGGCACTGCCATCTAATGGGGAGACTGTAATCCAGTGAGTGGCACTACCATCAAATGGGGAGACTGTAATCCAGTGAGTGATACTATTCCAGTGAGTGACACTACCATCTAATGGGGAGACTGCAATCCAGTGAGTGGCACTACCATCTAATGAATGAGTCTGTAATCCAGTGAGTGACACTACCATCTAATGAATGAGTCTGTAATCCAATGAGTGACACTACCATCTAATGGGGAGACTGTAATCCAGTGAGTGACACTACCATCTAATGGGGAGACTGTAATCCAGTGAGTGACACTGCCATCAAATGGGGAGACTGTAATTCAGTGAGTGACACTACCATCTAATGAATGAGTCTGTAATCCAGTGAGTGACACTACCATTTAATGGGGAGACTAATCTAGTGAGTGACACTACCATCTAATGGGGAGACTGTAATCCAGTGAGTGGCAAAGCCATCTAATGTGGAGACTCTAATCCAGTGAGTGGCACTGTAATCTAATGGGGAGACTGTAATCCAGTGAGTGAATCTGCCATCTAATGGGGAGACTGTAATCCAGTGAGTGACACTACCATCTAATGGGGAGACTGTAATCCAGTGAGTGACACTACCATCTAATGGGGAGACTGTAATCCAGTGAGTGGCACTGCCATCTAATGAATGAGTCTGTAATCCAGTGAGTGACACTACCATTTAATGGGGAGACTAATCTAGTGAGTGACACTACCATCTAATGGGGAGACTGTAATCCAGTGAGTGGCAAAGCCATCTAATGTGGAGACTCTAATCCAGTGAGTGGCACTGTAATCTAATGGGGAGACTGTAATCCAGTGAGTGACACTGCCATTTAATGGGGAGACTGTAATCCAGTGAGTGACACTGCCATCTAATGGGGAGACTGTAATCCAGTGAGTGACACTACCATCTAATGGGGAGACTGTAATCCAGTGAGTGACACTACCATCTAATGGGGAGACTGTAATCCAATGAGTAACACTACCATCTAATGGGGAGACTGTAATCCAGTGAGTGACACTACCATCTAATGAATGAGTCTGTAATCCAGTGAGTAACACTACCATCTAATGGGGAGACTGTAATCCAGTGAGTGACACTACCATCTAATGGGGAGACTGTAATCCAGTGAGTGACACTACCATCTAATGGGGAGACTGTAATCCAGTGAGTGGCACTGCCATCTAATGAATGAGTCTGTAATCCAGTGAGTGACACTACCATTTAATGGGGAGACTAATCTAGTGAGTGACACCACCATCTAATGGGGAGACTGTAATCCAGTGAGTGGCAAAGCCATCTAATGTGGAGACTCTAATCCAGTGAGTGGCACTGTAATCTAATGGGGAGACTGTAATCCAGTGAGTGACACTGCCATCTAATGGGGAGACTGTAATCCAGTGAGTGACACTACCATCTAATGGGGAGACTGTAATCCAATGAGTGGCACTGCCATCTAATGAATGAGTCTGTAATCCAGTGAGTGACACTACCATTTAATGGGGAGACTGTAATCTAGTGAGTGACACTACCATCTAATGGGGAGACTGTAATCCAGTGAGTGACACGACATCTAATGGGGAGACTGTAATCCAGTGAGTGACACTATCATCTAATGAATGAGTCTGTAATCCAGTGAGTGACACTACCATCTAATGGGGAGACTGTAATCCAGTGAGTGACACTGCCATCAAATGGGGAGAGTGTAATCCAGTGAGTGACACTACCATCTAATGGGGAGACTGTAATCCAGTGAGTGGCACTGCCATCTAATGAATGAGTCTGTAATCCAGTGAGTGACACTACCATCTAATGGGGAGACTGTAATCCAGCGAGTGACACTACCATCTAATGAATGAGTCTGTAATCCAGTGAGTGGCACTGCCATCTAATGGGGAGTCTGTAATCCAGTCAGTGACACTGCCATCTAATGGGGAGACTATACTCCAGTCAGTGATACACTCATTCACTAAATTACACCATAATCCAGTGAGTGACACTTCCATCAAATGGGGAGACTGTAATCCAGTGAGTGACCCTGCCATCTGATGGGGAGACTGTAATCCAGTGAGTGACACTGCCATCCAATGGGGAGACTGTAATCCAGTCAGTGACACTGCCATCTAATGGGGAGACTATACTCCAGTCAGTGATACACTCATTCACTAAATTACACCATAATCCAGTGAGTGACACTTCCATCAAATGGGGAGACTGTAATCCAGTGAGTGGCACTGTAATTCCGTGAGTGGCACTACCATCAAATGGGGAGACTGTAATCCAGTAAGTGATACTATTCCAGTGAGTGACACTACCATCTAATGGGGACACTGTAATCCAGTGAGTGTCACTGCCATCTAATAGGTAGACTGTAATACAGTGAGTGACACTGTAATCCAGTGAGTGGCACTGCCATCTAATGGGGAGACTGTAATCCAGTGAGTGGCACTACCATCAAATGGGGAGACTGTAATCCAGTGAGTGATACTATTCCAGTGAGTGACACTACCATCTAATGGGGAGACTGCAATCCAGTGAGTGGCACTACCATCTAATGAATGAGTCTGTAATCCAGTGAGTGACACTACCATCTAATGAATGAGTCTGTAATCCAATGAGTGACACTACCATCTAATGGGGAGACTGTAATCCAGTGAGTGACACTACCATCTAATGGGGAGACTGTAATCCAGTGAGTGACACTGCCATCAAATGGGGAGACTGTAATTCAGTGAGTGACACTACCATTTAATGAATGAGTCTGTAATCCAGTGAGTGACACTACCATTTAATTGGGAGACTGTAATCCAGTGAGTGACACTACCATCTAATGGGGAGACTGTAATCCAGTGAGTGACACTACCATCTAATGGGGAGACTGTAATCCAGTGAGTGACACGACATCTAATGGGGAGACTGTAATCCAGTGAGTGACACTACCATCTAATGAATGAGTCTAATCCAGTGAATGACACTACCGTCTAATGGGGACACTGTAATCCTGTGAGTGACACTACCATCTAATGGGGAGACTGTAATCCAGTGAGTGACACTACCATCTAATGGGGAGACTGTAATCCAGTGAGTGACACTACCATCTAATGGGGAGACTGTAATCCAGTGAGTGACACTACCATCTAATGGGGAGACTGTAATCCAGTGAGTGACACTACCATCTAATGGGGAGACTGTAATAGAATGAGTGGCACTGCCATCTAAGGAATGAGTCTGTAATCCACTGAGTGACACGACATCTAATGGGGAGACTGTAATCCAGTGAGTGACACTACCATCTAATGAATGAGTCTGTAATCCAGTGAGTGACACTACCATCTAATGGAGAGACTGTAATCCAGTGAGTGACACTACCATCTAATGGGGAGACTGTAATCCAGTGAGTGACACTACCATCTAATGGGGAGACTGTAATACAATGAGTAACACTACCATCTAATGGGGAATCTGTAATCCAGTGAGTGACACTACCATCTAATGAATGAGTCTGTAATCCAGTGAGTAACACTGCCATCTAATGGGGAGACTGTAATCCAGTGAGTGACACTACCATCTAATGGGGAGACTGTAATCCAGTGAGTGACACTACCATCTAATGGGGAGACTGTAATTCAGTGGGTGACACTGCCATCAAATGGGGAGACTGTAATCCAGTGATTGACACTACCATCTAATGGGGAGACTGTAATCCAATGAGTGGCACTGCCATCTAATGAATGAGTCTGTAATCCAGTGAGTGACACTACCATTTAATGGGGAGACTGTAATCTAGTGAGTGACACTACCATCTAATGGGGAGACTGTAATCCAGCGAGTGACACTACCATCTAATGAATGAGTCTGTAATCCAGTGAGTGACACTACCATCTAATGGGGAGACTGTAATCCAGTGAGTGACACTGCCATCAAATGGGGAGAGTGTAATCCAGTGAGTGACACTACCATCTAATGGGGAGACTGTAATCCAGTGAGTGACACGACATCTAATGGGGAGACTGTAATCCAGTGAGTGACACTATCATCTAATGAATGAGTCTGTAATCCAGTGAGTGACACTACCATCTAATGGGGAGACTGTAATCCAGTGAGTGACACTGCCATCAAATGGGGAGAGTGTAATCCAGTGAGTGACACTACCATCTTATGGGGAGACTGTAATCCAGTGAGTGACACTACCATCTAATGGGGAGACTGTAATCCAGTGGGTGACACTGCCATCAAATGGGAAGACTGTAATACAGTGAGTGACACTACCATCTAATGGGGAGACTGTAATCCAATGAGTGGCACTGCCATCTAATGAATGAGTCTGTAATCCAGTGAGTGACACTACCATTTAATGGGGAGACTGTAATCTAGTGAGTGACACTACCATCTAATGGGGAGACTGTAATCCAGTGAGTGACACTATCATCTAATGGGGAGACTGTAATCCAGTGAGTGACACTGCCATCAAATGGGGAGAGTGTAATCCAGTGAGTGACACTACCATCTAATGAATGAGTCTGTAATCCAGTGAGTGACACTATCATCTAATGAATGAGTCTGTAATCCAGTGAGTGACACTGCCATCAAATGGGGAGAGTGTAATCCAGTGAGTGACACTGCCATCAAATGGGGAGAGTGTAATCCAGTGAGTGACACTACCATCTAATGGGGAGACTGTAATCCAGTGAGTGGCACTGCCATCTAATGAATGAGTCTGTAATCCAGTGAGTGACACTACCATTTAATAGGGAGACTGTAATCTAGTGAGTGACACTACCATCTAATGGGGAGACTGTAATCCAGTGAGTGACACTACCATCTAATGGGGAGACTGTAATCCAGTGGGTGACACTGCCATCAAATGGGAAGACTGTAATACAGTGAGTGACACTACCATCTAATGGGGAGACTGTAATCCAATGAGTGGCACTGCCATCTAATGAATGAGTCTGTAATCCAGTGAGTGACACTACCATTTAATGGGGAGACTGTAATCTAGTGAGTGACACTACCATCTAATGGGGAGACTGTAATCCAGTGAGTGACACTATCATCTAATGGGGAGACTGTAATCCAGTGAGTGACACTGCCATCAAATGGGGAGAGTGTAATCCAGTGAGTGACACTACCATCTAATGAATGAGTCTGTAATCCAGTGAGTGACACAATCATCTAATGAATGAGTCTGTAATCCAGTGAGTGACACTGCCATCAAATGGGGAGAGTGTAATCCAGTGAGTGACACTGCCATCAAATGGGGAGAGTGTAATCCAGTGAGTGACACTACCATCTAATGGGGAGACTGTAATCCAGTGAGTGGCACTGCCATCTAATGAATGAGTCTGTAATCCAGTGAGTGACACTACCATTTAATAGGGAGACTGTAATCTAGTGAGTGACACTACCATCTAATGGGGAGACTGTAATCCAGTGAGTGACACTGCCATCTCATGAATGAGTCTGTAATCCAATGAGTGACACTACCATCTAATGGGGAGACTGTAATCTAGTGAGTGGCACTGCAATCTAATGAATGAGTCTGTAATCCAGTGAGTGACACTATCATCTAATGGGGAGACTGTAATCTAGTGAGTGGCACTGCAATCTAATGAATGAGTCTGTAATCCAGTGAGTGACACTACCATCTAATGGGGAGACTGTAATCCAGTGAGTGGCAAAGCCATCTAATGTGGAGACTCTAATCCAGTGAGTGGCACTGTAATCTAATGGGGAGACTGTAATCCAGTGAGTGACACTGCCATCTAATGGGGAGACTGTAATCCAGTGAGTGACACTGCCATCAAATGGGGAGACTGTAATCCAGTGATTGACACTACCATCTAATGGGGAGACTGTAATCCAGTGAGTGGCACTGCCATCTAATGAATGAGTCTGTAATCCAGTGAGTGACACTACCATTTAATGGGGAGACTGTAATCTAGTGAGTGACACTACCATCTAATGGGGAGACTGTAATCCAGTGAGTGACACGACATCTAATGGGGAGACTGTAATCCAGTGAGTGACACTATCATCTAATGAATGAGTCTGTAATCCAGTGAGTGACACTACCATCTAATGGGGAGACTGTAATCCAGTGAGTGACACTACCATCTAATGGGGAGACTGTAATCTAGTGAGTGGCACTGCCATCTAATGAATGAGTCTGTAATCCAGTGAGTGACACTACCATCTAATGGGGAGACTGTAATCCAGTGAGTGGCAAAGCCATCTAATGTGGAGACTCTAATCCAGTGAGTGGCACTGTAATCTAATGGGGAGACTGTAATCCAGTGAATGACACTGCCATCTAATGGGGAGACTGTAATCCAGTGAGTGACACTACCATCTAATGGGGAGACTGTAATCCAGTGAGTGGCAAAGCCATCTAATGTGGAGACTCTAATCCAGTGAGTGGCACTGTAATCTAATGGGGAGACTGTAATCCAGTGAGTGACACTGCCATCTAATGGGGAGACTGTAATCCAGTGAGTGACACTACCATCTAATGGGGAGACTGTAATCCAGTGGGTGACACTGCCATCAAATGGGGAGACTGTAATCCAGTGATTGACACTACCATCTAATGGGGAGACTGTAATCCAGTGAGTGACACTACCATCTAATGGGGAGACTGTAATCCAGTGAGTGGCACTGCCATCTAATGAATGAGTCTGTAATCCAGTGAGTGACACTACCATCTAATGGGGAGACTGTAATCCAATGAGTGGCACTGCCATCTAATGAATGAGTCTGTAATCCAGTGAGTGACACTACCATCTAATGGGGAGACTGTAATCCAGTGAGTGACACGACATCTAATAGGGAGACTGTAATCCAGTGAGTGACACTACCATCAAATGGGGAGACTGTAATCCAGTGAGTGACACTGCCATCAAATGGGGAGAGTGTAATCCAGTGAGTGACACTACCATCTAATGGGGAGACTGTAATCCAGTGAGTGGCACTGCGATCTAATGAATGAGTCTGTAATCCAGTGAGTGACACTACCATCTAATGGGGAGACTGTAATCCAGCGAGTGACACTACCATCTAATGAATGAGTCTGTAATCCAGTGAGTGGCACTGCCATCTAATGGGGAGACTGTAATCCAGTGAGTGACACTACCATCTAATGGGGAGACTGTAATCCAGTGAGTGGCACTGCCATCTAATGAATGAGTCTGTAATCCAGTGAGTGACACTACCATCTAATGGGGAGACTGTAATCCAGTGAGTGGCAAAGCCATCTAATGTGGAGACTGTAATCCAGTGAGTGGCACTGTAATCTAATGGGGAGACTGTAATCCAGTGAGTGACACTGCCATCTAATGGGGAGACTGTAATCCAGTGAGTGACACTGACATCTAATGGGGAGACTGTAATCCAGTCAGTGACACTGCCATCTAATGGGGAGACTATACTCCAGTCAGTGATACTCTCATTCACTAAATGACACCATAATCCAGTGAGTGACACTGCCATCAAATGGGGAGACTGTAATCCAGTGAGTGACCCTGCCATCTAATGGGGAGACTGTAATCCAGTGAGTGACACTGCCATCCAATGGGGAGACTGTAATCCAGTCAGTGACACTGCCATCTAATGGGGAGACTATACTCCAGTCAGTGATACACTCATTCACTAAATTACACCATAATCCAGTGAGTGACACTGCCATCTAATGGGGAGACTGTAATCCAGTGAGTGACACTACCATCTAATAGGGAGACTGTAATCCAGTGAGTGACACTGTAATCCAGTGAGTGGCACTGCCATCTAATAGGGAGACTGTAATCCAGTGAGTGACACTGTAATCCAGTGAGTGGCACTGCCATCAAATGGGGAGACTGTAATCCAGTGAGTGATACTATTCCAGTGAGTGACACTACCATCTAATGGGGACACTGTAATCCAGTGAGTGGCACTGCCATCTAATAGGGAGACTGTAATCCAGTGAGTGACACTGTAATCCAGTGAGTGGCACTGCCATCTAATGGGGAGACTGTAATCCAGTGAGTGGCACTACCATCAAATGGGGAGACTGTAATCCAGTGAGTGATACTATTCCAGTGAGTGACACTACCATCTAATGGGGAGACTGCAATCCAGTGAGTGGCACTACCATCTAATGAATAAGTCTGTAATCCAGTGAGTGACACTACCATCTAATGAATGAGTCTGTAATCCAATGAGTGACACTACCATCTAATGGGGAGACTGTAATCCAGTGAGTGACACTACCATCTAATGGGGAGACTGTAATCCAGTGAGTGACACTGCCATCAAATGGGGAGACTGTAATTCAGTGAGTGACACTACCATCTAATGAATGAGTCTGTAATCCAGTGAGTGACACTACCATTTAATGGGGAGACTAATCTAGTGAGTGACACTACCATCTAATGGGGAGACTGTAATCCAGTGAGTGGCAAAGCCATCTAATGTGGAGACTCTAATCCAGTGAGTGGCACTGTAATCTAATGGGGAGACTGTAATCCAGTGAGTGAATCTGCCATCTAATGGGGAGACTGTAATCCAGTGAGTGACACTACCATCTAATGGGGAGACTGTAATCCAGTGAGTGACACTACCATCTAATGGGGAGACTGTAATCCAGTGAGTGGCACTGCCATCTAATGAATGAGTCTGTAATCCAGTGAGTGACACTACCATTTAATGGGGAGACTAATCTAGTGAGTGACACTACCATCTAATGGGGAGACTGTAATCCAGTGAGTGGCAAAGCCATCTAATGTGGAGACTCTAATCCAGTGAGTGGCACTGTAATCTAATGGGGAGACTGTAATCCAGTGAGTGACACTGCCATCTAATGGGGAGACTGTAATCCAGTGAGTGACACTGCCATCTAATGGGGAGACTGTAATCCAGTGAGTGACACTACCATCTAATGGGGAGACTGTAATCCAGTGAGTGACACTACCATCTAATGAATGAGTCTGTAATCCAGTGAGTAACACTACCATCTAATGGGGAGACTGTAATCCAGTGAGTGACACTACCATCTAATGGGGAGACTGTAATCCAGTGAGTGACACTACCATCTAATGGGGAGACTGTAATCCAGTGAGTGGCACTGCCATCTAATGAATGAGTCTGTAATCCAGTGAGTGACACTACCATTTAATGGGGAGACTAATCTAGTGAGTGACACCACCATCTAATGGGGAGACTGTAATCCAGTGAGTGGCAAAGCCATCTAATGTGGAGACTCTAATCCAGTGAGTGGCACTGTAATCTAATGGGGAGACTGTAATCCAGTGAGTGACACTGCCATCTAATGGGGAGACTGTAATCCAGTGAGTGACACTACCATCTAATGGGGAGACTGTAATCCAGTGGGTGACACTGCCATCAAATGGGGAGACTGTAATCCAGTGAGTGACACTACCATCTAATGGGGAGACTGTAATCCAATGAGTGGCACTGCCATCTAATGAATGAGTCTGTAATCCAGTGAGTGACACTACCATTTAATGGGGAGACTGTAATCTAGTGAGTGACACTACCATCTAATGGGGAGACTGTAATCCAGTGAGTGACACGACATCTAATGGGGAGACTGTAATCCAGTGAGTGACACTATCATCTAATGAATGAGTCTGTAATCCAGTGAGTGACACTACCATCTAATGGGGAGACTGTAATCCAGTGAGTGACACTGCCATCAAATGGGGAGAGTGTAATCCAGTGAGTGACACTACCATCTAATGGGGAGACTGTAATCCAGTGAGTGGCACTGCCATCTAATGAATGAGTCTGTAATCCAGTGAGTGACACTACCATCTAATGGGGAGACTGTAATCCAGCGAGTGACACTACCATCTAATGAATGAGTCTGTAATCCAGTGAGTGGCACTGCCATCTAATGGGGAGTCTGTAATCCAGTCAGTGACACTGCCATCTAATGGGGAGACTATACTCCAGTCAGTGATACACTCATTCACTAAATTACACCATAATCCAGTGAGTGACACTTCCATCAAATGGGGAGACTGTAATCCAGTGAGTGACCCTGCCATCTAATGGGGAGACTGTAATCCAGTGAGTGACACTGCCATCCAATGGGGAGACTGTAATCCAGTCAGTGACACTGCCATCTAATGGGGAGACTATACTCCAGTCAGTGATACACTCATTCACTAAATTACACCATAATCCAGTGAGTGACACTTCCATCAAATGGGGAGACTGTAATCCAGTGAGTGGCACTGTAATTCAGTGAGTGGCACTACCATCAAATGGGGAGACTGTAATCCAGTAAGTGATACTATTCCAGTGAGTGACACTACCATCTAATGGGGACACTGTAATCCAGTGAGTGGCACTGCCATCTAATAGGTAGACTGTAATACAGTGAGTGACACTGTAATTCAGTGAGTGGCACTACCATCAAATGGGGAGACTGTAATCCAGTAAGTGATACTATTCCAGTGAGTGACACTACCATCTAATGGGGAGACTGTAATCCAGTGAGTGGCACTACCATCAAATGGGGAGACTGTAATCCAGTGAGTGATACTATTCCAGTGAGTGACACTACCATCTAATGGGGAGACTGCAATCCAGTGAGTGGCACTACCATCTAATGAATGAGTCTGTAATCCAGTGAGTGACACTACCATCTAATGAATGAGTCTGTAATCCAATGAGTGACACTACCATCTAATGGGGAGACTGTAATCCAGTGAGTGACACTACCATCTAATGGGGAGACTGTAATCCAGTGAGTGACACTGCCATCAAATGGGGAGACTGTAATTCAGTGAGTGACACTACCATTTAATGAATGAGTCTGTAATCCAGTGAGTGACACTACCATTTAATTGGGAGACTGTAATCCAGTGAGTGACACTGCCATCTAATGGGGAGACTGTAATCCAGTGAGTGACACTACCATCTAATGGGGAGACTGTAATCCAGTGAGTGACACGACATCTAATGGGGAGACTGTAATCCAGTGAGTGACACTACCATCTAATGAATGAGTCTAATCCAGTGAATGACACTACCGTCTAATGGGGACACTGTAATCCTGTGAGTGACACTACCATCTAATGGGGAGACTGTAATCCAGTGAGTGACACTACCATCTAATGGGGAGACTGTAATCCAGTGAGTGACACTACCATCTAATGGGGAGACTGTAATCCAGTGAGTGATACTACCATCTAATGGGGAGATTGTAATCCAGTGAGTGACACTACCATCTAATGGGGAGACTGTAATAGAATGAGTGGCACTGCCATCTAAGGAATGAGTCTGTATTCCACTGAGTGACACGACATCTAATGGGGAGACTGTAATCCAGTGAGTGACACTACCATCTAATGAATGAGTCTGTAATCCAGTGAGTGACACTACCATCTAATGGAGAGACTGTAATCCAGTGAGTGACACTACCATCTAATGGGGAGACTGTAATCCAGTGAGTGACACTACCATCTAATGGGGAGACTGTAATTCAGTGGGTGACACTGCCATCAAATGGGGAGACTGTAATCCAGTGAGTGGCACTACCATCTAATGGGGAGACTGTAATCCAGTGAGTGACACGACATCTAATGGGGAGACTGTAATCCAGTGAGTGACACTATCATCTAATGAATGAGTCTGTAATCCAGTGAGTGACACTACCATCTAATGGGGAGACTGTAATCCAGTGAGTGACACTGCCATCAAATGGGGAGAGTGTAATCCAGTGAGTGACACTACCATCTAATGGGGAGACTGTAATCCAGTGAGTGACACTGCCATCAAATGGGGAGAGTGTAATCCAGTGAGTGGCACTACCATCTAATGGGGAGACTGTAATCCAGTGAGTGACACGACATCTAATGGGGAGACTGTAATCCAGTGAGTGACACTATCATCTAATGAATGAGTCTGTAATCCAGTGAGTGACACTACCATCTAATGGGGAGACTGTAATCCAGTGAGTGACACTGCCATCAAATGGGGAGAGTGTAATCCAGTGAGTGACACTACCATCTTATGGGGAGACTGTAATCCAGTGAGTGGCACTGCCATCTAATGAATGAGTCTGTAATCCAGTGAGTGACACTACCATTTAATAGGGAGACTGTAATCTAGTGAGTGACACTACCATCTAATGGGGAGACTGTAATCCAGCGAGTGACACTACCATCTAATGAATGAGTCTGTAATCTAGTGAGTGACACTACCATCTAATGGGGAGTCTGTAATCCAGTGAGTGACACCACCATCTAATGGGAAGACTGTAATCCAGTGAGTGACACCACCACCTAATGGGGAGACTGTAATCCAGTGAGTGACACTACCATCTAATGGGGAGACTGTAATCCAGTGAGTGACACGACATCTAATGGGGAGACTGTAATCCAGTGAGTGACACTACCATCTAAGGAATGAGTCTGTAATCCAGTGAGTGACACTACCATCTAATGGGGAGACTGTAATCCAGTGAGTGACACTACCATCTAATGGGGAGACTGTAATCCAGTGAGTGACACTACCATCTAATGGGGAGACTGTAATCCAGTGAGTGACACCACCATCTAATGGGGAGACTGTAATCCAGTGAATGACACGACCATCTAATGGGGTGACTGTAGTCCAGTGAGTGACACCGCCATCAAATGGGGAGACTGTAATCCAGTGAGTGACACTACCATCTAATGGGGAGACTGTAATCCAGTGAGTGACACTACCATCTAATGGGGTGACTGTAATCCAGTGAGTGACACCACCATCTAATGGGGAGACTGTAATCCAGTGAGTGACACTACCATCTAATGGGGAGACTGTAATCCAGTGAGTGACACTGCCATCTAATGGGGAGACTGTAATCGAATGAGTGGCACTGCCATCTAATGAATGAGTCTGTAATCCAGTGAGTGACACTGCCATCAAATGGGGAAACTGTAATCCAGTGAGTGACACTGCCATCAAATGGGGAGACTGTAATCCAGTGAGTGACTCTACCATCTAATGGGGAGACTGTAATCCAGTGAGTGATACTACCATCTAATGGGGAGACTGTAATCCAATGAGTGGCACTGCCATCTAATGAATGAGTCTGTAATCCAGTGAGTGACACTACCATCTAATGGGGAGACTGTAATCCAGCGAGTGACACTACCATCTAATGAATGAGTCTGTAATCCAATGAGTGGCACTGCCATCTAATGAATGAGTCTGTAATCCAGTGAGTGAACCATTTTTATTAACAATACTAACATTTTTAAATCTGAGGTATGGATGAGTAACATAACATTAGGTCAACTTTATATCAATGAGTATATTAAACCATTACATAATGGTTTGTAACATGCAACGTTTATTTAAAGTACTGTTCAGCCACATAGGTATTGAATCCAGAGCAAGGCAAGCAGTAAAAAAACCATTAAAACTTAGCCAATTGAATGAAAGAATGGAAAAAATGAATTCCTTCCTGACCCCATTAACTGGCAATTGGATTGCTCCCTGGATCAATACTCTATTTTATTATACATTTAATTTTACAAAAAATTATCATCCTCCTACTAAAATGAACCCTTAATTATATTCAATGAAACAACATTTGTAACCTTTGAAAAAAACAATTTTAACATTACAAACATGCAGTAAATGTATTATAATATAAACAGTAAAAGTAATAAAATGCAACGTAACTGTTTTGTGTAGCCAATCCTGGCTAAAGGCCACTTCCAAGACATTCCAATACTTTTTGTTTTTGCATGTCCAAGTGGTTCCCTTAAAAAGAGCCCAGCAGACTTTTAATTTTGGCTATGGGATATAACCACTGTTTATTCTTGTTGATTCTTTTTCCAGTTGTTGTTGTTATTGTTGTAGTTTTGTAAAATTGTACATAGAGTTTCCTATGTGAAATAGTGGTCCTCTAAAAAGTGACATCAAATTTCGTCCTCGAAATAAAACCACTGTTCTCTATGTTTACAAAACCTCATAGTACACAATGTTTTTGTAAAAATACATCCATCGTGTAATAGATCACCCTGACATGGGTTGTCTTTAATTGAAACTTTAATATCATCTGGATTTGTGCACCTTTAAAAAGCAACATAGAGTTGTCCATGTGCAAAAACAGGTTCCTGTAAAAAAATACTCACAGACTTAAAAGTTTGTCCTTGGGATTTATTTATTGTCTTGGCAAATGCCATGATAACTGGAAATTGTCTCCTTTTGAAGGACAAAAGGCAAACCACTCTGACTTAGAGCCAAATCAATTCTTGGTTTAAAAACGTGTTCACCTTTATGGGTTTCAGTCATAATTTCTGCATGTATGAAATAATCTTTTAAATCTTGCACAATTAATCTGGTCCCATTACAAAGTCCTTTTTTTCGAATTCATATTTCCCAATAGCATGACAATTGCCCCTTTTTTCAATTGCAAAACATGTAAATCTCTGTAAAGGGTTAACTGTCCCAAGCTGTCAACGAAATCAGGAAAAGCCCCAACAATACACCAGCCTGCATTGGTTCCTTTCCTTATAAAACACATCAGGCACAATCTTTGGACAGATCAACAACTCAGCAAAGTACAAATTCCTCTGCTGAGCTTACACATGGTGTGCTCTTAGAAACAATAAAATGATAATAAAATGCTATTCTTGAATAGAAAATATATGATAGTAATAATATAGTGGTGTTCTTGTATAAATAAAATATTATAATGATAATGTGATGTAACAAGGTCAGCTTGAATGAGTGACTACTACCCTGTGCCCAGGGTTCTCTTGTCCACTTCACTGGATGGTGTAGGTACCAGATCTTCAAAAAGTTTCAGCAGATCATCTAGCCACAAACACATTGTGAATTCCAGCATCTACAACCCATCCAATATCTACTACACTTTCCATAAGTAATATGTATGCATATTATCTCTAAAGTGTTTTTGCAGTATAAATAAATGATAATGGTAAATTAATACTAATAAAGAGACCTCATATAAATAAAAAAAGCTAGTGTCAATGACTCCTTTTCAGGTCCTGGATTTTGGCCTGGTGAGCCACAATAAAGAACAGTCTACCCCTTTTGGAAAATGAGTAGGTGAATTACATTGCCACATGGGCAATATGGGCAGGTGGGTGGTGGGGTGAATAGCCCTAAGACATAGGGCCATAGTGTACCATCATGCTTCATGTGGTCTTATGGCATATGCCCCTGCCTTATCCTGTATACTGAATGTAATTCCCCATGTAATATTACTGTGTTCTGTGTTATGTTAAAATAATTAATGTGTACATATAGCATGGTCATGAGTGTAATGTGTGAGTATAGTTATATCATGCATGGAATGAGTTACTGTCATGGCATCTTGCTTATATAATATGAAGTTAATGCAGTCACATATAGGACAAAGAGTTAAGTTCTACAGGAAATTATGTGGATTTGTGACTACTGAGATTGGCTAGGAATGCATCCTCTCTGGCTTTAGTCATAAAGGGGTTTGTAAAATATAGCAGATCATATGTCTGAGGAGGGGACTGGTGTGGGAAGTTGGTAGCCTTCGTTACAAGGTGGGGTTTAGCTATAGAGGGGGGATGTTATTGTGTAATGTGTGTTCTATGCAAAGAAGAGAATAAACAGATTAGGTCACTGCTGAGACACAGAGCAATTGTATGCTCTCTCATTGGATCCTGGTTGCAGTGATACTGATCCTATCCCCACCTTGCAAGTAACCTGTCCTGGTCACTACCACAGGAAGGTTACTGAGACTCCTGGAAGTGCTGATTCCTGATGGAGAGATCTGACTGATCCAGAAGCCAGATATCGGATGCTGGTGCTGATATTTCCAATGGTCCTTGTGGGTCGTTATCCTGCAGTCTGTAGCAGGTGGCCCTGGGCAGTAATAGCCCCTACCCCTGGTAATAGCTAGTAATAATAATATTAATCATAAATTGCTGTTCTTTTATAAATAAAAGAAAATAATAAAGAGATATTCTAATCTCATGAAATAAATGGTGATAATAATAAGTGCCGTCCTTATATAAATAATAATAGTAATGTAGTGATGTTCTCTTATAAATAAATAATAAAAATAAGATGTTGTTCCTGTATCTGCAAAATAGGGCAAATTTCCATTAAGTTTTGCACTGCCCCTTTATTACAAGTGACTCCTCCCCAAAACCCTATGCTAATCAGACTTTTAAATATTAACCCCAGCCAACTAATCCATTAACACCCTATAATCCATGGGGATCTAAATAGGCCCCCATGGATACCTAATTAATCCACCTTAATATTTAACAAAAAGTCAGCAATGCCTGCGCAGACCTTGCTGCGCATGCATACGACATTGATGTTAAACATAGTGATCTGCATGAATAAATAAAAAAATATACAAATTAATAAAAATAAAAAACATTAATTTACTAAAAAATAAACCCCACTAAACAAATAATTCCTAGTAATTAACGAAAAATATAAACTCCACTAACTCAATTTTTTTTTATAGAAAACATATATTCCCAAAAAAAAATTAAAAAAAATTAAAAACCTATATTACCAAAAAATAAAAAACTATATTACAAAAATAAAAAAAATTACAGTTAAAATAAAACATTACATTAAAAATAAAAAACACAGAGTTCTTCTATTTCACCGTCGCAAATGGAGTTTGCTGCACTTGCTATGCCTTAAATTTGCATTTGGAGCGTTCTGATTGACTGAAATGATGTCAATCATATTTCAGCCAATCAGAATGTGTTTTTTGGATGTCAATCTGCTAGCTGTGTATTTTGAATATTTTGGACCAATCAAATTGCTCATCTTCAATCTGATCAGTTAATTAACTAGGGGTTCATTAATTAGATGTTGTGGGTTCTTTAAGAACCTGCAGCAGGGGCTTAATATTTAAATGCTGCGGTTAATTTTAAGGGCCGGGGCAGTCCCAATTGGGACCCCAGTGGGTAGGAGTTAATGTTAGGTACAAGGGGGTGCTTTAAGGAACCCCCTTAACATTTTGGGTGCCATGGTGGTCTATACAGACACCAGGGTTATGTAGATGGGGTGATTAGGTAGGGGCATGGGGTTTAAGCAGAGCAATCGGGCAGTGAGTGGGGAAGGGGACGCCTGGGGATTCCCTCTAGAAGTATTTAAATGGAGAGAATCACCAGGGCACGACATTCTAATTTTCTATTGGTTCCTAGAACAGTTTCTCATCCGTAAAGCTTGGTGTGGGTACTGAAATCTCTTGCGGATAAGTCTTTGAGTTACAGATGTGGGCTGAGTGCTGTAATGTGCGGAAGCTAAAGATTATCATAAACGTGTAACATAGGGGTAAAAAGCTCCCCCGCTGCTGATTTACGTCTATACCGCAATTTACACTGCCCGATTAGCCTAAGCCCTCCCTACTAAGGATTCACTGCTCTTGTTCCAGTCCATATCACTGGAATCCTCCAATCAGAAGAGAAGGACTACCTACTGGACAAACTTCAGAACTTGTTGGCCCAAACATACTCTACAGCAGACCATGTTGGTCTTGCTCCAGGTATGCTCTTTTTAAAAGGGTAATGTTATGACTGATTTGGGGGCTAAAATGGACATGGGATGTTGTCTAAGGACTGTGACAGGTGTTTATAAGTCACTGCTCCATTTGTACGGTGTATATAGGACCCTGTGCAGGAGCTGCTAGCTGGCCCTGTGTTGTGACCATGACTTATATGTCACTGCTCCATCTGTA
Organism: Discoglossus pictus; assembly: GCA_027410445.1. Classification (NCBI taxonomy): domain Eukaryota; kingdom Metazoa; phylum Chordata; class Amphibia; order Anura; family Alytidae; genus Discoglossus; species Discoglossus pictus. The sequence continues at coordinate 128,863,795 of CM050169.1, read as the reverse complement.
CGGTGTATATAGGACCCTGTGCAGGAGCTGATAGCTGGCCCTGTGTTGTGACCATGACTTATATGTCACTGCTCCATCTGTAAGGTGTATATAGGACCCTGTGCTGTGACCATGACTTATATGTCACTGCTCCATCTGTAAGGTGTATATAGGACCCTGTGCAGGAGCTGATAGCTGCCCCTGTGCTGTGACCATGACTTATATGTCACTGCTCCATCTGTACTGTATATATATGGCCCTATGCAGGGGCTGATAGCTGACCCTGTGCTGTGACCATGACTTATAAGTCACTGCTCCATCTGTACGGTATATATATGGCTCTATACAGGGGCTTATAGCTGACCCTGTGTTGTGACCATGGCTTATAAGTGACTGCTCCATCTGTAAGGTGTAGCCATGTCCCTGTGCAGGAGCCGATAGCTGACCCTGTGTTGTGACCATGACTAATATGTCACTGCTCCATCTGTAAGGTGTATATAGGACCCTGTGCAGGAGCTGCTAGCTGGCCCTATGTTGTGACCATGACTTACAAGTCATTGCTCCATCTGTAAGGTGTACATATGGCCCTATGCAGGGCTGATAGCTGACCCTGTGCTGTGACCATGACTTATATGTCACTGCTCCATCTGTACTGTATATATGGCCCTATGCAGGGGCTTATAGCTGACCCTGTGTTGTGACCATGACTTATAAGTCACTGCTCCATCTGTACGGTATATATATGGCTCTATACAGGGGCTTATAGCTGACCCTGTGTTGTGACCATGGCTTATAAGTGACTGCTCCATCTGTAAGGTGTAGCCATGTCCCTGTGCAGGAGCCGATAGCTGACCCTGTGTTGTGACCATGACTTATAAGTCACTGCTCCATCTGTAAGATGTATACAGGACCCTGTGCTATGACCATGACTTATATGTCACTGCTCCATCTGTAAGGTTTATATAGGACCCTGTGCAGGGGCTGATAGCTGACCCTGTGCTGTGACCATGACTTATATGTCACTGCTCCATCTGTACGGTATATATAGGGCTCTATACAGGGGCTTATAGCTGACCCTGTGTTGTGACCATGGCTTATAAGTGACTGCTCCATCTGTAAGGTGTAGCCATGTCCCTGTGCAGGTGCCGATAGCTGACCCTGTGTTGTGACCATGACTAATATGTCACTGCTCCATCTGTAAGGTGTATATAGGACCCTGTGCAGGAGCTGCTAGCTGGCCCTATGTTGTGACCATGACTTACAAGTCATTGCTCCATCTGTAAGGTGTACATATGGCCCTATGCAGGGCTGATAGCTGACCTAGTGCTGTGACCATGACTTATAAGTCAATGCTCCATCTGTAAGGTGTATATAGGACCCTGTGCAGGAGCTGATAGCTGGCCCTGTGCTGTGACCATGACTTATAAGTCACTGCTCCATCTGTAAGGTGTACATATGGCCCTATGCAGGGCTGATAGCTGACCTAGTGCTGTGACCATGACTTATAAGTCAATGCTCCATCTGTAAGGTGTACATATGGCCCTATGCAGGGGCTGATAGCTGACCCAGGGTTGTGACCATGACTTATATGTCACTGCTCCATCTGTAAGGTGTATATAGGGCCCTGTGCTGTGACCATGACTTGTATGTCACTGCTCCATCTGTAAGGTGTATATAGGGCCCTGTGCTGTGACCATGACATATGTCACTGCTCCATCTGTAAGGTGTAGCCAGGACCCTGTACAGGAGCTGCTAGCTGGCCCTGTGTTGTGACCATGACTTATATGTCACTGCTCCATCTGTAAGGTGTATATAGGACCCTGTGCAGGAGCTGATAGCTGGCCCTGTGCTGTGACCATGACTTATATGTCACTGCTCCATCTGTACTGTATATATATGGCCCTATGCAGGGGCTGATAGCTGACCCTGTGTTGTGACCATGGCTTATAAGTGACTGCTCCATCTGTAAGGTGTAGCCATGTCCCTGTGCAGGAGCCGATAGCTGACCCTGTGTTGTGACCATGACTTATATGTCACTGCTCCATCTGTAAGGTATATATATGGCCCTATGCAGGGCTGATAGCTGACCTAGTGCTGTGACCATGACTTATAAGTCACTGCTCCATCTGTAAGGTGTACATATGGCCCTATGCAGGGCTGATAGCTGACCCAGGGTTGTGACCATGACTTATATGTCACTGCTCCATCTGTAAGGTGTACATATGGCCCTATGCAGGGGCTGATAGCTGACCCAGGGTTGTGACCATGACTTATATGTCACTGCTCCATCTGTAAGGTGTATATAGGGCCCTGTGCTGTGACCATGACTTATATGTTACTGCTCCATCTGTAAGGTGTATATAGGGCCCTGTGCTGTGACCATGACATATGTCACTGCTCCATCTGTAAGGTGTAGCCAGGACCCTGTGCAGGAGCTGATAGCTGACCCTGTGTTGTGACCATGACTTATATGTCACTGCTCCATCTGTAAGGTGTATATAGGACCCTGTGCAGGATCTGATAGCTGGCCCTGTGTTGTGACCATGACTTATATGTCACTGCTCCATCTGTAAGGTGTATATAGGACCCTGTGCAGGGGCTGATAGCTGACCCTGTGCTGTGACCATGACTTATATGTCACTGCTCCATCTGTAAGGTGTATATAGGACCCTGTGCAGGAGCTGCTAGCTGACCCTGTGCTGTGACCATGACTTATATGTCACTGCTCCATCTGTAAGGTGTATATAGGACCCTGTGCAGGGGCTGATAGCTGACCCTGTACTGTGACCATGACTTATATGTCACTGCTCCATCTGTAAGGTGTATATAGGACCCTGTGCAGGGGCTGATAGCTGGCCCTGTGCTGTGACCATGACTTATATGTCACTGCTCCATCTGTAAGGTGTATATAGGACCCTGTGCAGGAGCTGATAGCTGACCCTGTGCTGTGACCATGACTTATAAGTCACTGCTCCATCTGTAAGGTGTATATAGGACCCTGTGCAGGGGCTGATAGTGTGCCCTTTGCTGTGACCATGACTTATAAGTCACTGCTCCATCTGTAAGGTGTATACATGGCCCTGTGCAGGAGCTGATAGCTGACCCTGTGCTGTGACTATGACTTTTATGTCACTGCTCCATCTGTAAGGTGTAGGCAGGACCCTGTGCAGGAGCTGATAGCTGACCCTGTGTTGTGACCATGACTTATATGTCACTGCTCCATCTGTAAGGTGTATATAGGACCCTGTGCAGAAACTGCTAGCTGACCCTGTGTTGTAACCATGACTTACAAGTCATTGCTCCATCTGTAAGGTGTACATATGGCCCTATGCAGGGCTGATAGCTGACCTAGTGCTGTGACCATGACTTATACGTCACTGCTCCATCTGTAAGGTGTACATATGGCCCTATGCAGGGGCTGATAGCTGACCCAGTGTTGTGACCATGACTTATATGTCACTGCTCCATCTGTAAGGTGTATATAGGGCCCTGTGTTGTGACCATGACTTATATGTCACTGCTCCATCTGTAAGGTGTAGCCAGGACCCTGTGCAGGAGCTGCTAGCTGACCCTGTGCTGTGACTATGACTTTTATGTCACTGCTCCATCTGTAAGGTGTAGGCAGGACCCTGTGCAGGAGCTGATAGCTGACCCTGTGCATTGACTATGACTTTTATGTCACTTCTCCATCTGTAAGGTGTAGGCAGGACCCTGTGCAGGAGCTGATAGCTGACCCTGTGTTGTGACCATGACTTATATGTCACTGCTCCATCTGTAAGGTGTATATAGGACCCTGTGCAGGAGCTGATAGCTGACCCTGTGTTGTGACCATGACTTATATGTCACTGCTCCATCTGTAAGGTGTATATAGAACACTGTGCAGGAACTGCTAGCTGACCCTGTGTTGTAACCATGACTTACAAGTCATTGCTCCATCTGTAAGGTGTACATATGGCCCTATGCAGGGCTGATAGCTGACCTAGTGCTGTGACCATGACTTATAAGTCACTGCTCCATCTGTAAGGTGTAGCCAGGACCCTGTGCAGGAGCTGATAGCTGGCCCTGTGTTGTGACCATGACTTATATGTCACTGCTCCATCTGTACGGTATATATATGGCCCTATGCAGGGGCTGATTGCTGACCCTGTGCTGTGACCATGACTTATATGTCACTGCTCCATCTGTAAGGTGTACATAGGACCCTGTGTTGTGACCATGACTTATATGTCACTGCTCCATCTGTAAGGTGTACATAGGACCCTGTGCAGGAGCTGATAGCTGGCCCTGTGTTGTGACCATGACTTATATGTCACTGCTCCATCTGTAAGGTGTAGCCAGGACCCTGTGCAGGAGCTGCTAGCTGACCCTGTGTTGTGACCATGACTTATATGTCACTGCTCCATCTGTAAGGTGTATATAGGATCCTGTGCAGGATCTGATAGCTGGCCCTGTGTTGTGACCATGACTTATATGTCACTGCTCCATCTGTAAGGTGTACATAGGACCCTGTGCAGGAGCTGCTAGCTGACCCTGTGTTGTGACCATGACTTATATGTCACTGCTCCATCTGTAAGGTGTATATAGGATCCTGTGCAGGATCTGATAGCTGGCCCTGTGTTGTGACCATGACTTATATGTCACTGCTCCATCTGTAAGGTGTATATAGGACCCTGTGCAGGATCTGATAGCTGGCCCTGTGTTGTGACCATGACTTATATGTCACTGCTCCATCTTTAAGCTGTATATAGGACCCTGTGCAGGATCTGATAGCTGGCCCTGTGTTGTGACCATGACTTATATGTCACTGCTCCATCTGTAAGCTGTATATAGGACCCTGTGCAGGAGCTGCTAGCTGGCCCTATGTTGTGACCATGACTTATATGTCACTGCTCCATCTGTAAGGTGTATATAGGACCCTGTGCAGGATCTGATAGCTGGCCCTGTGTTGTGACCATGACTTATATGTCACTGCTCCATCTGTACGGTATATATATGGCCCTATGCAGGGGCTGATTGCTGACCCTGTGCTGGGACCATGACTTATATGTCACTGCTCCATCTGTAAGGTGTATATAGGACCCTGTGCAGGGGCTGATAGCTGACCCTGTGTTGTGACAATGACTTATATGTCACTGCTCCATCTGTAAGGTGTATAGGACACTGTGCAGGATCTGATAGCTGGCCCTGTGTTGTGACCATGACTTATATGTCACTGCTCCATCTGTAAGGTGTATATAGGACCCTGTGCAGGAGCTGCTAGCTGGCCCTGTGTTGTGACCATGACTTATATGTCACTGCTCCATCTGTAAGGTGTAGCCAGGACCCTGTGCAGGAGCTGCTAGCTGGCCCTGTGTTGTGACCATGACTTATATGTCACTGCTCCATCTGTAAGGTGTATATAGGACCCTGTGCAGGATCTGATAGCTGGCCCTGTGTTGTGACCATGACTTATATGTCACTGCTCCATCTGTAAGGTGTATATAGGACCCTGTGCAGGATCCGATAGCTGGCCCTGTGCTGTGACCATGACTTATATGTCACTGCTCCATCTTTAAGCTGTATATAGGACCCTGTGCAGGAGCTGCTAGCTGGCCCTGTGTTGTGACCATGACTTATATGTCACTGCTCCATCTGTAAGCTGTATATAGGACCCTGTGCAGGAGCTGCTAGCTGGCCCTATGTTGTGACCATGACTTATATGTCACTGCTCCATCTGTAAGGTGTATATAGGACCCTGTGCTGTGACCATGACTTATATGTCACTGCTCCATCTGTAAGGTGTATATAGGACCCTGTGCAGGATCTGATAGCTGACCCTGTGCTGTGACCATGACTTATATGTCACTGCTCCATCTGTAAGGTGTATATAGGACCCTGTGCTGTGACCATGACTTATATGTCACTGCTCCATCTGTAAGGTGTATATAGGACCCTGTGCAGGATCTGATAGCTGACCATGTGCTGTGACCATGACTTATATGTCACTGCTCCATCTGTAAGGTGTATATAGGACCCTGTGCAGGAGCTGATAGCTGACCCTGTGCTGTGACCATGACTTATATGTCACTGCTCCATCTGTAAGGTGTATATAGGACCCTGTGCAGGAGCTGCTAGCTGGCCCTATGTTGTGACCATGACTTATATGTCACTGCTCCATCTGTAAGGTGTATATTGGACCCTATGCTGTGACCATGACTTATATGTCACTGCTCCATCTGTAAGGTGTATATAGGACCCTGTGCAGGATCTGATAGCTGACCCTGTGCTGTGACCATGACTTATATGTCACTGCTCCATCTGTAAGGTGTATATAGGACCCTGTGCAGGATCTGATAGCTGGCCCTGTGCTGTGACCATGACTTATATGTCACTGCTCCATCTTTAAGCTGTATATAGGACCCTGTGCAGGAGCTGCTAGCTGGCCCTGTGTTGTGACCATGACTTATATGTCACTGCTCCATCTGTAAGGTGTATATAGGACCCTGTGCAGGATCTGATAGCTGGCCCTGTGTTGTGACCATGACTTATATGTCACTGCTCCATCTGTAAGCTGTATATAGGACCCTATGCAGGAGCTGCTAGCTGGCCCTATGTTGTGCCCATGACTTATATGTCACTGCTCCATCTGTAAGGTGTATATAGGACCCTGTGCTGTGACCATGACTTATATGTCACTGCTCCATCTGTAAGGTGTATATAGGACCCTGTGCAGGATCTGATAGCTGACCCTGTGCTGTGACCATGACTTATATGTCACTGCTCCATCTGTAAGGTGTATATAGGACCCTGTGCTGTGACCATGACTTATATGTCACTGCTCCATCTGTAAGGTGTATATAGGACCCTGTGCAGGATCTGATAGCTGACCATGTGCTGTGACCATGACTTATATGTCACTGCTCCATCTGTAAGGTGTATATAGGACCCTGTGCAGGAGCTGATAGCTGACCCTGTGCTGTGACCATGACTTATATGTCACTGCTCCATCTGTAAGCTGTATATAGGACCCTGTGCAGGAGCTGCTAGCTGGCCCTATGTTGTGACCATGACTTATATGTCACTGCTCCATCTGTAAGGTGTATATAGGACCCTATGCAGGATCTGATAGCTGACCCTGTGCTGTGACCATGACTTATATGTCACTGCTCCATCTTTAAGCTGTATATAGGACCATGTGCAGGAGCTGCTAGCTGGCCCTGTGTTGTGACCATGACTTATATGTCACTGCTCCATCTGTAAGCTGTATATAGGACCCTGTGCAGGAGCTGCTAGCTGGCCCTGTGTTGTGACCATGACTTATATGTCACTGCTCCATCTGTAAGGTGTATATAGGACCCTGTGCTGTGACCATGACTTATATGTCACTGCTCCATCTGTAAGGTGTATATAGGACCCTGTGCAGGATCTGATAGCTGGCCCTGTGCTGTGACCATGACTTATATGTCACTGCTCCATCTTTAAGCTGTATATAGGACCATGTGCAGGAGCTGCTAGCTGGCCCTGTGTTGTGACCATGACTTATATGTCACTGCTCCATCTGTAAGCTGTATATAGGACCCTGTGCAGGATCTGATAGCTGACCCTGTGCTGTGACCATGACTTATATGTCACTGCTCCATCTGTAAGGTGTATATAGGACCCTGTGCTGTGACCATGACTTATATGTCACTGCTCCATCTGTAAGCTGTATATAGGACCCTGTGCAGGAGCTGATAGCTGACCCTGTGCTGTGACCATGACTTATATGTCACTGCTCCATCTGTAAGGTGTGTATATAGGACCCTGTGCTGTGACCATGACTTATATGTCCCTGCTCCATCTGTAAGGTGTATATAGGACCCTGTGCAGGAGCTGCTAGCTGGCCCTGTGTTGTGACCATGACTTATATGTCACTGCTCCATCTGTAAGCTGTATATAGGACCCTGTGCAGGAGCTGATAGCTGACCTAGTGCTGTGACCATGACTTATAAGTCACTGCTCCATCTGTAAGGTGTACATATGGCCCTATGCAGGGCTGATAGCTGACCCAGGGTTGTGACCATGACTTATATGTCACTGCTCCATCTGTAAGGTGTACATATGGCCCTATGCAGGGGCTGATAGCTGACCCAGGGTTGTGACCATGACTTATATGTCACTGCTCCATCTGTAAGGTGTATATAGGGCCCTGTGCTGTGACCATGACTTATATGTTACTGCTCCATCTGTAAGGTGTATATAGGGCCCTGTGCTGTGACCATGACATATGTCACTGCTCCATCTGTAAGGTGTAGCCAGGACCCTGTGCAGGAGCTGATAGCTGACCCTGTGTTGTGACCATGACTTATATGTCAATGCTCCATCTGTAAGGTATATAGGACACTGTGCAGGAACTGCTAGCTGACCCTGTGTTGTAACCATGACTTACAAGTCATTGCTCCATCTGTAAGGTGTAGCCAGGACCCTGTGCAGGAGCTGCTAGCTGGCCCTGTGTTGTGACCATGACTTATATGTCACTGCTCCATCTGTAAGGTGTATATAGGACCCTGTGCAGGATCCGATAGCTGGCCCTGTGCTGTGACCATGACTTATATGTCACTGCTCCATCTTTAAGCTGTATATAGGACCCTGTGCAGGAGCTGCTAGCTGGCCCTGTGTTGTGACCATGACTTATATGTCACTGCTCCATCTGTAAGCTGTATATAGGACCCTGTGCAGGAGCTGCTAGCTGGCCCTATGTTGTGACCATGACTTATATGTCACTGCTCCATCTGTAAGGTGTATATAGGACCCTATGCAGGATCTGATAGCTGACCCTGTGCTGTGACCATGACTTATATGTCACTGCTCCATCTTTAAGCTGTATATAGGACCATGTGCAGGAGCTGCTAGCTGGCCCTGTGTTGTGACCATGACTTATATGTCACTGCTCCATCTGTAAGCTGTATATAGGACCCTGTGCAGGAGCTGCTAGCTGGCCCTGTGTTGTGACCATGACTTATATGTCACTGCTCCATCTGTAAGGTGTATATAGGACCCTGTGCTGTGACCATGACTTATATGTCACTGCTCCATCTGTAAGGTGTATATAGGACCCTGTGCAGGATCTGATAGCTGGCCCTGTGCTGTGACCATGACTTATATGTCACTGCTCCATCTTTAAGCTGTATATAGGACCATGTGCAGGAGCTGCTAGCTGGCCCTGTGTTGTGACCATGACTTATATGTCACTGCTCCATCTGTAAGCTGTATATAGGACCCTGTGCAGGATCTGATAGCTGACCCTGTGCTGTGACCATGACTTATATGTCACTGCTCCATCTGTAAGGTGTATATAGGACCCTGTGCTGTGACCATGACTTATATGTCACTGCTCCATCTGTAAGCTGTATATAGGACCCTGTGCAGGAGCTGATAGCTGACCCTGTGCTGTGACCATGACTTATATGTCACTGCTCCATCTGTAAGGTGTGTATATAGGACCCTGTGCTGTGACCATGACTTATATGTCCCTGCTCCATCTGTAAGGTGTATATAGGACCCTGTGCAGGAGCTGCTAGCTGGCCCTGTGTTGTGACCATGACTTATATGTCACTGCTCCATCTGTAAGCTGTATATAGGACCCTGTGCAGGATCTGATAGCTGACCCTGTGCTGTGACCATGACTTATATGTCACTGCTCCATCTGTAAGGTGTATATAGGACCCTGTGCTGTGACCATGACTTATATGTCACTGCTCCATCTGTAAGCTGTATATAGGACCCTGTGCAGGAGCTGATAGCTGACCCTGTGCTGTGACCATGACTTATATGTCACTGCTCCATCTGTAAGGTGTGTATATAGGACCCTGTGCTGTGACCATGACTTATATGTCCCTGCTCCATCTGTAAGGTGTATATAGGACCCTGTGCAGGAGCTGCTAGCTGGCCCTATGTTGTGACCATGACTTATATGTCACTGCTCCATCTGTAAGGTGTATATAGGACCCTGTGCAGGAGCTGCTAGCTGGCCCTATGTTGTGACCATGACTTATATGTCACTGCTCCATCTGTAAGGTGTATATAGGACCCTGTGCTGTGACCATGACTTATATGTCACTGCTCCATCTGTAAGGTGTATATAGGACCCTGTGCTGTGACCATGACTTATATGTCACTGCTCCATCTGTAAGGTGTATATAGGACCCTGTGCAGGATCTGATAGCTGACCCTGTGCTGTGACCATGACTTATATGTCACTGCTCCATCTGTAAGGTGTATATAGGACCCTGTGCTGTGACCATGACTTATATGTCACTGCTCCATCTGTAAGGTGTATATAGGACCCTGTGCAGGATCTGATAGCTGACCCAGTGCTGTGACCATGACTTATATGTCACTGCTCCATCTGTAAGCTGTATATAGGACCCTGTGCAGGAGCTGATAGCTGACCCTGTGCTGTGACCATGACTTATATGTCACTGCTCCATCTGTAAGGTGTATATAGGACCCTGTGCAGGATCTGATAGCTGACCCTGTGCTGTGACCATGACTTATATGTCACTGCTCCATCTGTAAGATGTACATATGGCCCTATACAGGGGCTGATAGCTGACCCAGGGTTGTGACCATGACTTATATGTCACTGCTCCATCTGTAAGGTGTACATATGGCCCTATGCAGGGGCTGATAGCTGACCCAGGGTTGTGACCATGACTTATATGTCACTGCTCCATCTGTAAGGTGTATATAGGGCCCTGTGCTGTGACCATGACTTGTATGTCACTGCTCCATCTGTAAGGTGTATATAGGGCCCTGTGCTGTGACCATGACATATGTCACTGCTCCATCTGTAAGGTGTAGCCAGGACCCTGTACAGGAGCTGCTAGCTGGCCCTGTGTTGTGACCATGACTTATATGTCACTGCTCCATCTGTAAGGTGTATATAGGACCCTGTGCAGGAGCTGATAGCTGGCCCTGTGCTGTGACCATGACTTATATGTCACTGCTCCATCTGTACTGTATATATATGGCCCTATGCAGGGGCTGATAGCTGACCCTGTGTTGTGACCATGACTTATAAGTCACTGCTCCATCTGTACGGTATATATATGGCTCTATACAGGGGCTTATAGCTGACCCTGTGTTGTGACCATGGCTTATAAGTGACTGCTCCATCTGTAAGGTGTAGCCATGTCCCTGTGCAGGAGCCGATAGCTGACCCTGTGTTGTGACCATGACTTATATGTCACTGCTCCATCTGTAAGGTGTACATATGGCCCTATGCAGGGCTGATAGCTGACCCAGGGTTGTGACCATGACTTATATGTCACTGCTCCATCTGTAAGGTGTACATATGGCCCTATGCAGGGGCTGATAGCTGACCCAGGGTTGTGACCATGACTTATATGTCACTGCTCCATCTGTAAGGTGTATATAGGGCCCTGTGCTGTGACCATGACTTATATGTCACTGCTCCATCTGTAAGGTGTAGCCAGGACCCTGTGCAGGAGCTGATAGCTGACCCTGTGTTGTGACCATGACTTATATGTCAATGCTCCATCTGTAAGGTATATAGGACACTGTGCAGGAACTGCTAGCTGACCCTGTGTTGTAACCATGACTTACAAGTCATTGCTCCATCTGTAAGGTGTAGCCAGGACCCTGTGCAGGAGCTGCTAGCTGGCCCTGTGTTGTGACCATGACTTATATGTCACTGCTCCATCTGTAAGGTGTATATAGGACCCTGTGCAGGGGCTGATAGCTGACCCTGTGCTGTGACCATGACTTATATGTCACTGCTCCATCTGTAAGGTGTATATAGGACCCTGTGCAGGGGCTGATAGCTGACCCTGTACTGTGACCATGACTTATATGTCACTGCTCCATCTGTAAGGTGTATATAGGACCCTGTGCAGGGGCTGATAGCTGGCCCTGTGCTGTGACCATGACTTATATGTCACTGCTCCATCTGTAAGGTGTATATAGGACCCTGTGCAGGGGCTGATAGTGTGCCCTTTGCTGTGACCATGACTTATAAGTCACTGCTCCATCTGTAAGGTGTATACATGGCCCTGTGCAGGAGCTGATAGCTGACCCTGTGCTGTGACTATGACTTTTATGTCACTGCTCCATCTGTAAGGTGTAGGCAGGACCCTGTGCAGGAGCTGATAGCTGACCCTGTGTTGTGACCATGACTTATATGTCACTGCTCCATCTGTAAGGTGTATATAGGACCCTGTGCAGGAACTGCTAGCTGACCCTGTGTTGTAACCATGACTTACAAGTCATTGCTCCATCTGTAAGGTGTACATATGGCCCTATGCAGGGCTGATAGCTGACCCTGTGCTGTGACCATGACTTATACGTCACTGCTCCATCTGTAAGGTGTACATATGGCCCTATGCAGGGGCTGATAGCTGACCCAGTGTTGTGACCATGACTTATATGTCACTGCTCCATCTGTAAGGTGTATATAGGGCCCTGTGTTGTGACCATGACTTATATGTCACTGCTCCATCTGTAAGGTGTAGGCAGGACCCTGTGCAGGAGCTGATAGCTGACCCTGTGCATTGACTATGACTTTTATGTCACTTCTCCATCTGTAAGGTGTAGGCAGGACCCTGTGCAGGAGCTGATAGCTGACCCTGTGTTGTGACCATGACTTATATGTCACTGCTCCATCTGTAAGGTGTATATAGGACCCTGTGCAGGGGCTGCTAGCTGATCCTGTGTTGTGACCATGACTTATATGTCAATGCTCCATCTGTAAGGTATATAGGACACTGTGCAGGAACTGCTAGCTGACCCTGTGTTGTAACCATGACTTACAAGTCATTGCTCCATCTGTAAGGTGTACATATGGCCCTATGCAGGGCTGATAGCTGACCTAGTGCTGTGACCATGACTTATAAGTCACTGCTCCATCTGTAAGGTGTATATAGGGCCCTGTGCTGTGACCATGACTTATATGTCACTGCTCCATCTGTAAGGTGTAGCCAGGACCCTGTGCAGGAGCTGCTAGCTGGCCCTGTGTTGTGACCATGACTTATATGTCACTGCTCCATCTGTACGGTATATATATGGCCCTATGCAGGGGCTGATTGCTGACCCTGTGCTGTGACCATGACTTATATGTCACTGCTCCATCTGTAAGGTGTACATAGGACCCTGTGTTGTGACCATGACTTATATGTCACTGCTCCATCTGTAAGGTGTACATAGGACCCTGTGCAGGAGCTGATAGCTGGCCCTGTGTTGTGACCATGACTTATATGTCACTGCTCCATCTGTAAGGTGTATATAGGACCCTTTGCAGGGGCTGATAGCTGGCCCTGTGTTGTGACCATGACTTATATGTCACTGCTCCATCTGTAAGGTGTATATAGGATCCTGTGCAGGATCTGATAGCTGGCCCTGTGTTGTGACCATGACTTATATGTCACTGCTCCATCTGTAAGGTGTACATAGGACCCTGTGCAGGAGCTGCTAGCTGACCCTGTGTTGTGACCATGACTTATATGTCACTGCTCCATCTGTAAGGTGTATATAGGACCCTTTGCAGGGGCTGATAGCTGGCCCTGTGTTGTGACCATGACTTATATGTCACTGCTCCATCTGTAAGGTGTATATAGGATCCTGTGCAGGATCTGATAGCTGGCCCTGTGTTGTGACCATGACTTATATGTCACTGCTCCATCTGTAAGGTGTATATAGGACCCTGTGCAGGATCTAATAGCTGGCCCTGTGTTGTGACCATGACTTATATGTCACTGCTCCATCTTTAAGCTGTATATAGGACCCTGTGCAGGAGCTGCTAGCTGGCCCTATGTTGTGACCATGACTTATATGTCACTGCTCCATCTGTAAGGTGTATATAGGACCCTGTGCAGGATCTGATAGCTGGCCCTGTGTTGTGACCATGACTTATATGTCACTGCTCCATCTGTACGGTATATATATGGCCCTATGCAGGGGCTGATTGCTGACCCTGTGCTGGGACCATGACTTATATGTCACTGCTCCATCTGTAAGGTGTATATAGGACCCTGTGCAGGGGCTGATAGCTGACCCTGTGTTGTGACAATGACTTATATGTCACTGCTCCATCTGTAAGGTGTATAGGACACTGTGCAGGATCTGATAGCTGGCCCTGTGTTGTGACCATGACTTATATGTCACTGCTCCATCTGTAAGGTGTATATAGGACCCTGTGCAGGATCTGATAGCTGGCCCTGTGTTGTGACCATGACTTATATGTCACTGCTCCATCTGTAAGGTGTATAGGACACTGTGCAGGATCTGATAGCTGGCCCTGTGCTGTGACCATGACTTATATGTCACTGCTCCATCTGTAAGGTGTATATAGGACCCTGTGCAGGATCTGATAGCTGGCCCTGTGTTGTGACCATGACTTATATGTCACTGCTCCATCTGTAAGGTGTAGCCAGGACCCTGTGCAGGAGCTGCTAGCTGGCCCTGTGTTGTGACCATGACTTATATGTCACTGCTCCATCTGTAAGGTGTATATAGGACCCTGTGCAGGATCTGATAGCTGGCCCTGTGCTGTGACCATGACTTATATGTCACTGCTCCATCTTTAAGCTGTATATAGGACCCTGTGCAGGAGCTGCTAGCTGGCCCTGTGTTGTGACCATGACTTATATGTCACTGCTCCATCTGTAAGGTGTAGCCAGGACCCTGTGCAGGAGCTGCTAGCTGGCCCTGTGTTGTGACCATGACTTATATGTCACTGCTCCATCTGTAAGGTGTATATAGGACCCTGTGCAGGATCTGATAGCTGGCCCTGTGTTGTGACCATGACTTATATGTCACTGCTCCATCTGTAAGGTGTATATAGGACCCTGTGCAGGATCCGATAGCTGGCCCTGTGCTGTGACCATGACTTATATGTCACTGCTCCATCTTTAAGCTGTATATAGGACCCTTTGCAGGAGCTGCTAGCTGGCCCTGTGTTGTGACCATGACTTATATGTCACTGCTCCATCTGTAAGCTGTATATAGGACCCTGTGCAGGAGCTGCTAGCTGGCCCTATGTTGTGACCATGACTTATATGTCACTGCTCCATCTGTAAGGTGTATATAGGACCCTGTGCTGTGACCATGACTTATATGTCACTGCTCCATCTGTAAGGTGTATATAGGACCCTGTGCAGGATCTGATAGCTGACCCTGTGCTGTGACCATGACTTATATGTCACTGCTCCATCTGTAAGGTGTATATAGGACCCTGTGCAGGAGCTGATAGCTGACCCTGTGCTGTGACCATGACTTATATGTCACTGCTCCATCTGTAAGGTGTATATAGGACCCTGTGCAGGAGCTGCTAGCTGGCCCTATGTTGTGACCATGACTTATATGTCACTGCTCCATCTGTAAGGTGTATATTGGACCCTATGCTGTGACCATGACTTATATGTCACTGCTCCATCTGTAAGGTGTATATAGGACCCTGTGCTGTGACCATGACTTATATGTCACTGCTCCATCTGTAAGGTGTATATAGGACCCTGTGCAGGATCTGATAGCTGACCATGTGCTGTGACCATGACTTATATGTCACTGCTCCATCTGTAAGGTGTATATAGGACCCTGTGCAGGATCTGATAGCTGGCCCTGTGTTGTGACCATGACTTATATGTCACTGCTCCATCTGTAAGGTGTATATAGGACCCTGTGCAGGATCTGATAGCTGGCCCTGTGCTGTGACCATGACTTATATGTCACTGCTCCATCTGTAAGCTGTATATAGGACCCTGTGCAGGAGCTGCTAGCTGGCCCTATGTTGTGACCATGACTTATATGTCACTGCTCCATCTGTAAGGTGTATATAGGACCCTGTGCAGTGACCATGACTTATATGTCACTGCTCCATCTGTAAGGTGTATATAGGACCCTGTGCAGGATCTGATAGCTGACCCTGTGCTGTGACCATGACTTATATGTCACTGCTCCATCTGTAAGGTGTATATAGGACCCTGTGCTGTGACCATGACTTATATGTCACTGCTCCATCTGTAAGGTGTATATAGGACCCTGTGCAGGATCTGATAGCTGACCATGTGCTGTGACCATGACTTATATGTCACTGCTCCATCTGTAAGGTGTATATAGGACCCTGTGCAGGAGCTGATAGCTGACCCTGTGCTGTGACCATGACTTATATGTCACTGCTCCATCTGTAAGCTGTATATAGGACCCTGTGCAGGAGCTGATAGCTGGCCCTATGTTGTGACCATGACTTATATGTCACTGCTCCATCTGTAAGGTGTATATAGGACCCTATGCTGTGACCATGACTTATATGTCACTGCTCCATCTGTAAGGTGTATATAGGACCCTGTGCAGGATCTGATAGCTGACCCTGTGCTGTGACCATGACTTATATGTCACTGCTCCATCTGTAAGGTGTATATAGGACCCTGTGCAGGATCTGATAGCTGGCCCTGTGTTGTGACCATGACTTATATGTCACTGCTCCATCTGTAAGGTGTATATAGGACCCTGTGCAGGATCTGATAGCTGGCCCTGTGCTGTGACCATGACTTATATGTCACTGCTCCATCTTTAAGCTGTATATAGGACCCTGTGCAGGAGCTGCTAGCTGGCCCTATGTTGTGACCATGACTTATATGTCACTGCTCCATCTGTAAGGTGTATATAGGACCCTATGCTGTGACCATGACTTATATGTCACTGCTCCATCTGTAAGGTGTATATAGGACCCTGTGCAGGATCTGATAGCTGACCCTGTGCTGTGACCATGACTTATATGTCACTGCTCCATCTGTAAGGTGTATATAGGACCCTGTGCAGGATCTGATAGCTGGCCCTGTGTTGTGACCATGACTTATATGTCACTGCTCCATCTGTAAGGTGTATATAGGACCCTGTGCAGGATCTGATAGCTGACCCTGTGTTGTGACCATGACTTATATGTCACTGCTCCATCTGTAAGGTGTAGCCAGGACCCTGTGCAGGAGCTGCTAGCTGGCCCTGTGTTGTGACCATGACTTATATGTCACTGCTCCATCTGTAAGGTGTATATAGGACCCTGTGCAGGATCTGATAGCTGGCCCTGTGTTGTGACCATGACTTATATGTCACTGCTCCATCTGTAAGGTGTATATAGGACCCTGTGCAGGATCCGATAGCTGGCCCTGTGCTGTGACCATGACTTATATGTCACTGCTCCATCTTTAAGCTGTATATAGGACCCTGTGCAGGAGCTGCTAGCTGGCCCTGTGTTGTGACCATGACTTATATGTCACTGCTCCATCTGTAAGCTGTATATAGGACCCTGTGCAGGAGCTGCTAGCTGGCCCTATGTTGTGACCATGACTTATATGTCACTGCTCCATCTGTAAGGTGTATATAGGACCCTGTGCAGGATCTGATAGCTGACCCTGTGCTGTGACCATGACTTATATGTCACTGCTCCATCTGTAAGGTGTATATAGGACCCTGTGCTGTGACCATGACTTATATGTCACTGCTCCATCTGTAAGGTGTATATAGGACCCTGTGCAGGATCTGATAGCTGACCCTGTGCTGTGACCATGACTTATATGTCACTGCTCCATCTGTAAGCTGTATATAGGACCCTGTGCAGGAGCTGATAGCTGACCCTGTGCTGTGACCATGACTTATATGTCACTGCTCCATCTGTAAGGTGTGTATATAGGACCCTGTGCTGTGACCATGACTTATATGTCACTGCTCCATCTGTAAGGTGTATATAGGACCCTGTGCAGGAGCTGCTAGCTGGCCCTGTGTTGTGACCATGACTTATATGTCACTGCTCCATCTGTAAGCTGTATATAGGACCCTGTGCAGGAGCTGCTAGCTGGCCCTATGTTGTGACCATGACTTATATGTCACTGCTCCATCTGTAAGGTGTATATAGGACCCTGTGCAGGAGCTGCTAGCTGGCCCTATGTTGTGACCATGACTTATATGTCACTGCTCCATCTGTAAGGTGTATATAGGACCCTGTGCTGTGACCATGACTTATATGTCACTGCTCCATCTGTAAGGTGTATATAGGACCCTGTGCTGTGACCATGACTTATATGTCACTGCTCCATCTGTAAGGTGTATATAGGACCCTGTGCAGGATCTGATAGCTGACCCTGTGCTGTGACCATGACTTATATGTCACTGCTCCATCTGTAAGGTGTATATAGGACCCTGTGCTGTGACCATGACTTATATGTCACTGCTCCATCTGTAAGGTGTATATAGGACCCTGTGCAGGATCTGATAGCTGACCCTGTGCTGTGACCATGACTTATATGTCACTGCTCCATCTGTAAGATGTATACAGGACCCTGTGCTATGACCATGACTTAAAAGTCAATGCTCCATCTGTAAGGTGTACATATGGCCCTATGCAGGGGCTGATAGCTGACCCAGGGTTGTGACCATGACTTATATGTCACTGCTCCATCTGTAAGGTGTACATATGGCCCTATGCAGGGGCTGATAGCTGACCCAGGGTTGTGACCATGACTTATATGTCACTGCTCCATCTGTAAGGTGTATATAGGGCCCTGTGCTGTGACCATGACTTGTATGTCACTGCTCCATCTGTAAGGTGTATATAGGGCCCTGTGCTGTGACCATGACATATTTCACTGCTCCATCTGTAAGGTGTAGCCAGGACCCTGTACAGGAGCTGCTAGCTGGCCCTGTGTTGTGACCATGACTTATATGTCACTGCTCCATCTGTAAGCTGTATATAGGACCCTGTGCAGGAGCTGCTAGCTGGCCCTGTGTTGTGACCATGACTTATATGTCACTGCTCCATCTGTAAGGTGTATATAGGACCCTGTGCAGGAGCTGATAGCTGGCCCTGTGTTGTGACCATGACTTATATGTCACTGCTCCATCTGTAAGGTGTATATAGGACCCTGTGCAGGAGCTGATAGCTGGCCCTGTGCTGTGACCATGACTTATATGTCACTGCTCCATCTGTACTGTATATATATGGCCCTATGCAGGGGCTGATAGCTGACCCTGTGTTGTGACCATGACTTATAAGTCACTGCTCCATCTGTACGGTATATATATGGCTCTATACAGGGGCTTATAGCTGACCCTGTGTTGTGACCATGGCTTATAAGTGACTGCTCCATCTGTAAGGTGTAGCCATGTCCCTGTGCAGGAGCCGATAGCTGACCCTGTGTTGTGACCATGACTTATATGTCACTGCTCCATCTGTAAGGTGTACATATGGCCCTATGCAGGGCTGATAGCTGACCTAGTGCTGTGACCATGACTTATAAGTCACTGCTCCATCTGTAAGGTGTACATATGGCCCTATGCAGGGCTGATAGCTGACCCAGGGTTGTGACCATGACTTATATGTCACTGCTCCATCTGTAAGGTGTACATATGGCCCTATGCAGGGGCTGATAGCTGACCCAGGGTTGTGACCATGACTTATATGTCACTGCTCCATCTGTAAGGTGTATATAGGGCCCTGTGCTGTGACCATGACTTATATGTTACTGCTCCATCTGTAAGGTGTATATAGGGCCCTGTGCTGTGACCATGACATATGTCACTGCTCCATCTGTAAGGTGTAGCCAGGACCCTGTGCAGGAGCTGATAGCTGACCCTGTGTTGTGACCATGACTTATATGTCAATGCTCCATCTGTAAGGTATATAGGACACTGTGCAGGAACTGCTAGCTGACCCTGTGTTGTAACCATGACTTACAAGTCATTGCTCCATCTGTAAGGTGTAGCCAGGACCCTGTGCAGGAGCTGCTAGCTGGCCCTGTGTTGTGACCATGACTTATATGTCACTGCTCCATCTGTAAGGTGTATATAGGACCCTGTGCAGGGGCTGATAGCTGACCCTGTGCTGTGACCATGACTTATATGTCACTGCTCCATCTGTAAGGTGTATATAGGACCCTGTGCAGGGGCTGATAGCTGACCCTGTACTGTGACCATGACTTATATGTCACTGCTCCATCTGTAAGGTGTATATAGGACCCTGTGCAGGGGCTGATAGCTGACCCTGTACTGTGACCATGACTTATATGTCACTGCTCCATCTGTAAGGTGTATATAGGACCCTGTGCAGGGGCTGATAGCTGGCCCTGTGCTGTGACCATGACTTATATGTCACTGCTCCATCTGTAAGGTGTATATAGGACCCTGTGCAGGGGCTGATAGTGTGCCCTTTGCTGTGACCATGACTTATAAGTCACTGCTCCATCTGTAAGGTGTATACATGGCCCTGTGCAGGAGCTGATAGCTGACCCTGTGCTGTGACTATGACTTTTATGTCACTGCTCCATCTGTAAGGTGTATATAGGACCCTGTGCAGGATCTGATAGCTGACCCTGTGCTGTGACCATGACTTATATGTCACTGCTCCATCTGTAAGGTGTATATAGGACCCTGTGCTGTGACCATGACTTATATGTCACTGCTCCATCTGTAAGGTGTATATAGGACCCTGTGCAGGATCTGATAGCTGACCCAGTGCTGTGACCATGACTTATATGTCACTGCTCCATCTGTAAGCTGTATATAGGACCCTGTGCAGGAGCTGATAGCTGACCCTGTGCTGTGACCATGACTTATATGTCACTGCTCCATCTGTAAGGTGTATATAGGACCCTGTGCAGGATCTGATAGCTGACCCTGTGCTGTGACCATGACTTATATGTCACTGCTCCATCTGTAAGATGTACATATGGCCCTATACAGGGGCTGATAGCTGACCCAGGGTTGTGACCATGACTTATATGTCACTGCTCCATCTGTAAGGTGTACATATGGCCCTATGCAGGGGCTGATAGCTGACCCAGGGTTGTGACCATGACTTATATGTCACTGCTCCATCTGTAAGGTGTATATAGGGCCCTGTGCTGTGACCATGACTTGTATGTCACTGCTCCATCTGTAAGGTGTATATAGGGCCCTGTGCTGTGACCATGACATATGTCACTGCTCCATCTGTAAGGTGTAGCCAGGACCCTGTACAGGAGCTGCTAGCTGGCCCTGTGTTGTGACCATGACTTATATGTCACTGCTCCATCTGTAAGGTGTATATAGGACCCTGTGCAGGAGCTGATAGCTGGCCCTGTGCTGTGACCATGACTTATATGTCACTGCTCCATCTGTACTGTATATATATGGCCCTATGCAGGGGCTGATAGCTGACCCTGTGTTGTGACCATGACTTATAAGTCACTGCTCCATCTGTACGGTATATATATGGCTCTATACAGGGGCTTATAGCTGACCCTGTGTTGTGACCATGGCTTATAAGTGACTGCTCCATCTGTAAGGTGTAGCCATGTCCCTGTGCAGGAGCCGATAGCTGACCCTGTGTTGTGACCATGACTTATATGTCACTGCTCCATCTGTAAGGTGTACATATGGCCCTATGCAGGGCTGATAGCTGACCTAGTGCTGTGACCATGACTTATAAGTCACTGCTCCATCTGTAAGGTGTACATATGGCCCTATGCAGGGCTGATAGCTGACCCAGGGTTGTGACCATGACTTATATGTCACTGCTCCATCTGTAAGGTGTACATATGGCCCTATGCAGGGGCTGATAGCTGACCCAGGGTTGTGACCATGACTTATATGTCACTGCTCCATCTGTAAGGTGTATATAGGGCCCTGTGCTGTGACCATGACTTATATGTCACTGCTCCATCTGTAAGGTGTAGCCAGGACCCTGTGCAGGAGCTGATAGCTGACCCTGTGTTGTGACCATGACTTATATGTCAATGCTCCATCTGTAAGGTATATAGGACACTGTGCAGGAACTGCTAGCTGACCCTGTGTTGTAACCATGACTTACAAGTCATTGCTCCATCTGTAAGGTGTAGCCAGGACCCTGTGCAGGAGCTGCTAGCTGGCCCTGTGTTGTGACCATGACTTATATGTCACTGCTCCATCTGTAAGGTGTATATAGGACCCTGTGCAGGGGCTGATAGCTGACCCTGTGCTGTGACCATGACTTATATGTCACTGCTCCATCTGTAAGGTGTATATAGGACCCTGTGCAGGGGCTGATAGCTGACCCTGTACTGTGACCATGACTTATATGTCACTGCTCCATCTGTAAGGTGTATATAGGACCCTGTGCAGGGGCTGATAGCTGGCCCTGTGCTGTGACCATGACTTATATGTCACTGCTCCATCTGTAAGGTGTATATAGGACCCTGTGCAGGGGCTGATAGTGTGCCCTTTGCTGTGACCATGACTTATAAGTCACTGCTCCATCTGTAAGGTGTATACATGGCCCTGTGCAGGAGCTGATAGCTGACCCTGTGCTGTGACTATGACTTTTATGTCACTGCTCCATCTGTAAGGTGTAGGCAGGACCCTGTGCAGGAGCTGATAGCTGACCCTGTGTTGTGACCATGACTTATATGTCACTGCTCCATCTGTAAGGTGTATATAGGACCCTGTGCAGGAACTGCTAGCTGACCC
Organism: Discoglossus pictus; assembly: GCA_027410445.1. Lineage (NCBI taxonomy): Eukaryota > Metazoa > Chordata > Amphibia > Anura > Alytidae > Discoglossus > Discoglossus pictus. Next base: position 128,841,367 of record CM050169.1, on the reverse strand, counting down.
TGTGTTGTAACCATGACTTACAAGTCATTGCTCCATCTGTAAGGTGTACATATGGCCCTATGCAGGGCTGATAGCTGACCCTGTGCTGTGACCATGACTTATACGTCACTGCTCCATCTGTAAGGTGTACATATGGCCCTATGCAGGGGCTGATAGCTGACCCAGTGTTGTGACCATGACTTATATGTCACTGCTCCATCTGTAAGGTGTATATAGGGCCCTGTGTTGTGACCATGACTTATATGTCACTGCTCCATCTGTAAGGTGTAGGCAGGACCCTGTGCAGGAGCTGATAGCTGACCCTGTGCATTGACTATGACTTTTATGTCACTTCTCCATCTGTAAGGTGTAGGCAGGACCCTGTGCAGGAGCTGATAGCTGACCCTGTGTTGTGACCATGACTTATATGTCACTGCTCCATCTGTAAGGTGTATATAGGACCCTGTGCAGGGGCTGCTAGCTGATCCTGTGTTGTGACCATGACTTATATGTCAATGCTCCATCTGTAAGGTATATAGGACACTGTGCAGGAACTGCTAGCTGACCCTGTGTTGTAACCATGACTTACAAGTCATTGCTCCATCTGTAAGGTGTACATATGGCCCTATGCAGGGCTGATAGCTGACCTAGTGCTGTGACCATGACTTATAAGTCACTGCTCCATCTGTAAGGTGTATATAGGGCCCTGTGCTGTGACCATGACTTATATGTCACTGCTCCATCTGTAAGGTGTAGCCAGGACCCTGTGCAGGAGCTGCTAGCTGGCCCTGTGTTGTGACCATGACTTATATGTCACTGCTCCATCTGTACGGTATATATATGGCCCTATGCAGGGGCTGATTGCTGACCCTGTGCTGTGACCATGACTTATATGTCACTGCTCCATCTGTAAGGTGTACATAGGACCCTGTGTTGTGACCATGACTTATATGTCACTGCTCCATCTGTAAGGTGTACATAGGACCCTGTGCAGGAGCTGATAGCTGGCCCTGTGTTGTGACCATGACTTATATGTCACTGCTCCATCTGTAAGGTGTATATAGGACCCTTTGCAGGGGCTGATAGCTGGCCCTGTGTTGTGACCATGACTTATATGTCACTGCTCCATCTGTAAGGTGTATATAGGATCCTGTGCAGGATCTGATAGCTGGCCCTGTGTTGTGACCATGACTTATATGTCACTGCTCCATCTGTAAGGTGTACATAGGACCCTGTGCAGGAGCTGCTAGCTGACCCTGTGTTGTGACCATGACTTATATGTCCCTGCTCCATCTGTAAGGTGTATATAGGACCCTTTGCAGGGGCTGATAGCTGGCCCTGTGTTGTGACCATGACTTATATGTCACTGCTCCATCTGTAAGGTGTATATAGGATCCTGTGCAGGATCTGATAGCTGGCCCTGTGTTGTGACCATGACTTATATGTCACTGCTCCATCTGTAAGGTGTATATAGGACCCTGTGCAGGATCTAATAGCTGGCCCTGTGTTGTGACCATGACTTATATGTCACTGCTCCATCTTTAAGCTGTATATAGGACCCTGTGCAGGAGCTGCTAGCTGGCCCTATGTTGTGACCATGACTTATATGTCACTGCTCCATCTGTAAGGTGTATATAGGACCCTGTGCAGGATCTGATAGCTGGCCCTGTGTTGTGACCATGACTTATATGTCACTGCTCCATCTGTACGGTATATATATGGCCCTATGCAGGGGCTGATTGCTGACCCTGTGCTGGGACCATGACTTATATGTCACTGCTCCATCTGTAAGGTGTATATAGGACCCTGTGCAGGGGCTGATAGCTGACCCTGTGTTGTGACAATGACTTATATGTCACTGCTCCATCTGTAAGGTGTATAGGACACTGTGCAGGAGCTGCTAGCTGGCCCTGTGTTGTGACCATGACTTATATGTCACTGCTCCATCTGTAAGGTGTATATAGGACCCTGTGCAGGATCTGATAGCTGGCCCTGTGTTGTGACCATGACTTATATGTCACTGCTCCATCTGTAAGGTGTATAGGACACTGTGCAGGATCTGATAGCTGGCCCTGTGCTGTGACCATGACTTATATGTCACTGCTCCATCTGTAAGGTGTATATAGGACCCTGTGCAGGATCTGATAGCTGGCCCTGTGTTGTGACCATGACTTATATGTCACTGCTCCATCTGTAAGGTGTAGCCAGGACCCTGTGCAGGAGCTGCTAGCTGGCCCTGTGTTGTGACCATGACTTATATGTCACTGCTCCATCTGTAAGGTGTATATAGGACCCTGTGCAGGATCTGATAGCTGGCCCTGTGCTGTGACCATGACTTATATGTCACTGCTCCATCTTTAAGGTGTATATAGGACCCTGTGCAGGAGCTGCTAGCTGGCCCTGTGTTGTGACCATGACTTATATGTCACTGCTCCATCTGTAAGGTGTAGCCAGGACCCTGTGCAGGAGCTGCTAGCTGGCCCTGTGTTGTGACCATGACTTATATGTCACTGCTCCATCTGTAAGGTGTATATAGGACCCTGTGCAGGATCTGATAGCTGGCCCTGTGTTGTGACCATGACTTATATGTCACTGCTCCATCTGTAAGGTGTATATAGGACCCTGTGCAGGATCCGATAGCTGGCCCTGTGCTGTGACCATGACTTATATGTCACTGCTCCATCTTTAAGCTGTATATAGGACCCTTTGCAGGAGCTGCTAGCTGGCCCTGTGTTGTGACCATGACTTATATGTCACTGCTCCATCTGTAAGCTGTATATAGGACCCTGTGCAGGAGCTGCTAGCTGGCCCTGTGTTGTGACCATGACTTATATGTCACTGCTCCATCTGTAAGGTGTATATAGGACCCTGTGCTGTGACCATGACTTATATGTCACTGCTCCATCTGTAAGGTGTATATAGGACCCTGTGCAGGATCTGATAGCTGACCCTGTGCTGTGACCATGACTTATATGTCACTGCTCCATCTGTAAGGTGTATATAGGACCCTGTGCAGGAGCTGATAGCTGACCCTGTGCTGTGACCATGACTTATATGTCACTGCTCCATCTGTAAGGTGTATATAGGACCCTGTGCAGGAGCTGCTAGCTGGCCCTATGTTGTGACCATGACTTATATGTCACTGCTCCATCTGTAAGGTGTATATTGGACCCTATGCTGTGACCATGACTTATATGTCACTGCTCCATCTGTAAGGTGTATATAGGACCCTGTGCTGTGACCATGACTTATATGTCACTGCTCCATCTGTAAGGTGTATATAGGACCCTGTGCAGGATCTGATAGCTGACCATGTGCTGTGACCATGACTTATATGTCACTGCTCCATCTGTAAGGTGTATATAGGACCCTGTGCAGGATCTGATAGCTGGCCCTGTGTTGTGACCATGACTTATATGTCACTGCTCCATCTGTAAGGTGTATATAGGACCCTGTGCAGGATCTGATAGCTGGCCCTGTGCTGTGACCATGACTTATATGTCACTGCTCCATCTGTAAGCTGTATATAGGACCCTGTGCAGGAGCTGCTAGCTGGCCCTATGTTGTGACCATGACTTATATGTCACTGCTCCATCTGTAAGGTGTATATAGGACCCTGTGCTGTGACCATGACTTATATGTCACTGCTCCATCTGTAAGGTGTATATAGGACCCTGTGCAGGATCTGATAGCTGACCCTGTGCTGTGACCATGACTTATATGTCACTGCTCCATCTGTAAGGTGTATATAGGACCCTGTGCTGTGACCATGACTTATATGTCACTGCTCCATCTGTAAGGTGTATATAGGACCCTGTGCAGGATCTGATAGCTGACCATGTGCTGTGACCATGACTTATATGTCACTGCTCCATCTGTAAGGTGTATATAGGACCCTGTGCAGGAGCTGATAGCTGACCCTGTGCTGTGACCATGACTTATATGTCACTGCTCCATCTGTAAGCTGTATATAGGACCCTGTGCAGGAGCTGATAGCTGGCCCTATGTTGTGACCATGACTTATATGTCACTGCTCCATCTGTAAGGTGTATATAGGACCCTATGCTGTGACCATGACTTATATGTCACTGCTCCATCTGTAAGGTGTATATAGGACCCTGTGCAGGATCTGATAGCTGACCCTGTGCTGTGACCATGACTTATATGTCACTGCTCCATCTGTAAGGTGTATATAGGACCCTGTGCAGGATCTGATAGCTGGCCCTGTGTTGTGACCATGACTTATATGTCACTGCTCCATCTGTAAGGTGTATATAGGACCCTGTGCAGGATCTGATAGCTGGCCCTGTGCTGTGACCATGACTTATATGTCACTGCTCCATCTTTAAGCTGTATATAGGACCCTGTGCAGGAGCTGCTAGCTGGCCCTATGTTGTGACCATGACTTATATGTCACTGCTCCATCTGTAAGGTGTATATAGGACCCTATGCTGTGACCATGACTTATATGTCACTGCTCCATCTGTAAGGTGTATATAGGACCCTGTGCAGGATCTGATAGCTGACCCTGTGCTGTGACCATGACTTATATGTCACTGCTCCATCTGTAAGGTGTATATAGGACCCTGTGCAGGATCTGATAGCTGGCCCTGTGTTGTGACCATGACTTATATGTCACTGCTCCATCTGTAAGGTGTATATAGGACCCTGTGCAGGATCTGATAGCTGACCCTGTGTTGTGACCATGACTTATATGTCACTGCTCCATCTGTAAGGTGTAGCCAGGACCCTGTGCAGGAGCTGCTAGCTGGCCCTGTGTTGTGACCATGACTTATATGTCACTGCTCCATCTGTAAGGTGTATATAGGACCCTGTGCAGGATCTGATAGCTGGCCCTGTGTTGTGACCATGACATATATGTCACTGCTCCATCTGTAAGGTGTATATAGGACCCTGTGCAGGATCCGATAGCTGGCCCTGTGCTGTGACCATGACTTATATGTCACTGCTCCATCTTTAAGCTGTATATAGGACCCTGTGCAGGAGCTGATAGCTGACCCTGTGTTGTGACCATGACTTATATGTCACTGCTCCATCTTTAAGCTGTATATAGGACCCTGTGCAGGAGCTGCTAGCTGGCCCTATGTTGTGACCATGACTTATATGTCACTGCTCCATCTGTAAGGTGTATATAGGACCCTGTGCAGGATCTGATAGCTGACCCTGTGCTGTGACCATGACTTATATGTCACTGCTCCATCTGTAAGGTGTATATAGGACCCTGTGCTGTGACCATGACTTATATGTCACTGCTCCATCTGTAAGGTGTATATAGGACCCTGTGCAGGAGCTGATAGCTGACCCTGTGCTGTGACCATGACTTATATGTCACTGCTCCATCTGTAAGCTGTATATAGGACCCTGTGCAGGAGCTGATAGCTGACCCTGTGCTGTGACCATGACTTATATGTCACTGCTCCATCTGTAAGGTGTGTATATAGGACCCTGTGCTGTGACCATGACTTATATGTCCCTGCTCCATCTGTAAGGTGTATATAGGACCCTGTGCAGGAGCTGCTAGCTGGCCCTGTGTTGTGACCATGACTTATATGTCACTGCTCCATCTGTAAGCTGTATATAGGACCCTGTGCAGGAGCTGCTAGCTGGCCCTATGTTGTGACCATGACTTATATGTCACTGCTCCATCTGTAAGGTGTATATAGGACCCTGTGCAGGAGCTGCTAGCTGGCCCTATGTTGTGACCATGACTTATATGTCACTGCTCCATCTGTAAGGTGTATATAGGACCCTGTGCTGTGACCATGACTTATATGTCACTGCTCCATCTGTAAGGTGTATATAGGACCCTGTGCTGTGACCATGACTTATATGTCACTGCTCCATCTGTAAGGTGTATATAGGACCCTGTGCAGGATCTGATAGCTGACCCTGTGCTGTGACCATGACTTATATGTCACTGCTCCATCTGTAAGGTGTATATAGGACCCTGTGCTGTGACCATGACTTATATGTCACTGCTCCATCTGTAAGGTGTATATAGGACCCTGTGCAGGATCTGATAGCTGACCCAGTGCTGTGACCATGACTTATATGTCACTGCTCCATCTGTAAGCTGTATATAGGACCCTGTGCAGGAGCTGATAGCTGACCCTGTGCTGTGACCATGACTTATATGTCACTGCTCCATCTGTAAGGTGTATATAGGACCCTGTGCAGGATCTGATAGCTGACCCTGTGCTGTGACCATGACTTATATGTCACTGCTCCATCTGTAAGATGTATACAGGACCCTGTGCTATGACCATGACTTAAAAGTCAATGCTCCATCTGTAAGGTGTACATATGGCCCTATGCAGGGGCTGATAGCTGACCCAGGGTTGTGACCATGACTTATATGTCACTGCTCCATCTGTAAGGTGTACATATGGCCCTATGCAGGGGCTGATAGCTGACCCAGGGTTGTGACCATGACTTATATGTCACTGCTCCATCTGTAAGGTGTATATAGGGCCCTGTGCTGTGACCATGACTTGTATGTCACTGCTCCATCTGTAAGGTGTATATAGGGCCCTGTGCTGTGACCATGACATATGTCACTGCTCCATCTGTAAGGTGTAGCCAGGACCCTGTACAGGAGCTGCTAGCTGGCCCTGTGTTGTGACCATGACTTATATGTCACTGCTCCATCTGTAAGGTGTATATAGGACCCTGTGCAGGATCTGATAGCTGGCCCTGTGTTGTGACCATGACATATATGTCACTGCTCCATCTGTAAGGTGTATATAGGACCCTGTGCAGGAGCTGATAGCTGGCCCTGTGCTGTGACCATGACTTATATGTCACTGCTCCATCTGTACTGTATATATATGGCCCTATGCAGGGGCTGATAGCTGGCCCTGTGCTGTGACCATGACTTATATGTCACTGCTCCATCTGTACTGTATATATATGGCTCTATACAGGGGCTTATAGCTGACCCTGTGTTGTGACCATGGCTTATAAGTGACTGCTCCATCTGTAAGGTGTAGCCATGTCCCTGTGCAGGAGCCGATAGCTGACCCTGTGTTGTGACCATGACTTATATGTCACTGCTCCATCTGTAAGGTGTACATATGGCCCTATGCAGGGCTGATAGCTGACCTAGTGCTGTGACCATGACTTATAAGTCACTGCTCCATCTGTAAGGTGTACATATGGCCCTATGCAGGGCTGATAGCTGACCCAGGGTTGTGACCATGACTTATATGTCACTGCTCCATCTGTAAGGTGTACATATGGCCCTATGCAGGGGCTGATAGCTGACCCAGGGTTGTGACCATGACTTATATGTCACTGCTCCATCTGTAAGGTGTATATAGGGCCCTGTGCTGTGACCATGACTTATATGTTACTGCTCCATCTGTAAGGTGTATATAGGGCCCTGTGCTGTGACCATGACATATGTCACTGCTCCATCTGTAAGGTGTAGCCAGGACCCTGTGCAGGAGCTGATAGCTGACCCTGTGTTGTGACCATGACTTATATGTCAATGCTCCATCTGTAAGGTATATAGGACACTGTGCAGGAACTGCTAGCTGACCCTGTGTTGTAACCATGACTTACAAGTCATTGCTCCATCTGTAAGGTGTAGCCAGGACCCTGTGCAGGAGCTGCTAGCTGGCCCTGTGTTGTGACCATGACTTATATGTCACTGCTCCATCTGTAAGGTGTATATAGGACCCTGTGCAGGGGCTGATAGCTGACCCTGTGCTGTGACCATGACTTATATGTCACTGCTCCATCTGTAAGGTGTATATAGGACCCTGTGCAGGGGCTGATAGCTGACCCTGTACTGTGACCATGACTTATATGTCACTGCTCCATCTGTAAGGTGTATATAGGACCCTGTGCAGGGGCTGATAGCTGGCCCTGTGCTGTGACCATGACTTATATGTCACTGCTCCATCTGTAAGGTGTATATAGGACCCTGTGCAGGGGCTGATAGTGTGCCCTTTGCTGTGACCATGACTTATAAGTCACTGCTCCATCTGTAAGGTGTATACATGGCCCTGTGCAGGAGCTGATAGCTGACCCTGTGCTGTGACTATGACTTTTATGTCACTGCTCCATCTGTAAGCTGTATATAGGACCCTGTGCAGGAGCTGATAGCTGGCCCTGTGTTGTGACCATGACTTATATGTCACTGCTCCATCTGTAAGGTGTATATAGGACCCTGTGCAGGAACTGCTAGCTGACCCTGTGTTGTAACCATGACTTACAAGTCATTGCTCCATCTGTAAGGTGTACATATGGCCCTATGCAGGGCTGATAGCTGACCTAGTGCTGTGACCATGACTTATACGTCACTGCTCCATCTGTAAGGTGTACATATGGCCCTATGCAGGGGCTGATAGCTGACCCAGTGTTGTGACCATGACTTATATGTCACTGCTCCATCTGTAAGGTGTATATAGGGCCCTGTGTTGTGACCATGACTTATATGTCACTGCTCCATCTGTAAGGTGTAGCCAGGACCCTGTGCAGGAGCTGCTAGCTGACCCTGTGCTGTGACTATGACTTTTATGTCACTGCTCCATCTGTAAGGTGTAGGCAGGACCCTGTGCAGGAGCTGATAGCTGACCCTGTGCATTGACTATGACTTTTATGTCACTTCTCCATCTGTAAGGTGTAGGCAGGACCCTGTGCAGGAGCTGATAGCTGACCCTGTGTTGTGACCATGACTTATATGTCACTGCTCCATCTGTAAGGTGTATATAGGACCCTGTGCAGGGGCTGCTAGCTGATCCTGTGTTGTGACCATGACTTATATGTCAATGCTCCATCTGTAAGGTATATAGGACACTGTGCAGGAACTGCTAGCTGACCCTGTGTTGTAACCATGACTTACAAGTCATTGCTCCATCTGTAAGGTGTACATATGGCCCTATGCAGGGCTGATAGCTGACCTAGTGCTGTGACCATGACTTATAAGTCACTGCTCCATCTGTAAGGTGTATATAGGGCCCTGTGCTGTGACCATGACTTATATGTCACTGCTCCATCTGTAAGGTGTAGCCAGGACCCTGTGCAGGAGCTGCTAGCTGGCCCTGTGTTGTGACCATGACTTATATGTCACTGCTCCATCTGTACGGTATATATATGGCCCTATGCAGGGGCTGATTGCTGACCCTGTGCTGTGACCATGACTTATATGTCACTGCTCCATCTGTAAGGTGTACATAGGACCCTGTGTTGTGACCATGACTTATATGTCACTGCTCCATCTGTAAGGTGTACATAGGACCCTGTGCAGGAGCTGATAGCTGGCCCTGTGTTGTGACCATGACTTATATGTCACTGCTCCATCTGTAAGGTGTACATAGGACCCTGTGTTGTGACCATGACTTATATGTCACTGCTCCATCTGTAAGGTGTATATAGGACCCTGTGCAGGGGCTGATAGCTGACCCTGTGCTGGGACCATGACTTATATGTCACTGCTCCATCTGTAAGGTGTATATAGGACCCTGTGCAGGGGCTGATAGCTGACCCTGTGTTGTGACAATGACTTATATGTCACTGCTCCATCTGTAAGGTGTATATAGGACCCTGTGCAGGATCTGATAGCTGGCCCTGTGCTGTGACCATGACTTATATGTCACTGCTCCATCTGTAAGCTGTATATAGGACCCTGTGCAGGATCTGATAGCTGACCCTGTGCTGTGACCATGACTTATATGTCACTGCTCCATCTGTAAGGTGTATATAGGACCCTGTGCAGGATCTGATAGCTGGCCCTGTGTTGTGACCATGACTTATATGTCACTGCTCCATCTGTAAGGTGTATATAGGACCCTGTGCAGGGGCTGATAGCTGACCCTGTGCTGTGACCATGACTTATATGTCACTGCTCCATCTGTAAGGTGTATATAGGACCCTGTGCAGGGGCTGATAGCTGACCCTGTACTGTGACCATGACTTATATGTCACTGCTCCATCTGTAAGGTGTATATAGGACCCTGTGCAGGGGCTGATAGCTGGCCCTGTGCTGTGACCATGACTTATATGTCACTGCTCCATCTGTAAGGTGTATATAGGACCCTGTGCAGGGGCTGATAGTGTGCCCTTTGCTGTGACCATGACTTATAAGTCACTGCTCCATCTGTAAGGTGTATACATGGCCCTGTGCAGGAGCTGATAGCTGACCCTGTGCTGTGACTATGACTTTTATGTCACTGCTCCATCTGTAAGCTGTATATAGGACCCTGTGCAGGAGCTGATAGCTGACCCTGTGTTGTGACCATGACTTATATGTCACTGCTCCATCTGTAAGGTGTATATAGGACCCTGTGCAGGAACTGCTAGCTGACCCTGTGTTGTAACCATGACTTACAAGTCATTGCTCCATCTGTAAGGTGTACATATGGCCCTATGCAGGGCTGATAGCTGACCTAGTGCTGTGACCATGACTTATACGTCACTGCTCCATCTGTAAGGTGTACATATGGCCCTATGCAGGGGCTGATAGCTGACCCAGTGTTGTGACCATGACTTATATGTCACTGCTCCATCTGTAAGGTGTATATAGGGCCCTGTGTTGTGACCATGACTTATATGTCACTGCTCCATCTGTAAGGTGTAGCCAGGACCCTGTGCAGGAGCTGCTAGCTGACCCTGTGCTGTGACTATGACTTTTATGTCACTGCTCCATCTGTAAGGTGTAGGCAGGACCCTGTGCAGGAGCTGATAGCTGACCCTGTGCATTGACTATGACTTTTATGTCACTTCTCCATCTGTAAGGTGTAGGCAGGACCCTGTGCAGGAGCTGATAGCTGACCCTGTGTTGTGACCATGACTTATATGTCACTGCTCCATCTGTAAGGTGTATATAGGACCCTGTGCAGGGGCTGCTAGCTGATCCTGTGTTGTGACCATGACTTATATGTCAATGCTCCATCTGTAAGGTATATAGGACACTGTGAAGGAACTGCTAGCTGACCCTGTGTTGTAACCATGACTTACAAGTCATTGCTCCATCTGTAAGGTGTACATATGGCCCTATGCAGGGCTGATAGCTGACCTAGTGCTGTGACCATGACTTATAAGTCACTGCTCCATCTGTAAGGTGTATATAGGGCCCTGTGCTGTGACCATGACTTATATGTCACTGCTCCATCTGTAAGGTGTAGCCAGGACCCTGTGCAGGAGCTGCTAGCTGGCCCTGTGTTGTGACCATGACTTATATGTCACTGCTCCATCTGTACGGTGTACATAGGACCCTGTGTTGTGACCATGACTTATATGTCACTGCTCCATCTGTAAGGTGTACATAGGACCCTGTGCAGGAGCTGATAGCTGGCCCTGTGTTGTGACCATGACTTATATGTCACTGCTCCATCTGTAAGGTGTACATAGGACCCTGTGTTGTGACCATGACTTATATGTCACTGCTCCATCTGTAAGGTGTATATAGGACCCTGTGCAGGGGCTGATAGCTGACCCTGTGCTGGGACCATGACTTATATGTCACTGCTCCATCTGTAAGGTGTATATAGGACCCTGTGCAGGGGCTGATAGCTGACCCTGTGTTGTGACAATGACTTATATGTCACTGCTCCATCTGTAAGGTGTATATAGGACCCTGTGCAGGATCTGATAGCTGGCCCTGTGCTGTGACCATGACTTATATGTCACTGCTCCATCTGTAAGGTGTAGCCAGGACCCTGTGCAGGAGCTGCTAGCTGGCCCTGTGTTGTGACCATGACTTATATGTCACTGCTCCATCTGTAAGGTGTATATAGGACCCTGTGCAGGATCTGATAGCTGGCCCTGTGTTGTGACCATGACTTATATGTCACTGCTCCATCTGTAAGGTGTATATAGGACCCTGTGCAGGATCCGATAGCTGGCCCTGTGCTGTGACCATGACTTATATGTCACTGCTCCATCTTTAAGCTGTATATAGGACCCTGTGCAGGAGCTGCTAGCTGGCCCTGTGTTGTGACCATGACTTATATGTCACTGCTCCATCTGTAAGCTGTATATAGGACCCTGTGCAGGAGCTGCTAGCTGGCCCTATGTTGTGACCATGACTTATATGTCACTGCTCCATCTGTAAGGTGTATATAGGACCCTGTGCAGGATCTGATAGCTGACCCTGTGCTGTGACCATGACTTATATGTCACTGCTCCATCTGTAAGGTGTATATAGGACCCTGTGCAGGATCTGATAGCTGACCCTGTGCTGTGACCATGACTTATATGTCACTGCTCCATCTGTAAGGTGTATATAGGACCCTGTGCTGTGACCATGACTTATATGTCACTGCTCCATCTGTAAGGTGTATATAGGACCCTGTGCAGGATCTGATAGCTGACCCTGTGCTGTGACCATGACTTATATGTCACTGCTCCATCTGTAAGGTGTATATAGGACCCTGTGCTGTGACCATGACTTATATGTCACTGCTCCATCTGTAAGGTGTATATAGTACCCTGTGCAGGATCTGATAGCTGACCATGTGCTGTGACCATGACTTATATGTCACTGCTCCATCTGTAAGGTGTATATAGGACCCTGTGCAGGAGCTGATAGCTGACCCTGTGCTGTGACCATGACTTATATGTCACTGCTCCATCTGTAAGGTATATATAGGACCCTGTGCAGGAGCTGCTAGCTGGCCCTATGTTGTGACCATGACTTATATGTCACTGCTCCATCTGTAAGGTGTATATAGGACCCTGTGCTGTGACCATGACTTATATGTCACTGCTCCATCTGTAAGGTGTATATAGGACCCTGTGCAGGATCTGATAGCTGACCATGTGCTGTGACCATGACTTATATGTCACTGCTCCATCTGTAAGGTGTATATAGGACCCTGTGCAGGATCTGATAGCTGGCCCTGTGTTGTGACCATGACTTATATGTCACTGCTCCATCTGTAAGGTGTATATAGGACCCTGTGCAGGATCCGATAGCTGGCCCTGTGCTGTGACCATGACTTATATGTCACTGCTCCATCTTTAAGCTGTATATAGGACCCTGTGCAGGAGCTGCTAGCTGGCCCTATGTTGTGACCATGACTTATATGTCACTGCTCCATCTGTAAGGTGTATATAGGACCCTGTGCTGTGACCATGACTTATATGTCACTGCTCCATCTGTAAGGTGTATATAGGACCCTGTGCAGGATCTGATAGCTGACCCTGTGCTGTGACCATGACTTATATGTCACTGCTCCATCTGTAAGGTGTATATAGGACCCTGTGCTGTGACCATGACTTATATGTCACTGCTCCATCTGTAAGGTGTATATAGGACCCTGTGCAGGATCTGATAGCTGACCATGTGCTGTGACCATGACTTATATGTCACTGCTCCATCTGTAAGGTGTATATAGGACCCTGTGCAGGAGCTGATAGCTGACCCTGTGCTGTGACCATGACTTATATGTCACTGCTCCATCTGTAAGGTGTATATAGGACCCTGTGCAGGAGCTGCTAGCTGGCCCTATGTTGTGACCATGACTTATATGTCACTGCTCCATCTGTAAGGTGTATATAGGACCCTATGCTGTGACCATGACTTATATGTCACTGCTCCATCTGTAAGGTGTATATAGGACCCTGTGCAGGATCTGATAGCTGACCCTGTGCTGTGACCATGACTTATATGTCACTGCTCCATCTGTAAGGTGTATATAGGACCCTGTGCAGGAGCTGCTAGCTGGCCCTATGTTGTGACCATGACTTATATGTCACTGCTCCATCTGTAAGGTGTATATAGGACCCTATGCTGTGACCATGACTTATATGTCACTGCTCCATCTGTAAGGTGTATATAGGACCCTGTGCAGGATCTGATAGCTGACCCTGTGCTGTGACCATGACTTATATGTCACTGCTCCATCTGTAAGGTGTATATAGGACCCTGTGCTGTGACCATGACTTATATGTCACTGCTCCATCTGTAAGGTGTATATAGGACCCTGTGCAGGATCTGATAGCTGACCCTGTGCTGTGACCATGACTTATATGTCACTGCTCCATCTGTAAGGTGTATATAGGACCCTGTGCAGGATCCGATAGCTGGCCCTGTGCTGTGACCATGACTTATATGTCACTGCTCCATCTTTAAGCTGTATATAGGACCCTGTGCAGGAGCTGCTAGCTGGCCCTGTGTTGTGACCATGACTTATATGTCACTGCTCCATCTGTAAGCTGTATATAGGACCCTGTGCAGGAGCTGCTAGCTGGCCCTATGTTGTGACCATGACTTATATGTCACTGCTCCATCTGTAAGGTGTATATAGGACCCTGTGCAGGATCTGATAGCTGACCCTGTGCTGTGACCATGACTTATATGTCACTGCTCCATCTGTAAGGTGTATATAGGACCCTGTGCTGTGACCATGACTTATATGTCACTGCTCCATCTGTAAGGTGTATATAGGACCCTGTGCAGGATCTGATAGCTGACCCTGTGCTGTGACCATGACTTATATGTCACTGCTCCATCTGTAAGGTGTATATAGGACCCTGTGCAGGAGCTGATAGCTGACCCTGTGCTGTGACCATGACTTATATGTCACTGCTCCATCTTTAAGCTGTATATAGGACCCTGTGCAGGAGCTGCTAGCTGGCCCTGTGTTGTGACCATGACTTATATGTCACTGCTCCATCTGTAAGCTGTATATAGGACCCTGTGCAGGAGCTGCTAGCTGGCCCTATGTTGTGACCATGACTTATATGTCACTGCTCCATCTGTAAGGTGTATATAGGACCCTGTGCTGTGACCATGACTTATATGTCACTGCTCCATCTGTAAGGTGTATATAGGACCCTGTGCAGGATCTGATAGCTGACCCTGTGCTGTGACCATGACTTATATGTCACTGCTCCATCTGTAAGGTGTATATAGGACCCTGTGCTGTGACCATGACTTATATGTCACTGCTCCATCTGTAAGGTGTATATAGGACCCTGTGCAGGATCTGATAGCTGACCATGTGCTGTGACCATGACTTATATGTCACTGCTCCATCTGTAAGGTGTATATAGGACCCTGTGCAGGAGCTGATAGCTGACCCTGTGCTGTGACCATGACTTATATGTCACTGCTCCATCTGTAAGCTGTATATAGGACCCTGTGCAGGAGCTGCTAGCTGGCCCTATGTTGTGACCATGACTTATATGTCACTGCTCCATCTGTAAGGTGTATATAGGACCCTATGCTGTGACCATGACTTATATGTCACTGCTCCATCTGTAAGGTGTATATAGGACCCTGTGCAGGATCTGATAGCTGACCCTGTGCTGTGACCATGACTTATATGTCACTGCTCCATCTGTAAGGTGTATATAGGACCCTGTGCAGGATCTGATAGCTGGCCCTGTGTTGTGACCATGACTTATATGTCACTGCTCCATCTGTAAGGTGTATATAGGACCCTGTGCAGGATCTGATAGCTGGCCCTGTGCTGTGACCATGACTTATATGTCACTGCTCCATCTTTAAGCTGTATATAGGACCCTGTGCAGGAGCTGCTAGCTGGCCCTGTGTTGTGACCATGACTTATATGTCACTGCTCCATCTGTAAGGTGTAGCCAGGACCCTGTGCAGGAGCTGCTAGCTGGCCCTGTGTTGTGACCATGACTTATATGTCACTGCTCCATCTGTAAGGTGTATATAGGACCCTGTGCAGGATCTGATAGCTGGCCCTGTGTTGTGACCATGACATATATGTCACTGCTCCATCTGTAAGGTGTATATAGGACCCTGTGCAGGATCCGATAGCTGGCCCTGTGCTGTGACCATGACTTATATGTCACTGCTCCATCTTTAAGCTGTATATAGGACCCTGTGCAGGAGCTGCTAGCTGGCCCTATGTTGTGACCATGACTTATATGTCACTGCTCCATCTGTAAGGTGTATATAGGACCCTGTGCAGGATCTGATAGCTGACCCTGTGCTGTGACCATGACTTATATGTCACTGCTCCATCTGTAAGGTGTATATAGGACCCTGTGCTGTGACCATGACTTATATGTCACTGCTCCATCTGTAAGGTGTATATAGGACCCTGTGCAGGATCTGATAGCTGACCATGTGCTGTGACCATGACTTATATGTCACTGCTCCATCTGTAAGGTGTATATAGGACCCTGTGCAGGAGCTGATAGCTGACCCTGTGCTGTGACCATGACTTATATGTCACTGCTCCATCTGTAAGGTGTATATAGGACCCTGTGCTGTGACCATGACTTATATGTCACTGCTCCATCTGTAAGGTGTATATAGTACCCTGTGCAGGATCTGATAGCTGACCATGTGCTGTGACCATGACTTATATGTCACTGCTCCATCTGTAAGGTGTATATAGGACCCTGTGCAGGAGCTGATAGCTGACCCTGTGCTGTGACCATGACTTATATGTCACTGCTCCATCTTTAAGCTGTATATAGGACCCTGTGCAGGAGCTGCTAGCTGACCCTGTGTTGTGACCATGACTTATATGTCACTGCTCCATCTGTAAGCTGTATATAGGACCCTGTGCAGGAGCTGCTAGCTGGCCCTATGTTGTGACCATGACTTATATGTCACTGCTCCATCTGTAAGGTGTATATAGGACCCTGTGCTGTGACCATGACTTATATGTCACTGCTCCATCTGTAAGGTGTATATAGGACCCTGTGCAGGATCTGATAGCTGGCCCTGTGCTGTGACCATGACTTATATGTCACTGCTCCATCTGTAAGGTGTATATAGGACCCTGTGCTGTGACCATGACTTATATGTCACTGCTCCATCTGTAAGGTGTATATAGGACCCTGTGCTGTGACCATGACTTATATGTCACTGCTCCATCTGTAAGGTGTATATAGGACCCTGTGCAGGATCTGATAGCTGACCATGTGCTGTGACCATGACTTATATGTCACTGCTCCATCTGTAAGGTGTATATAGGACCCTGTGCAGGAGCTGATAGCTGACCCTGTGCTGTGACCATGACTTATATGTCACTGCTCCATCTTTAAGCTGTATATAGGACCCTGTGCAGGAGCTGCTAGCTGGCCCTGTGTTGTGACCATGACTTATATGTCACTGCTCCATCTGTAAGCTGTATATAGGACCCTGTGCAGGAGCTGCTAGCTGGCCCTATGTTGTGACCATGACTTATATGTCACTGCTCCATCTGTAAGGTGTATATAGGACCCTGTGCTGTGACCATGACTTATATGTCACTGCTCCATCTGTAAGGTGTATATAGGACCCTGTGCAGGATCTGATAGCTGACCCTGTGCTGTGACCATGACTTATATGTCACTGCTCCATCTGTAAGGTGTATATAGGACCCTGTGCTGTGACCATGACTTATATGTCACTGCTCCATCTGTAAGGTGTATATAGGACCCTGTGCAGGATCTGATAGCTGACCATGTGCTGTGACCATGACTTATATGTCACTGCTCCATCTGTAAGGTGTATATAGGACCCTGTGCAGGAGCTGATAGCTGACCCTGTGGTGTGACCATGACTTATATGTCACTGCTCCATCTGTAAGCTGTATATAGGACCCTGTGCAGGAGCTGCTAGCTGGCCCTATGTTGTGACCATGACTTATATGTCACTGCTCCATCTGTAAGGTGTATATAGGACCCTATGCTGTGACCATGACTTATATGTCACTGCTCCATCTGTAAGGTGTATATAGGACCCTGTGCAGGATCTGATAGCTGACCCTGCGCTGTGACCATGACTTATATGTCACTGCTCCATCTGTAAGGTGTATATAGGACCCTGTGCAGGATCTGATAGCTGGCCCTGTGTTGTGACCATGACTTATATGTCACTGCTCCATCTGTAAGGTGTATATAGGACCCTGTGCAGGATCTGATAGCTGGCCCTGTGCTGTGACCATGACTTATATGTCACTGCTCCATCTTTAAGCTGTATATAGGACCCTGTGCAGGAGCTGCTAGCTGGCCCTGTGTTGTGACCATGACTTATATGTCACTGCTCCATCTGTAAGGTGTAGCCAGGACCCTGTGCAGGAGCTGCTAGCTGGCCCTGTGTTGTGACCATGACTTATATGTCACTGCTCCATCTGTAAGGTGTATATAGGACCCTGTGCAGGATCTGATAGCTGGCCCTGTGTTGTGACCATGACATATATGTCACTGCTCCATCTGTAAGGTGTATATAGGACCCTGTGCAGGATCCGATAGCTGGCCCTGTGCTGTGACCATGACTTATATGTCACTGCTCCATCTTTAAGCTGTATATAGGACCCTGTGCAGGAGCTGCTAGCTGGCCCTATGTTGTGACCATGACTTATATGTCACTGCTCCATCTGTAAGGTGTATATAGGACCCTGTGCAGGATTTGATAGCTGACCCTGTGCTGTGACCATGACTTATATGTCACTGCTCCATCTGTAAGGTGTATATAGGACCCTGTGCTGTGACCATGACTTATATGTCACTGCTCCATCTGTAAGGTGTATATAGGACCCTGTGCTGTGACCATGACTTATATGTCACTGCTCCATCTGTAAGGTGTATATAGGACCCTGTGCAGGATCTGATAGCTGACCATGTGCTGTGACCATGACTTATATGTCACTGCTCCATCTGTAAGGTGTATATAGGACCCTGTGCAGGATCCGATAGCTGGCCCTGTGCTGTGACCATGACTTATATGTCACTGCTCCATCTTTAAGCTGTATATAGGACCCTGTGCAGGAGCTGCTAGCTGGCCCTGTGTTGTGACCATGACTTATATGTCACTGCTCCATCTGTAAGCTGTATATAGGACCCTGTGCAGGAGCTGCTAGCTGGCCCTATGTTGTGACCATGACTTATATGTCACTGCTCCATCTGTAAGGTGTATATAGGACCCTGTGCAGGATCTGATAGCTGACCCTGTGCTGTGACCATGACTTATATGTCACTGCTCCATCTGTAAGGTGTATATAGGACCCTGTGCTGTGACCATGACTTATATGTCACTGCTCCATCTGTAAGGTGTATATAGGACCCTGTGCAGGATCTGATAGCTGACCATGTGCTGTGACCATGACTTATATGTCACTGCTCCATCTGTAAGGTGTATATAGGACCCTGTGCAGGAGCTGATAGCTGACCCTGTGCTGTGACCATGACTTATATGTCACTGCTCCATCTTTAAGCTGTATATAGGACCCTGTGCAGGAGCTGCTAGCTGGCCCTGTGTTGTGACCATGACTTATATGTCACTGCTCCATCTGTAAGCTGTATATAGGACCCTGTGCAGGAGCTGCTAGCTGGCCCTATGTTGTGACCATGACTTATATGTCACTGCTCCATCTGTAAGGTGTATATAGGACCCTGTGCTGTGACCATGACTTATATGTCACTGCTCCATCTGTAAGGTGTATATAGGACCCTGTGCAGGATCTGATAGCTGACCCTGTGCTGTGACCATGACTTATATGTCACTGCTCCATCTGTAAGGTGTATATAGGACCCTGTGCTGTGACCATGACTTATATGTCACTGCTCCATCTGTAAGGTGTATATAGGACCCTGTGCAGGATCTGATAGCTGACCATGTGCTGTGACCATGACTTATATGTCACTGCTCCATCTGTAAGGTGTATATAGGACCCTGTGCAGGAGCTGATAGCTGACCCTGTGCTGTGACCATGACTTATATGTCACTGCTCCATCTGTAAGCTGTATATAGGACCCTGTGCAGGAGCTGCTAGCTGGCCCTATGTTGTGACCATGACTTATATGTCACTGCTCCATCTGTAAGGTGTATATAGGACCCTATGCTGTGACCATGACTTATATGTCACTGCTCCATCTGTAAGGTGTATATAGGACCCTGTGCAGGATCTGATAGCTGACCCTGTGCTGTGACCATGACTTATATGTCACTGCTCCATCTGTAAGGTGTATATAGGACCCTGTGCAGGATCGGATAGCTGGCCCTGTGTTGTGACCATGACTTATATGTCACTGCTCCATCTGTAAGGTGTATATAGGACCCTGTGCAGGATCTGATAGCTGGCCCTGTGCTGTGACCATGACTTATATGTCACTGCTCCATCTTTAAGCTGTATATAGGACCCTGTGCAGGAGCTGCTAGCTGGCCCTGTGTTGTGACCATGACTTATATGTCACTGCTCCATCTGTAAGGTGTAGCCAGGACCCTGTGCAGGAGCTGCTAGCTGGCCCTGTGTTGTGACCATGACTTATATGTCACTGCTCCATCTGTAAGGTGTATATAGGACCCTGTGCAGGATCTGATAGCTGGCCCTGTGTTGTGACCATGACATATATGTCACTGCTCCATCTGTAAGGTGTATATAGGACCCTGTGCAGGATCCGATAGCTGGCCCTGTGCTGTGACCATGACATATATGTCACTGCTCCATCTGTAAGGTGTATATAGGACCCTGTGCAGGATCCGATAGCTGGCCCTGTGTTGTGACCATGACATATATGTCACTGCTCCATCTGTAAGGTGTACATAGGACCCTGTGCAGGAGCTGCTAGCTGGCCCTATGTTGTGACCATGACTTATATGTCACTGCTCCATCTGTAAGGTGTATATAGGACCCTGTGCAGGATTTGATAGCTGACCCTGTGCTGTGACCATGACTTATATGTCACTGCTCCATCTGTAAGGTGTATATAGGACCCTGTGCTGTGACCATGACTTATATGTCACTGCTCCATCTGTAAGGTGTATATAGGACCCTGTGCAGGATCTGATAGCTGACCCTGTGCTGTGACCATGACTTATATGTCACTGCTCCATCTGTAAGCTGTATATAGGACCCTGTGCAGGAGCTGATAGCTGACCCTGTGCTGTGACCATGACTTATATGTCACTGCTCCATCTGTAAGGTGTGTATATAGGACCCTGTGCTGTGACCATGACTTATATGTCCCTGCTCCATCTGTAAGGTGTATATAGGACCCTGTGCAGGAGCTGCTAGCTGGCCCTGTGCTGTGACCATGACTTATATGTCACTGCTCCATCTGTAAGCTGTATATAGGACCCTGTGCAGGAGCTGCTAGCTGGCCCTATGTTGTGACCATGACTTATATGTCACTGCTCCATCTGTAAGGTGTATATAGGACCCTGTGCTGTGACCATGACTTATATGTCACTGCTCCATCTGTAAGCTGTATATAGGACCCTGTGCAGGAGCTGCTAGCTGGCCCTATGTTGTGACCATGACTTATATGTCACTGCTCCATCTGTAAGGTGTATATAGGACCCTGTGCAGGAGCTGCTAGCTGGCCCTATGTTGTGACCATGACTTATATGTCACTGCTCCATCTGTAAGGTGTATATAGGACCCTGTGCTGTGACCATGACTTATATGTCACTGCTCCATCTGTAAGGTGTATATAGGACCCTGTGCAGGATCTGATAGCTGACCCTGTGCTGTGACCATGACTTATATGTCACTGCTCCATCTGTAAGGTGTATATAGGACCCTGTGCTGTGACCATGACTTATATGTCACTGCTCCATCTGTAAGGTGTATATAGGACCCTGTGCAGGATCTGATAGCTGACCCTGTGCTGTGACCATGACTTATATGTCACTGCTCCATCTGTAAGGTGTATATAGGACCCTGTGCTGTGACCATGACTTATATGTCACTGCTCCATCTGTAAGGTGTATATAGGACCCTGTGCAGGATCTGATAGCTGACCCTGTGCTGTGACCATGACTTATATGTCACTGCTCCATCTGTAAGCTGTATATAGGACCCTGTGCAGGAGCTGATAGCTGACCCTGTGCTGTGACCATGACTTATATGTCACTGCTCCATCTGTAAGGTGTATATAGGACCCTGTGCAGGATCTGATAGCTGGCCCTGTGTTGTGACCATGACTTATATGTCACTGCTCCATCTGTAAGCTGTATATAGGACCCTGTGCAGGAGCTGATAGCTGGCCCTGTGCTGTGACCATGACTTATATGTCACTGCTCCATCTGTAAGGTGTATATAGGACCCTGTGCAGGAGCTGATAGCTGACCCTGTGTTGTGACCATGACTTATATGTCACTGCTCCATCTGTAAGGTGTATATAGGACCCTGTGCTGTGACCATGACTTATATGTCACTGCTCCATCTGTAAGGTGTATATAGGACCCTGTGCAGGATCTGATAGCTGACCCTGTGCTGTGACCATGACTTATATGTCACTGCTCCATCTGTAAGGTGTATATAGGACCCTGTGCTGTGACCATGACTTATATGTCACTGCTCCATCTGTAAGGTGTATATAGGACCCTGTGCAGGATCTGATAGCTGACCCTGTGCTGTGACCATGACTTATATGTCACTGCTCCATCTGTAAGGTGTATATAGGACCCTGTGCTGTGACCATGACTTATATGTCACTGCTCCATCTGTAAGGTGTATATAGGACCCTGTGCAGGATCTGATAGCTGACCCTGTGCTGTGACCATGACTTATATGTCACTGCTCCATCTGTAAGCTGTATATAGGACCCTGTGCAGGATCTGATAGCTGACCCTGTGCTGTGACCATGACTTATATGTCACTGCTCCATCTGTAAGCTGTATATAGGACCCTGTGCAGGAGCTGATAGCTGGCCCTGTGCTGTGACCATGACTTATATGTCACTGCTCCATCTGTAAGGTGTGTATATAGGACCCTGTGCTGTGACCATGACTTATATGTCCCTGCTCCATCTGTAAGGTGTATATAGGACCCTGTGCAGGAGCTGCTAGCTGGCCCTGTGCTGTGACCATGACTTATATGTCACTGCTCCATCTGTAAGCTGTATATAGGACCCTGTGCAGGAGCTGCTAGCTGGCCCTATGTTGTGACCATGACTTATATGTCACTGCTCCATCTGTAAGGTGTATATAGGACCCTGTGCTGTGACCATGACTTATATGTCACTGCTCCATCTGTAAGCTGTATATAGGACCCTGTGCAGGAGCTGCTAGCTGGCCCTATGTTGTGACCATGACTTATATGTCACTGCTCCATCTGTAAGGTGTATATAGGACCCTGTGCAGGAGCTGCTAGCTGGCCCTATGTTGTGACCATGACTTATATGTCACTGCTCCATCTGTAAGGTGTATATAGGACCCTGTGCTGTGACCATGACTTATATGTCACTGCTCCATCTGTAAGGTGTATATAGGACCCTGTGCAGGATCTGATAGCTGACCCTGTGCTGTGACCATGACTTATATGTCACTGCTCCATCTGTAAGGTGTATATAGGACCCTGTGCTGTGACCATGACTTATATGTCACTGCTCCATCTGTAAGGTGTATATAGGACCCTGTGCAGGATCTGATAGCTGACCCTGTGCTGTGACCATGACTTATATGTCACTGCTCCATCTATAAGGTGTATATAGGACCCTGTGCTGTGACCATGACTTATATGTCACTGCTCCATCTGTAAGGTGTATATAGGACCCTGTGCAGGATCTGATAGCTGACCCTGTGCTGTGACCATGACTTATATGTCACTGCTCCATCTGTAAGCTGTATATAGGACCCTGTGCAGGAGCTGATAGCTGACCCTGTGCTGTGACCATGACTTATATGTCACTGCTCCATCTGTAAGGTGTATATAGGACCCTGTGCAGGATCTGATAGCTGGCCCTGTGTTGTGACCATGACTTATATGTCACTGCTCCATCTGTAAGCTGTATATAGGACCCTGTGCAGGAGCTGATAGCTGGCCCTGTGCTGTGACCATGACTTATATGTCACTGCTCCATCTGTAAGGTGTATATAGGACCCTGTGCAGGAGCTGATAGCTGACCCTGTGTTGTGACCATGACTTATATGTCACTGCTCCATCTGTAAGGTGTATATAGGACCCTGTGCTGTGACCATGACTTATATGTCACTGCTCCATCTGTAAGGTGTATATAGGACCCTGTGCAGGATCTGATAGCTGACCCTGTGCTGTGACCATGACTTATATGTCACTGCTCCATCTGTAAGGTGTATATAGGACCCTGTGCTGTGACCATGACTTATATGTCACTGCTCCATCTGTAAGGTGTATATAGGACCCTGTGCAGGATCTGATAGCTGACCCTGTGCTGTGACCATGACTTATATGTCACTGCTCCATCTGTAAGGTGTATATAGGACCCTGTGCTGTGACCATGACTTATATGTCACTGCTCCATCTGTAAGGTGTATATAGGACCCTGTGCAGGATCTGATAGCTGACCCTGTGCTGTGACCATGACTTATATGTCACTGCTCCATCTGTAAGCTGTATATAGGACCCTGTGCAGGATCTGATAGCTGACCCTGTGCTGTGACCATGACTTATATGTCACTGCTCCATCTGTAAGCTGTATATAGGACCCTGTGCAGGATCTAATAGCTGGCCCTATGTTGTGACCATGACTTATATGTCCCTGCTCCATCTGTAAGGTGTATATAGGACCCTGTGCAGGATCCGATAGCTGGCCCTGTGTTGTGACCATGACTTATATGTCACTGCTCCATCTGTAAGGTGTATATAGGACCCTGTGCAGGATCCGATAGCTGGCCCTGTGTTGTGACCATGACTTATATGTCACTGCTCCATCTGTAAGGTGTATATAGGGCCCTGTGTAGGAGCTGATAGCTGGCCCTGTGCTGTGACCATGACTAATATGTCACTGCTCCATCTGTAAGGTGTATATAGGACCCTGTGCAGGATCCGATAGCTGGCCCTGTGCTGTGACCATGACTTATATGTCACTGCTCCATCTGTAAGCTGTATATAGGACCCTGTGCAGGATCCGATAGCTGGCCCTGTGTTGTGACCATGACTTATATGTCACTGCTCCATCTGTAAGCTGTATATAGGACCCTGTGCAGGATCTAATAGCTGGCCCTGTGTTGTGACCATGACTTATATGTCACTGCTCCATCTGTAAGGTGTATATAGGACCCTGTGCTGTGACCATGACTTATATGTCACTGCTCCATCTGTAAGGTGTATATAGGACCCTGTGCAGGAGCTGCTAGCTGGCCCTGTGCTGTGACCGTGACTTATATGTCACTGCTCCATCTGTAAGGTATATATAGGGCCCTGTGCAGGAGCTTCTAGCTGGCCCTGTGCTGTGACCATGACTTATAACTTACTGCTTTCATATAATACATGACAACAAATAATAATCTTAAATTGTTGCATTTATATAAATAAAAGATGATAATAATGTGCTGCTCTTTTATAGTACACCATAGTAGATATATAATAAAAACCCAACATATGACGTAAGAGACACGTCTTTACCGCCTCCCGCGCACTGACAGCTCTCTTACGTCACCTCCTCGTGGCCCAATCCTTTCTTCTGCCGGTGCACTGAACGTGGACCAATCAGAGTCCAGAGCTGAGACTCTGACTACTCTGTGATTGGTCAGTGCGCAAAAGCTGTGGTGACGCAGTGGCTGCCGGCAAACCGACCAATGAGAGCGCGCCGCGTTCTGGCCTGTGTGCGATACACCAGACACACCGGGATATACTGAGATACTGAATGAGCTGAATACTGATTGACAGCGGTGTATTGTGGGATACCGAGAGAGCGGTGTGTGCAGGTACATACGGAGCGGAGACCGAGACAGGGCGGTGTGTGCGGGTATTTACCGAGAGGAGAGAGAGGTGTGTGCGGGTATATACCGAGAGGAGGCTGAGGTAGAGCGCTGTGCTGCGGTGTTACTGAGAAAATGCTGAGAGGCCGGTGACAGCATGGTGTGGGTATATTTATTATACAATGAGAGAGGATGGTGTGTTGAAGTGTATATACTGACATCATGGCGTGGGGATATATATATACATATACACACACACAGACACAGTGTGTAGATCATATTTAATTCTCTTTATAATTAAAACAATTTTCCACGTGTGTATGTATGCGTATATATATATATACACACACACACACACACATGAAGTTGTTTTAATTATAAAGATACCGTAATTAAAAACTGTCTATACATTGTAATAGTGTTTTTTTTTCTCTACAGTAAATTACTCCTGAAATACGTAGCATTGATTTTGCCGCTCCTGTATACTAATATGCAGCTTATTATGCTAACGCCAGATAGCATTGCAGCTCTTTATTTTGTGCCACTACAGAGAGACAATCCTAATTGGCACATAAAAGCAGATAATTAATATGCGTGGGCTACTCATTTGCATATAAATGTAGCAACAACATGGACTTTACCAGGATATATTCCCTTTAGAACCAAATGGATAACACAACATCTAGCCTTTTTTTTAAGCATAACTTAAAAATTCAGCATGATTCTCTTGAGACAGTCTCACATAAGGTATCTATACTGAGAGAGCATGCAGTGATGAGGTGTATGTGCTGAGATGGTAGTGTGCCGAGGTGTGTTTGCTGAGACTGTAGTGTGCCGAGGTGTGTTTGCCGAGAGAGGGTAGTGTGCCGAGGTGTATGTATCAGGGCTTGAGCCAGAAAATGCTTTATATATAAAATAGCTAAAAAGTTATGAGTCTGCAGTCAAATATTAGGAATGTTAGGGTATATACTGAGAGGATACAGCTTGGATCTACGGTGAGAGCGTGGTGGGCGATGCAGTGTTTCTACCGGCAGAAGACAGAGAGCATGGTGCACAGAGCTGTATATACTGAGAGAGGGTGGTGTTTTTGGGTATATATGGAGGGAAAACTGAGCGGAGCGTGCCAAAGTACATTGTCCATTTTATACTTTGTAAAAGAGGTACTGAGAGCGAAAGTGCGGTGTCATGAAGTACTTTGTGTGGTCTACACTGAGAGTGGTGAGAATTGAAGCATAGTCGATATGTTTCCTCTTTAGAAAGGAGTCACCATATCCGAATATACAAAGATAGTTTTCTACATACCACTGACATGTTTCCTTTTCCCACTATCTAGATACACATGGCAAGACTACAGGGAGATTCCTGGAAGATGAGGCCGTGCATTTGGGCTCTGGGGGTATTCCTCCTGGTCGCTCTTCTTTCCTCGGAGACAGGTAATGAGCAGGGTCTCTATTGCCGCATCAATATATATATATATATATATATATATATATATATAATGTGTGTGTATATATATATATATATATATATATATATATATATATATATATATATATATATATATATGTATATATATGTATATATATATATGTATATGTGTGTATGTATGTATGTATTATTATAGCTTCATACTGAAACAAAAGTGATGAACAAATGATACAGGAGGTAATTTTGGAACCTGTATGCTCCACCCTGAATAAAACCTTCCTGCCAGTTGCATTGGCATTACTGACTGATCCACCATGTGAGACTCCCCTCTTCAGATTAGTCCCACTCGGTTTTTCTTTCTCTGCTCTAGAGAGGAGATGTGATCTATACAGGGTAGAGTTTATCTCGTCTCCTTACCCAGATTAATTCATGATCTATCAGAAAAAGATGTCGAGGGACCTGAGCTTGGCATGGAGTAGGCTCTGTTTTTACTACTATAAATATAAAATAACAATTATATATTATGAGGTCTATTATATTGTTTTGATTGGGGGATTGTGGTGTTGGTGATACTGGACATGTAGACAAAGAAATGTAAGATATTGATCTGTGTAATGCGGCACCACGACCTTCGCTCGCTGGACAACAGCGCGCCGTCATCAGGGCACCGAGAAATGTGCGCGCCTGACAACTACGCTCCAGCCTGTGTATCCCATCCCTCGCACAGTGTTGGCACCAGTTACACACCACCAGCCACAGCCAAACACTGCTAATGCCCTCCACACAGTAGCAGCAGCCTTCCACACACAGTAGCAGGAGCCCTCCACACACACCACCAGCACTGTCCTTCACAGCACCCTCTAAACAATGGCATCTAAACAACGGTACCGGTAAGTCCTTCACAGGCTGGAGCGCTGTTGTCAAGCGCGCACATTTCTCTGCGCGCAAAGGATGTGCCACCATCTAATGCTGCACCTGACCTCACCAGAGCAATGTTTGCTGAGCAAATGCTCTGTTCCCACACAGTCCTGGGTCATCTGATCCTACTCCTGCATGTTTTATCACACCTGCAGACAGCTCTGTGCAACATTGTGTGCAAATAGTGTTACTGTGACTAAGAATTTTCCTAAATGACAAGCTCTGAAAAGTGGCAGTTGTGATCTTTTTTCATCATATGGTGTCAGCCATTTCTTGTAGTAAAATGATCTGGCTCCAAACATACAGCTGATTTGTGGTGTCCAGAAGAGCTTTAATTGAATGTTATCGATACTGCTAAACTACACTTTTATTAAACCAGTCTTAAATGAACTCCCGATGGGTGAGATTAGGGTTATTTGAAACCCTGTTTGCATACAAGTTATTTAGTAAGGTCATAGTACCTCTATTTTCCTTCATGTTCAGGGAACGTGAGCTCTAACATGTCCAGGATTTCTTGAGGGTGTGGTTTCAGAATCACTGACTTGCACCCATCAAACTTTTTATGTTTTTGTAATGGAGAGCTAGATTTGTGTGTCAGCAAAATTTGAGGCCTTTTTCGACACAAATATTTTAGGACATTACCGATTCTAGGCCGGATATGAGTAGCTGGTTAGACAAAATTGAGTGCATATGAAGCATTGCCTTCAGGTTATTCAGTTCATTAGCCAGTGGAGTTTACGTACTGATTCTTTACGTGTTAAATTAGAGTTAAAAATGGTTACTACAGCCAGATAACTCTAATTTCACAGTCAGTCAAACTCCCTCAGTGACCTCTTTGTATTCTTAAACAAATGATGAGCTTTATAACTTTTGAAGCGTGACATCTTGTTTTCTCTCTGACATTCAGAATCTGTGGCAGTCATGTCTATGGATATGGGCAGCGAGTGGGTCAAAATCGCCATTGTAAAGCCTGGAGTTCCCATGGAAATCGTCCTGAACAAGTAAGAGTAGTTTAAGTGTTGAAACTCCCTTGTTTTTATATGCTCCAACAGAACGTCTGTAAGTCAGGCTGTCTGTAACCCGGGGACCTCTGGTATATACCACAATGTTTCTCAGCAGTCAGATTGTTAATGGCAGGACACAGCTTTTACAATATTCACATACATATAATTTCTGCCTCTTCTGCTTTTCAGGGAATCGAGGAGGAAAACCCCAGTGGCTGTCGCTCTGAAAGACAATGAGAGACTGTTTGGAGACAATGCACTTGCAATTGTGAGTTATTTTCTGCCCATGTTTGAGCTTGGATCTGTTGGGTTCTGTAAAGAGCTGTGTTTGCCTAATCATGCTGCAGCAAAGCAAACTATATTAACAATGTATTAAATTACCAACAGAGTTCCATTTGTTTATTTAAAGAGCTTCTGACATGTTACTAGTATAAGGATTAATTTATTTGTTTAGTAACTTAAAATACAAACTTTATAACTTAAATGTGAAAATACTGTAGCATTACAGCTTCCAGCAGATGTGCTTCTATCACCACTTTTAGATATCTAGGGGGTTAAAAAGGATCTGTTTACAAGGGAGTCCTATTTTGTTTTGTGACTAGTGTAGGTTTGCCTGCAATAGCCACTCCAGGGAACAAGACTGATAAAGATTATCAGGATAACAGGTAAAGACTCCTGCCATGACATTCCCTCTGATATAGTGGTGGAGAGGCAGAACTGCTGGAAGCTGCATTGCCAGACAAGCCTTGTATGACCACTACAGTGGTCCTTTAATAATGGAATGATAATAAAATCTGTAATAAAAAAAAATATTCAGTGTGGCTTTAAAACTTCTGTTTGTCTGTAATACTGAAATGTTTGCTTGTGCAGGTGACATTGTCAGAGCTCACACTTGTTGTAGAAGACAATGATTCAAACTATGTGCACGTCTTAATGTTTTCAAGTCTGTGCTTGAGCCGGCTCCCTATCCTGCCACCTGATGCAAGAGCAGTAACATCACAGACCTGTATATATGTGTGTACTAACGACATAATCTTGTTCTTGGCACCATGCACCCTGCACATGTACCCACCTGTTAGGGGTGTGCAGGAGGTGGAGTGACACAGTGCTAGTAGGCCAGATGTAATTCTCATTCAGTATAAAATGGAATACAAATGTAAAATATCTATTTCTGGTATTCACTGTGTGGACATGGGTAATACTGCAAGATATGATTAACAGTGTCATCCTAGATTGTAAACTTTCACAAGAACTGGACTCCTTAAATCTTCTTGTACCAGCTTATATGTATAAATGTGCGTTCACTTTTTTTCATGTTTTCTTTGCAAGTAAAAGATAATCTTTATGGTGACCCTTTTTAAAGCGACAGTGTTCCAGATGTTGTAGAAATTAAGGAACAATATAATCATAATTACAGTTGTAATTCATAAAAAAAAAAGAGCTGTAGAGTTAGGAAACTGAATTGAAAGTTAGGTATTTTAAAGGGACAGGGAACACAATTATTGTTTTCATGCATTTAAAAGCAGCTTTATACATTAGCAAAGTTGTGTTTTGCATGAAAAAAAATATTTAATAAAACCTTTTTAAACTTTATTCAAACTAACAGGAAGTGCAGAGCATACGTGTATCTGTAGATCTTCTTGGCCGATAAGATTCATAAAGCAATATTACTGCTCACTTCCTGACTGGCAAGCCCCCAGATCAGATACATATTTGAATTTGTTTTTTGGATTTTTTTTTTTTTTTTTGCTTTGGTTATTTAGTTTGTACTAGAAAACACTTATCTGAATATTATAATAATTTCATGTAATTTATGCTTAAGACTACTCAGGTGCAATATTTATAATATGCTTTTTTGAAGACCTTGCCTTGATAATGGTCAATGTTTGTACACAGGATAAAATAAATGAATACAGCATTTAGGTTTTAGCTGTTAATTCAATTTTGGATTAATGATGTTAGGCTTTTTTACATTTATTTGTAAAATAATTAGAAGCCTGGGAGAAACCATGTATTCAAGTAAGCTCTGTATTCACTTCTATTAAAAAAATATCTGCTTCAAATAATCAATAATAGTCTCGCAGGATAACTCAGCCCCTCAAACTACAGACAGACTAGCAGTCCAAAATGGAGTCTCATGTCACATGATCTGTCATTTAAAGATGTTTTTATGTCCCTGTCTTGCATACCTGCTAAGGTAATTTTGTTACATACTTTACAAGCAGGTGAAGTGTTTACAAAGCTACAGGAGTTCATTAAAATACCCAAATTTCAAGCTATGTTCTTTTTTTAATAACAGTGAGTTGTGATTGTAATTGATTTAGTTATGAACACTGTTCATATCGGATATAAATTGAACCTTTGAATTGTCACTTTAAGCTGTACCTAGATTTGTCTGAATGTTTCCTGACTCCTCTGCCTTTCAACAGTCTGTCAAGAACCCCAAGGTCAGCTTCCGCTACTTCCAAGACCTGCTGGGGAAACGGGCAGAGAATCCACAGGTGGAAGCATTCACAGCCAGGTTCCCTGAGTATAAGGTGATAAAAGATGAGCGTCGAGGAACTGCCCTCTTCAAACTGTCTGAGTAAGTGCAGCCTTCTAATTCAATATATTTAGGGGTGCTCCTGATCATTTTTAAATCTAGTGATCATACATAAATCCATACACCACAGAGATGTTTCTGCAGGGTTTATAGACCCACTGTGGTCACATATGTGTAAGTTGTCCTTGCCCCTCATTTCTCTATATTCTGAATTTGTTTGCAATGATGTGAAGAAACCAAGTCTCCTTACAAATAGTCCAGGTCTAAACTGCCTGGCCAGTTAGGGAAAATAAAGCTGGAACTGTGCACTTTTTGTGCTACAAAGTTAATGTATGATTTATAGGCTTCCATCATGCAAACAAAAAAGTGCCATAATTAAACATGTTATTTTTGTAATGCATTATGTAAGATGCGAAAGTTAAAGGAGTACTGTAATAGAAGCGCAACCTAAATTTAGAGTAATAGTAGTAAAAAAAAAAAGGAAATAAGACATGTTTTCCCCCACTTTTCTATTCACTTTATCATTGTAATATTTTTTCTCCCTCAGAGGCAAGCAAATCCAACAATAACAAGTGTGTGAAAAATAATTTAATTTTACTGAATGGGGACAAATTTGGCTTTGATATTCAGATTGAAATGCACTTTTGGTACTGTCACTTTTAAATGGCCACTGTAGTTTGAATATTTAAAAGTTTTAGCAAACCAACAACTTTAGTAGGTATGCAAGAAAGGAACATAAAAATATTTTATATATAATTTCTTAAAAATCTTATATGTAGCAGACTTTGTCATGGGGGATTCATCATAGACTGCTGGTATGTCTGTAGCTTGAGGGAGAACGTTATCTTCTGGGTACTTACTCTTCCATAGAGTACTGTTATCAGTTTTCTATTTCAAGGGACAGTTTATACAGAACTAAATAGAGCTCTTATCTAAGTCTACAGTTTGGTATTTATTTATTTTGGTAGAACCGGTTTCACATTATCATGTCAAGTTTCTCAAGGGAGAATACTATAAACATGTCGCTTCAGTGGTCCTTTTAATTGGACAAGACAAGGCCTTGACTTAGCCTACTTAATTTAGCCATCATTAGTCAGCTCGGAAAGATTAAAAGCACACAAAGAAGGGGGTGGAAGACGTGGAGATTGATAGATGAGGTCATTGAAGCAGTGAATATGAGCTTGACGGAGCTCAGAGTGGCAGTGGCTGATAAGTGTGCCAGGAGTGCTGTTGTACATAGGGTCACAGACATGACTAAACAACAACAATAAAGTCAGCTGGAGCTCAGTAAACATCCATGCCTGTAATTGTTTTTTGTCCAGTGTAGCAACGTCAAAGCTGGGTGTAAGTATGCATTTTGGGACCCTATGCTAGTCCAGAGATTATATGGCAGACATTTGTATAAATAAATCTTCTGACTGGAGATTTTACTGCATCTATAAATCATTAGCCAGTTAGCAGGATGTTCCTTTTAAAGGACCTGTTTGTTTTGGATAGATTGTGCGAGAAGCACCATCAACCTTTGGAAAAATCACTTTGATTTTCAGCCTTCCTTTTATATCAGGATAATATTTAGTCATAACATCTTAATTGTTCATCATTTATTTTGTTATGCCCCTTTTTACATATAAAACACAAAGTATTCAAGTGATTTAACACAAGATTTATATTTTTGCAACTTTTATATTCAATTGATTATTTTCTGTGTGGCTCAATTTTGCTATTTTCACTGATGCTGCCTGTTTATTTCTCATGTGGTTGTAAAGTAATGAACTTCCGCTTAGACCTGCTGAGAGTCCTGGAAGCCACATTCTGTTTCTGCAGACAGTTTCTTCCAGTGTATTCAATGTCTTCTCTCGCATATAAAACATTATAAATTAGAGGCTAATAACATGTTGCATATTGAGTGTAGTTCTTCAAATATTAAATTATATGATCATATAGGAAACTAGTACCATATCCACCTCAACAACTTTAACAAGTGGATCAGCCTGTCTGTAAAATAGTAACATTTTTATAGTGCATACCCCCTGAAACTTGCCTCAATGGATGGTTTTAATGTATTCCTGTGCTTTTAATATTCTTGATACTGATGCTCTTCTTCTATTCTTGCAGCGAGTTCATATATTCCCCTGAGGAACTCATGGGCATGATGCTGAATTATTCCAGGTCTCTTGCTGATGAATTTGCAGGTGAATTACAGTCTTATTTGTATCTATACTGAGATTATAAAGTGGCTTAAATAAAATGTTTTATTATTGTGTTTAATTAAACTAATATAGGAAAAACAGCTTTTTCCGACGCAATCTGCACTCTTTACGTTTTTTTTTGTTTTTTTTTTATTGGTTTGGCACTATAACCTATAAGTCAGTTGGTGCAAAGCCATTTGATGTGATGGAGCAGACATAACATAATTCTGCAACACAACAATCATCAATAGTGCACAAAACTCTGTTATGTGAGCTCCACTTGTGAACCAGTACACACAATTATGAAGGCAGATCAGAACTGTTGTCCTCTTTCTTACTATACATGTTTAACTGTGGTTTTATTTTTGTAGTGTTTTTAGGATTAGTCTGATGTCTGTATCCAGTTGTACTTTTAGGTTGTGCTGCTGTATAAGCATTTATAGCTAACATGGTCGCCTTGTTTCTTTCTCCCCTCTTGTAGAGCAGCCTGTGAAGGATGTAGTGATTACAGTTCCTGTCTTCTTTAACCAAGCAGAGCGCAGAGCAGTTTTGCAAGCTGCTAAACTTGCTGGACTGAAGGTCTTGCAGCTTATTAATGATAATACCGCTGTGGCTCTGAATTATGGGGTTTTCCGTAGGAAGGATATTAATAACACTGCACAGGTTGGTACCCTCTTAATTTAACTTCTTAATTCCAACCTCTTCTCCACTCAATCCATTTTTCTCATAAATATATATTCTTGTTTTAAATTGCAACTTTTTTTTTTCTCCTCATTTCCTCTTCAGCACGGTTTTCTTATTGCCTCCAAAGCTGCCTCTCAGTAGACCAGTCCTAGTTTACATTCCCTGAGAAGTACCCTCCTTTCCTTTTTGACACCTTCTGTAGAATTCTTTACTTGGCTGAATTTTATGGTAGTATCTTCCTCGTTCCGTCTGTCACACTGTTAATCATGACTCTCTCTACAGAATATTATGTTTTATGACATGGGGTCCAGAGGTACAACCTGCACCATCGTGACATACCAAACCGTGAAGACCAAGGATTCTGGCACCCAGCCACAACTCCAGATCCGAGGTGTAGGGTAAGATAGTAAGGAGGGGTTCTGGTTCCTTTAGGAATGTATAACGTTTTACACCAAGGGTTATGTAATTAGTCCCTGCCAAACTCCCAAGAGGGATACCACGGACAATAATACAATGACGTAGCGATCAAAGTGACACACAGACAATGAGTCTTTGGTTACATGTGGAGGTAAGGACATGTTGCAGTAATCACAGGTTGGGACATGGAGTCTTCCCCCCTCACATCGTGACACCGACAATAGGGAGTTGTAGGACATGGAGCCTGTTTGTCCTATAGGGTAACATAGAGTTATGGGACATGAAGTCTCTGTCTTCCATTTTGCAGTTAGGGACATCACAAATAGTCTGATCTTGTAGGGTGACAGATACACAAAACTGAGGCATGGAAAAAGAACACTTCTGTAATATTGCTTCCCTGTCCAAATTGTTACATGATGTACATTTCATGTTTTGTTATTTTAGCTTTGACCGCACACTCGGGGGGCTGGAGATGGACATGCGGCTCAGAGACCACTTGGCTAAACTCTTCAATGAACAGAATAAATCCAAAAAGGATGTTCGTGAAAACCTGCGAGCCATGAGCAAGCTGCTTAAGGAGGCTAACCGTGTGAAAACCATTCTGAGTGCCAACAATGACCACATGGCTCAGGTTAGCTTTGTGTGTGGGGCAACTAAAACATGGAGTTGGGGTAGATTGAATTTACTTTTCTTTTTTTTTTTTTGTGTGTGTGTCCAGCTCCCTCCATAGCTAAGGTTTTGCTACTTCCAGTATAGTTCTGGGAGTGGACTAGAAAACCATCCATATTCGATGCAGTTTCAGTTCAGGCTTGAGGAGCTGACAATAAATCCTGCCTCTAGCTGTGATTAAGGTTGGTATGAATTCGTTTTAAGTGATTCTATTCTTTGTGTGCAGATCGAGGGTCTCATGGATGACATTGACTTCAAGGCCAAGGTGACCCGTCAGGATTTTGAGGATCTGTGTACAGATCTGTTTCACAGAGTTTCTGCTCCTGTGCAGCAAGCTCTAAGCAGCGCTGAAATGAAAATGGTGAGGATCAGATTTGAGATTACCTTTCATTTTAGTATATATATTTTTCACTAGATGGCTTTAAGCAGTGTTCTAGGAGATCAAGCAACTCCTCGCACAATCTCTCCTGTGTTTTGATAACTGCAAACCCTGTTTGGTTCTCCGGTTGTTAATTGTCTGAGGTGTTTTTTGTATTACTCCTTTTGGTGTACGCATCGCTGATTGTATGTTTAATAACAATACCATGCCCTTAACTTCCTATATTTCTAGTTTGTCATTGATTGGTACTACTTAACGATTTTGCCTCTTTCTTTAGGATGAGATTGAGCAAGTTATTCTGGTGGGAGGAGCTACGCGAGTCCCCAAAGTACAGGAACTGCTTCTAAAAACTGTGGGGAAGTGAGTAACAGTATTTTTCATATCCTAATATCCGATTTCTGTCACTGCACACAATTCCCAGTGTCATAGCGCATATACCTGTTCTTTTAATGTCGTAACATCTCCATTTTCACCGCTCTTTTTCTCATGACATTTGTTTCTTATTAAGGGAAGAGCTTGGGAAGAACATTAATGCAGATGAGGCAGCAGCCATGGGTGCCGTGTACCAGGCAGCTGCTCTCAGCAAAGCCTTTAAGGTTAAGCCATTTGTGGTCCGAGATGCAGCCATCTTCCCAATACAGGTGTGATAATCCGACAATATAATTATGTTCTGCAAGTGGTATAGATTGTAAGGCAGTGTGGTCTGATGTTTTCCTTGTGTATTTTTCACAGGTAGAGTTTACTCGGGAGGTTGAAGAGGAGGATCAAAGCAAAACCCTCAAACACAATAAGCGCATCCTGTTCCAGAGAATGGCTCCATATCCACAACGCAAGGTCATTACATTCAACAGATACACTGACGACTTTGAATTCAACATTAATTATGGAGATCTTGGCTTCTTAAGCCCTGAGGATCTGCAGTGAGTATCCCCCAGAAGGTGTCCTGTGATCAAATAATTAAATGAAATGAAAACCAAGTGGATCAGCATGTTATCTTGTCCATGAGGTCAGAGAGTCAGACATCACTGAGCAACAACACCATTTACATTAAGTTTGCTGGATTATGAATGCATCCGATAGAGGAGAATTAGTAGTGTATGCAGCCCCCCCCCCCCCCCAAATAAACATTTAAAGACTTACATTGAAGTCCACAAAATGTCTTGTAATTTTTGACAACTGAATAATAATACCCTCCAAACCCAGACTAAATAAACATCAAACTTAAAACTATTTGTTATGGCCCATCAGGTTAGCTGAAACTTTTGAATTAATGCTGGAGTTCCTGTTTGTGGTACAAAGCAGCATGGGGTATGTAGTGTATCACTGATATGTGCTATGTAACTGCAAGGTTGTTGGCTGAGCAAGCAACAGCAGGTAAATAGTGGGTTAATATTGCTCCCTTGATGCTTCATGCTGATTGGGGGGGGGGGGGGGGTACAGATGCCTGCAAACATATAGGTTGCTTTTTGCCTGGAGTGCAGAAATGTATTCATCCATTAAACTTTCATATCTATTTTTAAAGTTGCCAGAATAGGCAATTGACTAGCTTTATTAGTAGCAGTATTAATTATCCTATACTATTTTTATTATGTTGGTGTGTGTTTTTTTTAGAAGTGGTTGAACCCTTCAAGTTTACAGTATATACCTTGGTGACCTTCTTCTCTTTCATGGATAGGGTTTTTGGTTCACTGAACCTTACCACGGTGAAACTCAGTGGAGTTGGGGAAAGTTTCCAGAAGAGGTTAGACTATGAGTCCAAAGGCATCAAGGCTCACTTTAACATGGATGAGAGTGGTCTACTGAGCCTGGATAGGGTAAGTGGTGCTGAGGGTCACAAAGCAGCAGTTATACCTCATGGGAAGGTCTTGCCCATTTATATATTTTAAAACGTCTTTTGGTTAGAAATAAAAGAGTTTTCACCCTTTTTTGGTATTTCTTCTTTTATGCATGTCGTCCTGCTCCACAGCTAACTTGCTGCTCAAATCACTCCTTCCCTTTCTCTCCTATCCAGGTAGAAGCTGTATTTGAGACTGTGGTAGATGAAAAGCCAGAGCAAGAATCCACTTTGACCAGTAAGTGAAAAGTATCTAAGGTGAAAGGATGCATGGCTGTCACACAGATTGGCAGGTTTAGTGGTGCATGTGTATCAAGCTGGAAGTCTGAAGCAATGGCTAAGAGCAATGTGGCAAATATGTTTAAAAAAAGCAAAATGAGAAGGGCTAGAAATAGGGTTTATATTCCTAATGACACTGCTATAACACAATAAAATACATTTTAGTCTATCTGGCAGTGAAAAGGTGAAGTAAAATTACATGAAAAATCAGCACGTATATAATTAAAATAAAGCTTCTGTTTATTTAGTACTTTTAATAAAGAGCAAAATCCTTACTTTGAAAAATGGTCTAACGAGCATGTATATTAAGGCCCTCATTCTATTACCGGCCGTAAATCGGCCGTAAGGCTGCGATTCCTTGCGGGGGTTCTGTTAACTCGCGATTCTATTATACGGCCCCGCAAGGATCACGGCCGGCCGCATATCTTGAAACCGGCCGTAAGCTGTGAAATCTAAAAACGCAAAAATAAATTCAAGCCTGCACTGTACAGCTCTGTAAATGCTAGGGATCATATTGGGGGACATGAGGATTAAAAGTAACCCACTCTCAAGCTTGCACATCAGCCCAAACCCGAGTTCAAATTAACTCTTTATTTTCCGGCTGCGGCGTGGGCGGGTCTGAAGTGCTCCAAGCACTCTGGACTTTTTACATGGATATTTTACGGATATTAAAAATAAAATATTTTACGGATTTGAGTATAGGATAATTATGTGCTATTTTTTCTAACACCTAAAATCCCTTTATAGTCTTCTCAAAGTGCAGGATGGCTTTATTTGAGCTATTTTATGTGCTTAATTGGTGCTAGCGGGACCTCTTTCCTGCAAGTAAGCTGCGGCTCGCTTTTAGCCTTGCAGAGAGGTTTCCCGGAGCTATTGAATTGCAAATAGGATTTTCTTGCGGCCGAAACTCTTGCTGCCGTTTTTGATCAAAGGCTTTCCTCTGGCGCGAGCGGCCGCAAGAGATAGCAAGGCACCGGCCGCAAGCCTGCCGGAGCCCCCTGCCGTAAGGGAATAGAATACCCGAATAGCTTGCGGCCGGTCCTTGCGGCCCCGCAACGGCTGCGGCCGCTAATAGAATGAGGGCCTAAGTGTCCAACTCAATATTATTCCACTTGGTGTAGGGAGGATAAGATGCTACTACTGAGTGCCTTTAGATGCTCTGCTTGGGCCAAAGTGTAGTAATGGCAGTGGCGAGATCAAGTAGCTAGCAAGGAAGGAATGAGCTGTGACTGACAGTGGGAGGTGTCCTATGCATTGTGCGGTAACCATACACAATATAGTCCTTTTGAAGATAATGTTTTTTTTTTTTTTTCTAAGCAAATAATATATTAATATTTTTTTTTACTTTTTTTTTTTTTTCATTGTTTCATTTAAAGATTATTAAAATATTTACATAGACTTAAATGACAGGGTTGGAAAATGGTTGTGTCAAGCTCTTCCCCGACTTCCTGTTAAGAAGTATTAGCTTTGTTTAATTAAAGTAAAAAGATAAACGTTCTTTACCCAGCTGCACCATTATTAATGGTACTGTTTTCTATATTACTTTAAAACTCTTTGGATAAATGCTCTGTATAAATGTAATTATATAAAGAAGGTCTGTCTGTCCTTCCCATAATTAGAACTTGGAAACACAATATCCAGCTTATTCGGAGGGGGGAGCTCCACATTGGAAAACAAAGACAATGGTACAGACACTGTGCAGGTAAGATTCTCTATTATAAGACCATAAAATACTTGGTTTAAAAGGCCACTGTAGTTATCCAAACTGATTATTAAATATAGAGTAGTGAAAATAAAGTAAAATTGCCCTTGTGTTTTTTTTGTGCTTTTTTTCACACTTATATATTTTTGTATTTTATATGGGATTCTGATCCATCCTTTAGTGTACTGCATAAGAAATGAGCAGGGGTGTCTAGCAACTGTATCCAGTAGGCTGCACACCACATGGCGGATTGGAGTCTATAGTGCTGGCTGCTAATAACCGCTCTGTCAGTTAGACTTCCCAGTATGTTAATAGTGGTGATGTCACTGCTGGAGGTTGTGTTAATCTCTCATACCCTAGAAACTGATTTGAGGAGGCAGAATCCTGCTTACAGAACCTCAGACTCGATCATGAGATCAATAAGAAACGCGCTTGAAGCATTTGCATTCTGATTGATTAAAGAGCCACTCCCAGGTGACATTGCAGTGAGGAAGCAAGAGGGAGGACTGGAAGCAATGTAAACATTAAATAAGATGGCTCAGATGAAAAAGCTTCAATTATAAAAAAAAATTAAAAACTATTTCCACATATTTTAATGAAATATAAATAAAATGGAAACTAATTTGGTAGAAACTGTCCGTCTGCATTATTTATAAAAAAAAAATACAGTTTAATTCCTTTGTTTTCTCTGTTGGTTTTCCCATTTCTTTAAGTTTGTATATTTTTGTATTGTATAACACTAGGAAGAAGAAGAGGCACCAAGTGAGGCCACAAAGGACGAGGAACAGGAATCCACTGAACCAGCAGGAGAGCAGAAGGCAGCAGAAACCAAAACAGAGGATGAGAAACAGGAGGAGAAAAAGGAAGGAGAGAAAGAGGAGGCTCAGGTAACTTGGCTGTGTGTGCATCTGAGCCCTATTCTATTAGAAGCATGTGAATTACTACAAACTGTATATTTGGCTGCACTTTTTTTTGTTTTTCCCCTCTCTAAACTTCTAGAAATATTCGATTATCTATAACCCACAACTTAAGTCTCTCAGCCCAAATACGTAAGCCATGCAAGTAACCAAGTAAGGTTTCAGGGGGAGTGATCATAAGAACTCGCAATATTAAACTAAGCCAGCAATTTACTTCTTGGACACAGCCAATAGAAAATGAGAGCGTCATCAAGATGTCAGTAAAAAAATTAAATAGACCTGCAATTGAAGAATAAGCATTAATTAGAACCAATAAGTAACGTTTGCCCACTTTAGACGATGCATTAGAACATCTGTTTTAGTACACGTAAGTTTCAAGATATGTAGTAACCCCTTGAGTACTGGGATCCATATTACACATAAATAACCGTTAAAAATCATTTTTAATTCCATATTTGAGACTGTTCTATTTGTTTCAGAAATGTTATACTTTTTCTAGTTGCGGGCCTGACTTAATTTGCGAGCTAGACGTAAAGTTCTAATAGAATATGGGTTTTGTGTAACTTTATGTTGCACTCATAATGTCTGAGACGTCCCAAAATCAATGGATTTAAGTTGCATCTTTGGCTTGTCAGTAGTGATTGTAACTCACAATCACGATGCAAGTAGTTAATAGAATATGTGATAAATGGAATAGGTGCATCACACCAGCAAATGCTGTATAATGATTAATCCATAATGGTTGTGTATTTGAGTTAACCCTAGTGTAACAATGCACACTATATATGATTAGTTCACTTTCCTGATTTAGACATCTTTCATTTTTGTGAGTCCATTTTGGCTCTTATTGTATCAATATTGATATTTTCTGATAAGTGTGTGGACAATCTGTGCTTGTAATTTTGTGACAACCAGGGTACATCTATGGATTAATCATAATAGAATATGTGGCAACTTTGCATATTGTAACATTACGTTTTGGGCAGTAGAGTAAGGCCCTCTGTTGGGAGGTGTGTACATTGACTGCCTGCTGATAAAAGTGGAATTTATAGGTTTAGCATTGCAAAGAACTGAAGTGCTTTCTAATCTAGACCCAATGCATCCTTCCAATCTTGTTCTAACAGGATACCAAAGAGAAAGATGAAACTGGGAAGGAGGATGATTCACCAAAGACTCCTGAGGCAGAGCCCAAAAAGCCTGTAACTCCCAAAAAGCAGAAGTTGGTGGATGAGATTGGAGCAGATCAAACTGTGAATGATGTCCAGGATCTTCTGGAGGATGAAATTAAGAAATCTACCAAGAGGTAATGGCTGGGGGAAAGGAGATCAGGGGGGGTTAAATAAGAGAGGACAAACTGGGAAAATAGAGTAAAGAGAGAGCTAAAAGATACAATCTTAAATTAGGTGAACTGAGACCGTTTGCAGAACAGGCGTAACAGTAAAAAAAAATGTTGTTTAATATTCTTGATGAAATAACATGGGGCCATCCATCAGCGAGCTCAACGTGGAGGACACTGGGTGATTTTTTATTTTTATTTTTTTTTAATTGTTTTATGAAAAAGACTGAGGAAGTAGAGGTAAATGTTCTGGGAGTGGTAGGATGTCTATTGGTTTGAAGGCTGTCTCTTAGACTGCAGCTTTATTTCCATTGGAGGGTGGAGGAGGAGAATTGAGATTAGACAAAGCCTGAGAACATGGCATTGTGAGGATGTATTTTTTTTTTTTTCAGAGATAAGGTAAGTATAGTCAGAATAGGGAGG
Organism: Discoglossus pictus; assembly: GCA_027410445.1. Lineage (NCBI taxonomy): Eukaryota > Metazoa > Chordata > Amphibia > Anura > Alytidae > Discoglossus > Discoglossus pictus. The sequence continues at coordinate 128,799,103 of CM050169.1, read as the reverse complement.
AATGGATTCAAATGAGAATTATGCATTGGTGGGGGCTCACTGCTTTAAGATGCATTGTGTTCAGGAGAGGTGAAAATAAACTTTTAGCAGATCAACCCCATTATTCCCACCTTCACACCTATGATGCTATTTTCCACTCCATGTATACAGAATACAAAAAAAAATCTTTGTTTTATATTCTTCCTGCATTTCAAGCAATGGTTTAAGCTTGTTTACATCATCTGATTTGGCAGTTCTATGAATTCACCATTTATTTGCTTATGTCCCCCAGCATAAGAGACTGATCCAAGCTTGTGTCTTGTTGTAGGCTCCAAGACCTCACAGACCGAGATCTAGAAAAGCATGAGCGTGAGAAAGCAGCAAACAGCCTGGAAGCATTTATCTTTGAGACACAGGTAGGAACAGGGATAAAAACATTTTTTTAAATTAAAGGACTACCAGATATAAACAAGATTAAACTTAAAAAAAAAAGAAAGAAAGATCTTGGTGGGAGGCTTTGTGTTCAGACAAATGGACGGTGCTGATATCTCCTGTCTGCATGCACAGGATAAACTTGATCAGAGTGAATTTCGCAAGGTCTCCACATCGGAGCAGAGGGAAGAAATCTCCAGCAAACTGAGCGAGGCTTCCAACTGGCTAGAAGAGGAGGGATATGCTGCCAGCACTAAGGTACTGTATATGTGTTTGAAAGTTACAACAGCCCATTGTTAAAGCTTAATGCATATAAAAAAAAAATGAGATTTATTCTTTCTCTCTTTTGTATTCAAAAAAGAAAATGCAGCAGATATGTCAATAACCAAAAAAATCACAAAGTTAAGCAAACATCAAGTATATATTAGAAACAAAAACAAACTTGAGAGATTAACAATCATTGGGAGGGCTAGGAAATGGTAAGAGAAAGGGAAGAGTTGGGGGGAAAAGGGGGGGTGTGTATATTGGGATGCCTAAGTTACATATTCTGACCATGTAAATGGCGGTTTTCGGATAGTGACAGGCAACCTGTTTCACTTGAAGGACCTGAATTGTTAAAATTGTCTTGGAGAACACTCTTCCTCCCCCCCCCCCCCCAAATAAAAAAAATATATATAAATTATTATTTTTTTTTTTTTTTTTAAATCATTGTAGAAAAGGAAAAAATGGACAATAAATGTTAAGATAATCGAATATATTTGGGAACACAACTGTGTATTTCCTAGTTTGAGAGATATGGCCAGTTAAGAGGAACACACTCTGCCACGCCATGGAACAGGATGTGGACCGCCACGCCACAGAACAGGATGTGGACCTTATGTTGTATACCACTAGTTTAGTAGCTAGACCAAAGAATGCAAGGTAGCATTTCAAGTACGAATACTGGTTGTTGTTGTTGTTGTAAGTGGCATAAGTAAAATGAAAAAATATAATTCTGCCAGTGTGCTTGAAATACAGACTTGGGTACCACTGACACCGTGCAATAACCGTCTTCAGAGTATGAAGAATGTAAAGTCCAAGTTTGCCCACTCGGAACAAAGGAATATTAGAACAGGAGGTTGTGATTTAATGTTAGGAACTAGAATATTCTAAAATAATAGGGTAAAATACTACTTTTCTGAGTTTGTAAATGGGATTATGACTAACACATACAGCTAAATAGCTATGACATTTCCAGTAATTCCCCACACTGTTGAATCGTCCTAACTTGATCAATACCAGCAAAACATACACTAGACAACAGCTAGAAATATTAGTGTGATCTCAAACATGTTCATCCAATCTAAGGCTGACACATATTTCAATGTTTTGAAAGGTTCACAGTCTAAAGTACTAAACCTTTGTGTTGATCTTACAGGAGCTGAAAGAGAGGTTGGCTGAACTAAAGAAACTGTGCAAGGCCCTATTCTTCAAGGTGGATGAGAGAAGGAAGTGGCCGGACCGTCTGGCCTCCCTAGACAGTCTCCTCAATCACTCCAGCATCTTCCTAAAGTAAGGAAGTGGAAGTACAGGGAGCCAGTGAAGTGAACATACACTATATGTAATCTATGTTGGTTTTAGGGGATTGAGAGAGTGTAAGGTCTGCATATGGCTGAGTTATTTAGTCTATATTTATGAGCAATGATAATCTACTTTTTGGATAGGGGTGGAATGATTTTGCAGATAAAAACTCTTTTGGGGGTCTAGTGGGCTCTATATATTAGGACTGTCCGTTACTGCTTCTGACTTGTTGCCTCCATGTCTCAGTTTAAGAGTAGTAAACATTTAGTCCTGAAGTGTAGAAACCAGGCTAATGCATCAGACCTTCCTTCCTCACCTGTGCAATTAGAAAATACTGCCATGTGTTTGGTAGTTTCATATCTGCCTATGACATCCCAGTGGGAGCCAATAGGGAAGTGATTCTCACACCGATGAAAACAAAGGAAAGGGTAGTTGAGGGGTGTCTCCAGACCTGGTAACACTTGAAATAGGAGCATATAACACCATTTCTCGGTTTAATCTTCAATCTTAAGTATTTGGTGCTACAATGGGCCTGGTGATTTCAATTATTATATGAAAATTGGTGATGCCAGATAGGGTATATGGCTTTTTCCTAGCAGATCTTTGTTTTTGTAAATATGCTCATTAAGCACAACTGGGGAGCAAGGGTACCTGTCTGTCATACATTTCGGAGATATGTTTTTCCAGATTCTTTAGGTTATGGGACACGACCACTAGGTGTGACAATATGTGATCTATCTGGAACTACATACATCACTAATATACAGCCTTATTAAATTGTGATTCAGTAAATTTAAAAGGGCTCTATTTAAGCACACAGCATATTTTTTTTACATAAGTTTTTAGTTGGTGAACTTCTATCCAAAAGCAAGGTCTTCACTAACTAAAAACTTCTGTAAATAAAATATGCTATGTGCTTAAACGGAGCCCTTTTTAATTTACCGAATCACAATTTAATAAGGCTGATAGTTTCTAAAGCGTGGGTAGCAAAGTGCGGCGCCAGCTAGCGGAGGGAGGAAAGGGACAGTGAAAGGGACACCTGCAATACTAGTTTATATATAATACTTTGAGGTTACATTCTAGTGTAATGTAGTTGCTTGTGCTGAGGCCAGTATATTTCAAGCATTTGTCCAAATGTCTTTGTTCTATGTGTACATTCAGCTTCTTTTCCAATGTTTGTTTTAATTTATCTAGTTGGTCTTTACAATGGAGTTGCTATGGATAAGGTTAATTCCATTTTTTTGTTACAAGCACGTTTGGTGTTAGTGGTGTGTCTGGGGATGAGTCCAAACAGGATTTAATACAGTGTGTAATTTAGTATATATGTATAATAGTCCATAGGGCTTAGAACTGAGAGATTCAGCAATCTTTTTCAAAAAGGGATTAGGTTGCCCCTGTCAAGAAAATGATATGTTTTCATTTTGTCTGTCCATGGTTTAAATTGTCCTGTATTATTACCCGGTGGGAAGTCTAGGTTATGTAGCAGTGATGTCATTGGGGAGGTTTGTGTAGATAACTTATATTTTTATATTTTATATTTTACTCCTTTCCAGATTTTCATAGTGCATTATGTAAGGGCTGGCATTTGGGTTCTTACGGAGGTATTCACTAGGTAGCCACATTGTATCTTTGATATATTTCCATGGAAGGATTTGATTTTCAATTGATGACAAGCCTGGGGTATCTTTTGAGGAATGCCATGACTGTATGTGCTTCAGTTGGGCAACCTCAAAGTATGGTACTGAAAAGCCTACCTCATTTATTTCTGTGTGTATACAGGACTCTTATTTGCCCTAGGATGTGTGTTTCCATATACATTTTTTTTTTCTTTCATTTCTTTTAAGTCCTTGTATTTAATCTGTGTTGGGAGGGTCCGAGAAGAGGTACACTAGTTTTGGGAAGGGGGTTAATTTTAACCACGACTATTTGCCCAAGATAAAGTAAATTTATAATTGTGTAGCATGTTAGTCTGCTTATGGTAAAATGTTTTTTACTGATACAGTTCTTCCACCCTGTCTGAGATGTTCACCCCCAGATATTTAAAAACGTACGGTGCCATTGAAAGCCAAAATATAATTTGTATCAGTTTAAGCATAGCAGGAGGTATAATTCTGTTAATTTCCAATAAATTAAAAATCTTGGGTGAAAAAGTATAGATTCAAATAAGCTTGTTTAGAGTTAAACTATGATGCCAAAAGATGTAGTCATCTCATTTCCATTTCTGTCCTTTTTGTGTATATCAGGAGTGCACGAATGATTCCAGAAGATGATCAGATTTTCACAGAGGTGGAGCTAAACACACTGGAGAAACTCATCGGTGATACCTGGGTAAGATACTCAAGTAATGTCTAGTCACTGTGTCTGGAGGAAAGCAATGTTAGTTGTATTTAACCTTTGCCATGTCATTTCAAAGTTATTACAGAACTGAAAAGTACACACACAAATTTATAAGTGGTTGTAATAATTTTATTTGAGCAGAACTGCTCAGTTCTCTCCATGAATAAGTGCTCTCACTCTCCTAGTAACAATATCTCATGGCATTAATTATCTCTCGCAGTGGGGATGGAAGAGCTATACATGCAGATTAGAATACAAGAACATGGGAGGACTGCTGCACAAAGAAAAACAATGTATTTGAAAGCTTTGTCTAAGCAGTAGTTTTTATGCCTCTACAGGATCATGGAGGGATCCATGATACATTGGAAGTTATCTGTGTGTGAGAGGAGTTAATATTTCTGGAGCACTGTGGTTGCATTTAATGATGCAAGGTGTCTGCTTCTGGGCCAATTAAATGATCAAATAAAAAACTGAACTTCTATATATTCCCTCCCTCCACTGCAATATCTACAAACACAAAATGGATTCCCGCAAAAAAATGTGTCAATGGCTTGCACAGTTGCTAATGTTGTTGGTTTAGTACATACTTAACAAACAAGTGTCTTTTTTTTTTTTTTTTCTTCTTCTTCTTCTTCTTCTTTTTTTTCTTTCTTGGTACTTTAAGGTGTAATTAGCCTGATCTATCAACTGATGATGCTTGTGCAGTTTATTGCCCCATGGTGAGAGATAATAAATTGAGATAAAATGATCATGATGGTGGGGATGACTTTATCTTCAAAATGTGTGTTTTTCAAGAAAAACTTGAATTAAAATGCAATAAAAAGGCACTTGTTTGTGTAGTTTAGAAACTATCAACATTAGCAGCTTTTTATGCCATTGATATAAAACATTTTTAGAGAAAAAAAGGAATTTTTTGAAAATGGAGGTGTGTGAATGGAGGAATCTATTGTGTCCGATACATTATTTCCTGAGAGTTTTATATAAAAATATAAAGTGGACCTTTTATGCTTCTCTAACAATTCCACTAAAATGTTAGAATAACTAAAAAAAATGTATGTACTTTTCATTTCTGAAATTACATTGACCTTTGCTGTTTAACTAAAATGTTATTTAATGATTTGTTTTATTAGCTTTTCATCTAGTCAAATATGAATGGGATTAAAAATTTATCACCACGGTTAGGCTGTACCCTTTGCCTCTTTGTTGTTCCAGACATGGAGGAACGAGACATTGGCAGAGCAGGCTAAACTTGCAGCCACTGAGAAGCCAGTCTTGTTGTCGAAGGACATTGAGCAGAAGTTAGCAGCCCTGGATCGGGAGGTGCACTACTTGCTAAACAAGGCCAAGTTCTCTAAACCCAGACCCAAGAAGAAGAACACAACAACCACAAAATCAGAGGGAGAGAAAAATAGTACCGAGGGCAAAGAGAATGTCATCCCTCCCATGGAGGAGAGTGCAGGTAAACAGAGACACTACCATCTTGTGACTCCTACCTGTCTGTGTGTATTTGTGTTTATATTTTTTAAACCTATTCTGCTATAGGTAAACCCAGTGACCAGGAGCCTATAAAAGAGCCTCCAACAGCAGAAGAGAAGACTCCAGAGCTGGGAGGTGCAGACGCAGGTAATCCACCGCACGTACAGGACCTTTGAGCTTTGTCGTACATGGGGGATGTGAGTATGTCGCACAGGTCCAGTGACCGGACTGTAGGAATGGAGCTTCTGTACAAGCTCACTTGCCTCTTTTTTTTTTTTTTTCTATCGGAGCAGTGTCTCTACAGGGAGTGCAGAATTATTAGGCAAATGAGTATTTTGACCACATCATCCTCCTTATGCATGTTGTCTTACTCCAAGCTGTATAGGCTCGAAAGCCTACTACCAATTAAGCATATTAGGTGATGTGCATCTCTGTAATGAGAAGGGGTGTGGTCTAATGACATCAACACCCTATATCAGGTGTGCATAATTATTAGGCAACTTCCTTTCCTTTGGCAAAATGGGTCAAAAGAAGGACTTGACAGGCTCAGAAAAGTCAAAAATAGTGAGATATCTTGCAGAGTGATGCAGCACTCTTAAAATTGCAAAGCTTCTGAAGCGTGATCATCGAACAATCAAGCGTTTCATTCAAAATAGTCAACAGGGTCGCAAGAAGCGTGTGGAAAAACCAAGGCGCAAAATAACTGTTCATGAACTGAGAAAAGTCAAGCGTGCAGCTGCCACGATGCCACTTGCCACCAGTTTGGCTATATTTCAGAGCTGCAACATCACTGAAGTGCCCAAAAGCACAAGGTGTGCAATACTCAGAGACATGGCCAAGGTAAGAAAGGCTGAAAGACGACCACCACTGAACAAGACACACAAGTTGAAACGTCAAGACTGGGCCAAGAAATATCTCAAGACTGATTTTTCTAAGGTTTTATGGACTGATGAAATGAGAGTGAGTCTTGATGGGCCAGATGGATGGGCCCGTGGCTGGATTGGTAAAGGGCAGAGAGCTCCAGTCCGACTCAGACGCCAGCAAGGTGGAGGTGGAGTACTGGTTTGGGCTGGTATCATCAAAGATGAGCTTGTGGGGCCTTTTCGGGTTGAGGATGGAGTCAAGCTCAACTCCCAGTCCTACTGCCAGTTCCTGGAAGACACCTTCTTCAAGCAGTGGTACAGGAAGAAGTCTGCATCCTTCAAGAAAAACATGATTTTCATGCAGGACAATGCTCCATCACACGCGTCCAAGTACTCCACAGCGTGGCTGGCAAGAAAGGGTATAAAAGAAGAAAATCTAATAACATGGCCTCCTTGTTCACCTGATCTGAACCCCATTGAGAACCTGTGGTCCATCAAATGTGAGATTTACAAGGAGGGAAAACAGTACACCTCTCTGAACAGTGTCTGGGAGGCTGTGGTTGCTGCTGCACGCAATGTTGATGGTGAACAGATCAAAACACTGATAGAATCCATGGATGGCAGGCTTTTGAGTGTCCTTGCAAAGAAAGGTGGCTATATTGGTCACTGATTTGTTTTTGTTTTGTTTTTGAATGTCAGAAATGTATATTTGTGAATGTTGAGATGTTATATTGGTTTCACTGGTAAAAATAAATAATTGAAATGGGTATATATTTGTTTTTTGTTAAGTTGCCTAATAATTATGCACAGTAATAGTCACCTGCACACACAGATATCCCCCTAAAATAGCTAAAACTAAAAACATGGGTTCATTGAGAACATGGTTGTTGTTCAATATTAAAATTAATCCTCAAAAATACAACTTGTCTAATAATTCTGCACTCCCTGTATTGGACCTCAGCACACTCACATGATTTTGCTCTCTATTGCCCCTAGCCTCCTTGTAATGAATCAGTTTTTTTTTATTTTTGTTTTTTTTATACTCTTTTTTTCCATCTACTTGAGGACCTAGCCTTATATTCACTATACTCTGTTTTTCTCTTACTACCATTTGCTTGGTACCTCCATCTACTTGCACCCTTTTTTTTTTTTCTTTTTGAACCATTGTGTACGGGGGTGGCGAGGGCGGGTTGTGTTTATTTTTTGTTTCCCCGTTTTCTTAACCTCTCCTGCTGCTGTTGCAGCTGGGTATACAATGTCCAGGTCACGAAATGCACTTTACATATAGATTAATAAAAACACTGCCTCTGGTAGCTATCACCTTTTTGAGTGTAGATAAAGCTTCTATCTGCACAGTTTCTTTCCACCTCAGAAGTTAATGATATAAAAATATGGTAGATAACACTGCAGTAAATTGCATATTAAAACTAATAAATTGAAATGTTGTGGATTCTTCAAAATAGTAAAAAAAAAAAATGTTTTAATTTAAGACTTCAGTAGTCTCTCTAACCTTTTGCCTCCCCTCTCCCTTGACTTCTTTGGTCTTATTTCTCTTATGTCCTCCTTGTAACCACTTCCCCAATCTCTTTTCTTTGTTAACTTTTACTGCATTTTTTTTTTCTTTTTACCCAGAATCATCACAGCAAAAATCTCCGGAGGGCGGGCCTGATAACCACAAGACAGAGTTATAACCCCATCCTCCCTTGTTGGCACTCATATTTATTAACATTACTTTTTTGTAATGGACCCGCCGGTTTCCTGCCAACGGAACTTTTTTTTTTTTTTTCCTCTTCTCTCTCAAGGAAAAACAAACTGCAATTGAGATGTACATTTCTGTCCTGTCAGAGCACAGTTAGGTTTCGTTTTTTTTTTTTTTTTCCTCTTGTGTATTTGATGTGTTTTTGTTTGGTTTGAAAAAGTATCCTAAGCCAACCAGCTTCCCTGTTTCTCGAACCAAAATCTGAACAGATGATTTCATCCCTATTCCAGGTTTGCAGCAACACCACCACCACCCCTGGATTATCAAACAATTACCAAGCACTTAATGGTGGTTGCTACTTCACAAACTGTAATCATCTTCTCTGTCTGTCTCCTGTGGCCTCAAAAAAATAATTTCCTCTTTGCCAAGCATTGTGAGCACGCTGTTGGCAAATGGATAATGTTGCATCTCTGTGCCTATTTGCCTTTTTTAAATCCATGGGACCATCCTGAATGTTTCACTTGCCTTTTGAAAGAAAAAGGAATATTTGACACATCTCACATTGAAAGACCTGTCCAAAAATGTCATAGATGAACAGTAAGTGGAAACAATATAATGGTCAAATACTTAGAACCTTGTATAAAAATACAGCTGGTTTAGATTATGTTCATAGTCATTCAATAAAACACAGCCTTATTTGGAGAAGGGAGAGAAGAGACTCTACTTTTGGGAGTTGTCAGTGTGATTTTTCTGTTTTGTGTTGGACAGACAACATACAAGCTCTTGTTAGAAATACATAGGCAGCCTCTGGTGGCAAAGGGGTTAACGGTTATTGTGCTCTTCATGAAGAGTATAGAGCTGGTATGGGGGAGAGCTAGCTGGGAAGATCTATCAGACCTGAGGGTTCCTTGTAATAAGGAAATGTGGCAGAGGAGATTCCAAATATGGTGGTATTTAAGATGATAGGTAAAATATTTAACCATTTGGTTTTTCCTACACTAACCTTCTGTTGAGGTTTGGGATTTTTATCTGCCAACTATCTTTTCTGAACCACCAACTAAGGGCACTCGGAAATCTGTCTGTTATGACATGTTATCGTCCAGAATTGCGAATTCCTCACTCTGCCTCTGAATCTTCAGTTTAAAGCCATGTGCAAAAAAGGCTTGGGCCCGTTTGAGCAATTTATCTAAACAGTCTTCATGCTCCTTGGAATCTGAGCAGTCTTTTCCATGTTTTTTAAATAAAGAAGCAAATTCAGACCCTCAGGGGCAATTGGCACTTATTGACAGTAGCTTGTTAGAGATATCAGAATGTCCTGAAAGGCAAGAATGACTAACTGCTATAGGTTCACTGTAGGAATATGTATTTGATTAAAACATTAGATAAAGTACTTGATACTATACCATATTTGGAGCACCCAGGGGTGTTGCATGGCTATTATGCTGCTGTTTAACAGTTAAACTTAATTTCATGTTCTTTCCACTTAAGGATTTTATTAAGGAATATACATCTTTTATCAAAGCATAATGTTACTTGATTTTTTCTTTCACGTTAATTTTATCATCCTCAGTGTAATTATGATAAAAAATGTACGCTTTGTTTACTTCTACGAAGCCCCCAAGGTTGCATATTTTTGCCGCCTTGAGCCTTTCTTCCTATTATGTTTCACTATCATGCGTAACTGTGACCTAAAGCCACATATGGGTGGGGGTATCACACTACCAATGTCTCATGCTCTGTAACAGAGTGCGTGTGTGTGCGCCTGCGCAGCATAAGACATGGGTGGTGTGAAACCTCTCCATTTGTGGTCTGCGCAAGATGGAAGTTCTTGGCGAACCACAAGAAAAGGAGGCTTCAGAATGTAAGAATCTTTGTATGATTTATATCAAAAGTACTTTGAGGAGTTTAAATATTCTAGTTAAAACATTCATCTAAAGCACAAAAAATACTTATGGGTCACTTTAAAGGGACATAGGACAACATGTTTTGAATACTATGACATTTTTCAGAATGTATTATTTAAAGAATCTTCATCATTCTGCTTCATTTTGCTCACACAGCTTCACCACTCTTCTGTCTCCCCATAAACAATGAAAGGCTGACCTGTACAGCCACGAATGAGACAGGAAGTTCATAGGGTTTTATGTGTTTGTTTGTTTTTTTTGGGTGTGGTAAAGGATGGTTGCTCTTTAAAAGTTTGTCACCCTTGAATAAAGTTATTAAAGAGTATGAAAATCCGCCCATCCTTGTGAGATCATTTTTTTTTTTTTTTTTAATTAAAACATACCGGAGACATTCAGCATTACTCTTTTCTCCAGCCTCATGCAAATGAAAACCTCCCAAATATTTGCTAGTTTGATATGTTATTTAATGTTGAATATCTCATGAATGATTTACTGTAGAAAATCATGGGTAATACAATCTATTGGCAAATTTAATTCTGTTAAGTTAATTTTTATTTCAGACTGTTTTAACAACTAATGCCCATGATGCGTGTAAATGCAATACAGTTGCTATGTAAGTCTCAATTATTTAAGTACATGATGATTTGGACATGACATGTCTTTATGCTTCTCTTGCGAGTTCAGATCAACTGTGGACCTTTTTAAAATCTCCATATATAACTGTTGGTATATGACGTAGGCAAGAAATTGTTCTAAAAGTCCCAAAGAAGAATAAACAATAAGTGCTATAATGTAGAACCACATAACGGGACCTGATCTCGGGCCTAGATAATATCCACACATTGTCATCACTCGTCTTACTAAAATCGCTGTAGCCGCAATACTGCATATTACAGAGGTAGACAGATGCCCAGCAGTGTGACCCTGGCAAGGGAAATGCATGAATATAGAATGTAATCAGAACGGCACAATGATTGGTTGTCATGAAGACTGGCGGATCAGACGTCCGTACAATCTTGACCACAGGTTACCCAATCTATTTCCCTATTATAGTAAGGTAGTCTATCCACATTATATAATAAGCAGATCCTTTAGTGACATATTCCAGACCTTTCCCCTGATCTCTTTAAGAATTATTATAACATTCTTACATCACTCATCAAGCCGACATATTGGCAGCCGGATGCTATTCACGGCTTTTGGCTGTTTACATAATTCTACCACATAACTAGTTCATTTTCGGGGGGGTTGTGTCTTTTTTTTTTTTTTTTTTTTATTCAAATAAAATGTGTCAGTAGGGCCTATAATGCAAGTTTTGCTTGTGTTACTCTATTATAAGCTGTCTAACCTGAAGTTGGCCGGTGGTACCCCCATCACTATATGGCTGCCACTGCACTCTAATGCGGAGTAAAGTAGCTAGGAAGGTGTAGCATGAAATGGTATCACAATGTCACTGTTTCTGTGTATCCACGATGATTGGGGTAGGTTGCCACAGATTTATTTAGAATTCATTTTAACCAAGTAAGATGTCATTAAAAGTAACACAAGGCTAATACTCTAACTGGTATATATGTTGCAATGGTGGGTCACTCCCTGCCCCCTCTGACTCTTTTTGCTCCATCCATCTGCATTCCTTGTTCGTGCTATTTCTCCAATTGTCAGAATATGGAAACAAATTAATAAAATTCTTTATATTTCTGAAAGGGAGTTTGGTGTGTTTTTGTATCGTATCTTGGCGTGCTCATGTCCGCTACCAATTTTTATTTACACAACTTTTTTACATGATCATTTATTTGTCAAACGGCACAAACTACCACGTAATATTAACATACAAATTAATTCCCAAGGAACCCCCTCCTTTATAGAAACATTAATACTATTAATAGTATGTAAATCATAACTATGTGGCAACTGTTAAAAAGAAGCATTGACTCCAATATATGACCTTCAAGCTTAGAGCATCCATCTCACACAGTATGGATACAAAGAACTAGATCAGTAGTAGACAACCAGGTCCCTACTGCCCACTAGTGGGCAATTCAAGCTTTCATGGTGGGCAGCAGGGTAATGGCTATGGCACGCTGTAGACCAGCACCGCGCTTGGCTGGTTGGAGAGCTGGTGAGAGAGCCTAGGGACAGCAGTCAGGACCGGACCTAGTAAGTACAGGGTGATACATAGCGAGGGTCATATGATTTATGTAATTAGAAATGTGATGGGGAAATTGAGTTACTATGGCACCGGTGGGTGGTAAGGAAATTTTACCATCAAAAGTGGCCGGTAGGTAAGAAAAGGTTGACAACCTCTGAACTAAACGAAAGGCAGAAATACTCAGTAAATATATGTCTAAACTTAGTTAAAAGAATATACACTCACAAAATTGTTGAAATTCAGAAGGAAGCCAATTGTGTTGACAAAATGCCTATCGTAATTTTTTTTTTCACCAAAAATTGCTTGTTATATCTTCCAGTATTATAAGCAGTAGAAGAGATAATCAAATAGGAGGCCACCTGTAGGTTGGATTAGTAAGGTTAAAGGGCCACTGTAGGGCCCTAATAATGAGGTAGAAGTTTTTTAATTATGTATTAATGATTAAGAAAATGTATCTTAAATAGTTTTTTTTAAAAAACAATATTCAATGTTAAGCTTACTGTGAAAGTTCAGACTCCGCAGCTACTGGTGTCCACCTACTTATTATCAGGCTAATGTGGGGGGTTTGTTTATTAGGAAGCTGCTAAATTTCCAGACATAATTTTTCCCACCATCACAATGTCCTCTATTGGCTGGAGAATTATTGTCTTAGAGGTTTCCCGTATTAACAAATTTTGAAGAGGTGGCATCCTAGCAATGAGAAGTTATTCTTATCATATCTGATTGTTTTAAGACTCTAGATTTGTCTCTCAACCCAAACCCTCGCTCTCTCTGTAACGGGACACAAATTTGGTGCTAAAGGGTCGACCGCATAATTTAGATCTCATTAAAATATGTTTTAATATTTTTTTTTAAATTAAGCTTATTTTGAAGTTGTCATGTTTACATTAATATTTTATGGAGGCATGCTCTTTAGCCAATCAGAATGAAGATGTATTTATGTTCTGTTAATGTAATGTGAAATATATCCCTGATTCATCAAAAACAAGATGCACCCTGGACTGTCTTGCACAGATATTTGCCACCTGCCCATAATAAACTTCCCCTCCTGCTCTTCTAAATGTGCATGTGTATAATATTATCTGAATCGGTGAGTACAGTCTCACCATCCTTTACCTTTGAGGATCCACACATCACTCGAAGTGCTACGTAAATGCCCATACAAACATTTTTTTCCTGTTCAATAAATTTCACTTTGTTTGACTTATTACCTGCAGCAAAAGTTGCTACGTAGGAAAAGGGCAGGAGGATATATAGCAAGACGAGTCTGAGGATCTGTAAGCGGGACACAACATACTGTAAGACACAGCAGGCGAAGCATCAATCTGCAAAGACAACCTCCATCAGTGACATCACCACTGTTTTGAACATGCTGGGAAGGTGTAACTGATAGAGCTGTTAGTCACAGCCAACTCCATAGACTCTAATGTACCAAATAGTATGCATCCTATTAACTACAGTTGCTACCCACCCCTATTTATTTCTCATGCAGGGCCCTGAAAATGGCTATAAAGAGCTCCCGAAGATCCTATAAACACCAAGAATTGTGGCTGAAATGAAAGCTATTTAAACACCAAAATTTATGGGTGAAAACTTTGTCTATTTTTTCTTTATTTTTGCTTTTCTATCTGTATCTGATGAGCAGTTTGGATGACTTCAGTGGACACTTTATGACCTTATTGGGGAGGAGTCAAACACTTATGAGGACAGATACCTTAATGTTTGAAAAATTATAGAATTTTGCTATTACAACTAATAGGAATTGTATTTGTGGTCAATACACAATTAAACAAAATTAGCTAATCTTGCTATTGCATTGTAGTATTCCTTCAACATCCTAATTTTAAGTGTCTTAGGGCAGGCTTTGTCTCACGTAAGCAGTATCTGATCTGAGTTTCAGCTGTCTTGAGTAGGAACATTATCCGTGCAAAAATCATTCCCAATCTTCCTAGCGGAGCTGCTTGCAGGACTAATGTAAAAAGTGCACAGTTCCATATCCACAATAACGTGTGTGTGTTGTCCTATAGTTTGTTGCAAGTTCTACCATTATTCAATTTAGGCTTTAAGGGCGATAGAACACAATTCTTTCATATATCTAAAAGAGCAGCTTTAAACATTACCAAGGTTGTGTATTGCATGAAAAAAAAAGTAAAACCTCCTTAAACTTCGTTGCAACAGGAAGTGCTCAGAGCTATATATCTGTAGATTGCATTGACACACAAATATGATTCATACATTTATATTACTGGTCATTGGCTCACAAGGGCAAGCACACAGAGCAGTTAAATATTGTATAATTTGTTTCTGCAGTGAGAGCAATTTTTGAAAAAAGAAAACCTAGTGTTATATTATCAAATAACTTCTTTCAGATGCAAAAAAAAAAAACAATACTTTCAATGTTCCTTAACTATTGGGATTATAACCATCTATAAATCTATAAAACACTTAGTACTAATATATTACATAGTTACATAGAGCCTCATTCAATTCCGAGTTGCCCAATTGAATAGGGCTCTATATAAGCACATACTAAAAAATTTAAACAAACTTTTTAGTTACTGAACCTCTATACAAAACCAAGCTTTTCACTAACTAAAAACTTCTGTCAAAAAAATATGTTATGTGCTTATTTAGAGCCCTATTCAATTGGCCAAATCGCAATTGAATGAGGCCCATAGTAATTAAGGTTGAAAAAAGACTTTTAGTCTTTTAAATTCAACCTTTTTAGATCTCCTCTGATGTGCAATATGCAAATTAAATATTAATTACTTAGTTGTTAATTTATTATTAATCAATTATTTAATTTTTTTTATTATTATTAATCCAGAGGAAGGTAAACAGAAAAAAAAAAACCAAGTAAGACTTAGCCAGTCGTCTCAAAGGGAGAAAAAAAATAATACAAAAAATACCTTCCTGACCCCAGATACTGGTGATTGGATTTCTCCCTGGATCAATACTGTCTCTCTAATTATCCATGATAACCCGGAATTCCCTTTTTAATTAGAAATAAATCCAGTCCACTTTTAAAGTTATCTATCGAATCCGCTGTCACCACCTCCTCTGGTAGAGAATTCCACAGATTAACCACCCTTACTGTGAAGAACCATTTTCTTTCTTTGAGGTGGAATCTTTTTACTTCTAACCGGAAGGGATGTCCTCTTGTCAGTTGAAAACCTCTTGGCACAAAAAGCTCCCTTGACAAATCTTTATACTGACCCTGGATGTATTCCTAAGGTTTATATAAGGTAATCATATCTCCTCTTGTGCTCCATATTCCAAATGAGGGCGTACTAGGGATTTGTATAGTGGCAGAATTATATTTGCTTCCCTTGCTTCTATACCCTTCTTAATACATGCTAATATTTTATTTGCCTTTGCAGCTGCTGCTTGGCTTTGAGCACTGTTACCTAGGTGCTTGTCCACAAGCACTCCCAAATCCCTTTCAATATCTAAAACCCCTATATTTGCTCCATTAAGATTATAAATTGCATGGCCATTTTTAATTCCCAGATGCATAACTTTACATTTATTTGTATTCAATTCCATCTGCCATTTAGATGCCCGTTCCTCAATATTATGTAAATCCCTTTGAAAGGAAAGCACATCACTATCTGATTTAATTACCTTGCACATGTGTCATCAGCTAAAATGGAGACACAACTTTCTAGTCCCACCTCTAAGTCATTAATAAATATGTTAAAAAGGAGGGACCTAATACTGAACCCTGAGGAACCCCACTTACCACATTAGTCCAGTCGGAGTATGTTCCATTTACAACAACCCTTTGCTTCCTGTCTTTTAGCCAGCTCTCAATCCATGAGCAGAAACTTACTGCAATTCCTGTATCTCTTAGTTTGCTCAATAGTCTTTCATGTGGCACTGTATCAAAACACTACATCTACCGAGTTGCCTTGATCCAAAATTCCTACTAGCCTCATCATAGAAACTAATTAGATTTGTTTAACATGATCTATCCCTCATAAATACATGTTGACTCCTACTTATAATCCTGTTCAAATAGACATATTCTTGTATATTATCCCTTATTAACCCTTCTAAAAGCTTCCCCACTACAGAAGTGAGGCTCACTGGTCTATAATTCCCCCGGATTTGCTCTTGCTCCTTTTTTAAATATAGGTATCACATCTGCTTTTCCCCAGTCATCTGGTAGAGACCCTGTGTTGAGTGAATCTTGAAAAATTAAATATAATGGTTTGGCTATTACAGAACCCAGCTCCCTCAGTACCCTTGGATGTATTCCATCAGGACCCAGCGCTTCATTAACATTTCTTTTTCCAACCTCTTTTGGATTACTTCCTGTGTTAATCCAATTATTGGCAAAGGTAGTGTAGCCCCATTATGTTGCAGTGTCCCAACCACTGGTACCTCCCTTGTGTATACCGAAGAAAATAACCTACGTAGCTCATCTGCCTTTTCCTGGTCACTAATTTTCAGACGGCCTGTGTCACATTGTAATGTTTCTATAGCTTCCTTCCTCGCCTTCTTCCCATTAATATACTTAAATTATATTTTAGGGTTAGTCTTACTCTCTTTTGCAATTAATTTTTCATTTTCTATTTTAGCCAGTCTAATTGCGCTTTTGCAAGCCTTGTTGATTTCCTTGTACTCACGTAAAGCAGTCTCTGTCCCCTCTTGTTTGTATAATTTAAATGCCTTCTTTTTACTCCTTATTTTGATCTTTAAATCATTGTTAAGCCACATTGGATGGGATTTACTCCTTTTACTTTTATTCCCACATGGTATATGCCGATGTGTATTTATATTTAGTAAGGATTTAAATGTTGTCCATTTATGTTCAGTGTTTTTACCTGTCAGTTCTCTGTCCCAGTCTATACTTTGTATTGCTGCCCTTAGACCATTAAAATCTGCCCTTTTAAAATTAAGAGTTTTTGTTGGCCCCTTAATATTTTGTTTTTTTAATTCAATCTCAAATGAGACTGTGTTGTGATCACTGTTTCCCAAAGGTTGCCCTATTCCAACATTTGATATTATATCAATATTATATGTGATGACTAAATCTAAGAGCTTCATTTCTAGTAGGCTCCTGTATAACCTGGGCCAGATAATGATCCCTGAGTGTACTCAAGAACCTGCTCCCCTTAGCTGAACTGCTGGTCTCATTTATCCAGTTTATTTCAGGGTAATTAAAATCTCCTATTATTAGAACTTGCCCATTCTTAGCTGCATTTCCAATCTGTAACAATAATTGTATTTCCTCACCTTCAGCTTTATTTGGGGGTTTATAGCATACGCCTACTAATATTATTTTGGAATTTGCTGCTCCGCTATTTAACTCTACCCACAAACATTCAACTTTATCACTAGGTCCACCATAAATATCTTCTCTGACTATAGGCTTAAATTCAGGCTTAACATACAGACAAATCCCTACTCTTTTACCATTGCCTCTATCTTTCCTAAATAGGTTATAACCATCTAGATTAACAGTCCATTCATGAGATTCATCCCACTACGTTTCAGTAATGCCTATTAAATCCCATTTTTCATTAATTGCTAATAATTCTAACTCTTCCATTTTTCCTGGCAAGCTTCTGGCATTAGCAAGCATACACCTTATGAGTCTGTAGTTCTGAAGTGCCTGCCACTGTACTTGAGTTACTTAGTACTACCTCCCTATTGACTATACTATCCCTCCACCCATCTCCTCCCCTATGAGTTGTTAATTCATCCCTTTTACCCTCTACACTTTCTACCCCATTACTTATATCTAGTCCCTCCCCCCCCAACTACTAGTTTAAAAACTCCTCCAGCCTTTCTACCATCCTATCCCCTAGCACCAAAGCTCCCTCATCATTAAGGTGCAATCCATCCCTGCTGTACCGAAATGAGAAGTCAGCCCATTGCTTTAAAAACCCAAACCTCTCCTTAGTGCACCACATCTTTAGCCAAGCATTAACCTCCCTAAGCTCCTTCTGCCTCCCTGGGCTAGCACGTGGCACTGGTAGTATCTCAGAAAATACTACCTTGGAGGTCCTTGCCTTCAGCTTTGTGACGAAGTGCCCTTCGCCACTTTGTCTTGGAGAGGACTGTTTGCCAGCCTCCTGCCCTGCGACTATGGCCCTGGTACATATTGCCCTTCAAACACAGTATTCGGCCATACCAGAGTGTATGTCACTCATTCTGGCCCTTTACATACAGGGGGGTCATTCGGTACTTGCCCTGTGTGAACCATGATACCACAGATAGCTATGCCATGGAGCCCATTCATATAATGAAAGACTATGGGAAAGACTTTAGCTACATGGCAATTGAACTGTGTGAAGATGATCTGAGCGCTATTCGGTAGTTTTGTGCGCTCAGATCCCAGCTGTAACGGAACCCATCACTGTTTTACCCTGTTTTATGATTATTATGGTTAAAATATGATCCTACTATTATACTGCATGTATGTTGGTTTATGCTCTGCAGAATATTGTCCCAGACTATTGCAGCTACTTGGCATGGGAGATAATCCTGTTACAGAGACTCCGCATAAGATAAAGGAAGTCTATTGTATACAGTGTTTTCATTCTCAGATAAGAACAAAGAAGTGTAATTGAATCAATGTCTGATTGTATCAAAGTTGTCAGGTAGCCTCGGGGAGGTGTGACCACACCTATTGTTCTCTTTATGTCTATTGTGTGGCCAAATATGGGCATGTGTATTGCCTGTGGGAAGAGATGTGTATAAATATTTCTGCACAACAAAATAAAGTTCAGTTCTTCTTGACCCTTCAAAACGTAGCCTTGTCTCGTTATTGGAGGGGATGGCTCTATCATACTGGGGATTGCTATGCTTTTGCATACTCCCTTGAGCTGTAACTACTGAACGCTTGTTCCTGATGTGTCCTCCTTGGAGGAGAGGTCTTCCCCACACGGTCCTGGATGCTGGAGATTCATACGGGTGGAAGGAAGACGGCGCGGCTCCAGCTAAACTACGGCGGTTGTGGAGTCTGTGGTGGTTGAGGTGTCCGGTGCGGTGCTTGTAGGCCTCGGCGCAAACTAGGATGCGTCTATCAACGGAGGTACCCGGTCGGGGTGCCAGGAGATCCGTTACATGCTTATTACCTAGTTCTCTAAAATCATTCTTTAGGACACTCCATCTTCCACTAACTTTGTCAATGATACCAATATGTACCAACGTGGCCGGTTTATTTTTCAGCCCCTCCCAATCATTTTTCTACCCGATCCACAACATGACGAACCAGAGCACCCGGGAGACAGCCAACTGTTCGATTGCTGGGATCTGGGTGACAAATCACCCTGTCTACCTTCCTAATAATAGAGTCCCCTACAATACAAAACCTGTCTGTTGCTCTGCCTATTCTGCCCTCCCACTCCTCCAGTAGAACTGTTCTCCCGACTGTTAGAAGGAACAGCTCTATCTGGCATTGCCATTCCTGAATGGACATCCCCAACAGTTTCACTCAATCTGGCAAATCTGTTGGTGTTTGCCAACTCAGAACTGGCCTGAATCCTCCTGTTCCCCCTGCTTCCCCTTGTAACTGTAACCCAGCTTCCCCCTGGACATCCTCAATAGCCCCAGCTCCACTCTCAATGCTAGGCCCAGCTAAACTGTGCTCAGTGAGCACCAACTCCCTTTCCAGTGAAGCAATATCACCAAGTGCTGTAATTCTCCTCTCCGGGTCTCCAATTTGAGCTTCCAGAGAGGCAGCATGCTCACACCTCTCACAGAGGTATGGACCCTGGATTATCTGTTCCAGTATTGCATACATATGACAGGATGTACACTGAGTGAGGTTGCCACTGGATTGACTCATAATTATTTTCTGCAAAATTTCAGTGGGAAAAATAAAGAATATAAAATAATATATTTGTATAAAGTTTTCCTCCTTTGCACTATAAATCTGCCCTCCCATTTCTTTGAAGTCCCTCCGTTTATTTAAACTCTTACGCTTTTACTAGAATTGCACTTGATACTAAAAATGTTCGCAAGCTCACAAGTTCGCCCCTTCTCCTGTTTATATTAACTTCTGCCTTCTCACCTGGACACAATTAGTGCATTGAGCAATTTATCAACCTTTACTTGTAAGGTAAATCCACTTGCAAACTACTGTACATAGACTACAAACACATTATTAAGACATAAATATTTTACCCAAACAGAAATGTAGAGGCCAGTCAATACTAAGATTCCATATCCTTGGTTTCACTTTATGAACATATTTGAATAAATTACTATAGGTATGTTCAACATTAGTAGCAAATAAACCATGAGCACAAAAGCATTTTAAAAGAAAATCTTAAATTTACCTGAGTCGGTTTGTGTCATTGGGATTCCATCTTGGACTACTAGTCCGTCTGGGCTTACTCTGCTATTGATTTCTAAAGTCAGACTTCTCTCATTAGTGGTACTTCCCCTGCAGGAGTATGGATGGCACAAGGGGCCCCAAATGTGTTAATGGCAGAAACTAGTACAGCTGAACCCACAGCAACTACATTACCTCCAATTAGTGCAATTAGGAGAGAAGGATAATGCCCTATAGAGATGTGCGGTGATAAAGGTGGCTGATAAAGCTCATGCCACGACTTATTTTTGTTTGTTTGGGGGTATTTATCAATGTCTCCCTTTCAATGTAAAACAGCACATTAGGAATATCGAGTTCAAACTTTTTACTCTCCTGGCATCTTGTTATTCGGAGATTAAGGACGATCCAAAAGATGGCAAAAAAGCAGAAGTGGTTGTACATAAAAAATCCCAAAACTTTTGATAAGTGGCTACAGGCAGTTACCAATATGATATAGCTGAAGATCATCTCAATCTAGGGGTTAACATGATGGCAGTACGACAGACTTTTGTCAGAGTCTCTCTGATGCGGACTCTGCTTCAGCCCTTTCAAGAAAGGGCCAGCTCTTAAAGTCAAGCGTCAGCCTCAAAGCAAGTATTTCTCTCAATGATGGGCAATGTAAGTAGGGAACAGGTTGTAGATTTAAACACATCTCCTCTTTCTGCTCCCCGGCCCATAATGCCAATAAATATTTCAAGAAAAAAGCGGCCTCTGAAGTCACAGAAGTGGCTGCTGCCAAAACCCTGCATCCCAGCATGTCTGTGGGGTTAGCAGTAAAACGAAGTTTGTGTAGATGCAGAAGCTTGGTTTTGGAGATGGTTTTGTTATTCCAGCATTTGGGGTGTTTAGTGGCACTTAGCCCAAAAATCTTCCTTCTGCATTTTGTTTTCCTGAAGTTATTAGTTCTAAATTAGAAAAAGAGTTTAATTTGTACAGCATGGCTGGGCCTTTTCTTTCTCCTCCAGTTCCAGATATAGTGATATCTCATCTTGGTCTTATCCCAACAAAAGATAAGTACCATTTATCATTCCCTAAGGGTTGATAGAGAGCTTGCCTAGGTGTCATATGTCTGCTTTGATCAACCAGCTGAGATGGGGAAATGGGAAGAATGAGGGGCCTAAATTCCCAAAACAGATATGCTTTTAGGTTATTGCTGGCCCAGCATTTCAGTCAGAGTCTGCTGGAATAGTCAGCCCTAGTAAAGCTTCTCCTGGGGGTTTACTCCTCTTGGATATGTTGGATGCAGGTGATCATTTCAACCTTTGATTGTGAAAATCTAGAAGACCTTGCATGCCCTGTTGCTTTGTTGACTGAGATTGTGTCTATGCCTCCTGTTGGGGCTGGCCTCCTTTTCCTTTATGTTGAAGGTTCTGATCTTTCCAGGCTCCATTAAGGTCTTGAAGCATTACATTAGTAGTGTGGGTTTTCAACTTGAAGATCGCCGAGGTTGGCTTCGGATCACCCACAATGGAGCCAACTGGGTTTGGATGAAACAGCATATGAAGTCCGCTGTTTTTGGATTATGTTGATCAATCTCAGGAGCAGGAAGTGTTCTTGTTTCACTTAGGGGGAAATGACCTGGGCACCTTATCTGTGAAGGTTCTCCTCAAATGGATGCAAGGGGATCTGTGTAAAGTGTTAAGCATGTGCCCTAACCAAAATATAGTATGAAATGAAATGATTAAGAAAAAACTATGGTACATAGCTAGAAATAGGTTTTGCAGAAGGAAAGTGAATAGAGTTATGGCCTCTTTTTCAGAAATTGGTAGGTGTATCAATCAGCCACACTCTTCTTGAGACTGCAGAATAAGATTGCATGTCCCTAAAAGATGACTACATCTAGATAATTTGGGGACTCAGCATGTTTATTTCCAATCTAATTGAGGGCTTTTTTGGGGGTTTTGGCTACTACCGTAGGGAGCATCCACTGTGTAGTTGCTTGTGGTGGCCGTTTTGCTACCGGATGGTGGTTGGATACAGTATGTCAGGGGTGTGGTTCAGTTATGGCTTAAGTGTGCCACCTATAGGCAAAACGGTCATGCAAAAGGTTGGGTTTGCAATGCATGGCAAGTGACCCCTGGTGGACAAAGTGGACATAAGGGAGAGAATGTCATGCCATGAAGTGGAAAGAATTGAGGAAGATCTGTGGGTAGAGCGTCTAGGAGGGGATTTAATCTGGGGGTGGCCCAACTCATCTTCCCCAGTCACCACAGGAGTAAGTCAACCCCCACTTTGGTTCCTTAGGTTGACGATCATCATGTTAATTGGTTTATAATAATAAAAGTGACTGTCTTGTCCTCCTGAAACCTACTTATTTGTATGTGACTCTTTAGCAGTTGTGGTTATGCAAGAGAGGACTGATCCATAAGGATAGTGGGCAGATTTTAGACTTTGTAAAAACACCTTATCCACTATCATGTTACAATCATCATAACAGCATACTATAAATAACACTTCAGTGATTCTTGAATTTACCAGGCTTTGCTCCTTTCTGTATTGCATTCTGATATTGTACATTATACATTTTGCTTCTGTCTCCTGCATATACTTCATATGCACCCTGCCTCACACTCTTGCATGGTCTTGTCACATCTTGCTTCTCCATATAGTGCACATTGCTCCTTTCTTGTGTCTATATTGCAACCTACTCCTGCCACATGCATGACTCCTGCACCCTCTTCTAGACCCTCACCACTTCCCCTGTGCCAGTCAACTCCACCTTTCACATCCTGCACATTGTTTTCTCTTGCACCCCCTCCTAGCCACTTCCACCTTTTACTTTCTCCTGCATTCTTCTAATCACTGTTTCTGACCAATTTCCCACCTTTGTCAAATTTCTTATTTTATTCCCTTGCTTTTAGCTCATGCATCCTTTATTTCCTTATATACTTGTTTCCTGCACCATGCTTCTAACGCCAAGAGAACGCCAATGGCCCCTGGGCATTGCACCTCCATCCTGCCCTCGCCACCTGTGCCATGCCTCCACCCTCCATTGTGCCCTCTCCATCTGTCCTGCTTCCTCCTCCCTTGATGCTGGTACCTCCTTCCTGCACTCTTCTTCTGTCTCCTCCCATCTCTTGCTCTCTACCTACATTACTTGCTCTCTATCCTGCTCTCTCCCTGTCTCTTCTTCCTTCATCCTACCCTTTCCACCTGTGTCCTCCCTCCATCCTGCCCTGTCCGCCTGTGTCCTCCCTCTCCACCTGTGTCCTCCCTCCATCCTGCCCTCTCCACCTGTGCTCTGCCTCCCGGTACTTCCATCCTGCCCTCTTCTGTCTCCTTTCCTGCTCTCTCCCTCTGTCTCTTCTTCCTCCATCCTACTGTCTCCTCTATCTCCTGTTCCCTCCCTCATGCCCCTTGCTTCTGCCATCCTGCTTTCTATCTCGTCTTGCCCTCTCCATGTTTGTTTCCTTCCTCTTCCAATCCATCAATTGCTCATTTCTGCTCTCTATACTTGCTCACTCCATCCTGTCCTTATCAGCTTCCCCAGGAGTACCCTACCCCTCCTTCTGTCTCTATTCTATCTTCTGGTCCCTCCACCCTGCCCTCTTATCAGCTGCATTATGAGTACCCTACCCCTCCTTCTATCTCCATCCCATCTCCTGCCCCCTCCATCCTGCCCTCTTATCATCATGAGTACCCGCCCCTTCTCCTGTCTCCTTCCCATCCTGTCCTTATCAGCTGAATCATGGGTACCCTACCCCGCCTTCTATGTCCATCCCATCTTCTGATCCCTCCATCCTTCCCTTATCAGCTGAATCATGAGTAGCCTGCCCCTCCTTCTGTCTTCATCCCATCACCTGTCCTCTACATCCTGCCCTCTTATCAGCTGCATCATGGGTACACTACCCATCCATCTATCACCATACCATCACCTGTCCCCTCCATCTTGCTCTTATCAGCTGCATCATGAGTACCCTACCCCTCCTTCTATCTCTATCCCATCTTCTGTTCCCTCCTTCCTGCCCTCTTATCAGCTGCATCATGGGTACCCTACCCCTCCTATCTCAATGCCATCTCCTGCTCTCTCCTTTCTGCCCTTTTATCAGCTGCATCATGGGTACCCTACCCCTCCTTCTGTCTCCATCCCATCACCTGTCCCCTCCATCCTGCAATTTTTCAGCTGCATCATGAGGACCTGCCCCTCCTGCTCCTGTCTCCATCCCATCTCCTGCCCCCTCCATCCTGCCCTATTATCAGCTGCATCATAAGTACCTGCTCCTTCTCCTGTCTCCATCCCATTACCTGTCCCCTCCATCCTACCGTCATATCAGCTGCATAATGGGTACCATACCCTTACTTCTATCTCAGTACCATCTCCTGATCCCTCCATCCTGCCCTTATCTGCTGAATCATGAGTACCCTGTCCCTCCTTCTATCTCCATCCCATCTCCTGATCCCTCCATCCTGCCCTTATCAGCTGAATCATGAGTACCTGCCCCGCCTTCTATCTCCATCCCATCTCCTGCCCCCTCCTTCCTGCCCTCTTATCAGCTGCATCATGGGTACCCAACCCCTCCTATCTCCATCCCATCTTCTGATCCCTCCATCCTGCCCTTATTAGCTGAATCATGAGTACCCTGACCCTCCTTCGGTCTCCATCCCATCACCTGTCCCCTCCATCCTGCAATTATCAGCTGCATCATGAGTACCTGCCCCGCCTTCTATCTCCATCCCACCCCATCTCCTGATACCTCCATACTGCCCTCTTATCAGCTGCATCATGAGTACCCTACCCCTCCTTCTATCTCCATCCCATCCCATCTCCTGATACCTTCATACTGTCCTTGTCAGCTGTATCAGGAGTACCTGCTCCTCCTATTTCCATCCCATCTTCTGGTCCCTCTATCCTGTCCTCACCAGCTGCATCATGAGTACCCTACCCCTCCTTCTGTCTCTATCCCATCACCTGTCCCCTCCATCCTGCCCTCTTATCATCATGAGTACCCGCGCCTCCTCCTGTCTCCTTCCCATCCTGTCCTTATCAGGTGAATCATGAGTACCCTGCCCCTCCTTCTATTTCCATCCCATCACCTTCTCCTGTCTCCTTCCCATCACATGTCCCCTCCATACTGCCCTCTTATTAGTTGCATCATGAGTACATGCCCCTCCTCTTGTCTCCATCCCATCACATGTCCCCTCCATCCTACCCTCTTATTAGCTGCATCATGAGTATATGCCCCTCCTCCTGTCTCCATCAGATCTTCTGCCCCCTCCATCCTGCCCTCTTATCAGCTGCATCATGAGTACCTGCCCCTTCTCCAGTCTCCTTCCCATCACATGTCCCCTCCATCCTGCCCTCTTATCAGCTGCATCATGAGTACCTACCCCTTCTCCTGTCTCCTTCCCATCCTGTCCTTATCAGGTGAATCATGAGTACCCTGCCCCTTCTTCTATCTCCATCCCATCACCTTCTCCTTTCTCCATCCCATCACATGCCCCCTCCATACTGCCCTCTTATTAGTTGCATCATGAGTACATGCCCCTCCTCGTCTCCATCCCATCACATGTCCCCTCCATCCTACCCTCTTATTAGCTGCATCATGAGTACCTGCCCCTCCTCCTGTCTCCATCAGATCTTCTGCCCCCTCCATCCTGCCCTCTTATCAGCTGCATCATGAGTACCTGCCCCTTCTCCAGTCTCCTTCCCATCACATGTCCCCTCCATCCTGCCCTCTTATCAGCTGCATCATGAGTACCCTGCTCCTTCTCCTGTCTCCTTCCCATTTCATGACCTTTCCCTAATTCATGCCAGTATCTTCAGTGATGTCATGCATTGTGCCCACATCACTGGCTGTGGATCATCCCATCTCCTGTTCCCTCAATCCTGTCCTTATCAGCTGAATCTTGAGTACCCTACCCCTCCTTCTATCTCCATCCCATCTCCTGCCCCCTCCATCCTGTCCTCTTATCATCATGAGTACCCGTCCTTCTCCTGTCTCCTTCCCATCCTGTCCTTATCAGCTGAATCATGAGTACCCTACCCCTGCCTTCTATGTCCATCCCATCTTCTGATCCCTCCATCCTTCCCTTATCAGCTGAATCATGAGTAGCCTGCCCCTCCTTCTGTCTTCATCCCATCACCTGTCCTCTCCATCCTGCCCTCTTATCAGCTGCATCATGGGTACCCTACCCCTCCTATCTCAATCCCATCTCCTGCTCTCTCCTTTCTGCCCTTTTATCAGCTGCATCATGGGTACTCTACCCCTCCTTCTGTCTCCATCCCATAACCTGTCCCCTCCATCCTGCAATTATCAGCTGCATCATGAGTACCCTACCCCTCCTATCTCCATCCCCTGCCCCCTCCTTCCTGCCCTCTTATCAGTTGCATCATGGGTACCCTGCCCCTCCTTCTGTCTCCATCCCATCACCTGTCCCCTCCATCCTGCAATTATCAGCTGCATCATGAGGACCTGCCCCTCCTGCTCCTGTCTCCATCCCATCTCCTGCCCCCTCCATCCTGCCCTATTATCAGCTGCATCATAAGTACCTGCTCCTTCTCCTGTCTCCATCCCATTACCTGTCCCCTCCATCCTACCATCATATCAGCTGCATAATGGGTACCATACCCTTACTTCTATCTCAGTACATTCTCCTGATCCCTCCATCCTGCCCTTATCTGCTGAATCATGAGTACCCTGACCCTCCTTCGGTCTCCATCCCATCACCTGTCCCCTCCATCCTTCCCTTATCAGCTGAATCATGAGTACCCTGCCCCTCCTTCTGTCTCCATCCCATCACCTGTCCCCTCCATCCTGCAATTATCAGCTGCATCATGAGTACCCACCCCTCCGTCTCCTGTCTCCATCCCAGCTCCTGCCCCCTCCATCCTGCCCTCTTATCACCTGCATCATAAGTACCTGCCCATTCTCCTGTCTCCATCCCATCACCCGTCCCCTCCATCTTGCTCTTATCAGCTGCATCATGAGTACCCTACCCCTCCTGGTCCTGTCTCCATCTTATCTCCTGCGCCCTCCATCCTGCCCTCTTATTGGCTTCATCATAAGTACCCTACCCCTCCTGGTCCTATCTCCATCTTATCGCCTGCGCCCTCCATCCTGCCCTCATATCAGCTGCATCATGAGTACCCTACCCTTCCTTCTATCTCCATCCCATCTCCTGATCCCTCCATCCTGCCCTTATCAGCTGAATCATGAGTACCCTACCCATCCTTCTATCTCCATCGCATCCCATCTCCTGATACCTTCATACTGTCCTTATCAGCTGTATCATGAGTACCTGCCCCTCCTATTTCCATCCCATCTTCTGGTCCCTCTATCCTGTCCTTACCAGCTGCATCATGAGTTCCCTACCCCTCCTTCTATCTCTATCCCATCACCTGTCCCCTCCATCCTGCCCTCTTATCATCATGAGTACCCGCGCCTCCTCCTGTCTCCTTCCCATCCTGTCCTTATCAGGTGAATCATGAGTACCCTGCCCCTCCTTCTATCTCCATCCCATCACCTTCTCCTGTCTCCTTCCCATCACATGTCCCCTCCATACTGCCCTCTTATTAGTTGCATCATGAGTACATGCCCCTCCTCTTGTCTCCATCCCATCACATGTCCCCTCCATCCTACCCTCTTATTAGCTGCATCATGAGTACCTGCCCCTCCTCCTGTCTCCTTCCCATCACATGTCCCCTCCATCCTGCCCTCTTATCAGCTGCATCATGAGTACCTGCCCCTTCTCCTGTCTCCTACCCATCACATGTCCCCTCCATCATGCCCTCTTATCATCATGAGTACCCGCCCCACCTCTTGTCTCCTTACCATTTCATGCCCTTTCCCTAATTCATGCCAGTATCTTCAGTGATGTCATGCATTGTGCCCACATCACTGGCTGTGGATCAGCCAATCATCACGTTCCTCTAGAATGGGCTGGTCCTGCATCAGGAGGGGCGGGGCGTGGTACCTGTCGGTGCGGGTTCATGAATCACATCCTACCTATCAGGAGTCAAGGGCGGGGCTGTCACGATGGCGGGAGGCGGAGCTCTGGGCAGGTAAGGATGGCGCCCTAGGCGGGGTTATCTGTAACGGGCCGGCACATCTAGAGCCACGGGGGAGTGTAAGGAAAGGTCGGGGATGGTGTGACTGCTAGGCCGCTGGTGTCAGATCTCACACAGTGACTGAGAGCAGAGCTCTATGTACACCATATAGATATATTATAGATGTATACTGACTGAGGAGGGACACACAGTATGTACATTAATAGGTCTTTACATGTAAATATAAACAAAAGTTCTTTAACTGAATACCTGTATACAGTGACAAGGGTAGGAGATATATATTGAAAACCTTTAAACATATTAAGGGAAATAATAAATGTCAGGTTAGAAGTAGCTCTGGAAAAGAAAGAATATTCCAGGAACAAGAGATCATGATTTTAAGCTGAAAGGTGGTGAATAAGTGGATCAGCCTTCCTGCAAAAGTGGTTCAATGTATTGGATATTTTAGTTGTTCAGTCGTGTCCAACTCTCTGTGATCTTATGGACTTCAGCACGGCAGGCACATGTTATGTTTGGTTGTGCTTATCCATATGGTGTCAAATATACTGGAGTGGGGTGCCAGTTCCTACTCCAGTGGACTGCATTTTGTCTGACCTGCTCATCTTGGGTGACCCTACATGGTATAGCTCACAAGTCCCTTCACCATGACAAGGTAGCGATCCAGAGGGGGTATTGGATATACTTCTAGTTATTAGTAGCAATAATTCCCAGATGTCCTGTCATGGATATCATTTATATAATTATTATTACAATCTGAGCCAGCCTCTTGTGCTACTGGACAGGAGGTTACTTTATAGGCACGGGCGTGTTTCAGACACGGCCTAGGGCTGCACATGCTCGGGCAGCAGGCTGTCTGATGTTGCTCATGCAATGCCATGAAATCCGCATGTCTATATGCAGCAAATGTTGTGTATAAGTGTACCTGATTACTGTATATGTCCATAGACATAGAGCTTGGTTACATGGTTGTGTGGTAAGCTTATGGCTGGGATATACTAAGAGGAAAGGAGGAGTAGTAATTGGGCCAGATGTTTGGACCTTTGGCAGCATAAACCCAAATACTCCCCTGATTATAGGACTTGGATCACCTCGTATTTCTTATGTCTCACAGGCTCATGCCAATGTATAACAGGACCTTTGGGATTTGACTTCTTAGGTATCTGGATCAGACATGCTATTGGTAATGTTACTCTGTGCTGCTCTATACACACGTATGTACACAATACGCTCTGACTCTGTCAATGTTTAATGTTTGTTGTTGTGAGTCACATAAAGAGACGTGGGGAAAAGATAATGCTTCATCTGTAAAACTAGGGAACAGTGCAGTAACATATAAATCACTATTGTGTTTGTGTTCACAGAAGATGTTGGACAGGGTTGAAGGTCATTTATAGGTAGACACATAGGACCTCTATGTAACATGTGCAGTACTAGAAATCATGATTTGGGGTTGGATTGTTTATGATTTAGGGGTTTGTGCAAAAAGACTAGTTTAAAGGACTGGTGATTAGAAAAGTGGGTCCTTTCCCTCTTCACCTTCGCAAAATCTGACAGCTGCAATCCCTCCGCCAACCGACAGATGGCGATGACGATTTTACAGAAGAGGGGCGCCCGAGGCCCTGGGGGGGGGCGAGTGCCTGTGCCGAACATATCGATGGCATCGCTGTCGACTCAGCGCCGTCCAGTTGTGCCATGTCTCAAGGGAGAATAGTTCTTTGCCTTATATCAAACGTGATGGCACCTGAAAAAACAGCGCCATCTGCCGGATGGCTCCTGTAACTGCAGCTGTCAGTGCTGCCGAAGAAATGCGATGGTGAAGAGGGGTAGATGCGAAAAGTGTAATAGTTATCTGGCTGAAATTATGGGGTATATACATTCATGTGCATAGGGGATGCTTGAACTTTGTGGTGTTATAATGTGTCCTATATAAGCCTTCAGCAGCAGTCTTCAACAGTTTCTTTATTAAGAGCTACTTTTGATCAATTAAATATCTTGACCTATCCTTTTATAGGAGCGCAGCATGCAATGGCGGTGAGCATCCTCTAGATGGCGCTGTCAATATTCTGGTGCCATATCAGAGAGTCAAGGCTTAGGTAAACTGTTAGGGTTAGGGTTAAGGTTGGGGTTCGGGTTAGTTCAAGGGTTAGGCTAACATAAGCTTAGAACTTATCTTACATATCGGCAGCACTGCAACATATCGGCAGCGCCATCTAACGGTTGGAGGCTGCACTGAAGTGGGTGACCTGTGCAGACACCATAACAGGATAGATCCAATATTTTAAGTAAAGGGATTTTGTTACCCCCATATCAAGTGTTTTTTTAGGTTATTCTTAAAGAACATAAACAACTGGTATTAGCCATTTTTCTAACATGAGATGTTCTTGAGAAAGTCACGAATATTCGTGATTCATTTTTATGCAAATTTACTGCTCCTGCATACTAATTAGTTGCTTTGATGTGCTAATTGGAATAAAATCTGCTTATCTGTCCATATAATGGCCAAAATACTGACCTCCAATGCAGTTCAGTTGGAGCCCCTCCCCACACTTCTCAAGTACTCTGAGCCACAAATGAGCATACTGAGCTGCGCATTAGCCTCAAAAACAATAATGTGTTTTGCAGGAATGATTGTTTGTACAGAAAAATGGATACAAGCGTATAAAGCAAATTTGTTTGCTTTTTTTTAAGGATGAAAACCACTTCCTGTCTGGGGTGACAGGGTTAATAAAACAAATCTACATTTCAAGAATTAATACATTGCAAACTCTAATACCATAAGTAGGTATGAAAATGGATTGAAATACCTTACTGTATAAAAAATATTGCCCCCACACAGGCGACTGGAGACCCCAGGCATATTGTTTTTTTATCTGCAGTAAATGTATATGTTCTGTCCTTCTATAAGACCCCATTATAGCCTCCCACAGTCAGCAGAAGAGTTATTTTATGGAAATACCTCCTTCATTTGCCCTTTGCTATTTGAGCAGGGCAGCCTGCCAGCCTCAGAAGCCCAAAGCTCAGCGGCCTTTATATTTAGACCAGGTTGTGTTATGCTCTCTCCTTACAAGCGAGGGAATCTTGAAGGAAATCTACTTAAATCTGCCGCTTGTAGTCAACAGATAGATGTAGGACAGAGGTCTGAAACTTACTGTGAGCCTCAGGAGACAGTGAGAGATGTGTCTTCTTTCTCAGTAAGAGCATGCCAAGAATTCTAGACCTGTACAGGAAGGTGTGTTTGTAAGGAAGACTTTGTCCCAGTAACCTACTGATCAGAACTGCAGTGCAGGGGTTATGGAAAAAAATCATGTTTGGCATTTTTCTCCGTTCTCTTTTCAAATCTGTAAGATTTATTACTAATATTTTTTTTTAATGGGTTTTAAATCCACTCTCACTGTACACACTCATGGAAATATAATGTTCACGTGCATACATACATGGATTCATATAACATAAACAGCAGCTGCAGATCTGGTTTGACTTGCCCACATGCAAGAGTTAGGGGTGCCAGACTGTAGCACAGGGTCCGTATGTTTCTTCCCAATGAGCATGTTCTGCCTCCCATTTCTCCGTTTGTGAGCAAATTGGAGGAAAGAGGAATACTAGTGTTGGAG
Organism: Discoglossus pictus; assembly: GCA_027410445.1. NCBI lineage: Eukaryota > Metazoa > Chordata > Amphibia > Anura > Alytidae > Discoglossus > Discoglossus pictus. Next base: position 128,766,756 of record CM050169.1, on the reverse strand, counting down.
AGACTGCATAGTGAGATGTTCCAGTAATTAAGTCTGGTTTAGGGGGTATAGATCAAGGGCTAATTACTAATACATTAGACTGATAATCATAAATGACTGTGGAATAACAAGCAGCAAAAGAGTTCAGGGGACGAGAGGTGTGTATCTGCCACCAATAAATCTCTCTGTCCCTGCAGGGCGATGTGACACCTCTCAGTTAATCATTCTCCCACAGCAAACTCCCAGCTCAGCACAACACCCGGGGACGCTGGGAGAGTCCGGCCCTCTCGTCCCTGTCCCCTCCTCTGTCCAGCTCAGTTTACAAGTCAACTCGTTCTGTCAGTTGGATCCTCGTTGAGAGACTGTCTGCTATATGTGAGAGGCTCAGATCTATATATACACATCACGGCTGGTTTGTGACACTCTGCCATCTGTAAATGCCCCAGTGAATCCCTGGTCTGTGAATCTCACTGCGGACACCGAGCAAGATGGGGACACAGGGTTATGGCTACTACCGGACGATCATCTTCTCCGCCATGTTTGTGGGGTACACTCTGTATTACTTCAACCGCAAGACCTTCTCCTTCGTCATGCCATCTGTGATGCAGGAGATCAAACTGGACAAAGATGACCTAGGTGAGAAACTTGTGATAATGTGTGTAATTGAACAATGTGTTTATGTCCTCTGTCTGTGTAAATTGTCGGAATTTGTGTCCATGTATCTAGTTCTAAAAACGCAGCATTGTATATGGGGAAAGTAGTCCTAGGTATAGAAACAAAGCTAATTTTATATTAAATGTTTGTAAATTTGTAAGCACACACTGCTGTGTATAAAATACACGACAGACAAGACAGTAACACACCGACAATGCCAGGCACGTGGGACTTTGAAAATAAGACAAATGGCAGTCAGCATGTAACACGCAAACATACAGCAGACACACAGAGGAGGAAGGGACAGGGGGGAGATGATGGAAAGAGACACATGGCATTCCCAAGCACAAAACTTGTAGGTTAACGAAACCTGTAATGAGCGGCCCGTACAGTAGGCGGGAGGAAAGGCTCGCAATGAGTGCCAAAGGCGCTTATCGCAGGGCTTGCAATGAGCAGCGGGAGAGGCTCCCAATGAGCCCTGAAGATGCTCAGAGGAGCAAAAGACTCACATTGTGTGGCAAACGGCATTGCCAGTCTTACAATTTTATTCTCATCATTTTTGATAGGCAAGTTCCTAGTATCCATATAATTACTGCGTTGCCTGTACTCTGTATGTACCACTCTACACACACTGCTGTATACTTCTGCTGAATGAACATGTATCATGTATGCATCCTGTAAACCACACAGCCTGTTATTTTTTCCCTTCTCAGGTCTCATCACCAGCAGCCAGTCTGCAGCGTATGCCATTAGTAAGTTTATTAGTGGTGTCATGTCTGATCAGATGAGCGCCCGCTGGCTCTTCTCCTCTGGCTTGTGTCTAGTGGGTCTGGTGAACGTGGTGTTTTCCTGGAGCTCCAGCGTGCAGATGTTCGCCATCCTCTGGTTTTTTAATGGCCTAGCACAGGGATTGGGCTGGCCACCCTGTGGGAAGGTGCTGCGCAAGGTAAGCAGTTGTGGGGGATCATTGTTATTTTTAATTGGTGCTGTCAGACAGCCTGGGGCAGTGGTATGGCGGCAATGCATAGTGGGCAAAACTATAAGAGAACTGGGATTGGGCAGAGGGCATTGTACGGGAGCTGGGCCTGCAAAGTGGAGTCCGTAAAATGCCTACAATAACAACTTCTCTATTGTCCTCTGTATCTTGCAGTGGTTTGAACCCTCTCAGTTTGGCACATGGTGGGCTGTACTCTCCTGCAGCATGAACCTAGCAGGTAGTCTTGGTCCCATTATTGCCACCCTGGTGGCTGCCAGCTATAGCTGGCGCAGTACTCTGTCCCTGTCCGGCCTAATCTGTGTGGGAGTCTCCGTCCTGTGCCTCCTGCTTATCAAGAATGAACCATCAGATGTAGGACTGAAAAATATCGAACCTGGGGCAAAGAAGGGCAAAAAAGGTGAGGAATTATCAAATAACATGGGGAAAGTGGCAGTGTAACCAGGGGCTAAAAAACAAATAACAGACAGGTTAAAGGTTAGCCCTATGTAATGAGATAAAGGGTCAGCTGTATATATGAGCGACGTGACTTGTTAACAAGGACATGTTTAATGGATTAAAGCGAAAGTATGCTAAGCTGTTATCTGTGAAAAAGATATTGTGCACATGGTATACTTTGTTAAAGTGGCTTTATAAATATACTTTCCTTATTTCAAGTGTGGATATGGCTCCGCTTACTATTTGTTTATTATTACTTTGAAGTATCCTCTTATCTAATTTTATCACATTAGAGACCGTGCAAATGAATGAGAGAGCAAGATACAAACACCAGATATGTATGGTCTAATATTAGATAAGAGGCCACCAAAAGCTAACTTAATCCGATACGTGTGTGGAGACAAATCTACACTAGGAAAAAACTAAGCAACATCATTCAGTGAGTTTCTGTTTGTTTTTTACAGTCACGTTTTTTTTGTTTTTTAGACCAGTTACAAGCTAGCTGTTTCACTTGAAGGCCCTTTCATGGCCCCTGAGTTGTTTAAAAATGGCTCATCGTGTTTTAAGCCTTTTGATTTTACCCAAAACAAAAAGGTAAAAACACGGTATAAAAGGAATTTATTGGCAATAGAGTTATAGATAATAAAACGTACTTCGGGAATACAATGTTATATTCTAGTTTTAGAGAAATAAAATTGCACTGTTAAAGAGGATCACCAAGAGGAGCAAGTTATTTTAATTATACACTGATCAAGAATAAAATGTAATATCTTATAGTAGCAACGAGTATCGGCTTTAAGTTAAGGAAAACCTTTTTAAACAAGGCCACAGTAAATGGAGATATATATCACCTATTATAATTGTCAAACTGCGAGACGTCGTCATGCTTTGCTATTGCGCACGACTTAGGCGATGCTAGGTGAGGCATTGAAAAACGCAGTATTTAGCCTCCAGGCAGTTAGGAAACGTGGGATTGCCTTAAGGCTGCAAACCCTTGAGGAATGCGGTACTTAGACAAAAATAAATGCGAGACGCACTATTTAGAAGAAAAAAAATACGAGGTACGAAAAATGCAAAGTTAACGGCTGAACCGCGCCAGTCGAAAAACACACAAAGAAAAAACAACTCGCACACCGCACGGGGGGAAGCCAGGACATCTGGGAGTGAGGTTCCAAGTGAATTTTAAGCCGAATTTGGCGAGTTTCGGCACTCAAAAATCCGCTAAGCGAGGGAAATAAAATGAAAACGAGGCTACATGACCCCAAACTGCGCAAAATACCACCAGCCGCGTTACACTTACCCAAGAACGTACAAGGTACAAAATACACTATTAGAAAGGAAGGAAAAGGCTCACGAGCCGCATAACACATAGACAATCACCACCTTTTTACAACCCTAACTTACAACTAATAACATTACGAATCTAAAATGACGTTTTACCCGACTAAACCAACGGTTTGGACTCGCGCACGCAGCCTATTTACATTGCACAATTGGCACATTGATTAAAGCTATATATAATGTTTTTTTTTTGTGATGAGCGCCAAAGATGATCGTTGCAAAGCACAAAACTAGAATACGAAGGTGAGACGCTCGCAATGAGCGCCGAAGGTGCTCAGAGTAGCAAAAGCTTTACATTGTGTGGCAAACAGCATTGCCATGGCTTCAAATTTTATTGAATAATGTTTATTTTTTAAATTTTATTATTTATTTTTTAATCATCGATATACCTAATTATTTTAGGGCATTACATTAATCAAGGCAATAAAAGTGGTACACGGCTGGTGGGGTTTTGAGTCGTGTAGCCTCGTTTAAAAAATTTCCGCCCACCATTTTTTTTGTTTTGTTTATAGCTTAGTTGATTTTCTAGTGCCGAAACTTGCAAATTCAGCTTCAATTCGTGTGCAACCTCACTCCCAGATGTCCTGGCTGTCCCTCCGTGCTGTGTGTGATGGGGTTTTTTGTATTTTATTTTTCGTGTTTTTCGATTTGCACAGTTCGGCCGTTAACTTTGGATTTTTACAACCTAGTATTTTTTTTTTTTTCTTAGTCCCGCGTTCCTTGACTGACTGACAACTATTATATGTGATTTCTCCTATTTGTTTATATAAACGTGCTGTATTATGTACATGATATATGATGTGGGAGTATGATGGCAGCCAGTGCATGCATTTAATACATTACTAGAAATACTCTATTTCATCCACAGATGCCAGTGCTGATAACACCACCCTGATGGAGTTTTTGCTGTCTCCGTACCTCTGGTTGCTCTGCGCTGGGTATCTGGTGGTTTTCGGGGTGAAGACGTGCTGTACAGACTGGGGGCAGCTCTTCTTAATCCAAGACAAAGGGCAGACTGCACTGATAGGTGAGGAACCCAGAGCTCTAACTTTCACTAGGAAATCTTATTTAGTTCTCTGCAGCAGCAGTCCTGTAGTGATGCCAAGCACTATGCAAGTAAAGGACCGCTGGCACTTCCCATTTATTTAATGCTGTTTTAAAGAAACTGCTGGATAATGGATACATGTTCTTAAAAAAACAAATCCCTGCCTTTTATTTTCTTTGTATATTAATTTTGCTTTAATGTTGACAACTTTTTGCTTTTCTGTCAGAAGATAATTACTCGTCTGAGAGAAACTTTGGATGCAGACATAAGATCCCTATTAAATTGTATTGGAAGGCTGCCATGTTTTTGGTGGCGCTTGAGGAGAAGAATTAAATGGAAGTGCTACTCACAGTAGGATAATTTTCCTACTTGGGCTCCAGATCAAAAAGCAGTGTCTGCTTATGTCTGAAGGCTTTCATATCAGACATTTAGAGTATGAAAAAAATCTGATAAGATTTCCTGACGTTTATGTCCTTGTGCCCATGGCTTTCATAGCTGGCAATGTTAGTTTATTACATCATATAGGTAATGTTTTCCTAAAGTAGAGTGGTTGTGAAAACTCATTAGGGTGTGTCCTTAGCTCACAAAATGACGTGCTGCAAGTCACAGGTGTGCAATATGGCTGCAAGTCACAGGTGTGCAATATGGCAGCAAGTCACAGGTGTGCAATATGGCAGCAAGTCACAGGTGTGCAATATGGCAGCAAGTCACAGGTGTGCAATATGGCTGCAAGTCACAGGTGTGCAATATGGCTGCAAGTCACAGGTGTGCAGTATGGCTGCAAGTCACAGGTGTGCAGTATGGCTGCAAGTCACAGGTGTGCAGTATGGCTGCAAGTCACAGGTGTGCAGTATGGCTGCAAGTCACAGGTGTGCAGTATGGCTGCAAGTCACAGGTGTGCAGTATGGCTGCAAGTCACAGGTGTGCAATATGGCTGCAAGTCACAGGTGTGCAATATGGCTGCAAGTCACAGGTGTGCAATATGGCTGCAAGTCACAGGTGTGCAATATGGCTGCAAGTCACAGGTGTGCAATATGGCTGCAAGTCACAGGTGTGCAATATGGCTGCAAGTCACAGGTGTGCAATATGGCTGCAAGTCACAGGTGTGCAATATGGCTGCAAGTCACAGGTGTGCAGTATGGCTGCAAGTCACAGGTGTGCAATATGGCAGCCTGCAGAAGAGAATGGAAAGAGAACGGGAGAGGTTCCAGAAGCTGAGAAATGCTACTCCCGTGGTTCTCTTATAAGTGAATTAAAATGTTATATGAAAACTAGGATCAAATAGGAGTATGCCAAGAATAGATAAATGTGTATATTATTGACCCCAGTTAAATGAATGCTGTGTGTTAGAATCTGAACCCTCAGGAGCAGAGACCTCTACACCTTCTGTAACATGTTAGTGTACTGTTATATATCATATACTCATTGGATTCAGTGCATATTCCCCTTTTATGTATGGCGATGTACATTTTTAGCATTTTGTAAGGAGTCATAAAGGATTCCCAAATATCTATTACTGCAGTATATTGCGTTCTGAAACATTTGTCAGAATCTGTGTATTTTAAAATATAATGCATTATGGGTGACAAAAAAATTTTGCTCAAATAATTTCTATGCTTGTTTTATGAAGGGTTTTTCCTTTTTGTCTCTTGTAGGCAGCTCCTACATGAGTGCCCTGGAGGTGGGGGGCTTGGTGGGCAGTATTGCTGCAGGTCTGCTGTCTGATCGGGCTGTTGCAAGGGTAGGTATGAAAATAATTACAGATCCTATCCCTTGTTACTTTTTATTGAAGACAACCAGACTGAGCAGAGAGACAGTCCGACAGTAGGGGTAGCTGTATAGTACGGTGAGAGAGAGAGATCTGGGCAACAGGGGAAGAGAGGGTGACAGACAACTGGTGCAAATAAGCAGGATGGAGTTAGGGTGCAGGGGGATAGAGAAAGAGACACTACAGAAATAGTAACACGGAGAAGGATAGCATATATAGATTAGGTCCAAATAATAAAAATCCCAGTGAGAGGTTACTCGCTAATTCTTATGTGATTCTGAACATTGTCACTAGTCCTTTCTCACTCCATTTTTATTATGTTATTATTCCCCTCCATCCTTTATTTCCAAGGCGCTCTCTTCCTTTTTTTCTTTATTCATTAATCTTTATTTTTCAGTCATATGTCCTAACATTTTTCATATTTGTAAATTTAAACACGCGTCATAAACTGCATTTAATAAAATCTGAAAGTCTTTGAATAAAATATTTTTGTTGTTGTCGTAGTACTTTTGTTTACCTGTGACCTTCCTCCAATTTTTTCCTTTTTTTTCTTTTCTCTGTTTGACTGTAGCTGTAGATTCACTAAAACATATTGACTAAATGAACCTAAAACATATTAAATTAAACTGTCCTAACCCTAAAATTCAGTTGAGGGGGGTAGGGGGAATACACTTGAGTGAGTCATAGTTGTTTTAGTTTCTTTCTTTTATCCTGAATGGGTTTGAACTCCAGGTTACAATTTTGTCAATAAAGTTGTCATTGAATCCGTACGTGTTCAGCTTCCGTTTTCCACTCCGAGAGATTATCAATTCAGCCAGTTTTAATATAATTTTTTAGTGTTTGCTTTGTGATATTTGTGATTTTTATATGATTGTGGGTGAGTATGGGGAGTTGATCCATACAGCCCATATTTCTGTAAATATTGGATATGACAGGAGTATTTTTTTCCATTATGAAATGTAGTTTTTCTATTATTTCTTGGAGGTGAAGTTGTGACATCTTTTCCATTTTTTTGCAATGTGACTATAAGCAGGAATTGTAGCCATTTATTATGTCGCTTTTGTAGTAGATAAGAATAGTCTGCCAATAGGCAAATGTCTATCGAAGGGTGTATTGTTGTCTTCAAAATGGTAGATGCCAATTCCGTGACTTAGTTCAGAACATTTTGACCAATTGGGCATTCCCACCAAGTGTGGAGAAATGGACCTGTAGTTTGGCATAGTCTATAGCAACTTGAAGATGTTTGTGTGATATTTTTATGTAATCTATAAGGTGTGATATAAGCTCTGTGCAGCACCTTTATAGAAGTTTCAAGTAGACTGTAATTTTGTGAGCCTTTGCTTTTTATCTATATTTACCTCTTTTTGTTTATGAGCATTGCTACGTGATCAGAGCACGGGCAGGGCAAAATGTGCGCATTACTTGAGTGGTCAAACAGCCCTGAGTCAAGTAGTATTGCATCTATTCTGGAGTATGAGTTGTGATTGGGTATATTCCCTTTCTGTGGGGTGATGTTCTCTCCATGCATCCACCAACCTATTTTTCTACAGTAGGTTATTTATTTTTAGAAATTTGGGGGAATATCCGTTTCTTAAGGTATCTCTCGATCTATCCAATCCATGGTTAAGAGCCAAGTTTGTCACCCACCATCCTTATTTTACTTGTCTAAGGAATGTAGCATGTTAAGTAGTTTGATTAGGTAGTTGTGCGGAGAGGTAGTAGAGGCGTATATGTTTACTAGAGATATCTTTTTGTTCAGTATTGTCCTTGTTATGATTAGATAATTCCCTTCCTTGTCTAATTTCTTGCTCTCACATTTGAATGGGAATTCTTTGTGTACTAAAATAGCAGCCCGCGCTTTTCTGGTTTCCTGATGAATGGTGGGTAATCTCTGTGGAGATAAGAGAGGACACTGTTTTTAGCAAAATGGGTCTCCTGTAACAATATTACTGAAGGTTTATATTTTTTGTAAAATGTAAAAGCTTTCCTTCTTTTAAACTTGGAGTTAAACCCTGTACATTATGAGTTACAAAATGATGATATGTTATATCTGACATTGTGTTGGTGTATCAGTGTGGCTTGAAGCAGATTGATAATTATCTGGGAGTAGGTTGTGTCTAATTTGTTGGCTTTGCTTTTTCACGCTTCTCTCTCTCCTCTTGTGACTACTTGTTATCACCTCCTCAATGTACATTCATTTTTCTGTGTTTCCTTTACCCTCTCAGGTAGGCTTAAGGACCCATGGGAATCCACGTCATGGACTCCTCCTCACCATGATGGCTGGCATGGCCATTTCCTTGTACCTGTTCCGTGTAACGGTCACCCCGGCGTCACCCAAGGTAGACACGGCTACAGGAGGCTCAAAATTCACATCTTCCTTCCAATGCATTGAATCTCTTGCTCTATCTACCATGTTTAAATTGTCCTCTTATCTTTCTCTTTGCTGCCCCTCTCTCAGGATGACGGGATCTGGTCTCTCGCTCTTGGCCCTCTTGCTGAGATGTCTGGCCTCACTGAACATGAGGTGTCTGTTTCTTTTCCTTTCTGCCAAATATAAAGTGGCTGATTTATAAATATTGTCCTCTGTATCTACTACCATGACACTTCTGAAATCCAGTCTCATATTACCTATGATTTTTTATTTTATTTTTATCGCAGTCCAGCACAATTATTCTGGTCTTAAAGGGATACAGCTGAACATGCGCAATCTTTGTAAACAGCCACAGAATTAGTTAATCACTGAAAGCTTTCATTTATCTGTACATCTATATAACTGCATCTAGAACTTACCTCCATCAGCAAGAAACAAAGATGGTAGATTGACTAAAGCTTCACATGTTTGTGTAATATGCATTCGCAGTTGTGTAAGCCATGGGCGTAACAATTTTTTTAGAGAAAAATCTTAATTTTAGCAGACTTTACTAGTGTATGAAAGCTGCCCCGATAGTCCTAAGTCCTTTTCAAGGCTAAAGGAGGCAGATAGAGAATGTAGTAAGCCAGGATTGCAAGTATACTTGCACGTTGCATCTACTGAGCCTATTGGTAGGAATGGGAAGGTAGCCTGTGCTAAAATATTATCTGCATCAGCCAATGTGTTAACAACCCCCTCTTTCACCTATTGATTAGATAATAAGAATTAGCAGAAGGCTCCAACTCCAAGCCAGCAGGACATAGGGAGGACAAATATGTTGCACAAAAATACAGGTTTCAACGAAAAATTCCTTTATGCTTATGGCTTTCGCAGCTGTTAACTTGTTAAAAACTTCACAAACATATGACAGTTTTCTCAAACTACAATTGTTTTTTAATTTCAATGCTCCTCCACTCCTGTATTAGTTGTCATTATATCTATTTAGCTCAAGAAATTTGTTCTGACACGTTTGTCCCTCATATGTGTCTGTCCCCAGGTCTGGATCCTGATCCTGGGAGCTGTCTTTGGTTTCTCCTCTTATGGACCAATTGCCTTATTTGGGGTCATTGCCAATGAGAGCGCCCCCTCCAACTTCTGTGGAACATCTCATGCCATTGTGGCCTTGTCTGCTAACAGTGAGTGCTATATCCTCATACCAGGAGTATTTTGGTGTCCTAGTTTTTGTGATCACATAATTACAAATGGCTTTGAAATCTATCAATATTTAGAAAATTAATTTCCAAAGCGGAAAACTCCAGTGGAATTGGGGCTCCGATTTGGTCATTCTTAAATGATCCATAACCACTCAAAAAGGAAAAACACTCTTAAACCTTTTGGAATAAACCAGAAATTATCCAAAAGAGGCTACAGGGTCTAATAAACAAAAAGGAAAGACTTCATAAATTAAAAAAAACACCACTGTAATGCCCATACAACATAGTTGTTGTTTTTTTTTGTTGTTGTTTAGTTACAGATTAGCAATAAAATCAGTATTTGTAGGAAAAATAATCAATTTATCTTGCGTTTTAGCGTTGATACTTCAGTTTATATGTTGCTATTCCAGGTGGAGGGAGAGAATCTGCACAAGGGGCATGTTCTAAAAGGAGATCCATGTTTATTTTCCAGAAAACATTGATTATCTGACTACTACTCTGCAGTGGCTATTGCGGGTCTAGTCTAGTCTTCTGGGCAAATACTCTCTTAGTTCCCGGAGATGTAATGGGGGGTGGAGAATGGCAGCTCTGCTGGAAGGTACAATGCTAATTTCAAAATGTTAAAATCTACAATTTTTTTTTTATCCATAACTATAAAAACAAATTAACCTTTTTATGCCCAATTTGGCACATTATCACATTTAATGACTTATTTTTTTTTTTTTCTGGAGCGAAACAAAGACTGTTCACTAATTCTTCTACATGACAGATGTATTTTACCACTAATATTCACAAACACTACAAATCTACAAATACATTTCTCTTTAATTCCTTCACAGATCTAGTACACAGTCTAACATTTCTTCAATCTTACAGTATTTCGATATACAGGTCTCCTGAATTGCATAGATGTATTCAATATCTCTGGGTAATTTACCCCATGTTTCCTATTCTGCTGGATAAGTATTACATTTGATTATACTTAGTATAAAAAAGCACAATGGAAAAGTCCAATTGAGTCAAAGTGCAGCTTGTTAAAACTCTTTGGTTTTATATTTCAATAATCATTTGAATATACAAAATAAAACAATATAGAGGTGCTCAATCAGAGAACGAACTAACCTTAATAGGACAGTTCTGTGGACATAACTCACTCTGAGAGCAACCTGTTTTAGCTCACTTGTGCCATTCACAGGGAGAAATATCCTGTAGTATATCACTCACTAGAGTGAACCAGCCCCGAAATACCAGGCAGAAACAGCAAGTACGTTTCGGCCTTCTTTGGGCCTTGTCAGTGAGGTGTAGCTGATAACTCCCTCTAATTTGTTGATTTCTTTATATAAGACTGTATCTTCATTTTCTTCATTTTACAATTAAAAGTTATATTTTATATTTCAATATGTTATCTATGTACATTGATTAGGACCATACTTTTTAGATTAATCTTTTTTTCTTAAAGCTTGGATCATATACAATATTGTGAGCAGTGCACTGGTACTTTACATTAGTACTAATTTGGTTGGGGATTTATTCTTAAATCTAGTGCAGATTTTTCTCAGCTATATTATTGTATATAAATACTGCCCTGGATACTGGAAAATAATATTATATATTGACCTATGTATCTGGCTTCCTTGAGTGATATAAATGTGTCAGACTCTTTTATAAGTCTGTCCCGGGGAGTAAATTAGCAGATCCTAACATGTGCAGAATATAGGAGTACATGTCTGCTTTAATGTGACAGTTGAACTTCCTTGTCCTAATGACGTGCCGTTTCCATCCGGTGTCCGTGTTCTTTGCTCTACATATACATTTATTTAGTAATACTTGTAGATGGGCTGACTTAACACTTGTCATGTGATCTGTAGGCAACATTTTGTCAGTTATGGAAAATAACTTTCTCTCCGCTCGTTCCCAGTGACCTCTCCGCTGTGCACTTTGCTTCCTCTGTTATCTGCACAGCCAGCAGGGTCAGGGGACGCCCACCAGAGCCGGCCAGCTTGGGGATTATAGAGGGTTACATTGTGTGTACAGACATGTTTATCTTTTATAAAGTACAGATAATCAAGTGGTTAAAAGAAAGTGATTTGTTTTTGTCAACATGATGTTAAGTACATCTTGTCTGTAGTCCTAGTCAATAAGTAGCCCAGTGTGTGTCACATCTGTATTGGCAAATAAATGTCCATATTTGCACACCACTGTGCACACACTGATCAGAATCCCAAGAACCTACATTGATATGAATGGAAACAAATACACATTAACTTGCAGAGTTGTTTTCATCCTGTCCCTTAATTTTCTTCTTTCCCCCCCCCCCAAATGTTCTTATAAATCTGCCATCTAACCAGGAGCAGTTCTAGTTTTTTGGTGCATTACCTATGACTTGAAGCTCTGTGCTGTTCCTGGTTTTATGACTGTCAGAGAACTGGTTTACGGTCATGTAAACACTCAGATTAGTTGTTTCCTTTGCAATGACGCACTATACGTTTGCAAAAATGTTTTCAATCTCATTTATTTGCAATCCATTTCATTTAAAGGGCCACATACACGGGCACTAGAGTCATTAAGTGGGCAGCACAGTTTTTTTTAGTTTTTGAAAATGCATAGAATTAATCTTCACAGTGGAAGTGTTTTGTGTTGTAAGAGAGCGATTTGCTAATTTTAGGTGGCAAAAAAGGTACTAAATACTGTAGAAAAGAGGCATGATCCCTAGAGAGTAGACGAGGATTGCATGAGAAGCTGTGAGAGCTGCTTGTGTCCCACCTCTGCTTTACCATTTTGTCTGGGTGTTTTTGAGAGATGAGGAATCCCTTTTAATTGGTGTCTTGCACGCCTTCTAAAGAGGTGTTAATCCTCATTAACTATCTGCAGAAATTGTATTTTTAAGTTCCTGGAGTCCATGTTGCTTCTCCTGTGTGATGGTGGATGTAGCGGCACCCATCACTGTTTTAAACTGTTTTATGATTATTATGGTTAAAATATGATCCTACTATATATATATTGGTTGATGTTCTACAGAATATATTGGCTCAGAATATTAGCCAGACTTTTGCAGACCTAGGCTAATAGATAATCCTGTTACAGAGATTCAAGAGATAAGAAAGTTGTAAAGGATCCTTGCATTTTCCAAAGTGTTTTCATTCTCTGATAAGAACAAAGAATGATCTAATTAAGGTCTGATTGTATCCAAGTTGCCAGGGAGGTGTGACTCACCTATTGTCCTATATGTGTATTGTATGGGGGATATGTGCAATGTCTGTGTGTTATGTGTAAAAACATACTTTTACTAACTTTTGAACCCCTGGTCTGATTCATGCCATTTTTTGTATATGTTGTTCCCCTGGGTGAGAGATATTGAGTGGTGCGGGACTTAAAGGTGTACCCCCTGTATTTGGGGTACATCCAGAATGTGGTTAAAATTGTGTCTGTTTTAATTGTGTTACCTGTTATCTGAGGGGAGGAGACGTGGGGGTTGAACCATGCAGATAATTGGCTGTTGTGATAATTATGTGGGTGTAGCCCTTCAGAGGGCAACATTGCATAAAAGGAGATTCCCTGTCATTAAAAGAGAGTTCTTCTTGACCCTTCAAAACGTAGCATCGTCTCGTTCTTTGGGGGGATTTATGGTACCGTTACTCTGCCGCATTTTACAGCACTCCTGGATTATACAATGGGATATCGTGGATGGGAATAAATATTTCATTACTGCACAGCACCTTGCTTCAGAAAAGGACGTCTCCAACGGCTGGTATCCTCTCACTACCGGGGTAGCCGTTACAGTGGATCAGATGTCTTATTGTGCAGGATAATATATCTTACATAGTGCAAGGTGTCTAGGGTTTGCAGATACAATATGGAATAACCTTGCATGGATAGAGCATGTATTTTACTGTAGTGGGGGTGGGATAAATTGATGGAGATGAACACATTTTGTATTTTAAAAGGGGGGAAAAGTGGAGATAATTACCAAACTACAAGGTCAATGAAGTTGCCCAGCGTTCAGACATCCTGTGCTTTAGAAGTTAGAGATATGGAAGGTTAGTTTATTTGAATATAAAAATAGCAAAGTGCCTTTTTGCGCATTTTAAACATTGTGTCATTAGTGCTTTAAAACTCTAATTGGATTGTTTTTCTTGTACACAGCAAATGGCCCAGCAAATGAAAATTACTCATAGAAATAGAATTATAGCTGGTTGTTATTAAAATATTTGAATGTATGTGTTAGATAATTTATGCAAAACAACTAAGTCAGAGGTGCTCATCAGAGAACGAACCGACCTTAATAGGTTAGTTCTATGGCCATGATAAACCACTCTGAGAGCAACCTCTTTTAGCTCACTTGTGCCCTTCACAGGTAGAAATATCCTGTAGTATATCAGTCTGGACCCACTCTAAAGAGTGACCCAGCCCCGAAATACCAGGCAATTCTACCCTGAACAGGAGAAACAGCAAACCCCAGACGTGTTTCCGCCTTTATGGGCCTCGTCAGTGAGGTGCAGCTGAACTCCCTAAGGCACAGTGAGCAAGGGGTCCACGTCCTTAGAGAGACTAAACCCTAAAGGTAATTTGCATATACAAAACAAGTCATCTGTAAAGGCCTTGCCTATCTCTGACTCTTTATGTACAGCTAACAATTTGTTCAATTTGGCATGCTTTTCATCATCACCCCACTGTAAAGGTTATTATTCCTAGATAGAGAAAACATTTAAGCTTCATTATCCAACACTTCAACTCCATTTTCTTTTTATTAACCACCAGAGCAGTGGTTGGGACATTTTATACATCATTTCAGGACAATGCAAAACACAACTAAAGTGTTATCTTACATTTTTTTCAAATAGTTGATAAACTGACATATTTCATTAAAAAAAAAATTGGTTCCTGACTTTCAAGTTGCTTTTAATTTTAATTTTATTTTTTAATACAGATTCTTTATTTATTTATTTTTTTCTCTTCAACTTGCTGTTTTTCATGCTCAATTACCTTTTTTCTTTCATTTGATTTTTTTTTTTAATTAGTTGTCTTTAAGCTGTTACATGTTTCCTGCTTCTCTTCTCTCTTTTCATAGAGTTTATTTCACTGTAGCATGTTTTTGTGATTCCTGATTCTCTTCTTTTTCCTTCTCTACAGTTGGAGGCTTCCTTGCAGGTCTTCCCTTCAGCACCATTGCCAAGCACTACGGCTGGGATACTTCTTTCTGGGCAGCTGAGATCACCACTGTGGCTGTTACTGTCATTTTCTTCCTCCTGAGGAACATCCAAACCAAGATGGGTCGTCTGCCCAAGAAAACTGACTGAAATGGGAGCAACGGACCCTCCTCTTTCTCCTCTGGACCACCGCAGTAATATGAACAAGACCCCAAAGCAAAAGGAGAGGAGGGTTGGATTATGGTACCTCGGCTCCTCTCCCTGCAATCATATGGCTCCTCAATCCCAGAGGGTACAACCACTGCTGAACCAACCTATGTTACTCCAAATAGCATTTCACACCCAGAAGATACAGCCAACAAACGGGTCATTAACAATCCCAGGATGGCCGTCCACCGAGATGGACTTGGGTTACAGCTACAGACCCTTTCTTCTCTCTGCAAGATACATTGTTGGACCTTACTTGTGGTAACCCCACCTTACTGGTGTCCATCTGCATTTCACAAGAGGCATTATCTGAACACCTTACTTCATATCTCCGGCCTATATTTCAATCCGTGCAGAGGACATGGCACCTGTTACCAGCAGCCGCAACCACTTTGAAGGATATAACTGGAATTTTCATCATGTTGTTATGTACTGTTAATTAAAATTGTATTTTGTAACAGTTGAGCACAAAGTTTAAACTAGAATAAGGTTACATCTTATATTAACCTCTTGTATAACAGTATCCCATTTTTGTCACCCCAACATTGTGATCATTGTGCCTCAATACCCGACATTGCGAGGCAGAGCAGTGTCGGGTATCTATACTAATCCCTGATCCATGTGCCAATTAGCATATCCTCGCCATGTTTCCTTAAAACAGCCCTCTGCCTGTGGCAGGATCTGCAGTGTTGGTGCAGCTGCTGCCACATTACATGGTAGCAATACCAATATTACATACTGTAAATGAAGAATTTTAAAGTGAAATTGATGTTTTTCAGCCTCTAAATTTGGTTTCCTGTTACCCTTAATGTAACTGCACTAAAATACAAGCTGTGACTTAACTGGCTCATTCTGGTTGTGAAGTCGTGTTTGGGAAGAGGGGAGATATCGGGTGTGGAATACATAAATAAATATAATCAAGAAAGTCCTCAATGTAATTACCTTTTATACCATCAATATGGCAATCGCATAAGCACCAAATCATTGCTTAAATGTCTCCATTCAACAGAAAACATTATTCAAGAAACAAAAAGTGATTGTCTCTTTAAATAACTCACAATTATTTGAACGTACATATTAATTATCTACAGATTCACAAAATATCAAGGAACACTATCATTAAAGAGCACTTTTCAACAGAATTCAGTAGAGATCTTATCTGAATCCACTGTTCCTCTCTCTCTCCTCCTTTTTAGGAACAAAAAACAAAATGTCTGTCATCCATAAAACAAAACTCAATGCAGTATTTAGGAATGATGTCCTGTAATTATTTTAGACAATCTAAAAATACATTGCACATTATGAAGTTAAGGTCTTCAAAAAATACTATAAATATGACATATCAGTGGGTTTTATATATATATATATATATATATATATATATATATATATATATATATATATTAAAAGCAATTGGAACAACAGCACAGTATGCAGCAGCTCAGACATCCATAAGACTCACTGCCTCTGTTCCCTGTAACATATCCGTACAAATGGTATTTTTTGGACTAGTGTTTAGGGAAAGTTAAGGAACTGACTCCTGGGGCTCATCTTCTGAAGAGATTCCTGGTTATTTAGGTTTTTTCTTTTCATCTTCCTATTTATCTGCCATTTTGGCACCACAAATCAATAGCTTTTTTTTTTTAGTATGAAATCATTTAACATTTTTTTATTACCGTAATTAATTTAATTAGTTCCCATTCTGTAGAAAGTGGTGTACTCTTTACAGGAAAGGTAGTAGATAGATAAATGGGCCTATAATATCAGTTGTAACTATACTTCTCTATGTGTTGTGTGATTTATTTTATATTTTCTCCTATGTAAGTCAGTATTCTTACAATTTATATTAAAGAGCCGCTTTAGTGTAGTGTGGGTATATCACAGGGCTTGTTTTTGTTTAGTTTGTAACCGATTAGCAATAAGTCTGAATTTACTAAAATGCATTCATTGTAGCTTTTAAAACTTACAGTTGAATTTTTATTGTTGAGAGACAATCCGGTCTGCATCTTTCCACTCCCAGTAGGGTCCCAGGAAGATCTGCCCAAGAGGGTATTCTATTCTATTTTTTATTTATTTATTTATTATTTTTTTCTGACCACTTGTGGCTGATTAGTCTGCCTAGGAGGCTGCCCTGATAGTCTGTCTATTTGCTGTGAGGCTGATGGAGAGAAGCATATCTGCCGAAGTTTTAAAGACTAAAGTGCAAATGTAAATTTTTAAAAACCTACGCTGACATTGCTTTCTTCAAAAAAGACCGGCCGCAAGCTTTACGGCTATTCTATTCCCCTCCGGCCGGGGACTCCGGCAGGCTTGCGGCCCGCGCCTTGCTATCCCTTGCGGCCGATCGCGCCGGAGGAAAGCCTTTGATCTAAAACGGCCGCAAGGAAATCGGCCGTAAGAAAAGCCTGGTTGCAATTCAATAGCTCCGGGAAACCTCTCTGCAAGGCTAAAAGCGAGCCGCTGCTTACTTGCAGCAAACAGGCCCCGCTGCACCAATTAAGCACATAAAATAGCTCAAATAAAGCCATCCTGCACTTTGAGAAGACTATAAAGTGATAATCGGTGTTAGAAAAAATAGCACAAAATTCCCCTATACTCAAATCCGTAAAATATTTTATTTTTAATATACGTAAAATATCCATGTAAAAAGTCCAGAGTGCTTGGAGCACTTCAGACCCGCCCACGCCGCAGCCGGAAAATAAACAGTTAATTTGAACTCGGGGTTGGGCTGATGTGCAAGCTTGAGAGGGGGTTCCTTTTAATCCTCATGTCCCCCAATATGATCCCTAGCATTTACAGAGCTGTACAGTGCAGGCTTGAATTTATTTTTGCGTTTTTAGATTTCTGAGATTACGGCCGGTTCCAAGATATGCGGCCGGCCGTAAAAGGAGATGCTTGCGGGGCCGTATAATAGAATAGCGAGTTAACTGAACCCCCGCAAGGAATCGCAGCCTTACGGACGATTTACGGCCGGTAACAGAATGAGGCCCATGGTACATAAACAAATCAAGTTGTATGAGCATTATACTGGTGTTTTTAAAGGGACATGGAACACAATTGTATTTTTCATGCATTCAGAAGAGCATGTCTTGTAAATTACAAAAGTAGTCTTTTTCATGAAAAATTATAAGCTAAGAGGAAGTGCACAGAGCATACCTTGGTCTGTAGATCTCACTGGCTGGCAATGGGCAAGTCACTAGAATTTTTCCAGATATGAAATACCGTCATACTGATGCAAAAACAGAAACAAATATTTCTGTTTCTATTTATTTAATCTTCATTTATTATTTTATAGAGTCTATCTCCACTGTTTAAAGGGATAATCAAGTGAGCTGAATAATGCATCAGATAGAGAATTAGCAGTGAATAAATACATTTGTTGTGCTTGACAATATCCCAAAATAAACAATAATTAGCTTACCTTGAAGTTAGAAAACATTTCCTATGTTTTTTGGCATTTGCATTTTATGATGTACACCCCTAGAAAACTCCACCTAAATAGCCTAACATTCAAATTCAGAATTGGGCTAATACATTTGTATCTTTCTTCACCTCAGTGGCTTCTGGCATGTGCTCAGTACAAAAACTACAACAGTTACTTCCTGTGCTCTGTACCAGAAAGGTCAAAATATGTATCTTGCTGTATTTCCTGTGTGTACCCGGCTTATGTAAGCGTCCTGTGGGTGTGAACATCTGGATTTGACTTTTGTGCAAATAACTTTTTTAAGTAAACTGAACTTTTTCTATATACACATTTTCATACACTACTAATTCTCCACTATCAGATTCATTCATAACTTAGCTCACTTGCATATTGTCACCACTCCAATCCATAATGAATGCATCATCAATACTCATCTACCATACTCCTTGATAGATGTCTGCAGCTCCACTCTTGGCGGTGCCTCCACTGGTTTCCCGTAGCCTCCGGAATAAAGTTTAACATCATGACCCTAGCCTCGAAAGCCCTTAACAGTCTTGTCTCAAAATACTCCCCCCACCCTCCCTCTTTGCTCTGTTAATGACCTTCAGATTTCATCATCTCCTCTCATTCCCACCTTCAGGATGTTTCTTGTGCTGCCCCAATTCCCTGGAACTCATTGCCTCACTCCACTAGACTATCAACCTGCCTCAAAGCCTCACTAAAAATGCATCAGTTTAAAGAAGGTTATCACCTTTATACTTTAATATACACATCACATATACCACCCCTTCTATCCCTCTCCCATACCCTTTATATAAGCTCTGGGTACGCTAGATTCTAACACAGGCCCTGCCATTCTTTGTATTGTTAATATGGTTTGAACTTACCACTGTATAGTGCTACAGAATATGTTGGCTCTCCAAATAAAGGTTAATCATCACATATAATAGTTGTCAAACTGCGAGTTGTCGTCACGCTTTGCGAGCTTGCAAGTCGTAGTAATAATATAATACCTCTGTCTTCAACTTTACTAACAGGATCATGGAAGGGCACCGCAATAAGGAAAACATCATTCATTTCCTATGGAGCCCATTCACTGCAATGTATAGAGATCTATTCAACTTGAAAATGAGGCTTCAGATAATTACGTAGGAGTTTAATGGGTTTTTTTTTCTGAGAAATAGAATGATTTAGTGAATGTATCACAAGAGAAAAAGAAAACCATTATAAAAATATATTTAGGCACTAAATCTTATGTCACTAATCATCTAAAAACTCCTAAATGAAGTCTTTATTCAAGAGGGGATGCTTATATGTCAATTCCTTTTATCTTCTGAATCTGCCATCTGGTGGTGGGAAGGCAAAACTACCCCTATATGTACAGGATCTGTGACAACCTTCATGAGAACATACAGGGAGAAAGGGAAAAGATCCAGAAACTGAAAGACTGTGCGTCTGAGTGCACATTTCCTTTTTAAAATCACATTGAAGATTATAGAATCGAACACATGCTGCTTATATCAGAAACACATTACATTGATTCATTCTATTCACATAAAAAATGTATTTATTTAAAATAAAATGGTTTTCATACACCCAGAGCTGCTTAGTCACAGTGTACCTACACACAGCATTCAGATACAGTTTTCAAGCCAACAGCAACACAATGCAGAAATCCGCACAGCAGTCTGAGCTCCTCCTTGCTTCTCTGTGGAGGTTTAAAAAAGGACTACACATCCCATAAAGCTTTGCTGCAAAAAACTGATTTCTCAGACCTTTAAGCCAGGTTATAGTTGCCTGTGATTGGTTAAAATGAATGATAAGTTTTATGCTAATTTAGCTTAGGTTTTTAAGGGGTATTCATTCTCAAGTATCAGAAAACTGAAGAAATTTGCAAATGTCAGGTTAAGTTTATTAACATTTATTTTGGTATATTTCATGCAAAAAAAAAGCTTTCATACACTACTAGCTCCTCTATTAGTTGCATTCATATTTCCATTAAACTTGTATATACCTTTAAGGCTTATCACATATTATAATTGTCTAACTACGATCCGTCGTCACGCTGCGTTGCGTAGTGCGTACGACTTAGCGATGAGCGCCACAGGCGCTCATCGCCTGGCGAGCCGTTAAACCGCTCTGTTGCGTAGTGCGTACGACTTAGCGATGAGCGCCGCAGGCGCTCATTGCCCGGCGAGCCTCGCACAGCGAGGCGACCCGTTAAATCGTAGCACTTTGGCAATGAGCGCCGCAGGCAGTGAGGCGAGCTGTTATGTTAAATCGTACCACTTTCCCAAAGAGCGCCGCAGGCGCTCATTGCAGGCGAGCCTCACATAGCGAGGCGAGCCGTTAAACCGTAGCACTTAGAAAAAAAAATATGAGATGACAAAAATAACGAGATAAGCAGCGGAACCAAAACACTCAAAAAAACACTAAATACACATAAAAAAATAAAATAAAGGTCACTTACAGCATGGGGGACCAGGCAGGACGTCTGGAAGTGAGTTGGAAATCCAATTTACAGCGATTTAGCAGAGTTACAAAGATCGAAAATCGGCTAAGAGAGAAAAAAATGGCCGCCGAAAAAAATGAAAACGAGGCTATACTACTACGAACTGCGTAAAACACAGCCACAGACGTATGTGTTTGAAAAACAACGAGATAAAGGATGCGGATTAACCGCGCAATGAGTACAAAGACAGTAGCGAGTACATTTTACGAAACCCAATTACAGATTTACGCCTTAACACACATTTAACGACTTTGTCTCGCGCAATTTCGGATTTCCCGCCTAAACCAACGCATTTGATGAAATATAAGTTGCAAGTTACAAAAATAAAAATTTTATAAAAAAAAAATTGTATTTATTTTAAGAAAGAAAAAAAGGGAGAAATGTAGCGTCATGTTGTGTGGCAAACAAATTTACTGTTAAACCGTAGTACTTTAGCGGGCTTAGCGATTAGCGCTGCAGGCGAGCCGTTAAACCGTAGATAATCCGCTAAGACGCATACCACACATTATCCGCCATTTTAGGATAATGCGGAAGTACACAGCTACGTTAACAGTCTCGGCTCGCGCACGCACACTATTACACTGCACACGTTCATCACGCTTACACAGCACCTCCACACCACTAATGCTCCAGCAACATCAACACAGATTGCCAGCTCTTCAACACAATGCATAAAAATAGGTCAATTCATTTATTAATTTGAATTCTATATTTCAGTAGTACACAAAAAAAAACATTAGCTACCTTACAATTCCATATGTATATTAATAACTAAACAACTTTTAAAACATACACATCTGATTGCCGTCATTTTTTGACGGGCAATACGCCCGGAGAAGGAGAAGGAAGTACCCCAATGCAGATTCTGTAATTGTGCACCAGCAACTTTTGAAAATAATATGATTTGTGGAGAACAGAAATGCAGCTCAGCAGGGTGCTCCAACTATGCCAGTCTCGTGAATACCCGTGTCCCTTAAAATTACCCTATGCCTATTGGTGTTTTATATAAATATTCAAACTAGGTGACAATTTTATCATCCTCTGTGTAATTGTCATAAATAATTGATACTCTTCTTACTTCTAAGAAGGCTCCATAGTAACAGATATGCAACTTCTGGAACCTTGCTTTTTTTTTTCCCCACCCCTGTTCTCTCTCATGTACGGTGTCCTGTTTCACAGTTGTGACTGAAGGCCACAACCACAAGGGAGGGGCTTCTCATTCCTGGTGCAATGCTGCTACATGCAGACATAACATTGCCACACACAGTTGTCTTTGCTAACCCTTTTGTTTCTTTTTAACTGACCTTGTAGTCTCTATTGTAGACTCACTCTCTGTAAGTCACCACATTTTTGCAGTTCACCATGCAATACTTATGTCTCACCACCTGACGGCAGACAAGTTCTTAGTGTTTATAAAAAAGTGTGTGTAACACCTGTGCACATGCACGTTAATATCTGCAACCAGAGATACAGCATGTGCATGCCGGTGGGAGACCTGCACACCGATTGGCACAGACAGAGAAGAGGCGCATAGAGAGAGACCGCACAGACAATTGAAAATAACATATCATTCTGTTATTTATGACGGGCACATTACTAGTATATCATATCCCTCCTCACCGTTACTTCTTTTTCATTTTCTGTGTGTGTTTCTAACAGATTCCATCAGACAGTTGCAGTGTGGAGCCCCGCGGTAGTTTAGCCACAGCTCACTGTATCTAATACTTTAGTTAAATAATAACACCGCTATAAAGTTACACGTTTTAGGGCAATATTCTTTTCACCTCTATTATCATAAAACTTACATTTTAAACATTTATTAGATGAACTATTAAGAGACTAGCGAATTGCCCGTCAAAAAATGACGGCAATGAAATTGTAAGTGAGCTAATGGTGTTTGGTGCATTTAATGTGGCTGATGTAGCGTCGTGCAACTTTTTCGGAATATCCATATCTGTTTGGTGGTGTTTTACGTGTTTAGGGACCTTTAGCCTCGTTTTGTTCGGCGGCCATTTTTTCTCTCGCTTAGGTGATTTTCTGGTCCCTAAACTGCTTAAATCGAGGTGTAACTTCACTTGCAGAGGTCCTGGATGCCCCCCCTTGCTGTGAGTAACCTTTTTATGTGTTTGTTGTTTGCATTTGTTGTGTTTGTAATGTTTTGGGGGTTGCGCGGGTTGCGTCCTTGTTTTTTAATCTCGTAGGTGTTTTTCGGCAAATACCTAGGTGTTTGGTGGTGTTTTGCGTCTTTAGACTGCTGTAGCCTTGTTTTTGTTTTTTTGGGCGGCCATTTTTTCTCTCGCTTAGAGAATTTTTTAGCGTCTAAACTCTTTTAATTTGACTTAAATTGAGGTGTAACTTTAGTTTTCGAGATCCTGGATGCTCCCTCTTCCTATAAGTAAGCTTTTTATGTATTTGTTGTATTTTTCATGTTTTCATGTGCGCGTGTTGCGACCGATTTTTGCGGGGTCGTAATGGGTTGTAACGTGTCTCGTATTTTCCTTGCATTACGACGTAAATTTTGCGAGGGTCGCAGTTGCTGGCAAGGAGCACCTTTGGCGCTCCTTGCTAGCAACTGTGATTCTCGCTTCGCGAGGGCCGCATGCTCGCTGCGAAGACCCACAAGCGTAAGCGACGGCTCGTATGCTCACAACTATATATGTGATCGTATAAAGGTCTGATAATTCTACATCAAGGGTCTAAATTAGCTTTGCCCAACAAAAGGATGATTCAATAATTCCAGCAATAGTTTTGCTGTTCACATTACAACAAGCTATCACATATAATAGTTGTCAAACTTCCATCCGTCATCAAGCTTGCGACAAATCGCAGTTTGATAACTACGATTGCCGCAAACCCTGTGCATGCCCATTGCGCAGTGGGGGCGCCTGCACGTCGTAAGCCGCGCATGGCCATTAACACAGGGGAGGGAGAGGAGGGGGAAGAGACACAGGAGAGGCAAATGGGGGGCGAAAAAGGCGAAGGCGCTCTTCGCGAGACCAGTAAAGTAGAGGGGGAGAGGCTCCCATTGTGTGGCAAACAGCATTGCCAGGATTCAAATTTTATCGCCATCATTTTTGACGGGCAAGTTGCTAGTAATTAAATATTACTTATATATACATAATTGTTGTCACTTTGATATTATTACTTTGTGCATTGGGTTATGCTTTTTTTTTTTTTTTTTTACTTTTGAATAGTTTTGTATAATTTTTAGATCATTTATGATAATTAACAGAGGTGAATGGAATGTTGCCCTGAAATGTTTAATGTTATAGTTGTGTTTTTGTCTTATTCCACTAAAGTATTAGATTTGGGGTAATTACACCTTGAGGTATGTATGAATTGGCTATTTTATTCTTTTTATTGTAGCTCACAGTGTGCAACAAGGGAGGGTGTGGGCTGTATTCTGGAGTAGAAGGAACCGTTCCTTTTCTCCAAGGGACCAGTTGCATCATGATCCCAGTGGTGAGCTGGGAGAGACATCCACTCTGCGGGAAACCTCTGATCCAGAACTTCAACTTAACTAGTGCATTGTTCAAGCAGTGCTGGTCCAGAAATTCATGACCAAATACACTGAAGATTAAGTTAATGTAAAGGCCCAAAATAATTCCTAAATCATATTTTCCTGCATGAAATGATCCACCAGATCCTGCCATAATCACAATAGTCGTGTAACAGATAAATGACAAGTTTGGAATAAAGTCATTTTTTTTTTAAACATAAGAATTACATATCATACAGTTATGAGGTGACATTCAGTGAGGACCTGTCTGTACAACAGATATAAATTACAATTTTACATTATATACAGTGTGGGCTTTCAAGGAAGGGAGCCATTGCTATTGATGAAGTTGCCATTTCTAACTCCCATACAAGGCCTCCAGTTGGTTCAGACTCTTAGAAAAACTACTCCGAGGGGAGTGTTGTGATTTCAAGATGAACTAGGAGCTGGGCCCAAATGTTCCAGCTTTTTCTGCCACCTCCAAAGCAGCCTTGAGGTTCTGTTCAAACAGTTCACACCTAAAACAAAGACAGATCCTTGGATTAATGAGTTAGTTTGAAACCGAATTATCAAGACTACAGGTCCCATAACTCCCTGGTCTGTATCACCCCGAAGGGGAACAAACTCCATGTCCCATAACTCCCCGTCTCTATAACCCAGAAGGGGATCAAACTCCATGTCCCATAACTCCCTGTCTCTATAACCCAAAAGGGGATCAAACTCCATGTCCCATAACTCCCTGTCTCTATAACCCAGAAGGGGATCAAACTCCATGTCCCATAACTCCCTGTCTCTATAACCCAAAAGGGGATCAAACTCCATGTCCCATAACTCCCTGTCTCTATAACCCAGAAGGGGATCAAACTCCATGTCCCATAACTCCCCGTCTCTATAACCCAGAAGGGGAACAAACTCCATGTCCCATAACTCCCCGTCTCTATAACCCAGAAGGGGAACAAACTCCATGTCCCATAACTCCCTGTCTCTATAACCCAGAAGGGGATCAAACTCCATGTCCCATAACTCCCTGTCTCTATAACCCAGAAGGTGAACAAACTCCATGTCCCATAACTCCCTGTCTCTATAACCCAGAAGGGGAACAAACTCCATGTCCCATAACTCCCGGTCTCTATAACCCAGAAGGGGATCAAACTCCATGTCCCATAACTCCCTGGTCTGTATCACCCAGAAGAGGAGGGGAACAAACTCCATGCCCCATAACTCCCCATCTGTATCACGCCGAAGGGGAACAAACTCCATGCCCCATAACCCCCATAACTCCCTGTCTGTATCACCCAGAAGGGGAACAAACTCCATGTCCCATAACTCCCTGTCTCTATCACCCCAAAGGGGAACAAACTCCATGTCCCATAACTCCCTGGTCTGTATCACCCAGAAGAGGAGGGGAACAAACTCCATGTCCCATAACTTCCTGTCTGTGTGACCCAGAATGAGAGAGGAAGAGGCTCCATGTCCCATAACTCCTTCCTGTCTGTGTGACCCAGAATGAGAGAGGAAGAGGCTCCATGTCCCATAACTCCTTCCTGTCTGTGTGACCCAGAATGAGAGAGGAAGAGGCTCCATGTCCCATAACTCCTTCCTGTCTGTGTGACCCAGAATGAGAGAGGAAGAGGCTCCATGTCCCATAACTCCTTCCTGTCTGTGTGACCCAGAATGAGAGAGGAAGAGGCTCCATGTCCCATAACTCCTTCCTGTCTGTGTGACCCAGAATGAGAGAGGAAGAGGCTCCATGTCCCATAACTCCCTCCTGTCTGTGTGACCCAGAATGAGAGGAAGAGACTCCATGTCCCATAACTCCCTCCTGTCTGTGTGACCCAGAATGAGAGAGGAAGAGGCTCCATGTCCCATAACTCTCTCCTGTCTGTGTGACCCAGAATGAGAGAGGAAGAGGCTCCATGTCCCATAACTCACTCCTGTCTGTGTGACCCAGAATGAGAGAGGAAGAGGCTCCATGTCCCATAACTCCCTCCTGTCTGTGTGACCCAGAATGAGAGAGGAAGAGGCTCCATGTCCCATAACTCTCTCCTGTCTGTGTGACCCAGAATGAGAGAGGAAGATACTCATGTCCCATAACTCCTTCCTGTCTGTGTGACCCAGAATGAGAGAGGAAGAGGCTCCATGTCCCATAACTCTCTCCTGTCTGTGTGACCCAGAATGAGAGAGGAAGAGGCTCCATGTCCCATAACTCTCTCCTGTCTGTGTGACCCAGAATGAGAGATGAAGAGACTCCATGTCCCATAACTCCCTCCTGTCTGTGTGACCCAGAATGAGAGAGGAAGAGGCTCCATGTCCCATAACTCATTCCTGTCTGTGTGACCCAGAATGAGAGAGGAAGAGGCTCCATGTCCCATAACTCCCTCCTGTCTATGTGACCCAGAATGAGAGAGGAAGAGGCTCCATGTCCCATAACTCCTTCCGGTCTATGTGACCCAGAATGAGAGAGGAAGAGGCTCCATGTCCCATAACTCCTTCCTGTCTGTGTGACCCAGAATGAGAGGAAGAGACTCCATGTCCCATAACTCCTTCCTGTCTGTGTGATGCAGAATGAGAAAGGAAGAGGCTCCATGTCCCATAACT
Source organism: Discoglossus pictus (assembly GCA_027410445.1). NCBI lineage: Eukaryota > Metazoa > Chordata > Amphibia > Anura > Alytidae > Discoglossus > Discoglossus pictus. The sequence goes on along the minus strand of CM050169.1, from coordinate 128,739,586 downwards.
CCTTCCTGTCTGTGTGACCCAGAGTGAGAGGAAGAGGCTCCATGTCCCATAACTCCCTCCTGTCTATGTGCCCAGAATGAGAGGCGAAGAGGCTCCATGTCCCATAACTCTCTCCTGTCTATGTGACCCAGAATGAGAGAGGAAGAGGCTCCATGTCCCATAACTCCTTCCGGTCTATGTGACCCAGAATGAGAGAGGAAGAGGCTCCATGTCCCATAACTCCTTCCTGTCTGTGTGACCCAGAATGAGAGGAAGAGACTCCATGTCCCATAACTCCTTCCTGTCTGTGTGATGCAGAATGAGAAAGGAAGAGGCTCCATGTCCCATAACTCCTTCCTGTCTGTGTGACCCAGAGTGAGAGGAAGAGGCTCCATGTCCCATAACTCCTTCCTGTGTGACCCAGAATGAGAGAGGAAGAGGCTCCATGTCCCATAACTCCCTCCTGTCTGTGTGACCCAGAATGAGAGAGGAAGAGGCTCCATGTCCCATAACTCCTTCCTGTCTGTGTGACCCAGACTGAGAGAGGAAGAGACTCCATGTCCCATAACTCCCTCCTGTCTGTGTGACCCAGAATGAGAGAGGAAGAGGATCCATGTCCCATAACTCCCTCCTGTCTGTGTGACCCAGAATGAGAGAGGAAGAGACTCCATGTCCCATAACTCTCTCCTGTCTGTGTGACCCAGAATGAGAGAGGAAGAGGCTCCATGTCCCATAACTCCTTCCTGTCTGTGTGACCCAGAATGAGAGAGGAAGAGGCTCCATGTCCCATAACTCCCTCCTGTCTATGTGCCCAGAATGAGAGAGGAAGAGGCTCCATGTCCCATAACTCTCTCCTGTCTATGTGCCCAGAATGAGAGAGGAAGAGGCTCCATGTCCCATAACTCCCTCCTGTCTATGTGCCCAGAATGAGAGAGGAAGAGGCTCCATGTCCCATAACTCTCTCCTGTCTGTGTGACCCAGAATGAGAGAGGAAGAGGCTCCATGTCCCATAACTCCTTCCTGTCTGTGTGCCCAGAATGAGAGAGGAAGAGGCTCCATGTCCCATAACTCTCTCCTGTCTATGTGCCCAGAATGAGAGAGGAAGAGGCTCCATGTCCCATAACTCTCTCCTGTCTATGTGCCCAGAATGAGAGAGGAAGAGACTCCATGTCCCATAACTCCTTCCTGTCTGTGTGACCCAGACTGAGAGAGGAAGAGACTCCATGTCCCATAACTCCCTCCTGTCTGTGTGACCCAGAATGAGAGAGGAAGAGGCTCCATGTCCCATAACTCCCTCCTGTCTCTGTGCCCAGAATGAGAGAGGAAGAGGCTCCATGTCCCATAACTCCCTCCTGTCTATGTGCCCAGAATGAGAGAGGAAGAGGCTCCATGTCCCATAACTCTCTCCTGTCTATGTGCCCAGAATGAGAGAGGAAGAGGCTCCATGTCCCATAACTCCCTCCTGTCTATGTGACCCAGAATGAGAGAGGAAGAGGCTCCATGTCCCATAACTCATTCCTGTCTGTGTGACCCAGAATGAGAGAGGAAGAGGCTCCATGTCCCATAACTCCCTCCTGTCTATGTGACCCAGAATGAGAGAGGAAGAGGCTCCATGTCCCATAACTCTCTCCTGTCTGTGTGACCCAGAATGAGAGAGGAAGAGGCTCCATGTCCCATAACTCCCTCCTGTCTGTGTGACCCAGAATGAGAGAGGAAGAGGCTCCATGTCCCATAACTCCCTCCTGTCTATGTGCCCAGAATGAGAGAGGAAGAGGCTCCATGTCCCATAACTCCCTCCTGTCTATGTGCCCAGAATGAGAGAGGAAGAGGCTCCATGTCCCATAACTCCTTCCGGTCTATGTGACCCAGAATGAGAGAGGAAGAGGCTCCATGTCCCATAACTCCTTCCTGTCTGTGTGACCCAGAATGAGAGGAAGAGACTCCATGTCCCATAACTCCTTCCTGTCTGTGTGATGCAGAATGAGAAAGGAAGAGGCTCCATGTCCCATAACTCCTTCCTGTCTGTGTGACCCAGAATTAGAGAGGAAGATACTCGTGTCCCATAACTCCTTCCTGTCTGTGTGACCCAGAATGAGAGAGGAAGAGGCTCCATGTCCCATAACTCCCTCCTGTCTGTGTGACCCAGAATGAGAGAGGAAGAGGCTCCATGTCCCATAACTCCTTCCTGTCTGTGTGACCCAGAATGAGAGGAAGAGGCTCCATGTCCCATAACTCCTTTCTGTCTGTGTGACCCAGAATGAGAGAGGAAGAGGCTCCATGTCCCATAACTCCCTCCTGTATGTGTGACCCAGAATGAGAGAGGAAGAGGCTCCATGTCCCATAACTCCCTCCTGTCTGTGTGACCCAGAATGAGAGATGAAGAGACTCCATGTCCCATAACTCCCTCCTGTCTGTGTGACCCAGAATGAGAGAGGAAGAGGCTCCATGTCCCATAACTCCTTCCTGTCTGTGTGACCCAGAATGAGAGAGGAAGAGGCTCCATGTCCCATAACTCCCTCCTGTCTGTGTGACCCAGAATGAGAGAGAAAGATGCTCCATGTCCCATAACTCCTTCCGGTCTGTGTGACCCAGAATGAGAGAGGAAGAGACTCCATGTCCCATAACTCCCTCCTGTCTGTGTGACCCAGAGTGAGAGAGGAAGAGGCTCCATGTCCCATAACTCCTTCCTGTCTGTGTGACCCAGAATGAGAGAGGAAGATACTCATGTCCCATAACTCTCTCCTGTCTGTGTGACCCAGAATGAGAGAGGAAGAGGCTCCATGTCCCATAACTCCTTCCTGTCTGTGTGACCCAGAATGAGAGAGGAAGAGGCTCCATGTCCCATAACTCCTTCCGGTCTATGTGACCCAGAATGAGAGGAAGAGACTCCATGTCCCATAACTCCTTCCTGTCTGTGTGATGCAGAATGAGAGAGGAAGAGGCTCCATGTCCCATAACTCCTTCCTGTCTGTGTGACCCAGAGTGAGAGGAAGTGACTCCATGTCCCATAACTCCTTTCTGCCTGTGTGACCCAGAATGAGAGAGGAAGATACTCATGTCCCATAACTCTCTCCTGTCTGTGTGACCCAGAATGAGAGAGGAAGAGGCTCCATGTCCCATAACTCCCTCCTGTCTGTGTGACCCAGAATGAGAGAGGAAGAGGCTCCATGTCCCATAACTCCCTCCTGTCTGTGTGACCCAGAATGAGAGAGGAAGAGGATCCATGTCCCATAACTCCCTCCTGTCTGTGTGACCCAGAATGAGAGAGGAAGAGGCTCCATGTCCCATAACTCCCTCCTGTCTGTGTGACCCAGAATGAGAGAGGAAGAGACTCCATGTCCCATAACTCCTTCCTGTCTATGTGCCCAGAATGAGAGAGGAAGAGGCTCCATGTCCCATAACTCCTTCCTGTCTGTGTGACCCAGAATGAGAGAGGAAGAGACTCCATGTCCCATAACTCCCTCCTGTCTGTGTGACCCAGAATGAGAGAGGAAGAGACTCCATGTCCCATAACTCCTTCCTGTCTATGTGCCCAGAATGAGAGAGGAAGAGGCTCCATGTCCCATAACTCCTTCCTGTCTGTGTGACCCAGAATGAGAGAGGAAGAGGCTCCATGTCCCATAACTCCTTCCTGTCTGTGTGACCCAGAATGAGAGAGGAAGATACTCATGTCCCATAACTCCTTCCTGTCTGTGTGACCCAGAATGAGAGAGGAAGAGGCTCCATGTCCCATAACTCCTTCCTGTCTGTGTGACCCAGAATGAGAGAGGAAGAGACTCCATGTCCCATAACTCCTTCCTGTCTATGTGCCCAGAATGAGAGAGGAAGAGGCTCCATGTCCCATAACTCCCTCCTGTCTGTGTGACCCAGAATGAGAGAGGAAGATACTCATGTCCCATAACTCCCCCCTGTCTGTGTGACCCAGAATGAGAGAGGAAGAGACTCCATGTCCCATAACTCCTTTCTGCCTGTGTGACCCAGAATGAGAGAGGAAGATACTCATGTCCCATAACTCTCTCCTGTCTGTGTGACCCAGAATGAGAGAGGAAGAGACTCCATGTCCCATAACTCTCTCCTGTCTGTGTGACCCAGAATGAGAGAGGAAGATACTCATGTCCCATAACTTCCTCCTGTCTGTGTGACCCAGAATGAGAGAGGAAGAGGCTCCATGTCCCATAACTCTCTCCTGTCTGTGTGACCCAGAATGAGAGAGGAAGAGGCTCCATGTCCCATAACTCTCTCCTGTCTGTGTGACCCAGAATGAGAGAGGAGGAGGCTCCATGTCCCATAACTCCTTCCTGTCTGTGTGACCCAGAATGAGAGAGGAAGAGGCTCCATGTCCCATAACTCTCTCCTGTCTGTGTGACCCAGAATGAGAGAGGAGGAGGCTCCATGTCCCATAACTCTCTCCTGTCTATGTGCCCAGAATGAGAGAGGAAGAGGCTCCATGTCCCATAACTCTCTCCTGTCTGTGTGACCCAGAATGAGAGAGGAAGAGGCTCCATGTCCCATAACTCTCTCCTGTCTGTGTGACCCAGAATGAGAGAGGAGGAGGCTCCATGTCCCATAACTCCTTCCTGTCTGTGTGACCCTGCAGGATGGGTTGTGTCAGTTCTGTCATCCTCACCTGATGGGCATTTCTAGTGAGTAGAAGGGGTTCTTCAGAGCATAATCTGAGTATAGCTCATAGATCTTTCGCAGTAGAGAGTCTATCCCAGCCTGGCGAGGGTCTGCCAGAACCATGAACTTTATACCTGCCAAGAGATGAGTTTTGTTACTTCGTGTGGAATGAGATACAAGCACAAGCACCTCACTGGTCAAGGTGTAGAAGCAGGGGGTGTGCGCGCCTCACCAGTTAGAGTCTGGTAGCAGTGCAGCTTAAACGTGTCAGTCTCCAGCAACTCAATGCCAGAACTCCCTGGCTCCGGAGACAGCTGAGATCCAATGGCAAATAATCTAGAAGGGAATATCAGAGAGGTAGAACCATGATAGCCAAGGACACGCAGCAGTGTTGTTCTGTACGTTCACATACAATACAAATAGAATTCACCCAAGGTACTAATTCTAACATTAAAGTTAATCAAGCTTTTTTTAGGTTATTCTTAAAGATCATAGAATCTGATTATATGCCGAGTTATCCATTTTTTTCCCCCTAAAGTAAATAAATACTGGGAAATTATACATTGTTGGTGCTGCATTTATATGCAAATGAGTGGCTCAATGCATGCTAATTAGCTGCTTTGATATGCCAATTAGGATTACAGACTACTTGTGTGTCTTTGTACGGATCGAAATAAAGACCTGCAATATTATCTGACAGTGAGACCCCTTTACCACTATTATCAAGCACTGAGCCACAAAATACATTCTAAACATTTCAAAAACGATTTGCTGTAGATAGAAAAATGGCTACTACAATGTACAGCCAATTATAATGCTCTTTAAAAAGAATCTGTCACACCAACAATAAGCTGATTTTATTTTAAAGGCCTGCTATAGTGCACATACTACAGAGTTTCACCTGTTTATTTAATAACCAGTTAGTAACTAAATGAGTGTTTGAAGTAAAATCAATGTAGCTTTTAAAACTTACATTTTAAGTTTAGAGTGTTTGACTTAAGTAGATTTGCTTCTCTCCATTCCCTAACAGTGGGGTGGGGAAGGATGGGTCCAATGAAGCTGTCCTAATAGGAGTATTTATAAAATGTCATAATAACATTGTTCATTTGCCTTCGTTTTAAAAGCTACAATGAATGTATTTGTTCAGATCCTTGTCTTATTGTTGGTCAGGGCAGGAAATACTCACGAGTGGAACATGGAGGCCAGCATGAGCTTCTCATTGGAAGAGAGGCGAGGGCGGCCAAATCGGATTGAAAGAGGGTAATTGGAGGGGTTACTGAGGAATTCCAGGACCTCTTTCCCATCTGCTGTGTATCGGCCATTCACATCTATCCCATTGATGGAGAGCACGGCATGTCCAACTGTGGGGGAAGAGGAAGGAGAGGGGGGACAATGAATTTACATGACACTAACACCTTTTATCTCTGCGTCCACACCTTCAGGCTGGATTCTTTAAGGTGAAGAATATGAACCCCACACCCTCACAACAACATGACACTAATTACCCCCCTCAACATTGCCCCAAGCCTGCCTCCCCTCTGTATTATTGGTCTCTTTCTCATCTGGCTGTGTCCCAAACTCCTGGCTCCATCACTCAATGGGTGATCTCTTCTTTCCAGGCTGTGCTTCCTCTTCCAGTGTCTCTAACTATATATATATATATATATATATATATATATATATATATATATATATATATATATATATATATATATATATATATATATATACAGGGGGACACACACACAAGAGATTGAGGATATAGCCTGGGGAGAAAGACTAGTCTAGAGTTAGAGACACTGGAAGAGGAAGCACAGCCTCTGATCCCGTCCCTATGTGTGTATATACCCCAGCCCTCCCCTCTGATCCCATCCCCCTGTGTGTATATACCCCCAACCCTCCCCTCTGATCCTGTCCCTCTGTGTATATATACCCCAGTCCTCCTCTCTGATCCTGTCCCTCTGTATTTATACCCCAGCCCTATCTCACCCCTGATCCCATCCCTCGGTGTGTACATATCCCAGCCCTATCTCACCCCTGATCCCGTCGCTCTGTATGTATATACCCCAGCCCTCCCCTCTGATCCCGTCCCTCTGTGTGTGTATATACCCCAGCCCTCCCCTCTGATCCCGTCCCTCTGTGTGTATATACCCCAGCCCTCTGATCCCGTCCCTCTTTGTTTATATACCCCAGCCCTCCCCTCTGATCCCATCCCTCTGTGTGTATATACCCCAGCCCTCCCCTCTGATCCCGTCCCTCTGTGTGTATATACCCCAGCCCCCCCTAACCCCTGATCCCGTCCCTCTGTGTGTATATACCCCAGCCCCCCCTAACCCCTGATCTCGTCCCTCTGTGTGTGTATATACCCCAGCCCTCCCCTCTGATCCCGTCCCTGTGTGTATATACCCCAGCCCTCCCCTCTGATCCCGTCCCTGTGTGTATATACCTCAGCCCTCTCCTCTGATCTCGCCCCTCTGTGTGTATATACCTCAGCCCTCTCCTCTGATCTCGCCCCTCTGTGTGTGTATATACCCCAGCCCTCCCCTCTGATCTCGTCCCTCTGTGTATTTATATACCCCAGCCCTCTCCTCGGATCTAGTCCCTCTGTGTGTGTATATACCCCAGCCCTCTCCTCTGATCTCGTCCCTCTGTGTGTGTATATACCCCAGCCCTCCCTAACCCCTGATCTCGTCCCTCTGTGTGTGTATATACCCCAGCCCTCCCCTCTGATCCTGTCCCTGTGTGTATATACCCCAGCCCTCCCCTCTGATCTCGTCCCTCTGTGTGTGTATATACCCCAGCTCTCTCCTCTGATCTCGTCCCTCTGTGTGTGTATATACCCCAGCCCTCTCCTCTGATCTCGTCCCTCTGTGTGTGTATATACCCCAGCCCTCCCTAACCCCTGATCTCGTCCCTCTGTGTGTGTATATACCCCAGCCCTCCCCTCTGATCCCGTCCCTGTGTGTATATACCCCAGCCCTCCCCTCTGATCTCGTCCCTCTGTGTGTGTATATACCCCAGCCCTCCCCTCTGATCTCGTCCCTCTTTGTGTGTATATACCCCAGCCCTCCCCTCTGATCTCGTCCCTCTGTGTGTGTATATACCCCAGCCCTCTCCTCTGATCTCGTCCCTCTGAGTGTGTATATACCCCAGCCCTCTCCTCTGATCTCGTCCCTCTGTGTGTGTATATACCCCAGCCCTCCCCTCTGATCTCGTCCCTCTGTGTGTGTATATACCCCAGCCCTCTCCTCTGATCTCGTCCCTCTGTGTATTTATATACCCCAGCCCTCTCCTCTGATCTCGTCCCTCTGTGTGTGTATATACCCCAGCCCTCTCCTCTGATCTCGTCCCTCTGTGTGTGTATGTACCCCAGCCCTCTCCTCTGATCTCGTCCCTCTGTGTGTGTATATACCCCAGCCCTCCCCTCTGATTCTGTCCCTCAGGGTGTATATACCCCAGCCCTCACCTCTGATCCTGTCCCTCTGTACCAGCCCTCTCCTCTAATCCTGTCCCTCTGTGTGTATATACCCCCAGACCTCTCCTCTGATCTCGTCCCTCTGTGTGTATATACCCCCAGCTTTCTCCTCTGATCCTGTCCCTCTGTGTGTATATACCCCAGCCCTCTCCTCTGATCCTGTCCCTCTGTACCAGCCTTCTCCTCTGATCCTGTCCCTCTGTGTGTATATACCCCAGCCCTCTCCTCTGATCCTGTCCCTCTGTGTGTATATATCCCCAGACCTCTCCTCTGATCTCGTCCCTCTGTGTGTATATACCCCCAGCCCTCTCCTCTGATCTCGTCCCTCTGTGTGTATATACCCCAGCCCTCTCCTCTGATCCTGTCCCTCTCTAACAGCCCTCTCCTCTGATCCTGTCCCTCTGTGTGTATATACCCCAGCCCTCTCCTCTGATCCTGTCCCTCTGTGTGTATATACCCCAGCCCTCTCCTCTGATCCTGTCCCTCTGTGTGTATATACCCCCAGCCCTCTCCTCTGATCTCGTCCCTCTGTGTGTATATACCCCAGCCCTCTCCTCTGATCCTGTCCCTCTGTGTGTATATACCCCCAGCCCTCTCCTCTGATCTCGTCCCTCTGTGTGTGTATATAACCCAGCCCTCTCCTCTGATCTCGTCCCTCTGTGTGTGTATATACCCCAGCCCTCCCCTCTGATCTCGTCCCTCTGTGTGTGTATATACCCCAGCCCTCCCCTCTGATCTCGTCCCTCTGTGTGTGTATATACCCCAGCCCTCCCCTCTGATCTCGTCCCTCTGTGTGTGTATATACCCCAGCCCTCCCCTCTGATCTCGTCCCTCTGTGTGTGTATATACCCCAGCCCTCTCCTCTGATCCTGTCCCTCTGTGTGTATATACCCCAGCCCTCTCCTCTGATCCTGTCCCTCTGTGTGTATATACCCCCAGCCCTCTCCTCTGATCTCGTCCCTCTGTGTGTGTATATACCCCAGCCCTCCCCTCTGATCTCGTCCCTCTGTGTGTGTATATACCCCAGCCCTCCCCTCTGATCTCGTCCCTCTGTGTGTATATACCCCAGCCCTCTCCTCTGATCCTGTCCCTCTGTGTGTATATACCCCAGCCCTCCCCTCTGATCTCGTCCCTCTGTGTGTGTATATACCCCAGCCCTCCCCTCTGATCTCGTCCCTCTGTGTGTGTATGTACCCCAGCCCTCCCCTCTGATCTCGTCCCTCTTTGTGTGTATATACCCCAGCCCTCCCCTCTGATTCTGTCCCTCAGGGTGTATATACCCCAGCCCTCCCCTCTGATCTCGTCCCTCTGTGTGTATATACCCCCAGCCCTCTCCTCTGATCCTGTCCCTCTGTGTGTATATACCCCCAGCCCTCTCCTCTGATCTCGTCCCTCTGTGTGTGTATATACCCCAGCCCTCCCCTCTGATCTCGTCCCTCTGTGTGTATATACCCCAGCCCTCTCCTCTGATCCTGTCCCTCTGTGTGTATATACCCCCAGCCCTCTCCTCTGATCTCGTCCCTCTGTGTGTGTATATAACCCAGCCCTCTCCTCTGATCTTGTCCCTCTGTGTGTGTATATACCCCAGCCCTCCCCTCTGATCTCGTCCCTCTGTGTGTGTATATACCCCAGCCCTCCCCTCTGATCTCGTCCCTCTGTGTGTGTATATACCCCAGCCCTCCCCTCTGATCTCGTCCCTCTGTGTGTGTATATACCCCAGCCCTCTCCTCTGATCCTGTCCCTCTGTGTGTATATACCCCAGCCCTCTCCTCTGATCCTGTCCCTCTGTGTGTATATACCCCCAGCCCTCTCCTCTGATCTCGTCCCTCTGTGTGTGTATATACCCCAGCCCTCCCCTCTGATCTCGTCCCTCTGTGTGTGTATATACCCCAGCCCTCCCCTCTGATCTCGTCCCTCTGTGTGTATATACCCCAGCCCTCTCCTCTGATCCTGTCCCTCTGTGTGTATATACCCCAGCCCTCCCCTCTGATCTCGTCCCTCTGTGTGTGTATATACCCCAGCCCTCCCCTCTGATCTCGTCCCTCTGTGTGTGTATGTACCCCAGCCCTCCCCTCTGATCTCGTCCCTCTTTGTGTGTATATACCCCAGCCCTCCCCTCTGATTCTGTCCCTCAGGGTGTATATACCCCAGCCCTCCCCTCTGATCTCGTCCCTCTGTGTGTATATACCCCCAGCCCTCTCCTCTGATCTCGTCCCTCTGTGTGTGTATATACCCCAGCCCTCCCCTCTGATCTCGTCCCTCTGTGTGTGTATATACCCCAGCCCTCCCCTCTGATCTCGTCCCTCTTTGTGTGTATATACCCCAGCCCTCCCCTCTGATTCTGTCCCTCAGGGTGTATATACCCCAGCCCTCTGTGTGTGTATATACCCCAGCCCTACCCTCTGATTCTGTCCCTCAGGGTGTATATACCCCAGCCCTCTCCTCTGATCTCGTCCCTCTGTGTGTGTATATACCCCAGCCCTCACTCTCTCACCCCTGATCCCCTTCCTCTGTATGTATATACCCCAGCCCTCTGATCCCGTCCCTCTGTACCAGCCCTCCCCTTCCTCTGTATGTATATACCCCAGCCCTCACTCTCTCACCTCTGATCCCGTCACTCTGTACCAGCCCTCCCCTGGTCCCCTTCCTCTGTGTGTATATACCCCAGCCCTCTGATCCTGTCCCTCTGTACCAGCCCTCCCCTTCCTCTGTATGTATATACCCCAGCCCTCCCCTTCCTCTGTATGTATATACCCCAGCCCTCACTCTCTCACCTCTGATCCCGTCCCTCTGTACCTGCCCTCCCCCTGGTCCCCTTCCTCTGTATGTATATACCCCAGCCCTCACTCTCTCACCTCTGATCCCGTCCCTTTGCCCAAACCCCACCAGCACTCTCTCATCGTGCACTTTGAGCACCAGGTCCAGTGGGTAACTGAAGGTTTTCTCGGTGTCGGGCCTTGGACTGGCCGTGTCCAGTTGGTAGATCAGCCCTCCTGCCTTGTTCACCACGTAAACCGAGAAGATCGCCATGACTGGAGGGGCGCGGCCACTGTCACGGAAAGGGCGGGGACTCTCTGTGCCGTCTGTTTAGAGGGCGGAGCTACAAAGAATAGTCTGTAGCAAAGACCTTCAGGGGCGGAGCCTGGCGTCAATGAAGTGAGACCAGAGGGGTTATAGCCGTACTTCCGGGGCGGGGAGATTTAGTAATGGTCACGTGACAAGATTATTATAGTGGATGTAATCATGAGTGTTATACCTTGATCTGTAGAGCATTACATACTAATAAAGAGTGCACAGTCTTGCATACCTTAAAGAAAAATACAAACATATTATTAATCAGGAAATAAATACTGCAAATAAACATTAGATGCCTCTGCTGGGACCTGGAGGGATCCATGGTCTATTGGTGGAAGTTGTGTGTGAGAGGGATGTCTTGTGGAGAGCTGTGGGTCCATGGTTTGATGCAATTTCCTACTTCTGAGCTAGTGACGGAGATGGGGTGTGGTGTCTTTTTTAATCTTATCCAGCAATCACACAAATGGTCTGGACATCTACCTATTTTCTCCCCCTGCATAGCTCCCTCCATTAATACATACAGAAACCTACCCCAATCATCATCTTTTAGGATGTGATGTAACAAACACAAAATGGATTCCTCCACTCAGTCTTCAAAAATTCTCATTTCCTAAAAAAAAAAAATATTTCTCTTTTACAAGAAAACCATTTATTCTTTGTTTGCGACAATATGTAACAAAAATCCATTTATTTACAACAATATTTTCGCTGGATGTAAAGGGGAGAGACTTCGGCAGACAATATAAGGACAAATTTGCTGTTACAACTTTATTGTTCTTTGCATAGTGACCATTTAACCTCTTTTTTCCTTAATTTATTTTTATTCATATTATTATAATTTATTTATTTTTTTAATTTTAAATGTGGTAGCTCAACTCAAATACGTTAATACCTTACATAGTATTTTTAATCAAATACGTTGATTAATATCAATATATACATTATTCTGATGACCGGTATTGGTACTCTATTCTTTAGTAATTTCTTCCCTGTTTTAATTGTTTATGATGGTGTCTAATTTATATAGTCAGTCTCTCCGCATTGTATTGCTTGTTCAGACTCAGTTAATAGAATAGTGAGCAGTGTTAGTAACTAAGTGTAATTCTTGGATCTATCTCATTGTAAATTCGCCAGCACTAACAGCTACAGTGCCAGCAGGTAGCCGCTAGTTGGCGCTGGGGATATTTTGCAGCGCTGCCGATATTTTACACGAGTTGTAACCTTATACCCTAACCCTAACCCTCACCGTAACCCTGAAAGTTTATCTAACCCTAACCCTATGGTATGGGCACTGAAAATCTTCTGCCACTGCTTGCGAATTGTTGGCGAATTTCAAGAGGGAAAGGACCTAATTTGGATCTATCCTGTTATGTGCACGGCACGGGAAGCCTTTTGGTGCCAGGTGTGCTCGCGTCCCGATGCATTTCCTAAGCCCCTAACCCAAAGCCCTAAATCCTAATAGAGAATCACAGGGGAAGGGAGAGGGGGAAAAGAGACACAGTGGAGGGAGGAGGGAAAAGACACAGGGGAAGAAAGATGGGGGAAGAGACAAAGGTAGAGGGAGAGGGGGGAAAGGAGGGAGAGAGGGGGGAGAGACACAGGGGAGGGAGAGGGAGAAAAAGAGAGGGAGAGGGGGAAAGGAGGCACAGGAGAGGGACAGGGGCAAATGAGATACAGGGAGGGAGAGGAGGGAAGAGACATAGGAGAGGGGGTGGAGACACAGGGGAAGGGAGAGCGGGGATGAGACACATGGGAGGGAGAGGGGGAAGAGACACAGAGGAGGGAGAGGGACGGAAGAGACATAGAGGAGGGGGAGAGACACAATGTATATATATTCCCCAGAATTAATGCATAGAACAAGTAGACACCCTAGAGTGGAGGCTATCTGATACCTGGATTAAGTGCTTATAATGTATGTGTTAAACTGTCCATTAGCTCAGTGGTCCATCGAACTATTATATATAATTTGTCTTTACTGTGGCTGGGCATTTAAAAAAAAAAACTAACGGGAGTCCATTAGCTGTACTGAATGCACTTCCACTCTGAATTGCCTCATTCCCATTGTAGCAGATGAAAGCTTCTGTACATTCTAGGTCTCCCACCTATAGAGGCAGAAAGAAAATGTGGTAATATTTTTTCTAAATATTTTTTGAAAATATATTTTGCCCATTTTTAAATGTAGTTCTTCTGTAATAAAAATACTATTGTTGTCCTCTAAAGAACCCGTATAATGCCCTAACAGAGCCATTGATCATTAATAAAAAAAAATAATTTTCAATAATTAAACTATTTTCAATATTCAACTTGTTTTCAAAGATCAGTCTAAGCTGCTTCTGGTATCCACTCACTATAAGGTCAGTGGGAGCAGATGATTTTGTTTAGCAGGCATTTGGTAAATTTTCAGACACAAAATATAACAAACAAAATGCTTTCCGTTGGGAAATTACCCTAACAAGCAAGAATCCAGCCATTACAACAAGCTTTTGCTATGAGTGCAGTCTATGAAAGCGTATTGGATCTCATGTTTGATCAGCCCTTTAATCCTATCAGCTTAACGCTCCTGCTTCCTTTTATGACCTTATGAGGATGGAGGCAAACAGTTGATCTGTAGGCAAAAAAACTCTAACGTTGGAAAGTGAATTTATTTTTCAATATTATTTTTATGAAGCAGTAAAACGGATTTTATTAAAGTTATATGCATTATTAAAATAATCTACTCTTTTTAGTGCACTACAGTGGCTGTCCAAACAAAAGGGTTATGTACAGATAAATGTGCACATGCAGGTAGATGTGTATATCTGCTTAACTGATTTGTACACTACACCTCTTTGACATATTGGTAGGTGTTCTTTCCTTTCTACAATATATTCCTATATATACATATATAATGTGTCGATTGTTCTTTCAATAAAGTTTAGTGAAACATCCCCATGTTTGAAACATATGACAGTACCCACCCACGGCATGCTGGGAGTTGTGGTTCTTAGCTACCTTATTGTAGTTCTATCAGCCGGAAGTTCCCGCCCCCCGCGGGGTTTCCTGGGCAGCTCGCACGGGGTCTCTTCCTTTCTGTCCGACATCTTGGTGCGAGCAGCAGCATGGTGAGGAGCCGGAGAGCTAGGGACGCCAGGGGGTATAGAAGGGAGCGGGGAGAGGATTAGAGTGTATCTTGGAACACGGAGGACTGGCCAGGGAAGGAAATCATGCAAGGTCGGGGTTTCTGGGCAGGATCAGGCCTGGATATGAAGACGCCGAGTGCGCCAGCAGGGCGAGGGTGTATTTGTAGCTGGCGAGCAGCCTTGCATCTCCGGCTTGTGGAATTATACCAGGCCGGGGATTGAGACAAGTGGCAGGCCCATAACCTGCCTGACACTGCATGGGCTGCTGCCGGGGCTCTGTACGCACAGATGGGACATGTGCTGCGTATACTGGAGAACGGCCGCATGTTAGTCTGTGCATTGGAAGTAATAGAAGTATATTTGTACGTGCTCCTCACAGCATCTATACACCCTGTCACCCGTATGTTTCCCGTATTATGCACATAATGCAGCACCTGCAGAGTTGTGCAGCCATAATGCTACATACACTCAGTATGTCTCCAAGGGCCTGCCTGTATTCTAGAGCTGACAAGTCGGGCTGGGGATGTAATCTTCTATATGAACAGAGTGAAAATGGTGTTAGAGACCTAAAGTTTAATGCTTTATATTGATCAAGAAGCCCTTAATGTATCCATGATGTCTTCTAGGATCCAGATAGGTTCATATATATCACCCACTGAATATTTATGTACATGTATCCCTCTTACCCATACCTCCCTGTTATGTGGTAGCTCAACACATAATAAACTATAATCCCTTAGTAGTTTTTTTTACCCCCTCCCCTCTGAATGAAATGGCTCCATGTGGTCTGACAGTGCTGATAAATGGACAATGCCAGCTAGTTAAATAAAAAAAAATATATACCTTATCTTTCTAATGTACTAGCTCAATACTAAATATTTGAGATGGGTGCCATCACTTTGGGAAATTGACATTTGATCACTGTTACTAACGTTGTTACTCTGTAGTCTAAACAGTGCAGCTTAGTTTGTAACATTGGTACATCAGTTTCATATAACGGTGGGATAGAGGTGTTTGATAAATAATAACAGAATTGCGGACAGCTATTTTATGGTTTCTAATGTTGTTAGTTTTGAGCTTCGTGGTGGGTTGGCCTTTAACACGCTTGGTAAATATTTAGATTTATTTCTGCATTTTTATTCACTATTTGCTTCTTATGCAGCCTCCTAAAGACGATAAGAAGAAAAAGGATGCGGGGAAGTCCTCCAAGAAGGACAAGGACCCCGTCAACAAGTCTGGAGGCAAGGCCAAGAAGAAGGTGAGTGCGCAGACACTCCTAATCATGCTGTCACACAATAATTCCTGGTATTACAAATTGTACCTGAATAACAGATAAAATAAATGATCTTGCTATTTAACTTTCTTTACCATTTTGCACTACAACTGTCTAACAGCAGCTATAAACATGCCAGAGCTATGTGTTTGTCTGCTGAGAACTTCAATTGACCTCTCCTGGACTGAACTCATTATTTTTCCTTCTCTGTCCTGAGCAGAAGTGGTCCAAAGGAAAAGTGAGGGACAAGCTTAACAACTTGGTACTCTTTGACAAGGCCACCTATGACAAACTGTGCAAGGAGGTCCCCAACTACAAGCTCATCACCCCAGCTGTAGTTTCTGAAAGACTGAAGATCAGAGGCTCACTAGCCAGGGCTGCTCTGCAGGAACTGCTCAACAAGGGTACGTGTGGAAGAGGGAGATATGGAGTGAACATTTCACCGACCTTTAATTTTGGTGTTGGTTCTCTAAATGTAGGCATCTGGGATGTTGCTGAACCCAGACTTCTCCCAGCAATATTAATGGTAGAGGGCATTCTCAATTCTTAATCTCTGGAACTGTGCAATTGGTGTCCAATCCAGTTCCCAGTGTGAAACTTGATATGCTCAAATATTAGGGCTGTCAGCTTTTCTTTAGAGTGAATGTGATTTAAACCTAGAGGGCAGATGTGAAACTAAGACCTATGTACTCTGTTTATCCTATATATTTACGTGTGGCTTGGTCAAGCTTAAGGATAGCTCTGTTTTATACTGCTTAAATAACAAATTGTTTGTCATACTAGAATACAAGCATGGGACGTAAATCTTTTTTTTTTTTTAATTGGGGGTAGGGGGGTTAAGTACGGAGCAATCTGGAAATGAGGCCAAGTAATATTGCTTATTTCAATGTTTACAAAATACAGATCATACAAATTCTGTAAAGTTGTCAATTGTTATATATCTCCATCTTAATGAATATAGATATAATCTTTTTATGGACTAGTACAAACTATGCAGCATGTGGGACAGACTATTCTCCATGATCAGGTGTAGGGTTCTGTCTTAAGGTGATACTGACTGTCCTTTATCCTCACAGGTCTGATTAAACTAGTGTCCAAGCACAGAGCGCAGGTCATCTACACCAGAAACACCAAAGGAGGAGATGCACCAGCAGGAACTGAAGAGGCATAAACAGGTGAGTCCGTGATCACCGTAAGATGGGCTAAACATTGAAATACCAGATTTATTAGGAGCATCTTAGAAAGTGAAAAGTACTCTGCTGTGACTTCTTTGCTGGTGGATATTGCATTCTGTAATATCACTTAGATGGTGATTCAATCACCTTTACATTTAACTGCTAGCAGCATTTCCCTACAACTAAAACGCTCTTACTGCATCCAGGATGCCTCCCATATCTAGACAATGTCTGCATTCATTACAGGAGAACTGTATAAAATGAGAGTTTTTTTTTTTTATATACAAATAAAGACTTTAGATTTCACTGCTATTGGGGCTTGCTTTGGCAGCCAGTTCGATCTTAAGACTAAAGTATCTTTGAACTTTATACAAACCGGAAATGCACACAGACTTTGCTTAATAACTTTGCAGGTTTTAAACATTAAAATAAATTTCACTAAAGCCACGAGGAAGCAGTTGAGTTCCATGGTACTATTAAAAATAAGCTTAAATATGGTGCTTTGCAATTTTTATGTACAGTATGACTTGCCTAGTTGGCCAAGAATAACCTATACTATAGTAGCTGCAGTACAGTGGCCCTCAGACTGGTTCTAAACTGATCTAGTCTATCTGCATGATGCTTGGAATACTGCAGGTATTAAGACATTCAATACAGGAAATAAGGTATTTTTAGCAGTATTTATAAGACATTGTCTGCATTTTTAAAACCTGATATGTGGTGCCCACCTTAAAATGCATTACCACATGGCATTCTGCACCATATCGTTTTCTTGTTTAGTTTAACACTTCCCATCAGCTAGAAATTATGGGAACTTTAACATCCTATTCTGCATTTTGCTGAATGTCTATTCTTGTTCTCTGCCAGGAATTGTACTGACTTACTGATTGTACCACAATTGTTAATTGTACCCTTATTTTGTTGCAGGATCTTGGATTCGTGGTCACAGGATTTTCTATGTAAATGTGATTAAAGAAAATAAACTATTAAAAACAAATTACTACTTGTATTTAAATCTGTGGGTTCAAAAAGTGATTTGGGGTTGTTGAATAAAGTACATTAACATGGTGCAGCTGCCATGATCCAATCTGCCTTAATTTAATGTGAAACGTTTTCAGAGATATCATAGACAAATCTGCAGGCTGGGTGCAGAACAGTATGAAGGGTGCTCATGATCAAGCAAAGTTATAGTTTTGGGAGCAAAAATGCTACAGAAATTAAAATTCCTAATGACACTAATTTTTTTTCAAAGCAGGGACGGCTAAACAATGTCACAGATAAAATCTGTAGACTAATTTTCTAGAATTATATTTCAGTATTTAAGTTAATGGACACATTCTTTTGCATAGGTTATAATATATAATTTGAAACAAAGGAATTTGTTTTCTTTTACCCATAGGATAGCGCTTTGCTCTAGTTAGATAAGCAGTCTTAGTTGGTATCACCTATGACATAATCTGATACCGAATTGCGTTTCTCTGCATTTATGTTCCTGCTATCTTGTTGCATTTTACATGCATAAGTTTTTTTTATATTTACCAAATTACATTGGCCCTTAAACAGGCCACTATAGTAAAACGATTTTGAATAATTATAATGTAATAGAGTGGATTTTTTTCTCCTTTGCCCTGATAAATTAGAATAAACTGTGGTGCCATGATCCATACATATCTAGGCTGCATCCTAGCTGGATCTTAATGTAAATCAAAAAGGTCTCTGTCCTTTACCCAGTGTGTAAAGAGAACATGTAACAAAGGTTCCAAACACAATTGTGTCTTAGTGTTAATATTAAACAAATACAATTCTTTTGCAATGGTCATTTATAGTGGCCCTTCAACACCCACTGCGGCACATGTGGTGTGATAATGGGGTGCCATTTATGTTTGGCACTGATAAATAGATACTAGTGTTGGTAAATCTTGAGAACAAAGATCACCTGTTCAGTGCTGGTACCACTGGTGTATATATTGGACAGATTCTTAATGTACATTTGTTGAAGAGAAAAAATGAAAAGGACTATGAACTCGTACAAAGTTTCATTGGTTAAGTGGTTAATAGATCTCAATATTTGAAGAACAAACACCATAAATGTAGCTTTTAAAATGTAATCGTGCCAGTTTTGTATTTTGAGGTGGTGGGAGAATATGAGCAGGAGGTGCACTCAAAGTTGTGATGTTGATCTGAGACCATGGTAAGTACTTGCTTGCCTCCATCCCTGCAGTGGCTATTGTAGACTACACTGGTCAGGAAAGACAGCTAGGGCAGATCCTCTCACTGCCTGGTCCCTACAGGGTAGAGATGAGCTTTTATGGGGAAGAACAATGCTAACTTTTGGTGAAAGCTTTAAATGCTACATTGCATTTGTTTCCAAATATCTATTTTTACTGTTAATGTTTGTAAACAGATCATACTGGTTGACCACTGTATGGGAACATTCTTAATGGTTAGGAAACAGAAGTAGTTCGAAGCCAGGAATCTTAAGGAAGATTCCACCTGTGGGAGCAGTGGTCCCCTACTGAAGGCAGGGATTCAGCTTGGGGCATATTAGCACAATGCTTTTTAGGGGACCAGCATAAAGGTCTGCCCCCTAACATGTATAGAGATTGGTTTCTCTCTCTGCTTTAATCTCCGGCAGAACACTGCTCAGGAAGGTGTATCTAGAGCAGTATAAACTATATGATGAGTACAAGCCAGTACCAGTCATACTCTAAAGCAGAGGTCCCCAGACTGAGGACTACCACCGGTCCATGGCCTCTGTTCATTAAAGCAGTGTCACCAGCAGCCCCCTCTTGCTCACTGTGGCCCCTGGTCCGGTTGTCTCATTGGTGACTGCATCTGACTTGCTCAGATAAATGTGTTATTACGTCTGTGCAGTGATTTGGTGCGGGTGAGAAGTGTTTTTGCCTGGGTTATACTTGCATATACATTACAATTGAGCCTTGTGTGGCTGCATCCTGTTTACTCAGACAAGTAAAGTGTGTTATTCCTGTGTGCAGTGATTTGGTGCAGGTGAGGGGGCAGATTTATAGTACAAGGGGAAAAATAAAAAATATAATTTTTTCAAATATATTTTATATTCTAACTAAATTTTTGTAGACCATAATAATTAGGAGTCAGTCCAGCGGCAAACTCACTCAGTGTACATCCTGTCATATGTATGCAATACTGGAACAGATGATCCAGAGTCCATAGCTCTGAGAGGTGTGAGCATGTTGCTACTCTGGAAGCTCAAATTGGAGATCTGGAGAGGAGAATTGCAGCACTTGGTGATATTGCTCCACTGGAAAGGGAGTTGGTGCTCACTGAGCACAGTTTAGCTGGGCCTAGCATGGAGTGTAGAGATGCGGCTAGTGAGAATGTCCAGGTAGCTGGGTTAGTTACAAGGGGGATCAGGAGGAGGAGGCAGGACAGTTCTGAGTTGGCAAACACCAACAGATTTGCCCAGATTGGACATCCACAACCGTTTCACTCAATCGGGAATGGCAACAGTTCTACTGGAGGAGTGGGAGGGCAGAACAGACAGGTTTTGGTGGTAGGGGACTCTATTATTAGGAAGGTAGACAGGGTTATTAGTCACCCAAATCCCAGCAATTGAACAGTTTGCTGTCTCCCGGGTGTTCGGGTTTGTTGTGGATGGGGTAGACAAATTATTGGGAGGGGCTGGAAATGAACCGGCAGTCTTGGTACGTGTTAGTAGCAATGACCAATTTAGTCGAAGATGGAATGTCCTAAAGAATGGTTTCAGAGAACTAGGTAATAAGATGAAGGCAAGGGCCTCCAAGGTAGTATTTTCTGAGATACTGCCACGTGCTAGCCCAGGGAGGCAGATGGAGCTTAGGGAGGTTAATGCATGGCTAAAGATCTGGTGCACTAAGGAGGGGTTTGGGTTTTTAGAGCAGTGGGCTGACTTCTGACTTTGGTACAATATCTACAGCAGGGATGGATTGCACCTTAATGAGGGAGCTTTTGGGCTAGGGGATAGGATGGTAGAAAAGCTGGAGGTGTTTTTAAACTAGTAGGTCTAGAGACTAGATATAAGTAATGGGGTAGAGGGTATAAGGGATGAATTAACTCATAGGGGAGGAGATGGGGGAAGGGGTAGTATAGTCAATAGGAAGGTAGTACTAAGTAAATCCAGTACAGTGGCAGGCACTTGAGAACTACAGACTCTTAACATAAGATGTATGCTTGCTAATGCCAGGAAAAATGGGAGAGCTACAATTATTAGCAATAATGAGAAATAGGATTTAATAGGCATTACTTAAATGTGGTGGGATGAATCTCAAGACTGGACTGTTAATCTGGATGGTTATAACCTATTTAGGAAAGGTAGAGGCAATGGTAAAAGAGGAGGAGAGATTTGTCTGTTAAGCCTGAATTTAAGCCTATAGTCAGAGAAGAAATTTATGGTGCAACTAGTGATAAAGTTGAATGTTTGTGGGTAGAGATAAATAACGGAGCAGCAAATTCCAAAATATTAGTAGGAGTATTCTATAAACCCCCAACTATATCTAAAAGTGAGGAAATACAATTATTCTTACAGATTGGAAATGCAGCTAAGCATGGGCAAGTTCTAATAATGGGAGACTTGAATTACCCTGAAATAAACTGGATAAATGAGACAAGCAGTTCATCTAAGGGGAGCAGGTTCTTGAGTACACTCAGAGATCATTATCTGCCTAGGTTATACAAGAGCCTATTAGAAATGAAGCTCTAAGATTTACTCATCACAAATAATATCGATATGGTATCAAATGTTGGAATAGGGCAACCTTTGGGAAACGGTGATCACGACAGTCTCATTTGAGATTGAATTAAAAAAACAAAATTTTAAGGGGCCAACAAAAACGCTTAATTTTAAAAGGGCAGATTTTAACGGTCTAAGGGCAGCAATACAATGCATAGACTGGGACAGAGAACTGATAGGTAAAAATACTGAACATAAATGGACAACATTTAAATCCTTACTAAATATACATACACATCGGCATATACCGTGTGGGAAGAAAAGTAAAAGGAGTAAATCCCATCCAATGTGGCTTAACAATGATTTAAAGATCAAGATAAGGAGTAAAAAACAGTGAATGGTGCTGCTGGGGGGCTTATGGGGTTGAGTGAATGGTGCTGCTGGGGGGCTTATGGGGTTGGGTGAGTGGTGCTGTGGGCTGAATGGTGCTGCTGGTGAGGGGGCTTGTGGGGGTGCACTGCACAGAAAAGGAACATGTTAGCATAAAATATTTTTACTTAATTTAAATCTAAATATATATATATATATATATATATATATATATATATATATATATATATATATATATATATTGGCACTGGAGGGGGGCAAGTCCCCCTCCCTATCCACCGGGCTATGAACATTTTTTTTTTTGTGAAATGGTCCCCGGTGCCAAAAAGGTTGGGGACCCTGCTCTAAAGGATATTCTATGGCTAAAATCCAAACTATAGAGCACACAACAGATATACAAAAATAAAAAAAAACTATATGCACTCAATGTTGGACCACTAAGGATGGAATGAGCTTATACCATAACTTATTATTATAGTTTATTTACAATGCGCCAACATATTCCGTAGCGCTGTACATAAATTAACTTACAAAAATAAATAGTGTAAATAAAGTTTTATGTACACAAACACCATTGTTTCTACAGGGTCACATTATTATGACAACCGCCTACTTTGGACATTGGCAGAGGGAAGTCAATGAAATATCGCATCTGTTGTGAGTTGGCTTGGTGGGTATTTAAGGTGATGTGGGTATTCTGCAAACATCAACCATTGCTGTCATGGGTAACGTGGTTTTAATCCAAACTTGGACCCCACTGAGCACCTGTGGCACCTCCTCAATCACCATATGAACCCTTATGCATGCAGTGTGCATGGCTACAGATACCCTTGCTATCATCTTGCCTACAATCTTGCCCATGGTGCTTTCCCTAAAACACCTTGTGGGATTGAAACTCGCAGACTTACAACCTAAAGGTATTGTGTGAGGAAAAGGAGGGAGAGAGATTTGAGAGTGTGTTAGGTGGAAGGTGATACGCTTCTTTAAAGAGATGTGTTTTTAGAGAGGTTTTGAATGTTTTGAGGTTGGAGGATAATCTGGATGAGCGAGGCAAGAAGTTCCAGAGAAGAGGGGCAGCACGAGAAAAGTCCTGAAGGCGAGAGTGAGAGGAGGTGACAAGAGTTGTGGAAAGAAGAAGGTCATTAGCAGAGCGAAGAGGGCGTGTGGGGGAGTATTTGGAGATGAGACCAGAGATGTATGGGGGAGTGCTCTTGTTGAGGGCTTTGAAAGTTAGGGTCAGGATTTAAAATTTTATTCTGGAAGCCAGTGAAAAGATTGACAGAGAGGTGATGCCGACACTGAACGTTGTGAACGGAAGATGAGTCTTGCAGAGGCATTCATAATGGATTGAAGTGGAGATAGTCGGGTGGTGGGTAGGTCAACAAGAAGCGAGTTGCAGTAGTCCAGTCGAGAGATGCTGAGAGAGTGTATAAGGATTTTAGTTGTGTCTTGTGTAAGAAAGTGGCGAATTCTAGAGATGTTTTTTAGATGGAGAAGACAAGATTTAGTTAGTGATTGTATGTGAGGGATGAAGGACAGGGCGGGGTCCAGTAGAACCCCAAGACAATGGGCTTGGGAGGAGGGGGTGATGATGTCATTATTGACAGTGAGAGAGATGAGAGGAATTCACACAAAGGGAGAGGGAGGGAAGGTTAGGAGTTCAGTTTTAGACATGTTGAGTTTGAGATGGTGGGTGGTCATCCAAGAGGATATACTAGAGAGGCAGTTGGAGACGTGTGTTAGAAGAGAGGGGGATAGATCTTGTGCTGAAAGGTAGATTTGGTTTGGTAGAGATGATATTGCAGCCCAAAAGAGTTTATAAGGGTACCAAGTGAGGAAGTGTAGATGGGCTAAATATGTATAATACGGACAAAAAAGCCCCCCCTCAATGCTTTGTTATATCCAGTTGGTAAAGTGTAGTGTGCACCGATTATTATATCTACAAATAAATGAAGAGGGGATACTTATTGGTACAATATAACTGGAAATTGCAAGTTAATTTTAAAAAAAATGGCAGCTGAAAAAAAGGAACAGGATGAAAACGAGCCTGAAGGCAGTAAAAAAGAGCCCAAAGCCAGTGACACTTAACCCAAGCCAGTGACATTTAACCCAAGGCAGTGACACTTAACCAAAGTCAGTAACACTCATTGTGAGGTCCCTAAACTACACCTGGGGACAGGCTCGCAATGAGCGTCGAGGGCTCTCATCGCGGGGCTCGCAATGAACGCTGAAGTTGCTCCCTGGGGCCAGAGCTTTGCATTGTGTGGCAAACAGCATTGCCATGGCTTCAAATTTTATTGATGTGTTTTTTGACGGGCAAATCCCTAGTATATATGTAGTTGCGTGCCTCGCAAAGAGTGGCCCCCTGGAGTAAGGCTGCAATGAGCGCCACAGGCGCTCATCGCGAGGTCCGTAGGTGCTCATTGCAGCTCAAGCGATGAGCACCACAGGCACTCATAGCGAGGGATGTAGTACTTTGCTGCAATGAATGCTGTAGCTGCTCATTGCAGCAATTGTGGACTTTTATGGTCCCCCTAAGGGACATCTGGCTAGTCAAACTTCCTATTTGCCCCAGGATGCTACACACATACAGGATGGAAGGAGATTAAAGGAGCACACTGCAATGCCCGCCATGATTTGGCGCTCATTGCAAGGGCTGCGCTGATCGCCTTTGGTTCTCATTGCGAGCCTCTCCCCTTGTGTACTTTTGCTCCTCTGAGCACCCTCGGCTCTCATTGTGAGTCCTGCGCTGAACGCCTTTGGCGCTCTTTGTGATCCTCTCCCCTGGTCCCTTTTTTTTTTATATATATATATTTTTTAAAGATAATTAATAAAATAATAAATATACTTTACCTATTTGTAATTAATATATGCAGCAAGCAATATCCTGAAGAGCTAACAATCTGTTCTGATTTTCCTGTAGCATACAATGTACATTTGGACTGTTGCTGACCTGAGGTGTAAGTGTCAGCAATGTGGCAAGTGTGCAGTATAAATAGGCTGTGTGCGCGAGGACAAACCGTTTGTTTAGTTGTGTAGTTCTGCATTTTGGAATGGTAAAGTTAAAGTTAGTGTTTCAAAATGGCGGCGATTGTCTATGTCTTGTTTTTTTTGTATTTTTTTTATTTTCTTTGTGTTATTGTTGCTTTTGTATGTGCGTGGTTTTGTCGTTAAATTTTTGCATGCAATTTTTTTCAAACCGCTACGGGTCTCGCACTGTGAATTGTGTAATTGAGATTTCTGTTGATGTGCACTTCCGCGGGTCGTAGGGATGAGCGCCTAAGGCGCTTATCTCCACCAGAGCAGTGAGCGCTAAGTCGTGAGAGGTCATAGGGATGGTACGGGGTCATAGGGATGAACGCCTAAGGCGCTCATCTCCACCAGCGCAAGGAGCGCCTTTGGCACACAATGCAAAACTCTCCCCCATCTAACTTGCAGACCTCGCGAAGAGCGCCCTCAGCACTCATTGCGAGCCTCTCCCCCCCTCTACTTTCCGGGCCACCCGATGAGCACCTTATGTTTGCCGCTCATTGCAGGTGTCGGCCAACCCGCAACTTTCGGGCCTCGCTATGAGCGTCTTCGCGAGCTCTGCAATGAGCACCTGTGGAGCTCATTGGGAGCCTCTCCCCACTCTCTCCCTCCTGTGTCTCTTTGCCCCCTCTCACTTCCCTGGGTTTTTTCTCCGAATCTCCCGCCTCTGTGTCTTTTTCCACCCGCTCCCTCCTCTCCCTCCCATGTGTCTTTCTCCCACCCTCATGTGTCCTTCTCCCCCCTCTCCCTCCTCTTTGCACCTACGGGTGTGAAACCATTTGGGAAATTAATCATTTTCCCCAAGCCCAAAATGTGTTTCTGATTTACAGGCTTTAAAAAAAGTTACGACTTTACGGCCGTAATTTTTTCCCTCACTTTTCAGACCTCCCAAAAACGCCAATTAAATATCAAATAAGCTTGCAACCTCACTTACAGGCTCCCTGCCTCTCCCTTTGTGCTGTGTGTGAGGTTGTAAGTTCATTTTTTAATTAATTTGTGTCTCTTGGCGGTCGTCCGACGGCTTCTGAGTTACAGGCTCGAAAAAAATGGTGGCCATTAAATCCGTAGTTTTTTTGAAGCCTGTAACTTAAGACCTTTGCTCCCCCCCCCTCAACTTCAGGCCTTGCGATGAGCGCCTTTGGCTCTCATTTCGCATTTTGTATTTTGTGAGAGCTATTAAACTCTGTAATTTACTTTAGCTTAGTTTTTAAAATATTGAAATAACATCAGTGGAGAGGAGAGCAATCTCTGTCCTCTTTTTCTTTTTTTTATATTGTGAGCCGGATTGTATCCTCAAATTGGTTACAGAGGCGGTTCACCTGACTAGCGTATGGAGCATTTAGTGCAAAGAAAAAGTTTGGTGGGGGGAGGTAGTAAAAATATATTTTAACATTTTTAAAAGTAATGGCATAAGGATATTTTCAACAGTTTTATATACGTGGCACAGGGTTATCTCAGCTTATCACATGAGGTTTTCTGCACATTCTATTTCAATTGTGGTGTGAAATTTTCTTCTTCATTTACTTCTGATTTGATGTCTCTTCTGTTGTTTGAGTATGGATGGTCTTTATTTCTATCCCAGGTTGTTTGGAATTGGTAAGTTACACAAATGGAGCTTCGCCTTCCTTGGGAGTATGAATTGTGTGATGTCTCTCTTCTTTTGATATAATCAGTCTAAAAGGAAAACCCCACGTATACTTGTATCCATGCTTTGTAATCACCTCTGAAAAGGGTTTCAGGAGTTTCCTTTTGTATAAGGTAGTGGGTGACAAGTCCGAGAAGATAGCTGGTTGACCTCCTTCCATTCCAGGAACACCATATCTAGCTGCTTTCATGAATAAGACATTTGTAGAAAAATAATGGAATCTGCCGATCACATCTCTCCTCACATTGGAGGATTGCGGAGCTCTTAGGGCTCTATGAATCCTGTCCATTCTAAGTCCTTCTTAGATCTGGTAAAAGTTTGGCACGTAAATATTTCATGCATAGAGGTGGATTTTGTACAGACTCTGATGAATTACGAATTCTAATGTTTGGCATCCAAGATCAATTTTCTTGATCCTCTTGTATGATTTTGAATTGTTTTTGTTCCTCTTTAAGCACATTCAGATCCTTTTCAATTTCTGTGTGCCACTTAAGGTTATTATATTTGTTCTCCAATTCAAGAACTTTCAGTGTTCAATGCTTTTATTTCTGCTTTTAATTCCACAGAGACTCTTTGTATCTCAGCTATAATTTCTAATCTGAAAGTGGAGATTAATTATTTTAAGTCTTGAATATCTGCTTTAGTGCAGGGTGCAGAAGTCTCTGTTCCACTTTTTGGTAATTGTTTATCTGGATTAGTGAGGTGTTGGAAAGAGTGCACAGTTTTTGAAATGCAGTAGTCATGAATCTTTTTTGAACAATTTCTCTTAGAGACTCCAGCCATCTTTTTTTTGAAGATGTTATAATTGCAGTTGGCAGCTAGATGGCAGTAGAGTACACAGATAAGTTGTAAACAAAGAGATTAACTCTTACTGTGCCTTCTTTTCAACAAGATAAACAGTTCTTTCACAAGTGTGAATTTATAGCCTTATAAAGCAGAAGTAGTCAGTATTAATTTTCTACAGTCTCCCACATTAAAGGCATACTGTATGTTATATGCTTATTATTGTATGAGAGATAAGCTGTTGGCTCTTCTCTTGATTTAAAAAAATCACAATTATACAGCTGTTTGTGAGTACAATCCAGATATTCTTTATCTTCAAATTGTTACAAAGAATAGATCTCCAATAGTGTAAGGCATCTAGATTAGAACTGTATAGGTTTGATCTCAGAGGAAAAAGTTGCCAAACTTGATTTTTTTTAAAGCCAGCTGGGTCTGCCTGTGCACAATCCTGGCCATATATATTGATCTGGTAATAGCTATGTCACTTTATATATGATTTTATATGTTTTTTCAGCAGGGCTTATGCAGCACACATGCTCTTGCTTTGAATGTTAGCTGCGCCCCATATTTATTTTATTTCTTATGGGATTCATATTCAACTGTAGGTTATAACAGAATGGCACAATCATAAAACAAGGCAACAAAGAAAAAAATGAAATTACCCTGTGGAAAAGTTTGCATACCTTAATACATACTTAATACTAAATGGCTCAATGATATTAAGGTCAGGAGACTGTGATGGCCACTCCACAACCTTCACCTTTTTCTGCTGTTAACCTCTGGAGGGTCAACTTGGCCTTGTGCTTAGGGTCATTGTCATGCTGGAAAGTCCAAGAGCGTCCCATGCGCAACCTTCGTGCAGAGGATTGCAAATTGTCTGCCAGTATGTTCTGATAACATGCTGCATTCATCTTGCCATCAATTTTCACAAAATTCCCTGTGCCTTTAGAGCTCATCCCCCCCCCCAAAAAAAACATCAGTGAGCCACCACCATCCATCACAGTGGGGATGGTATTCTTTTCACTATAGGCCTTGTTGACTACCTCCAAACATAGCGCTTATGATTGTTTCCATAAAGCTCTATTTTGTTAGGTGTGTCAAGGTGCTGTCGGGCATATTGTAACCGGGCTTTTTTGGGCATTGGTGCAGTAAAGGCTTCTTCCTGGCATCTCGACCAGGCAGCTCATTTTTGTTCAAGTATCGTCGTATTGTGCTCCTTGAAACAACCACACCGTCTTTTTCTAGAGCAGCCTGTATTTCTCCTGAGGTTACCTGTGGGTTTTTCTTTGTATTCTGAACAATTCTTCTGGCAGTTGTGGCTGAAATCTTTCTTGGTCTACATGACCTTGGCTTGGTATTAAGAGATCCCGGAATGTTTCACTTCTTAATAAGTGATTGAACAGTACTGACTGACATTTTCAAGGTTTTGGATATCTTTTTAGATACTTTTGCATCTTTATGAAGTTCCATTACCTTGTTACACAGGTCTTTTGACAGTTCTTTTCTGTTCCCCATTGCTCAGTATCTAGCCTGCTCAGTGCATCCACATGAGAGCTAACACACTCATTGACTATTTATACACAGGCTCCAATTGCAATTTAAAAAGCTGTGTGTGGGGGAAATTGACCTTTAATTGACATTTTAACCCGTGTGTGTCACCTTGTGTGTCTGTAACAAGGCCAAACATTCAAGGGTATTTAAACTTTTGATTGGGGCCATTTGGGTGATTTCTGTTATCATTATTTACAAAGAACCAAATAAGTACTTGTAGGAAATAATCTTTTCCAATAGTGCATAACAATGAATTGTGATTGTACCAAAATCATAATAGGGACAAAATAGTAAAGAAATGTTATTTACAATATAAACAATGGCGCATGAAAACATAAAAAAAAACATTAAACAATATGGCCCTTTGTTATTTTGAGAAAAGAAATATCAAGTTATAACTTGACAGTAAAGTTCTCTTTCTGTTTACTTGTGCAGTGTAAGGGTTTCACCTATAGTTGTCTATGGGAGATATATTGTACAGTTTAGAGACAGGTGATATATCTTTTGACTGGATCTCCACTTTTCAATAATTGTTATATGGCATAATTAGCCTATACTTGTACTTGGATTTGTGATTCCAGTCTTTTTATCTTTTTGTCTCACTTCTTGACTGGCATTAGATGTATTGGTGCTATTCAGAAATTGTTTGTTGCTATAATAAAGACAAGAGAGATTCCTCCTCTTCTAGGATTTTTAAACCCATCAATTGTTGATTAACACAATTCACAGGTGTAATCCATTACTCCCTTTTACATTTTCATTAGGAGTCAATGTATCTAATACTGTCATGGACAATAATAATATATCTTATAGCCGGAGCTCTGATCCTATTTTGTTAATTCAGTACAATTTGTCCAAAACATAATCACATGTCACTTGTCCACAACATAATCTTTTGAGCTACACTGAGCTCTATCTCCTATTGCACAGACTTGATTACCATTGTCTTCTATTAAACTCTTTCTCTATACAATGTATCTCCTTGAACATATATCAGGGAGTTCTGAAGCGTCCTCTCGGACACCGAACGCAGAGTTACCCATCAGACACCGCGAGAGCGTGCTTTTGTGACGTCAGCACGCTCTCCTATTGAACGCAGCGTTTCAATCCTGTTTATAGTTCTGGGTTGCTATGGTGATGCTGACCAACATGTTAACCCCTTCTTTTTCTAGGTTTATCCAGGGAAAAGCTTTTCTCTTGTAACCATGGCAAGTTAGATAGATGTATTGAACAAGGACAATGCAATGGATAATGAAGATATGACCATATGAATATATAGAATTTGTCTTGAGCATATTTGTTTCAAAACAAAAATGTATATATTAATGCAGATATTAGATCCAAGTAATTAGATTGTTGATATGTAAGCTAATACATTTGTCTTGAGCCATAACATAATTATACAGTAATTCCCATCAAGAGAAATAGTTAAGGGATCGTATATAGAAGATTGTAAGTTTGTGAGTTTTCAATCTTGTGTCAGAGCTTGTTTCCAAGGCACTATGTACATTTGATTTTATGCTCAAAAACAGGGCCCTCCATTCTTTACAAGGTGTTTAATTTGTTTTCTGCTATGTACTCAACCCCTGTACAGTGCTACGGAATATGTTGGCGCGATATAAATAAAGATAATAATAAGTATCACTTATAAAGTATAATGGTTATTACTGTGACTACAATATATATTCTCTCCACCATATTTTATTGCCTGGACTAAGGACTCTTCAATACAATGTGTTTCAAATGAAAAAATAACTATTATGTGAAAATGAATAAAAAGTGACACATGAATAAACATGACTACTTGTTTGTGCTTTGTTTAATTGAATTTTAATATTCTAGAATAAATAGATGGATACAAACTAAATGAGTGAAATGCGTACCCGAACATAGTGATATGATAATGGTTGAATAAAATGTGCTCTAACATAGTGATGTAATGTTAAGTTTATTCTACTAATATATGTTGAACATCTATACCAGTGTATTCAATGAATATTGAAGACTAGGTGACTGGTGACTTTTTGATGAGAGCATAATTTCTAAAATAAAACTTGTTGTGTGACATGGTCTAATGTGCTTAAAATATCAAAAAAAATCTAGGAAGATCAATTTTTCCTGATTTGCTTCAAACGTAAACCTAAGTCCTAGGGTTTTTTTATTTAGTGTTTTCATGAAGGATTCAAGCTCACACCTTGAATCTTGCCACACTACTATGATGTCATCAATGTAGCGCCTCCAGAGGAGGATCTTTTTTGTATATTCCTCCCTTTTTTTTACTGAAAACTATTTTTTCTTCCCACCAGCCTAGGACTAGGTTAGCGTAATTAGGGGCTCATGGGGTCCCCATTGCCGTGCCCCTAATTTGGCGTAGCAATTTACACCCAAATAGGAAAAAGTTCTTAGTTAATACAAATTCCAACAATATCATCAGAAAGTCATTAAATTGTTTGACATCTTTCCTTAAAGTATAAAGGAAATATTGTACTGCAGCTAAACTATATAGGGCTTCTACATCAATACCTACTAGCCAGGAGTCATGAAAGATTGTACAAGGCTCATAGCATTTCACTTGTGTCTTTCAAATATGATGGAAGACTGGTTACCAAGCTTTTGAGAAAATAATCAAGAAAGAGACTACAATTTTGGGTAATATTTTCATTCCCTGGAGTGATTTTTTTATGCACTTTTGGTAGTGCATAAAAAGTTGGTATTGTGGGCTTTTTGGCAAAAAGTATTCATGTGTAGATTTATCAATTATTTTAGAATTTAAGGCTGTCAAGTTTTTTCCTTAAAAGTTTTAAATAATCAGATGTTGGATTTTTTTCCATGATTTCATAAGGAGTTGCTTCTTTTAGAATTTGTTGAAACATTTCCTTATAATCTTTGTTATTCATGAGTACTATATTACTGCCCTTATCTGCAGATTTTACCTGAATCGAGTCACACATTTCAAATTCTTTTAGGGCATCTGCCTCAGGTTTACTTAAATTGTAAGTTTTTGTCTTTCTTGTTTTGTATAGTTTTTCCAAGTTGTTGGTTACGTGCTGAGCAAATACACTGATGTTGGAATAGTCTTTCAATGCAGGAGTGAATTTACAAAAAATGTCTGAAATGCTGTTTTCATTTTCTTCCAAAAAAGATATAAGGATCTGAAGGCTCTCTATGTCATCTTTTCCTACCCCTAGATTTAAATATTCCCTCTCTTTTTTGTTCTTAAAATATTTGTGGAGTGCCACTTTTCTAATGAAAAATGTTGGATCTTTAATATTTGAAAAGAGATCTGAATCAAGGGATGGGACAAATGAGAGACCTTTTTTCAGTACCCAGATATGGGCATCATTGAGTACAAAATTGTAAACTTTCATTTTGATCTATATTTTCCTTTATAAGAATTGATTTCTTCGCTGTTTTGGATTTTTTATTCTCTTTCTTGCAAATCGGTCCTCGTCTAAAAAAAATCCTCATGTTGAAACCTTCTCTCAAAGGATCTAGTTTTAGGTCCTAATCTTGTGAAATTTCTTACTGCATTTGTCACATCAGCACTAGCTGTATAACCCTCAGATATATTGACTTGTACATCCAAGTCAGATTGTTCATTAACTTATATCCGTAGTGATTTGTGTTTTTTGAGGTGCAGGAAATCTCCTATAGACTCTACCGGATTTGTAGTCATTTTGATCTCTAATATACGTTTTCTTTCCTTTATTTCGCTTTTCGCTTAAATCTCTCTATTGTGTCATTGAGTCTTTTACAGTTATTTTCATACTCCGTTCTTTAAAAGTTACGACATTCTTCTGAACAAGCACCAATTTGTTATTTATGGTGTTAAGATGTGCTTCTGTCTCCACTATTAAATTCATGAACTCAAAAGAGCATCTAGATGTACAGTGGATATAAAAAGTCTACACACCCCTGTTAAAATGTCAGGTTTCTGTGCTGTAAAAAAATGAGACAAAAATAAATCGTTTCAGAACTTTTCCACCTTTAATGTGACCTATAAACTGGACAATTTAATTTAAAAACAAACTGAAATCTTTTAGGTAGAGGGAAGAAAAAATATAAAAATAAAATAATATGGTTGCATAAGTATGCACACCCTTAAACTAATACTTTGTTGAAGCACCTTTTGATTTTATTACAGCACTCAGTCTTTTTGGGTATGAGTCTATCAGCATGGCACATTTTGACTTGGCAAGATTTGCCCACTTTTCTTTGCAAAAACACTCCAAATCTCTCAGATTGCGAGGGCATCTCCTGTGCACAGCCATCTTCAGATCACCCCACAGATTTTCAATTGGATTCAGGTCTGGGCTCTGGCTGGGCCATTCCAAAACTTTAATCTTCTTCTAGTGAAGCCATTCCTTTGTTGATCTGGATGTATGCTTTGGGTCGTTGTCATGCTGAAAGATGAAGTTTTTGTGCCAATATTGACTGGTATTTGGAACTGTTCATAATTCCCTCTATCTTAACTAAGGCCCCAGTTCCAGCTGAAGAAAAACAGCCCCAAAGCATGATGCTGCCACCACCATGCTTCACTGTGGGTATGGTGTTCTTTTGGTGATGTGCAGTGTTTTTTTTGCGCCAAACATATCATTTGGAATTATGGCCCAAAAGTTCAACCTTGGTTTCATCAGACCATAACACCTTTTCCCACATGCTTTTGGGAGACTTCAGATGTGTTTTTGCAAAATGTAGCCTGGCTTGGATGTTTTTCTTCGTAAGAAAAGGCTTTCATCTTACCACTCTACCCCATAGCCCAGACATATGAAAAATACGGGAGATTGTTGTCACATGTACCACACAGCCAGTACTTGCCAGATATTCCTGCAGCTCCTTTAATGTTGCTGTAGGCCTCTTGGTAGCCTCCCAGACCAGTTTTCTTCTTGTCTTTTCATCAATTTTGGAGGGACCTCCAGTTGTCACTGTTGTGCCATATTTTCTCCACTTGATGATGACTGTCTTCACTGTGTTCCATGGTATATCTAATGCCTTGGAAATTCTTTTGTACCCTTCTCCTGACTGATACCTTTTAACAGTGAGATCCCTCTGATGCTTTGGAAGCTCTCTGTGGACCATGGCTTTTGCTGTGGGATGCGAATAAGAAAATTTCAGTAAAGAACAACTAGAGCAGCTGAACTTTATTTGGGGTTAATCAGAGGCACTTTAAATGATGGCAGGTGTATGCTGACTATTTAACATGATTTGGAAGGATTAGTTAATTCTGAACACAGCTACATCCCCAGTTATAAGAGGGTGTGCAGACTTATGCAACCACATTATTTTTCTTTTTTTTTTTCTTCCCTCCATCTAAAAGATTTCAGTTTGTTTTTCAATTGAGTGGTACAGTTTATAGGTCACATTAAAGGTGAAAAAAAGTTCTGAAATCATTTATCTTTGTCTAATTTTTTTACAGCACAGAAACCTGACATTTTAACAGGGGTGTGTAGACTTTTTTATATCCACTGTAGTGATGTAATGTTAAGTTTATTCTACTAATATATGATGAACATCTATACCAGTGTATTCAATGAATATTGAAGACTAGGTGACTGGTGACTTTTTGATGAGAGCTTTTTGTGTGACATGGTCTAATGTGCTTAAAATATCAAAAAGTGATTTTAACTATTATTATGACACATGTATACTACATATGACTTGTATATGATAACAATTAATACCACATCCAGGTTTAGGGAAGAAACTTATTCAATGATTTATCATGAAATGGATTTGTTGATTCTAAAATTATTATATAACATATACTATTTGTTACTGGAATATGATAACGATTAATACTATGTCCAGGTTTAGTTAAAAAAAAAAAAAAAACGTATTCGATTATTTACCATATAATGGATTTATTAATTCTTAAATACGGTAAGTTTATATGCATTTGAAAAAATATAACTCCTTAGTATTCAAATAGTGTATATAAATGGGTGGTTTACTCAGATATGTAAACCTAGTAACACGACTTATCAGATGGTCCATTATATAGTGGATTTGTTGAGATTAAATACATCTATATACATATGAAAGATATACCTTAACTCCCTTGTATTCATGAGGTGTATATAAATAGATGCCTAATTCCCATATGTATATTGTAAGGTGATAATTTTGCTTCCTAGAAAGGGATTCAAATATAGCTTAGACTCTATAAAGACAAATTCATAAGTTCTCTTCTAGAGAAAGGCACTGAAGGAAAACCCTTCATTTAAGCCCTCTGGAGTTTGAGGATGTAGCCTATATATCAACTTACTTTCTTTTCTAAGTAGAATACAATCTATATCTTCATTTCTAGGGCCCAAAGTTGCCACATCAATGGCAACAGACTTTAGACAGTTCCAATCTTTATTGTGATAACATTTTAAGTGGCAAGCTATAGGTATACTGTTCATTTATAACGGCATAGATGTATTCTCCAATTCTCCATCTGAATTGCCTGCTCGTTTCCCCCACATATAATTTATCACAAAGACATTGGGCTACATAAATGACTCCTGTTGTGCCACAATTGTGAAAATTCTTTATTAGAAATACTTCTTTTGTTTTTGGGTGTGTGAATTTAAAAAAATTACACTTGCTGCATTTGAAACAGCCACTCAACGGCTGCAGCCAAGGTTTTTGTTTCTGTGTACTTATTTCTTTGACTGTGGACAAATCTATCTCTTAAATTTGGGACTCTACAGTAAATGAGATTTACATGTGGTGTCAAGATATCGTTCAAATCATTATGAGAGGTTAATAAATTCCAAATCTGTCAGATTGTGAGGGCATCTCCTGTGCACAGCCCTCATCAGATCACCCCACAGATTTTCAATTAGATTCAGGTCTGGGCTCTGGCTGGGCCATTCCAAAACATTAATCTTCTTCTGGTGAAGCCATTCCTTTGTTGATTTGGATGTATGCTTTGGGTCGTTGTCATGCTGAAAGATGAAGTTCCTCTTCATGTTCAGCTTTCTAGCAGAAGCCTGAAGGTTTTGTGCCAATATTGACTGGTATTTGTA
Organism: Discoglossus pictus; assembly: GCA_027410445.1. Lineage (NCBI taxonomy): Eukaryota > Metazoa > Chordata > Amphibia > Anura > Alytidae > Discoglossus > Discoglossus pictus. The sequence goes on along the minus strand of CM050169.1, from coordinate 128,703,771 downwards.
ACTGTTCATAATTTCCTCTATCTTAACTAAGGCCACAGTTCCAGCTGAAGAAAAACAGCCCCAAAGCATGATGCTGCCACCACCATGCTTCACTGTGGGTATGGTGTTCTTTTGGTGATGTGCAGTGTTGTTTTTGCGCCAAACATATCTTTTGGAATTATGGCCAAAAAGTTCAACCTTGGTTTCATCAGAGCAGAACACCTTTTCCCACATGCTTTTGGGAGACTTTAGATGTGTTTTTGCAAAATGTAGCCTGGCTTGGATGTTTTTCTTCGTAAGAAAAGGCTTTCGTCTTGCCACTCTACCCCATAGCCCAGACATATGAAGAATACGGGAGATTGTTGTCACATGTACCACACAGCCAGTACTTGCCAGATATTCCTGCAGCTCCTTTAATGTTGCTGTAGGCCTCTTGGTAGCCTCCCAGACCAGTTTTCTTCTCGTCTTTTCATCAATTTAGGAGGGAGCTCCAGTTCTTGGTAATGTCACTGTTGTGCCATATTTTCTCCACTTGATGATGACTGTCTTCACTGTGTTCCATGGTATATCTAATGCCTTGGAAATTCTTTTGTACCCTTCTCCTGACTGATACATTTTAACAACAAGATCCCTCTGATGCTTTGGAAGCTCGCTTTTGCTGTGGGATGCGACTAAGTAAATTTCAGGAAAGACCAACTAGAGCAGAGGAACTTTAAATGATGGCAGGTGTATGCTGACTCCTATTTAACATGATTTGGAATGCGATTGCTTAATTCTGAACACAGCTACATCCCCAGTTATAAGAGGGTGTGCAGACTTATGCAACCACATTATTTTTCTTTTTTTTTTCTTCCCTCAACCTAAAAGATTTCAGTTTGTTTTTCAATTGAGTGGTACAGTTTATAGGTCACATTAAAGGTGAAAAAAAGTTCTGAAATCATTTATCTTTGTCTCATTTTTTTACATCACAGAAACCTTTTACAGGTTTACATTTTAACAGGGGTGTGTAGACTTTTTATATCCACTGTAATTTCTTGCCATTATTTTATACAAATTGTTTATCTGTTGTGTTGGAGGCTGGATGCAAGTGGCTACATGCTCAAACTCCAGAGGGCTTAAATGAAGGGTTTTCCTTCAGTGCCTTTCTCTAGAAGAGAACTTGTGAATTTGTCTTTATCGAGTCTAAGCCTGAATCCCTTTCTAGGAAACAAAAAGATCACATTACTATATACATATGGGAATTAAGCATCTATTTATATACACTGATGGGTACCTTAACGTTCCGTGAGGACGCTTCAGAACTCCCTGATGTATGTTTAAGGAGATACATTGTATAGAGAAAGAGTTTAATAGAAGACAATGGTAATCAAGTCTGTGCAATAGGAGATAGAGCTCAGTGTAGCTCAAAAGATTATGTTGCTTTAGACAAAGTAATTAACTTACACATAAGGAGAATATCCACCTGTACCTTCTACTATGTATTAATACATTCTTAAGCTAACAACAGGATTGGTTAAATATGGTTTCACAAGCTATACAAATTCAAGCATTTTAGACAAATTGTACTAAAATTAACAAAATAGGATCAGAGATCCAGCTATAAGATATATTCTTGTCCATGACAGTATTAGATACATTGACTCCTAATGAAAATGTATAAGTGAGTTAAAAGACCGGATTACACCTGTGAATTGTGTTAATCAACAATTGATGGATTTAAAAATCCTAGAAGAAGAGGAATCTCTCTTGTCTTTATTATAGCAACAAACAATTTCTGAATAGCACCAATACATCTCCTAATGCCAGTCAAGAAGTGAGACAAAAAGATAAAAAGACCGGAATCACAAATCCAAGTATAAGTATAGGCTAAGTATATAATTGAAAAATTAGAGATCCAATCAAAACATATATCACCTGACTCTAAACTGTACAAGATATCTTCCATAGACAACTATTAGGGAAACCCTTACACTGCACAAGTAAACAGAAAGATAACTTTACTGTCAAGTTATAACTTGATATCTCTTCTCAAAATAACAAAGGGCCATATTGTTTTAACGTTTTTTTTTAACATGCCATGTTTATATTGTAAATAAAATGTCTTTATTTTTTTATCCCTATTAGGATTAAAAAATAATCCAAACAGCTATGTGATAATACATGGCATCATATGATAACTAAGTACATCTGTGTTCACATTTGAAAGTCTTAAGTTAAAAAAAAAAAACAACCTGTCTCCAGCTCAGTTACACTGCATTCTAGGAAGCTGAGCAGGGACATGCACATGTGCCCACAAATGCCTCACTCCTCAATCCATAGCCATGTTAAACATGGCTTCCATTACGCTTATGCCTGCTGTATTACACAGCTTTTATGCCAAGCCAAGGTTGGATTATACACGAGCTGGGAATCCTATCCACGTACAGTTGTTTCAAGCTTACTGGCTATCATCAGCGTAGAGAGGGATCCCAGCTTGTGTTGTATATATAAAAATGGAAGAAAGCCATTCTATAAATGTAAAATATGAGGAATAAACATATTTTGGTCAAATAAAAGATAATCACATATATAGTTGTGAGCATACGAGCTGTTGCGCAGCGAGCCCGCAAGAACTGCGTCCTCCCGCAAATGCGGGTCCTCGCGAAGCGAGGGGCCGCATTTGCGGTGGTGGAGCATCCCAACGTCCCCGCAAATGCGGATCCTCGCAAAGCAAGGCGCCTCACTCAAAGGCGCCTCACGCCGTTACACACACGCAAGACTTAACAAAAAAAATAATAAAAGGCGCCTCGCACGACTTAGAAAAACAACAACTGCATCGTACACATAAAATCCAACTGCATCCCTCACAAAAAAAATACGGCCGTGAAACGAGCCATTCCCAACAAGCAAAAACGACCAAAAACGGCGCGCATGAAAACATCAGAAACAAGAAATAAACACAACGAAGACATAAAAAGCTTACTTACAGCAGGGGGGGGGCATTCGGCACCTCGAAAAGTTAATTTACACGTCCATTTAAGTCCAAAAAAACAAGTTTAAACTGCAAAAAATCACCTAAGCGAGAGAAAAAATGGCCGCCGAACAAAACGAAAAAGAGGCTTCAGGCGTAACTATACTACAGTGACTCGCAAGACTGAAACACATACTATACGGAACATACCACACTGATATTAACCACCATTTTGAAAACTACTACGCACAAAATGGCGGATGGAACGCAAATTGTAAGATGGAACGCAAATAGCGCATGCGTATTGCGTTCTAACGGTCTGAGGCACTTGAAAGTTTATAAATACTGCCTACTTTCCAGAAAATTCTACATTTCTAATCAGGTGATGAACGGAGTGACTGGATAGTTAACTGCTGCTGTTACTTGAGAAGAGAATAGTTTCCTAATTTCCTACTTTACATTGTGCAAATTACAACTGAGAGGTAAGCTATAATATATTACATATTACAAGACAGGACAAAAAAAAAACAACTTTAACTATGAAAATGTGATTCATGTATAAGTGACATGTGACACGCACATTTATGTGTATAGCCCCTACAACAAACTAATCATAACCCAAACTAATTTAACAAGTATATTTAAATGACACAAAAATAAAATAAAAATGTAACTATTAAAATGTGATTGATGTATAGTGATGTGTGACACGAACATATATGTGTATCATGTATAGTGACATGTCACACGCACATTTATGTGTATAGCCCCTACAACAAACTAATGTTAATTGAAACTAATTAAAGAAGTATATTTAAATGACATTAATTTATTGTAATTCAATATATCACCAGCTCAACCTTTCTCCTTTTTTTTTTTTACTATTCAAACAGACTCTGCATCAACAGCGTCACTCAAGAATTTGCACCCTGCATTGTGAACCAGAATCCCTTTTAAAGAACACAAAGAAAGAAGAGGTAAGATAGAAAAATACATTACATGCTGAAAAAGACCATGCTTTGCTAAATCAAAAAGAAGAATTATACAATTAACCATTTCACTTTCTTTTTCAAACAGACACTACAAGAAGACCAGCGGATTAAGATTGCCAGGAGGGGACCCTCTGTCATTCGACACTTCAATCAAGGTAAAGTATAACAAGTACAAAAAATAAAGGAACTATATATGTTTAATGACCGCCAATATAACAAATGCAGCAAACAAAAAGTAGTGAACACAAAATAGGATAATGCTAAAAACATTGCCATAATATCCAAAATAGAAAAAAACATTCATTTGCACTGTAGAAAAACATTAAAGCTTCATAAAAAACACTAATTAAGCAAATCAAGTATGCAACATATGGTAGACACAAAATAGGATTGTACAAAAAAGCACACAAACAAATAGCAAACTAAATTAATATTCTTCTTTAATGTTTAAGAATCTATAAGCCTTACAAAGAAGCCTAAATTAGCATAGCAAAAGTGGTAGACACAAAACAGGATAATGCTAAAACCATTGCAATCACATCCAAAATAAGAAAAACAGTTATTTAACAATACAAAGAAAGTACCGCTACAATGAACTACAAGTACATATAAACAAACTGTTGATGATAAAAAATGTAAAAAACAAACTTAACATCTCAAACTAAACTAATTATAAATTATTTTCTTTTACAGATTAACATGGCTACTAACGAGAGTAAACAAGAAAAGATAAGACGGCAAGCTAGAGAACGACAACAGAGATGGGCCAACCAGCAACCACCAGAGGAGAAAGGAAAATTAGTCGAGATAAGAGAACGCAAAAGTAGTTGCAATGCCCATAGACTCGCAACTGCAATATTAAAGATACACCAAAAAAAGATAATAAGCAAACAAAGGATTTAGAAACGGTTCCTGAAATGTCAAATACGTATATTAATAATGAAACAACTTTCCAAACATACACATCTCATTGCCGTCATTTTTTGATGGGCAAGTCGCTAGTAATAAATAATAATAAATTTACTTGATCAATGAGATTTTTGAAATTTCTATTGAGAAAACACATTTACAAAAGTACTATGCAGTAGTGTAACATTGGTCTAAGCAACGTGTTCTTACCCTACAAATTATTTTAGGGTAGATAGAACCCACCTTTTATATTTTTACTTTGTGAAAATACAAATCACCTATTGAATTTAAGTAACAAGACTGATGATATAAACCCAGTGAAGTGCATGCTCTCAAAGCAATGACTTTAACAAGTTTCTTGTTACTAGCTGAATTTACTGTATATTGAAAAGAATGCTCTTTGCTTAAAATGTGTTATTTTCCCCAAGGAGAAATGACACCTATATTATATAAAAAAAACATAAATATAAACATAACGCGCAATCTAGTTTTTTCTTTTTATATATAAATCTACTTTTAACAAGATTGATTATACACATTTTAGCTTGATCATTGTAGGGGATTGATTGTAGTCTCTCTTTGCTGTCAAAACGTTCTCACGTGTGTTATAAAAAGTGTGGTTACATAATTATATTTTTTGCGTTATATGAATTATGGAAGTTTAGTGTCGGTTTTTGGTCAATTCGTGAATCAATGGATCATTATTACAAAAACGTTATAGTGCTAAATCCAACCCGTTGTCTGCTGGCCCTTGTGATGACTCTACTCTTACATTCCACGTTGATTTATTTTTATCTATGCAGAAATTCCACGCTTTATATGATCTCCCTGCGTAAATTCTCCTTTGCAAGTGCTCCGTATTCATACTGACTCTCACGGTCCTTAATCTCTTGAACTCTTGCAGCTCGTAAGCATCAAAAATTACCTACCAAAAAAAAAACATAATGACCTCATGTCTAATGCATTTGTCCCATATCGATGGGGATGCTCACAAGAGGATCTCCCAGCTTTACCGACGCATTTCGGTTGATGATTGAGAGTTTTGAAAGAAGTTTCTCTATCAAGAAGCTCCTTTCTAAAAAGTAACTTCCTCCCAATTGCATTGTACAAAGAAACTTGTTCCAAAATCACTTGAGAGAGTGCACTTTACGTCCTTTGGCCTCGGTTTGTTTAATTTTTTTCCTCCACCATTTTTTTTTTCCCCTTCGGCGGTTTTCGATTGAAAAAAAAAAAAAAAGAACCAAAATATGCCTTAAATTTACTTGCAACCTCACTGAGAGGCTCCCTGGCACTCCCCCTGAGCTGTGTGTGTGCGCAAGTAAATTGGAGGCATGTGTTTGTTTTTGCAGTTTGGCGGGTTCGTCCGTTCAATGCGTATTTTTGCAGGCTGTAATTTCTCGGCTGTCGCCAAGTCCCAAGGGCCGTAATTTTGCAGGCATCGCTAAGTTGCGGTGAGCACCTTCTGCTCTATTTTTATCCAAGGCCTGCGTGTCTCAGAATGAACGGTTGTGACGCTGATCTCCACCAGCGCACTAAGCGCCTTTGGCGCTCATTGCCTGGCCGCAACCCTTGTTTTGTGAGGCCCGCGGTAGCGTGGGCTCGCTGTGCGAGCCCGCAATTTCACCATGGCATTACCAACAACTTTTGGCAAGCCCACAATGCTCACAACTATATATGTGATTGTTCCTTAAAATTTCAATATGAGATTTGTATTTTCACTAGAATTAAAAATAAAAAAAGATGTAAAAGGCGTGTTCTATCGACCCTAAAATAATTCCTAGGGTAAGAACATACTTTGGTTTAGAAATAAACAAAAGTAATAGTACTTGAAGTATATTTTAGCAATAGGAGTTTCAAAAATCCAATTTGTCAAGTAATGGACACAATCTAAAACGATGAGTAAACGTTTTGGTAACTAAGATACAAACAATAAAAAGCTAAAATTGTAATTATCTTTACAAAAATGTTACAGGACCACGAGTGCAATATAAAAATTGGTGTCCCTTTATATTAATCTGTATATAATTAAAATACTCTGTTTTTAAGTGTGTTATTACAATACAGTGTATCAGTTTGGTTCTGTCAGCTTTAGTGGATTAGAACTTTGTGATTTTTTGTAACTATATTTTAGGGGGTCTGCTTCTCTCTTGCAGCCCTTTTCCCTTATATTTACATGAGTGGTCATAATAAAAAAGGTTCCTTATATTGATTAGTATTGAACTGGTCACAAAAGGTTTGTAATGACATCACAAATAATTGTCACTTTGGTTGGGTCAGCTTCAGTGCATCAGGACTTTTTGTTCATTTTAATACTTTCAACCTAGAAAGACAGGAAGTTGCATTTATAGAGACACAAGGATTTATTAGGATGAGTAACTTGCAAATATTTAAAGAGCAGAACTATACAGTTACATAAATAATAAAAAGAAGTGCAATATACACAAAATACTGATGTCAGGTCTCCTCATTCCTCTTCCTTTTTGCTCCGTTCTCTGCAGTCTCACTCCTGTACTGATGTCTGCAAGAGAGAATAGGAGTGTCAAAAAAAGATGTTAAACGCCCTTAACTCTCATGTTGGCTGCCAATTCTACCAAGTTTATGCTTCTATACAACGTTCTCTATTTATAGCAACTTCTCAAGACATTGCCTGCTTTCTCCCAGCTAATAGCGGATCCTTGCCCTCTGTTGCAGTCTTCTTTACCCCAGTGGAGAAACCACTTATAAACTAAAAGGTATGAGGGCTTGAACCAGTGGCAAGACAAAAGGGAGACAATGAGCCATAAATATTCATGGAGACACACTCACCTGGACTGCCACCTCCTGCCACTGTTCCACACTCTGCCAAAGGATGGCAAGCCAGTCCTCATCTGTAGCTGAGTTGTGGTCAAAGTTTTGCCCCCACACGGTTTGGAGGGAGCTTCTTTAGTTTTAGCTTTTCCTCTGCAAAAAAAATAAATAAAAAAAAAGACAAAACAAAAAAACAACACAAATTAAAAATAAATCAAAAATACATAAAACTGATAATCAGCAAACCCCAAGCTCAGTCGCCTACCACCAACAGCTTTCAAGCAGACATTGCTTGGACCTGAATAATGCCATGTTTGTACCTTCAACATTTCCTTTGAATAGACATCTGCGAGTTACCACCAGGATTATTAACAGCAGTGGAAGCAAATTTGAGGGAAATCAGGTTGCCTGATCAGGACAGCTAGGTAGATGTACTCAATGTTTTATTAGGAATTAATCTGAATTATAAGATTATTATAAGACCCCCCACCCACACACACAATTATCCACACTAGTTATAGAAACCTATTTCACTTCATTGGCTGCAGGTATGTCACCCGGAGTTTTAAAATGACCGCACAATATTCAATTCCTGTCCAAACATAAATACAAAATCCTCTTGCCACCCTAGCTCCTATCACAATCTTAGACTAATCACCCCCTTCCCCTTTCTCACGATGTTTGAGGAAGCCAGCATGTGATGGACCAATCTGCTGCTGTTTCTCAGTCTCCTCATCTTCATCTAAGGTCAGCCATGGTGGGACAGCTCCTGAAAGAACAAAAAGAATACAGATCAAACCCTACAGATTAGCATTATACAGGTTTCTGCTGTGTGAAGATAGTGAGCGCTGTCACTCTAACCTGTGTGCACATTCAGCTTTGTGGATTTAACCTGTTTGGATAGACAAATAATCAGGTTAGATCTCATACAATTATCCTTTAACAAAAGTCACATCATATTTACACTAAAGGAATGCTGCAATACCCTAAAATGGGAGTTTTCTGCTTTAAAATGATATATTGACCATTAAAAAAAAAACAAAAAAAACCACTACTGAACAATAGACATATACAATATTAAAGTCACTTTCAAAAAAAGAATCCAGCAGAGTGGATTGTCTCCACACAACGAAGGCAACGCGAGACACCGGTAGTGTGAAAACCCTTTGTGATGTAGCCGTAGGTCAGAGTTGTTAGACACAAGAAAGAACAGGAAGAAAGGAGGAGGGACTCCCAAAGAACAAAATCTGTTGCTCTGTGGGTATCTAAGAACTAAGGAAATAAATTCATTTTATCCTCAATGAAAGTGTAATATAAAAATGTACAATGTCACCTAGTTCAAACTTTTATTTTTGTTTATAAAAATGCTTCAAGAGGAACCCATTATAGTCCTGAAATTAAAAAATAGAGAGCTGCACTTGATACTGGGTAAATGTAAAGAACAATCACACAAAACACTTCTCTGCTGGTATTTTACATGAGTTAAATAGAATGAGACTGGTCTCCAGTTATCTAGGTTGTAAAGGTTGTGGGCTAGATGGAACTTTACATAGGTGGTGGTCCTGCCCAAAAATCTTTCCCATACCCCCATTCACAAACTGTGTTAATATGTTGCTTTTTGCACTTTTGCTTTATTGATATTGTTGTACAAGATGTATTGTTAAAACTATAGAAAAAAAGTTAAACAGAAGAATGGATGAGAAAAATAATAATATTTACTATATGCAGTAATGATGCTATAGAAGCAACCATTTTTATTTCTGCTGAACTATCTACAGGACAAAGGATACCTTGAATGGAAAAAAAGTTTGTTGAAAAGAAATCAGTACATTTAAAAATGCCAGTGCTAATGAAAATCTCACCCTGCTGAGCAAGCAGCTGAAACAAGCAATGAAACCCACAGTAAAATAATACATGTAACAGTTAGATATTTAAGAGCTGTAGGTTTTCCTACAAACAATTAGCCAATTTTCAAGTTTACAGACTACTTGTAGAATGTAGCCACCCTTCCTAGGTGGAGGCATCTTACCTGAGGACAGAGCAAATGTTTTAGAGACTGGCGGACACCGTTCTAAATGATCATCATATCAAGAGATTTATTCATCATCAAAATACAAATACTTAGTGTCCCTGATTAGTGTCCCACCATTACCTGGTGACCTATAAACGTCAGAGGAGGTCCAGTCCCCTGCGGGTGGAGGATTTCTTTGTGTTGTGGAAAGGGCACTGCTGGTTCCAGCTTCTTCCGAGTCCAAATCTAAAGATCTAATAAAGTAAAAAGCTTCAGGTTTCATGCAGATCTCTAAACACAGGAGCTAGCACTTCAAGGCAATGGGAGAAGCAACCTGCTTATATTACAACTAATTCAATGTTACGCAGAATACCTGCATAACTGTGTCTCCTATACTTAAAAGTGACTCTTTAGGCATATTTTGTTTAGATAAAGTTAACTAGGTGACTTAACATTATATAATCCTCAATATAATTGTCATGTAAAGGCTTACACTTCACTTACTTATAATAAGCTTCCAAAGTTACATATGGTCACCTTCTGGAACAGCCCCCTTTCTTCCTGTTCTCTTTCATGCTAGGTGACATTTTTCACAGTTGTAACCTAAGGCCACAATGAAAGGGGGAAGAGGCTTCACAGTACCAGTGCCTCATGCTGCTCCAAGCATATCACTATCTGCTTGGAGCAGCATGAGGTACTAGTAGTGACTTAGATCTCTTTCAGACTGTGGCACATACCCATAGACTGCCAGTTAAGCTGTGCAGTGAAGGCAGCAGCGATTTTGCTACAGTTTGAAGAAAAGATGTGATTACCCCCAGGCCAGAGATAGTAATGATCAGTATAAAACAACTTTTCAACTATTTAAAATGACACAGAAGCGGACTTGCTATTGGGTCTGTATTTCATAAACCATTTTTTTTCTATGGAAATTGCCATCAAAATCTCACATGAGGGAGAAGGTTTCACAGAGTGTTGAGAATCATATTAAAAAGGGCTTCACACTGCCACATGTAGACACACAGCATGTCACTGTATTGTGAAGCTTCTCCCCAGTGGGCATGGTGAGGATCAGTTACTCTGGGTCTTTTTATATCATAACTACACTGAAATAGAATAACATGAAATCTAGTTAAAAGCATTTATATTTCAAAACATTTTCCTGGATAGTTTATTTTAACATCTTTAGCACATAAAAAATATATAAAGAATTGCCCATATGGAAAAAGATTTCAACAATAAGGATGGATGAGGGGGGGGGGGGGTGGGGGGGGGGTGAATAGCAAACATACACAACATAAATTGCTGCTATCATAAAGGTAACACAAGAGACCCAGATATTACATTCATCCTATGAGAAGGTTCTTCTTACCTGGTGGCGAGGGTGTGCACCGTTTTTTGCTGCTCGTCTCATCTCCTGCTGCATGGTGCCACAGGCTGGGTGTGATTCAGGAAAAATTAACACGTGTCTCTTACAAGTGGAACATTACATCCTTACATTATAGCCCATTAACAGATCTTATTGTATGCATTCTATGTAACATTGTACAATTTTAGGATTATCATTTACAGCTATTATTATTCACAGGTTGGATGTTAGCCAGGAGAAGCAGTTTTAATTCTAAATAGATAAAGCGCTTCCAATATTCTGTCCTGCACAGAGACATGCCTGTCCCCATCTAACATAACAAAGGCCCTAGTAGCTTAATTATTACATTATTATAATTTTAAATATCCACCTACACAGTTCTAGGAGGCTGCCATGTTGGCATCTCTACCTCTTCCATTATCTCAGAGCATAGTCATACTGTAAAGGGAGTGAGCCACAAGCTGTGAACCTCCCTGTGTTTTTACATACTGCATCTTCTAAAGCAAACAGCCAGCAGTTAGTCCACAAAGTCATATGGAGATGGCACAAAACTAAAAGCTACACCATGTGACCTGGTAGGCCAAGAAGAAGTTGTAGGTGGGCATCTACTAATGCAAACAAAACACGTCTATTTTCACATAGTGACATGGCAGCTCCCTGGGGGGAGAAGAGAGAAATTAAAATTATTATGTTATAGTTTTATAAAATAGGGCTAAAATGGCTTGAATTGGTTTCAGATTTATCTTGTTTTTTTTCCCCAAAGGGATCATGAATTGTTTTATAACGAGTGGGGACCTGGCAGCCAATGGGGCTACAGAGACAGCAGAATGGAAATGATCTTCTCCAAGCAGAAACCCCATTCAGAACTAAGAGTTGAGGAATTGTATAAGTTACTTCCAGTTGGCCTGAACACATAACTACAGTGAAGAAGCTGCCAAAACATCACCTTGTTTGATATACCATGCACACTAAGTTTATGTAATCACAGTTTACTACACACGCTCTCGCTTTAGTATAAATATATATAGTTCTAAAGATTTGAACTCTACAAAAGCTACATAGAATCACAATGAAGTGGGGTTGTCATTGTGTTTCTATAAATTGGACCCATCCCATTGCACTGGACCAAGTCTCCGTTTGATGTGGATACAGTGCAGCAAATCCTGCGAAACAAACCTCTAGGACTGTCTGTAACATTTCCACCCCGGTTCTGTTCAACTTCCCGGATCTGAGCAGCAACCTTAGTGTGAGAAGAGTAGCCACATGAAGATTGGAGTGGTTATATTACAGTCCCAGTAGCACACATCCCACACACACACTCCTCTCTTCTTACCTGTTTGATCAGAACATCCTCTGTTTCCTCATAGTTTTCCAGAGCTTTGGTGACAGAAGACTTGAACCTGCAACACCAACCAGAACAGTGATGCCTTCCAGTAATAAGGAGTGCACAAACAAGGGTAGTGTAACCCAAGTGTAAGAAACCATGGATGCAAAATAACGCAAATAGTATAAAGGCCAGCAATACTAAAAATAGCACACAAAAATAAAACCTAAATTTGTCTATTACAAAATTTAGACTGATATTACAGAATTCTCTCTTTAAAAACCTAGGTGAACAGGACACAAATGGTCATGTTTGTCACAACAATTACATATTTACAACAGCACTTTTTAAACAAGTTCGTCCCAAAAACAAATGCATATGAGAGAGCGTGTGATGTGGACGTATATTCCCCTTTACACCAGGGTAGTCCCTTTGAGTCTGTAACCTCAGTCAAATGCCAACTGTTTATATAATTCAACTTCAACCGGAACAAAAAAAGGATGGGTGGGTAGTCACTACTACCAAGTGTACGTACAAAATGTTCAAAAGGAGCATACATTTTTGCGCAAGTTAAAATTAATCAAACTATAATAGTTATCAATCTGCAAATTGTCACGCTTGCGAGGGATGCAGTTACGTGGGTGGAGGGCCTGTCGAAGTGCTCATTGCAGGGGTGGAGATGAACGCCACAGAGCGCTCATCGCCGAGGCCCTCGTGTCTTAGCTGAAATGAGCGCATGCTATACTTTACGACTTTAGCGGCCAAACCTCCAAACTTACCCGAAAGACCACCAAAAAACCCAAATACTCAAAAAAAAAAAATACCCTGACACACTCTCACACAAACACAGGGGGGGAACCAGGGAGCCTGCGAGTGAGGTTGCAAATGAATTTAAGTATATGTGGCGTTTTTTGGCGATCGAAATTCGGCTAAGCAAGAAAAAAAATGGAGGCCGTAAAAAAGTAAATGGATGAAAATGAGGCGAAGGCAGTAAAAAATTAAAATAAAATAAAAAGGAGCACAGAGGCAGTAACACTCATCGCGAGGCACCTAAATTATACGGGAGGAGAGGCCCTGAGCGCCGAAGGTGATTCATTGCAAAGCACCCAAAGAGAAGAAGGGTGGGGGAGGCTTGCGATGAGCGCCAAAAAGGTGCTCAGAGGGGGCAGAGCATTGCATTATGTGGCAAACAGCATACCCAGCGTTAAAACTTTCTTGCCGTCATTTTTTGACGGGCAAGTAGCTAGTTAAAATATAAACTCATACATATTACCACCCTGTAGTTTTACACAATACTTGGTGTAGATGTTTTTCACACTCACCGCTCATACTCCTCTGGGCTAAGCACAAAGTGCTGCTTCTGCTTTTCCTTCAGCCTGATGAGTCCACCAAAACTTGTTCACTGCTTTTCTGTGTTCAGGGACTGGGAAAAAAAAAGAAACTTGTACTATACTCCCTACTACCTGTCACAGACTATTTACACATATCTATCTCTTCCTTTACCTGTGCATATGCTCTAACATCCCCCCATATAGTACAGTCAGACACCCATCACTTGTGTGTTTCTTCACCTCCCCCTCACAGCAGTGACACCAGAAGCTCTGCTCATGCTCAGTGGGATCAAACTTCACAACTAATGAAGCCTTAATCATCTTCCGAGCAGCTGCTACCTACAGGGAAAGAGAAAACAGAATAATGACAAACAGATATTGAAATCTGGGTAACAGGGGCTACTCAAATACAGACAGAGTGCCCCACAGGCAGACCATTGGGGGCAGGGTGACAGCCACCCCCACATATAGACCCGACACAGTCATACATGAACTTTACCAAATCAATATTTAAAGACCAAAGTGGTCATAAGATTTTTTTTTTTTTTAAATGTAGCGTTTTGAAAATTACACTTGAAAATATGCAAAATATTGTAAAAAAAAATATATATAACAGCCTCTAATGTATCACTTCACTTCCTGAGGTGAGAGGAGACTTTATAATATTTAGGAATTGTCTGTCTGCCCAATGGGAACATGGCAGTAAGAACTTCCAGTATTCTCAGCAGGACTACAAGGATGCACAGTTCTCAGGAAGTAACTGGCAAGGACACAAAATCACGGACAGCAGCCAAGATAAAGTTTTAGTTTTTTTTTTTTTTTATATATATGTAGTAACATTTTGCCCATTGTCATGTTTAGTTAAACAAATGACGATACACAAACAAAACTGAACACAGTGTTCCTTTTCAGGATGTCCCAGCTTGATCAGAGGTTATTTGCTTGACTCTTAACGGGGACACTGTAAAGGATTACTTATCCCTAGTCATCTAAAGATAATATTTAACATAGAAGGATCACTGCATTTGTTAGAGCACAAAACATAGATAGCTTACCTTTAAGTTTGCATTAGATAGTACACCGATAATCTGCCATCCTCCATTTCAGTTTGCCAGATTAACGGATTCTGGAGCAGAGGTGATCTGGCAAATTGGGTTTAATCAGGAAAACATTGAGGAGAGGTGTGAGGCTGTGCAATTCAGCACTGACACTGCAAAGTTTCCGACAGTGGGGAGGGGATTACCAGATTAAAGGAGGAGGATTATTCAATGCCAGACAATCGGTGTTCTACCTGTACTGTAACATGGTTTCCATGTTGTCCACTAGCCTATCAATTCCTTATTTTTTCCCCTGTAACCACATGGTCTGTTAGGTCAGCCAATGAAGGCAATCCATAAATTTCAAAAAAATTTTCCCTCTATCCCACTTGTGATTATGGCGACAGAAAGCAGATTCTAAGGTGAAAGGGAGTTATCAAACATTTTGCTTCTATAACTATGAAACAAGCCTCCGGTCTTTAAATATTATCTTTATATTATTTAAATAAGTCTTTCCAGTGTCACTTTAAACATATTATTTTCAAGTACAGGCAACAAGTAAACTGAACAAATCAAATATATTAAACAACTCTCCGAGCCCCCCGCCGCCAGGACACAGACCGGCCGTGCCCCGGGGTGTCACTCTCCGAGCCCCGTCGCCACAACACAGACAGGCCGTGCCCCGGGGTGTCACTCTCCGAGCCCCGCCGCCACAACACAGACCGGCCGTGCCCCGGGGTGTCACTCTCTGAGCCCCGCCGCCACAACACAGACCGGCCGTGCCCCGGGGTGTCACTCTCCGAGCCCCGCCGCCAGAACACAGACAGACCACCCCTGTCTGTGGGTATCACTCTCTGTGCCCCTCTCCAGTACAGATAGACCACCCCTGCCTGTTGGTAACACTCTCTGTGCCCCTCTCCAGTACAGATAGACCACCCCTGCCTGTTGGTAACACTCTCTGTGCCCCTCTCCAGTACAGACAGACCACCCCTGCCTGTGGGTATCACTCTCTGTGCCCCTCTCCAGTACGGACAGACCACCCCTGCCACTGGGTATCACTCTCTGTGCCCCTCTCCAGTACAGATAGACCACCCCTGCCTGTTGGTAACACTCTCTGTGCCCCTCTCCAGTACAGATAGACCACCCCTGCTCGTGGGTATCACTCTCTGTGCCCCCTCCAGTACAGACAGACCACCCCTGCCCCGTGGGTATCACTCTCTGTGCCCCTCTCCAGTACTGACAGACCACCCCTGCCCCTGGGTATCACTCTCTGGGCCCCCCTCCAGTACAGACAGGTCACCCCTGCATCTGGGTATCAGTCCCTGTGCCCCCCTCCAGTACAGACAGGTCACCCCTGCATCTGGGTATCAGTCCCTGTGCCCCCTCAGGTACAGACAGGCCACCCCTGCATCTGGGTATCAGTCCCTGGGCCCCCCTCCAGTACATACAGGTCACCCCTGCATCTGGTATCAGTCCCTGTGCCCCCTCCAGTACAGACAGGCCACCCCTGCATCTGGGTATCAGTCCCTGTGCCCCCCTCCAGTACATACAGACCACCCCTGCATCTGGGTATCAGTCCCTGTGCCCCCCTCCAGTACATACAGACCACCCCTGCCTCTAGTTATCAGTCTCTGGGTCCCTTCCAGTACATACAGACCACCCCTCCCTATCATATCTGGCCCCCCTCCAGTACAGATAGGCCACCCCTGCCTCTGGGTACCACTCTCCGAGCTCCCCCGCCAGTACCTTCTCGCTGAAGGCTTTCAGCACCCCGGCCAGCCGCTCCCGGTGTCCCCGCTCATAGACGTGCTTTCTGCGTCCGGAGAAGGCGCTGCGCCGGCACAAGACACACTGATACACAGCCATATTATTGTCTGCCGTACTTCCGTGCACGTCATCACTACGCGCATAAACAAATAAGCTTCCGCCGTCTTAATACCGGATGTACCTGTTATGTAACAGCCATTGATTTGCATTAAAGACTGCTGATTGGAGGAGAATGTCATATATCACTCACAGGTCTCACAACGTACTCCCGGCTTACAATGGTTTAATCCACTGAGAGGGTGATACCATTAACTTGGTTACAGTTGTACAGTAGTATTAGATGAAGGGGCAGTTTTTTTAGGAGGACTGTTCTATTTAAGGAGCAGATTAATTGGGTTAGCACCATACATTAAAGGGCGTTGTACTGAGATTTAATTGGATGGACAGTCTCATTCATTGTGGGTAATTGGAAGAAGGGTCCCATTCATTGAAGGACAGTCTTATTCATTTAGGGCTGTTTTATTGGGGACTGTGTAAAATCCGGAACAAAATGGTCTGGAACAGGCCATTTATACAATAAATCAATGACAATATTACTGGGATGTGTTAGTTAATATTGAGAATCACATATAATAGTTGTCAAACTATGAAACGTCGTCACGCTTTTCAAGCTCGCAAGAACTGCGTCCCTCATGCAGCTTTACAGCGCATCACTTTGTAACAACACAACCCCGCACAATCGGTAACTCGCAGCAATTTACTCCTACGGCGCCTCAAACCACCCCACAAAACTCCCCCACGCAAACCTTAACTTGCAGCACTTACTCCTACGGCACCTCAAAGCACCCCACAAAACTCGCGGCACTTAGCCGATCAAACACGCGGGACTAAGCCTACAAACACGCAAGCACATGAGAACCTAAAATACGAGTTGTACCATTTATAAATAAAAAATATGAGTCACAAAAATACGAACTTAACGGCCGAGACGCGCAAACCAAAAACCACAAAAAATAATAAAAAATACACAAAAAAAAAACCCATCACACATAGAACGGGGGAGCTGCCAGGACATCTGGGAGTGAGGTGCAACAGGATTTTAGGTCCAATTTGCCGAGTTTAGGCAGTCGAAAATTGGCTAAGCGAGAAAAAAAATGGCGGCCGCAAAAAATGAAAACAAGGCTACACGTCCCTGAATTGCGCAAAAGACCGCCAGACACGTAGGAGTTTGACAGGCACGTACGAGGTACCAAAAACCACGCAAAATTACAAAAGACGCAAAATTCTCCTAACGCGCGTAACGCATACAATATCGCCGCATTTTACGCTAATCTACACATTACGCATCTCAAATTGCAGCTTTCCTGCCTAAACTAACGGTTCTGGCTCGCGCACGCAGCCTATATATAGGGCACTCTTGCCACAGTGCTGACACTTTCTCCTCAGGTGATGACAGTTTGACTGGACATTTTCTGCTGCTGGAAAATCCAAAGAGATTGTTAGCTCTTCAGCTATTTATTCTAAATAGGTAAAGAATATTCATTGATTAGTTAATTATTAATAAAAAATAAGATATTAATAAATAAAAAAATAATAATTTTGCAATGCCTTTACTTTATCAAGATATTAATGATTAACCATTTCAAATATATTTATTACTTGATTAATGATTTTTTTATGAACATTAATTTAGTAATAATTATATTTTTCACTGACTTTACTTTATGACTATATTATTGATTAACTCTTTATAATATATTTAGTCATTGATTAATTAGTTATGTTCATTAATTAATTCATTCATTTATCACAAAAACAAATTTAGTAAAAAACGGATCAAAAAAAATGTGTCTTTTGCAGTGGACTTACATTTTGGGGTTGCTGCTCAACTATTTATTAATAAGTAATAAGAATATTTTTTTTTTTTTCAAATGCCTCAAAATATAGTTACATTTTACAGTGCACTTACATTTCAGTGTTGGTGCTTCATTATTATAGTGCAGTTATATTTCATTATTAATGCACTTATTTTGGTGTGTTGATGCTCAATTATTAATGTTCATGATTAATTACTTCATTAGTAATTATATTCTAAGAATATAAATAAAATGTGTTAAAATGCCTCACAAAATAGGTAGATTTTACAGTGTAATAATATTTATGTGTGGCTGCTCATTGTCTCAAAGGAATAGAATCCTCAAACCGCTTAAATATTTAATTCACTTTATTACATTTTATAGTGCATTTATTAATATATCCATGCTTAAATTTGACATGTATGCCAATTAAACACCATACAAACATTTACAATGCTTTTAATTTTATTTCACAGTTTGATCATCTGTACACCTGACTACACAGAGTGACGGTGGCAGCATTTGATCTGCAATAAGATCACCTTTACAGGTATATCATTTAATGATGCTGTTTTTTAGGAGAAAATGATTAACAGTTTTATTAAATTGCCATTCGGCCAATTGAAAAGGGCTCTATATAAGCACAGAGCATATTTTATTACAAAAGTTTTGAGTTAGTGAACTTCTATCCAAAAGTAAGGTCTTCACTAACTGAAACACTTTTGTAAATAAATATGCTCTGTGCTTATATAGAGCCCTATTCAATTGCCCGAATCGCAATTTAATAAGGCTGTAAGGATTTTGGTTTTTCATTGATCAATGTTATTATTTAATTAATTAATCAACATGAATTAATTATTCATCAGGAATCATTACAAAAAATATATAGTGCCTCATTCTATTATCGGCCGTAGGAGATGCGGGGCCGCAAGGAGTGGCCGCAAGCTATTTGCCTATTCTATTCCCTTCCGGCCGGGGACTCCGGCAGGCTTGCAGCCGGCGCCTTGTTATCCCTTGCGGCCGCACTCGCCGGAGGAAAGCCTTTGATCTTAAACGGCCGCAAGAGTTTCGGCCGCAAGAAAATCCCGGTTGCTATTCGATTGCTCCGGGAACCCTCTCTGCAAGGCTAAAACCGAGCCGCAGCTTACTTGCAGGAAAAAGGTCCCGCAGGCACACAATTAAGCACATAATAAAGCCATAATAAAGCCATCCTGCACTCTGAGGAGACTATAAAGTGATTGTAGGTGTTAGCATTCATAGCACAACATTCCCCTACACTCAAATCCGTAAATAATTTTTATTTTAATTTATGTCAAATATCCATGGAAAAAGTCCAGAGGGCTTTGAGCACCTCAGACCCGCCCACGCTGCGGCCGGAAAATAAACAGTTAATGAAATCTCGGATTTGGGCTGATGTGCAAGCTTGAGAGGGGGTTGCTATTAATCCTCATGTCCCCCATTATGATCCCTAGCATTTACAGAGCTTTACAGTGCCGTCTTGCTTTTAAAGATTTCTGAGCTTACGGCCGGTTGCAAGATATACGGCCGGTCGTAAGGGGATATCGTAAGGGCCGTCTATTTGAATTTCAAGGTAACGGGAGCCCCGCAAGGAATCGCAGCTTTGCGGACGATTTACGGCCGATAATAGAATGAGGGCCATATTGTCTATTTTGCAATGCATAGGACATTGTAAGCACTTCCATATATAAATTCCCTTTATTATATGATGACACTTTATAATACTTTGGAATGCATTTACTTATCAATATATTGATAATTAGACATTTACCTTTTGCATGTATGACATGTAAAACTAATACTTTCAATGATTCATAAATGAATTCAAACAAAATATTAAATATGATTTTTACATCATTTTACTGATTTATCCTATCTGCACCTGCGTGAACACAGAGTCACCTCTGCAGGAAATCTCATCGTATAACATCAACTTAACCGGTATGTGATTAAATAATAATATATAGAAAACAACGATTAAGTCTTTGTTTTAACATACACAACACTTATCGATTAATTATTTAACGTATTTACTAATTAATCAATAATAAAAAAAAACAACAATATCAATACATATATGCTTAGAAATTTACGTTTTAATAATAACTTGATTTATTCATTATTTAATTTAAAAAAAAAATAATAAAATAATTTCACCACAATCTATAGTTTGCTTAGAGCTTTTTTTGCTTTGGCCTTCTTTCGGAAAATTGGATTACCTGTTTATGTTTTGCATTCATGATAGTTTTAAATTATTTTATTAATCTATATTAATTTTATAATTACTTCATAATTCTGTTCATGCTCATTGTCTAACAGGGATAGCAACTGATAAGCACTTCAATATTTAAATCCCTTTATTACATCATGACCCTATTTTATATTTTAAAATGCATTCACTTAGGAATATATTGATGATTACCTGTTTATGTTTTGCATGTATGCAAATTAAAAATAATACTTTAAATTATTCATATATTTATTCAAACAAAAATTACAAATGCTTTTTACATAATTTCACAGATTCTTCATTTCTGCACCTGCTTCAAGACACACAGTGACTTCTGCACGATTTCAGCTGATATAACATCAACTTCACAGGTATATGATTTTGCGATGACATTCTTTAGAAATATAGGATTACGTTTTTTTTTTAGTCCATTGATGACAGATATTGCTTAATTAATTTAAGTCATTCATTTAAAAAAAATAATCAATAATTACAAGTAAAAAAATACATTATGAATACATATATACTTAGCCATTGATGTTTTAACTAATTACACTTTCACATCATATCTTGATTTATTTATTCATTCATTTAATAACAAAATCTATACTTTGCTCATAGCTATTTCCATTTGCCCTTCTTTACGAAAACATGATTACCTGTTTAGATTTTGCAGTCATAACAATTTACATTCTTTTATTCATGTGTATTCTTTCATTAATTACTTAATCATTCTGTTATTGCTCATTGTCTAACAGGGATAGGACCTTAGAAGCACTTAACTATTTAAATACATTTATCATATTAGGAGACTTTTTACCATTTTACAATGCATTTTCTTCGGCATATATTGATGATTAGGATTTACGTTTGCCATGTATGCCAATTAAAAAGGATACTTTCAATGATTCAGAAATTAATATAAATAAAACCTTACAAAGCCTTTATATGTCATTTTACAGATCCATCATCTCTGCACCTCCCCGAAGACACAGAGTGACATCTGCAGTACTTCAGTTGATATCATATCTAATTGACAGGTATAATTATTGATGACATTCTTAAAAAAAAACAGGATTAACACCCTTATTAAATTGCAATTTGGCCAATTGAATAGGACTCTATATAAGCCCATAGCATATTTTTTTACACAACTTTTTAGTTAGCGAAGACCTTGCTTTTGGATAGAAGTTCACTAACTAAAAACTTCTATGAAAAAATATGCTCTGTGCTTATATAGAGCCCTATTCAATTGGTTAAATCGCAATTTAATAAGTCTGTAAGTGTTTTTTTAACAACATTATTGACAGTTTGTGATTCATTAATTTATGTAATTGATTTTAATAATTAATCAACAATTAAAAAAAAAAACATTAGCAATATATATATGCCTAGCCATTTATGTTTACATGAATGAAAATTACACTTCAGAACTTTATTTATTGATTAATTAATTTCATAAAAATGTTACTAAATTTGCTAATAGCTCTTTTGCTTTGCCCTTCTTTAGGAAGACATGATTACCTGGTTTTGCAGTCATGACACTTTCAGATTATTTCAATGGATATTCATTTATTAATTACTTCATAATTCACTATAACCTAAAATATATATATATATATATATATATATATATATATATATATGTTACCACTCATTTTTTTATAAATATATATATGTTTAGCTATTTAGATTTTAAGGTATGCAAAATAAAAATAAACCATTCATTAATTAATTTACTTTGGTATTCATGATAGGTTAAAAAATATGTACAATAAAACAAATACAATTCTTACACCTGTATTTCCAATAACAGATTACAATGGCGGACAACGCAGAAGATAAGAAAGAATATAAAAGAAGAATGGCAAGGGAACGGAAGCAGAGATGGAGAGATGCACAGACCCCCGAGACTTCACAAGGTTTAAGAAGATCGACAGAGACTTCTAAATAAAAGAAAAATTACTAAAAAAGCTCAAAATGACTCTGCTGGAGCTTCAAAGAAAAGAAAAAGTAAACAAAGAAATGTCTGTAAAACATTCTCTCATGACCCAATATTGCCTCCCGACACCAATGTTGATAGAGATGACACCAATGTAGATATAGAAAGTTGTACTGAGATCTATATTGAGGAAGCTCACGATAGTCCTTTACTTACAGCACTAACAGTAGACACTCATTATTGTGGATTAATGAGTGTGGTTTGTCAGTTTTGTGAGGCTTATAATTTTCTGAAAGAAAGACCAACTGATAGAGAGTTTATTAGTTGCTGTCAGAAAGGAAATGTAAGACTTCCAGAAAGACACACATTTCCAGAATATTTCCAAATTACACCAATTTTAAGAAAAACATAAGGTCTTATAACAGTGCAATTAAATTTGCTTCAATGGTTGCAACATTAGCAGAAAATGTCCCTGGACATGCTCCTTACTGTTTTAAAGTCCAAGGACAAATATACCACACGACTTCACATTTACACCCAGAATCAGAAGAACAAAGGAAATTGGCACAGTTATATGTCTTTGATACAATGGAAGCTGTTGAACAACGAATGATGCTTCCTGAAAATAAACAATGCTTACCCATAGTCTTTGAACAGCTTGATAACATTATGGCCAACAACCCATATAGTAAAGCATACAAAAAATTAGCAGAGGTTGAAAAAGAACAACAGGCACATGCGCAAAGACATCAATTGCCAATGCCAAGAGTAAATATGGTTCTCAAAAGAGATAGCCATACTGATCAAAGACGGTATAATTTACCAACAGCAAATGAGGTTGGGGAATCACCATTTGAGCGGGATATTAGAATATATCCACACCATCAAGAACAAACTTTTATAAACATAAATATTTTAAGTAGTAATTTGAATCCAATGACATATCCCATTTTCTTTCCAAATGGGGAGCCAGGATGGCAACCGAAATTACAGTTGAAACGTTATCCCAATAGTAAAGTTCGTGTTAGAAACAATATTTCTATGCTGGAATATAAAGTGTCACAAACTGCTGTTCGGGATCATTTTAATCCTATTTTATGTGGGGGCAAACTCACACAACAATGAATTATTGATTCCTAACTACTAGTCGAAGCAAATAATCAAAATTTTGTCAAATTTCAACAAAACAAGCTTCAAGTAAAACAATATTGCAGATTGATGGATTATGTCGCTGAATTGGCTGCAAACAGAGTCATTCCTGCTAAAAGATCAATGATTTGCCATCCTTTTTTTCCAAGGATCTCCTCGCAAAATGCAAGAAAGATACAATGATGCCATGGCTATTGTCACTAAATTTGTCAAGCCAGATTTATTCATTACATTTACATGTAATCCACAATGGCCAGAGATCAAAGAAAATTTACAGCTTGGACAAAATACTTCTGACCGACCAGATTTGGGGGCAAGAGTATTCAAAATAAAACTAAATTCATTAATTCATGATATAACTAAAGCACACTTATTTGGGAAACGTGTGGCTTTTGTTTATACCATTGAATTTAAAAAAAGAGGCCTGCCACATGCACATATACTTTTAATCTTGCAAGAAAAAGATAAATTGAATACGGCAGAGCAGAGTGGATTCAGTAATTACTGCTGAACTGCCACATCCAGAGAAACATTCCAAACATTATGAGATTGTAACTCATAGAATGATACATGGTCCATGTGGAGATATCAATCCAAATTCACCATGTATGGAAAATAAAAAATGCACAAAAGAGTTTCCAAAACAATTTCAAATGCAGACTTATTCTAATTGTGATGGATACCC
The DNA here is from genome assembly GCA_027410445.1 of Discoglossus pictus. Lineage (NCBI taxonomy): Eukaryota > Metazoa > Chordata > Amphibia > Anura > Alytidae > Discoglossus > Discoglossus pictus. The sequence goes on along the minus strand of CM050169.1, from coordinate 128,679,438 downwards.
TTTGTATAAAAGAAGAGAAGGACAAACAGCTATTATCTGTGGCCAAAAGGTCGATAATAGATATGTGGTTCCATACAATCCACATTTGCTGATGAAGTACAATGCACATATCAATGTGGAAGCTTGCACTTCTATCAAATCCATCAAATATGTGTATAAATATATATATACAAAGGATATGGTGCAGCAACTGTTGTTGTGCAAGGTGCACAAAATGAAAAAAACAATCCAATTTTACATGACGAACTTTCATCTTATTTAGATGCTCGCTATGTAAGTGCTCCAGAAGCAATGTGGCGTCTTCTCAAATTTGAGATGCATGATCGGTCACATGCTGTGTATCGATTAGCTGTCTATTGGCCACAAAGTCAATTTGTTTGCTTCACTGCAGGCAATGAAAGAAATGCTTCAGCACAAAGTGAACAAAGAGCAACAACACTTACTGCTTGGTTTCAATTAAATTGTCAGGACACTGAGGCCAGAATATTTTTATACATTGACATTCCAAATCACTATGTTTTCGTAAATGGTGAATGGCGAAAACAAAAAACAACATAATAATAAAATTATCCCAAGAATTTATACCGTCAGTCCACGAGACATTGAACGTTTCAGTTTAAGATTACTTCTTTTACATGTTCCCGGTGCACAAAGTTATGAACATTTACGCACAGTCAATGACATAGTTTATAATACTTTCCAGTTAGCTGCAAGACATCAAAACTTCCTGGTAGATGATACAGAATGGGAGAGATGTCTCGAGGAAGCAGCGCCATGTCAAATGCCAAAGCAAATTAGAGAACAATTTGCTTTCATTTTCATCTTTTGCAATGTACCTGATGCATTAACTTTGTGGGAAACACTTAAATTACATATGTGTGAAGATTTCTTGAAACGTTACAATGAGACCATTGTGCTATTGAAAGCATTAATGGAAATACAGGAAATCTTTCTTTGTCATGGATTAAATTGTGCCAATTTTAATCTGCCTGATCCAGGAATTATAGATGTCAAAATCAATTCAATGATTGGCTCATTCCGATTGGAGAAGGAAAACCAAAAATAAATAATTTACCTGATGATGCTGTGGAAATTCTATCAGAAATTATTTCCAAAGAGCCACTAATATCGACAATCTTCCTCAATACCATCAATAACGAGGATTACTCGGACATTGCAAGCAAAGTCCTATTGACATCAAAAAATATAGATGCCTTGAATCTAAATAACAACATTTTGAAATTAATCAATGCACCCCAAAAAAACTGTTACAGTGCAGATTCTGTTCTGGCTGATGACAAAGATAGTGAAGCTAACTTTACTATGGAATTTATTAATTCTTTAACTCCTCTGGAATGCCACCACATATTTTGCAACTTAAAAAAGGGGCAATTGTCATGCTACTGAGAAATACGAATCCAAAAAAAGGAGTTTGTAATCGGACCAGATTAATTGTGAAGGATTTGAAGGATCATTTTATACATGCAGAAATGATGAATGGTACCCATAAAGGCAAACCATTTCTTATAACGAGAATTGATTTGGCTCCAAGTGAGAGCAGTTTGCCTTTTGTCCTTCAAAGGAGACAATTTCCCATTATCATGGCATTTGCCATGACCATCAATAAATCCCAAGGATAAACTTTTAAGTCTGTGGGTATTTTTTTGAAGGAACCTGTGTTTGCACATGGTGGTCAAAAATACCAAGTTCACCAAATACAAATAACTAGGTGGGATTCACACAATTCTTTCTGTGTTTTGTTACAGCTTTATGGGATGTCTACACAGACAGTGAGTGTGGGAGTCTGCTATCAGGGACTTGATACTCCACTCCCCTTCCTTTCCTTCCCCTTCTTCTTTTACACTATATCATTTTCTTTGTTACAAACCGGATATATCTTACTTTAGAAACAACGCAATAAATATAATTAAAAAAACAAAGAAACTGGGAAAAGATAAAAAAAAAGTCTTCATGTTACATGCTGCAATGTATTGTATTATTTCTATAATGTCTGCTTGGATGTGCTGTATTTTCCTTTTCTCGCAATAAATACAATAAAAAAAAAAAAAGATGTGAAACTGTAAGATGTGAGGCTGTAAGTAAGGTTAAAAGCTAATTTGATGTTTAATTGGAGTTTTTGGGAAGTCTGAAATCGGCTCAGTGAGGAAAAAAATGGTGGACCAAAAAAAAAAAAAAGGATCACGAGGCCGAAGCCCGTAGGGCTTAAACGCTCATTGTGAGGCCTGCTCATTGTGAGGGACCCAAGACGTCTAGAGGGAGAGGGAGAAGAAAGACACGAGAGGGAGAGGGGGGAGAGAGGTGCAAAGAGACGGGTGTGAGAGGGGGGAAAGAGACACAGGGAAGGGAAATAAGGGGGTAAAAAAAAACAAAGGGCAGTGATAGGGGGCAAAGAGACAGCTGGCGGAAGAGGGGGTTGAAACAGACACAGGGGTCAAAGAGTGGGGAGAGGGTCAGAGAGTGGGGAGAGTCTTGCCAAAGGCACTCATCGCTGGGCTTGCTATGAGAGCCAAAGGTGCGAGGTATAAAAATGGCGGTTTGGACGACACCTCCATGGCATATAAGTTGATAAGACTTCCATGGCATTGGGCACAGTTTTAGTGCCATGGAGGTCTCTTGAATCAGCTTTAGAGGCATTTTTCTGCCTCTGCGAGTGGTCATCAGTTTGCGAAGGAGAGAAAAGGGGCTTTATTACAATATTGAAAATATATATTGATTTTAACTGCTTAAAAGATTGTCCTAGTTTACGAAACAAATCTCATGTCTGATAAATATGTAACAAACCAACAACATTAGCCGAGGTCCAGGCAGTGAGAGGAACTTTTTTGAAAATCTTAATTTTAATGGACTATTTTGAACATGACTCCTTCTGCCTTAAAGCCTTAAAACCGTAACGGGTACTTGAAATTAGTTTCCGTGGAATTTATGAAGGTTATTACATGAATCGTACCTTTTTATGTGTATTTGGTGAATTTGGTATTTTTGACCATCTGAAAAGTCGCTGTTCCGGGTCATTCTTGCTAAATATTATATTCTGGCCCGGAACAGGTACTTGAAATATTTTTGTGGAATTTATGAAGGTTATTACATGAATCCCACCTAGTATTTGGTGAATTTGGTATTTTTGACCATCTGGAAAGTTGCTGTTCTGGGTCATTTTGCGAATTATTGTATTCTGTCCCGGAATGGGTGAAATTAGTTTCTGTGTAATTCATGAAGGTTATTACATGAAGCCCACCTAGTAATGTGTATTTGGTGAATTTGGTAATACTGCCCCTCTAAAAAGTCACTGCTCCGGGTCATTATATGAAATATTGTATTCTGCCCGGAACGGGTACTTGAAATTAATTTCTGTGAACTTTATGAAGGTTATTACATGAATTCCACCTAGTTATGTCTATTTGGTAATACTGACCCTCTAAAAAGTTGCCGTTCCGGGTCATTTTGCAAAATATAGTATTCTGCCCGGAACGGGTATTTGAAATTAGGTTCTGTGGAATTTATATAGGTTTTTACATGAATCCCACCCAGTTATGTGTATTTGGTGAATTTGAATTTTTGACCCCCTGGAAAGTCGCTGTTCCGGGTCATTTTTGCTAAATATTGTATTCTGGCATGTTAAAAGGTTAATTAAGCTTACTATCAGATGGGGTTTGGCTCTTAAATATAGTTCTCAATTATATTTAACACATCCCAATGATTTTAGCAGGAATCCCCTTTATAAAGTGTGCGTTCCGACCTGTTTTTGCCTGTTCCGTTTGATATTTTGTTTTTTAAAGGGTTAATAAAGTATTATATCAAATTGGTTTTGGTTCTTATATATTGTTCTCAATATTATCTAGCAGATCCCAGTGATATTGTCATTGATTTCTTTTATAAATGGCCTGTTCTGGCCTGTTCCGTTCCTTTCCAGCTTTTACACCGTCTGCAGTCTTAGGTCTGTTTACAGACACTCTCCTGACAGTTCCATGATTAACAACACATGCAGACACCGGCCGGTGCAAGCTCCATGAACACAAGATTTATGTTTTTTTCTCTGAATTCAGGAATGTACCAAGCCATCAGTTAAGCCACAAGTAACATATTTAGGAGTTACCAGCAGTCGTTTCCCTTTAACAGATGGATTTGGAATGGGTTACCCTGATGGTGCTTCTGCTCTCTGCATCAAGCTCTTGCTATGAGTTTACCTGGGGGACTTGCCAGAGTCTCATATAAACAGACACTTGATTTATGATTTTTTTTTCTGTACACCTTCAAAATTTCAAAAAGTATTTCAACATTTTTAGGACTACTTTCCAGTGGTGTGCTCAAAAATGTATTGAATTAACAGGCCCTTTAAGCAAGATCTTGCAAGATCACGCTAGTGTGCTGGATCATGATGGTTGTACCTGCAGCCTCACTCCCACATGACTTGACTAGCTGCCTCCTCCTGTGACGTGGGTAGAAGGATCACAGTGGGATGTAGCGCTGCCAAATGGCAACCGACTAACTATGCAGTATTATATATATATATATACTAGCAAATTGCCCGTGAATGGCTTTTGTGTTTATTGCGAGAGCGTTTTTTTTTTTTTTTGTGTATATGTATTTTTGTATGCTAATTAAATAAGTAATACATTAAAAAAATGAATATACTTTACCTATTTGGAAGTAATCTATGCAGGAAGCATTGTACTGAAGAGCTGACAATCTGTTTTGATGTTCCTGCAGCATACAATGTCGGTTTGCACTGTTGTGGACCTGAGGTGTAAGTGTCAGCAATGTGTGAAGTGTGTAGTGTAAATAGGCTGCGTGCGCGAGGGGAAGCCGTTAGTGTAGCTGGGTACTTACGCATTGTGTAAGTTAGTGTTGTAAAATGGCGCGAATGTGTATGTGGTAGGCGGGTTTGTATGATTTAGCGTCCTTGCTAATGGTGTATGTTGTAGGTCGTACGGGTTTTTGTAAAAGCCGTATTTGCTTTGTGTTATTTAGCGGTTTTAGGGGTCGTGTAGCCTCGTTTTCGTTTTTTTCGGCGTCCATTTTTTCTCTCTCTTAGGAGATTTTTGAGTGGCTAAACTTTGTAAATTTGACTGAATTCGAGGTTTAAGCAGTGTTGCAGAGGTCCTGGGTGTCCCCCCTTGGTGTGGGTAAGGTTCTAATTTTATTTTTGGGTGTATTTTTGTGTTTTTTAATATTTTGCGCTGTGTGCGGGTTGTCCGTTAAGGTCGTCCTTAATGTTTTTTTTCTAAGTCCCGCGGGTCGTAATTGTTTTTGTGTAAGTCCGCAATTTATTTTTTTCTAAGTCCTGTGGCTGGTACATTTTTGTATAAGTCCGTATTTAGTCATTGCGTGTTTATGGTTTTTTTTGCAAGTCCCGCTTGTGTGGTGGTTTGTTACCAGTTGTGAGACGCCGTAGAGCCTCCACCTCCGCAAATGCTCATTGCAGCCGACGTGGGAGCCTCCGCCTCCAAATGCTGTTAAAATACACCTACCATTAAAATTATAGACTGATCATTTCTTTGTCAGTGGACAAACGTTCAAAATCAAGAAAATAATAGGAGAATTAGATAAATGAAATGGTGGTTTGTATGCATGTCTTGTTGTTTTCGGTTTGGTTTGAAATGTAGTTGTAATGTAAAAAGTAGAGTTTTATAGTGGATTTGCAGGCGTTTCACTCTCTGCATGTCCACTGGTTTGCAGTTGACTAGAGAGGACGTGCAGCTTATCACCGGTTGGCTTGGCCTCGTGCATCACCCTTTTGTCGCCTTATCTTGTAGGCTTTGTTAGCTGTGATTGCACCCACTGCTCCTTTATAAACTGGAGCCAGCAGGAGCAGAAAAAGGACTACAGTGGGAGAAGTAGAGGACCACTCAACCTATCTAAGAGTAGGAGAGAGAATCGGAGAAAGCCAGGTGCAGTTTGTTAGGAGGTAGCAGGAGATCTGGTGTTGAGAGCATCCTCTGTGCTTGAGTTTCCTCAAAGTACCCAGCAACCATCCACACTGCTCTTACGGGCTGACCTGATTAGTACAATGCCATGCCTGCCATAGTGGGAAACAGCAGCTCCCAAGCCATGTTACTGCCCCGATGTCTGATGGCGAGAGGAGCCAATATGTCTTTCTATATAGAGCGGTAGAGTTTACAGAAGACTCTCCTTAACATACTGTGACAAACCACTTCTTTTACAGGTAGGATTGTCACCGATCTTGCAGTAACCACAGCCTTCTAGGGTATACAAAGTCCAGGACACCTTCAGCTCAGTTTTCCTTTTTTTATTCAGTTTGAAAGCAGGTACTTTAAATAATAACAAAACAAACAAAATCCCTTGCTCTTACTTGAGCTCTTCCTAGACAGTACTTGCTATCTGCAATTGGGTGGCTTTCCCACTTACCAATTTCCCAAACAAAAGCAATGTCTTTGCAATAAGCGCAGCCTCTCCTAGCTGTCTTTTCCTCTCCCCCTTGGAGCAGGCTGCTCTCTTCTTTTAAAGGCCTGTCTGCTAATTGAGTAGCTACAGGTGAGTGCCAATTAGCTAACTCTTAAAAACCAGATCCAAGCTGTGGTCTGTTATACAGCAACTAGTGCTGTTGGAGCATTGGCCCCCCCTGCTCTCCAAATACTCCGCCCCAGGGACCCATACCATGTTTTGCAGAGCATCAGCTATGCATATTGCAAACTGTAACATCTCTCCCTGGGGCATTTAACTGAGAAATCCTCTGGTTGCTGTCTAGCAAATCAGGTCTGATGTATCTCCCATCAACCACTATTCCACCTTTATGCTCACATATCCTCCCCCCCAGCTCATACCCAAGGGTTTGAGCGACCATGGAAATCAGGGAGTGTACCCTCGAAAGCCCATCAGCATTACCTTGTTGCAGACCAGCCCTGTGTTCCACAGTGAAATTAAAAGATTGCAAACTCAAAAACCATCTGGTTACTCTGGAGTTACTTTCCCTGTTCTGATACATCCACGTCAGAGGAGCATGGTCCGTTATCAATCGAAACCTTCTGCCTAGTAGGTAGTATTTAAGAGAGTCTAATGCCCACTTAATAGCAAGACACTCTTTTTCAACAATAGAGTAGTTCTTCTCATGTGGGTTTAACTTTCTGCTCAAAAAGAAAACAGGGTGTTCTTCACCCTGGTATTCCTGTGAAAGAACAGCCCCCAAGCCCACATCAGAAGCATCTGTCTGAACTATAAAATCCCTGGAAAAATCTGGGGTCACTAAGACAGGATGGCTACAGATAGCTTCCTTCAGACTCTTAAAAGCCTTTTCTGCCTCAGGGCACCATTTAACTATGACTGGGGATTTTGCTTTAATAAGGTCTGTCAGGGGTGCAGCAATGGTAGCAAAATCTGGAATGAACCGCCTATAATATCCAATTAAACCCAAAAATGCCTTTACTTGTTTCTTTGTAAGGGGCTGTGGCCATTTTTGTATGGCTTCTACTTTGGCTTCCTGTGGTTTAACCAAACCCCTCCCAATAGAATAACCTAAGTACTTAGCTTCCTCTAAACCAATCGTACACTTGGAAGGATTGGCAGTTAAGCCTGCTGAGCGGATAGCATCAAGTACCGCTTGAACTTTAGGGAGGTGGGATTCCCAGTCTGCACTGTGGATGACGACATCATCCAAGTATGCTGCAGCATAACGAACATGAGGTTTAAGAATTCTGTCCATCATTCGTTGGAATGTGGCAGGTGCCCCATGTAACCCAAATGGCAATACAGTGTACTGAAACAGGCCACTGGGTGTTGAAAAGGCTGTCTTTTCTTTGGCTCTTTCAGTGAGCGGGACCTGCCAGTAACCCTTTGTTAAATCCAAGGTTGTTAGATAACGAGCTTTGCCCAGTCTTTCTATTAACTCATCAACTCCTGGCATTGGGTAAGCATCAAATTTTGAGAGGGCGTTTAACTTGCGGTAGTCATTGCAGAACCTCCATGTGCCATCAGGTTTTGGCACCAATACAATAGGACTACTCCAGTTACTCTGGGATTCTTCAATGACTCCAAGTTTTAACATGCTCTCAACCTCTAAGTTTATAACCTCCCTCCGGGCCTCAGGAATTCTATAGGGTTTGAGGTTAACTCTTTTCCCTGGTTCGGTTATTATGTCATGTTTAATCACTTTAGTCTTTCCTGGAACTATCGAGAAAACATCCCTATTTCTTCTGATGAAATCTCTGACCTCTTGCTTTTGATGGACAGACAGAGTCTTAGATACGTTCACATCTGGCTCTACTATAGGAGGTTCTGAAGGTTTTAAAGCAACCAGGACCTCCCTGTCCTTCCATGGCTTTAACAGATTTATATGATACAACTGTTCAGGCTTTCTTCTTCCTGGTTGTCTGACTTTATAATTGACATCACTCACTTTCTCTATTATTTCATAGGGTCCATGCCAAGTCGCAAGGAACTTATTCTCCACAGTAGGGACCAGAACCAATACCCTGTCTCCCGGTTGGAACACTCTGACTCTAGCATTACGGTTATAGCTGTTTTTCTGAGCCTGCTGGACTTCCAGCATGTGTTCCCTGACAATAGGCATGATGGTGGCCATTCTATCCTGCATTTGAGCTATATGCTCAATTACACTCCTGTGAGGAGTAGTCTCCTGTTCCCAGGTCTCCTTAGCAATATCCAATATTCCCCTGGGATGTCTTCCATATAATAATTCAAAAGGAGAGAAGCCCGTGGAGGCCTGTGGAACTTCCCTAATGGAAAACAGTAGATATGGCAATAAAAAATCCCAATTTCTTCCATCTGCATCAATTACCTTGCGTAGCATACTCTTAAGGGTTTTGTTGAACCTCTCTACTAAACCATCAGTCTGTGGGTGATATACTGAGGTCTTAAGATGTTTAACCTGCAAGAGCCTGCACAACTCTTTTGTGACTCTGGACATGAACGGGGTCCCCTGGTCTGTCAGTATTTCTTTAGGGATACCCACCCTACTGAACATCAACATAAGTTCCTTAGCTATTAGCTTTGCAGAGGTATTACGCAAGGGAATGGCCTCAGGATAGCGAGTTGCATAGTCCAAGATGACTAATATATATTGGTGTCCCCTAGCGGACTTTACCAGTGGCCCCACTAAGTCCATAGCGATCCTTTCAAAAGGCACGTCAATTATGGGTAAGGGTACAAGTGGACTACGAAAAGTCTTGAAAGGAGCCCTGTACTGGCACTCAGGACATGAGGAGCAATAGTTTGTAATAGCAGCAAACACTCCAGGCCAGTAAAACCGTCTAAGGACTCTCTCTCTAGTTTGAGCTGGGTTATCTCCTATTAATACTGGTTTAGGGCAGTATTTTTTCTTTTTCCTTATTTTTCCGTCACAGTGGTCAAAACCCAAGTCAATATCGGAAAAAGGGAACACATTATCCTCGACAGACTGACTCATTTCTGATAAATTTTGATCTGTCTTTTGTAAAGCTGCCCATAATTTTAGAAAATGAGGAAAGTCTCTACCGATCACTACCTCATGGGCTAATCTAGGTACTACACCCACTCGGTACTTTAAATTCCCATACTGGGTTCCAATATTTACTTCCGCAGTGGGGTATTCCTTTTTATCACCATGAACACAGATAATGCCTATTTTCTGTCCATGATCAGTTTTTACACAAGGTATTATAGACTCTGCTACCAACGTAACCATACTACCTGAATCAAGTAATGCTTTAGACATTTTTCCATTCACAGTTACACAGCATTTATGAGCGTTATTATCATAGTCATTGTTAACAATACCATAACAACTGAGCAAAAATGAACGTGTTCCCTCATTTTTGCCCATATTGCATTCCATAGGTTCATCCTTAAATGGACAGTCTTTGGCCATATGACCATCCTCTTTGCACTTGAAACATTTGACAGTACAGTCTGACCACCAATTAGTTCCGTTCCCAGGCCTATTAGACCTGGATGCCCCCCTTAAACCTTGAACAGTCTTACCCGGTCTTGCAGAATCTTGGGGCTTAGGATTGCGAGGGTTTGCCTGTGAAGTAGGACATAGCAGTTCTCCTGCAGCCGCATATCTTTCCACCAAGGCAATCAGTTGGTCAGCTGTATGGGGGTCACTTTGGCTGACCCAGCGACGCAGGGAAGCTGGTAAACCACGCAAAAACCGGTCCATTACTAAGGTTTCCACAATGTGGCTAGCTGAATGGATTTCAGGTTGTAACCATTTCCGTGCAAGGTGTATGAGGTCAAACATTTGGGAACGTGCGGCTTTGTCTGAAGAATATGACCATGAGTGGAACCTTTGGGCACGTACTGCAGAGGTTACACCCAGTCGTGCCAAGATTTCAGCTTTCAATTTGCTGTAGATACTTGCATCGGCTGGTTCTAGGTCATAATATGCCTTCTGCGGCTCTCCACTTAGGAACGGTGCCAGTATGCTTGCCCACTCACCAGCCGGCCATCCGTCCCTCTCAGCAGTGCGCTCAAATGCCAGAAGGTACGCCTCAACATCATCTGATGCGGTCATTTTCTGAAGATAGTGGCTCGCCCGAATCACCTTTGGCCCCTGGTATCTTCCATCAGGGTCTCCATTCAGTTTTCCAGAGATCGCTTGGATTACCTGTTGTAGTCCCTGGGTGACTTTTTGCTGCTCCTCACGGGCTACTTTAAACATCTCCGCTTGTGTCACAACAAGCTGTTTCACCAAGGACTCAGTGCCCTCCATTTGTGTTTTGGCCAGGACTTTAGCACACTCTGCCTGGGCCAGCACCAGTTGCTGCAGGGCTGCACTGTTTTCTGCAGCTCTCCTGTTAGTCTCCTGTTGCACAGAGGAGGATTGGATCAGAGCCTTGATAACATCCTCCATGTTGAGCTTTAAATGACTTCTACCCTCAGGCTTACGTGGATGCCCGCATTCTCCACCATATGTGACAAACCACTTCTTTTACAGGTAGGATTGTCACCGATCTTGCAGTAACCACAGCCTTCTAGGGTATACAAAGTCCAGGACACCTTCAGCTCAGTTTTCCTTTTTTATTCAGTTTGAAAGCAGGTACTTTAAATAATAACAAAACAAACAAAATCCCTTGCTCTTACTTGAGCTCTTCCTAGACAGTACTTGCTATCTGCAATTGGGTGGCTTTCCCACTTACCAATTTCCCAAACAAAAGCAATGTCTTTGCAATAAGCGCAGCCTCTCCTAGCTGTCTTTTCCTCTCCCCCTTGGAGCAGGCTGCTCTCTTCTTTTAAAGGCCTGTCTGCTAATTGAGTAGCTACAGGTGAGTGCCAATTAGCTAACTCTTAAAAACCAGATCCAAGCTGTGGTCTGTTATACAGCAACTAGTGCTGTTGGAGCATTGGCCCCCCCTGCTCTCCAAATACTCCGCCCCAGGGACCCATACCATGTTTTGCAGAGCATCAGCTATGCATATTGCAAACTGTAACATCTCTCCCTGGGGCATTTAACTGAGAAATCCTCTGGTTGCTGTCTAGCAAATCAGGTCTGATGTATCTCCCATCAACCACTATTCCACCTTTATGCTCACAATACCTAATATAATCAAAACACACAAACAAACAAACCCTAAAAAAGAGAAAAAATTTAAAATATAATTATATAAGATACAAAAAAAGGACAGGGGCCTCAAGCCCTGGTTCAAGAAAGAGAAAAAAAAAATACAAACAGATAGTATATTATTCCAACCTGTGTTCTTCCCTTATAAGAAATGCAACAACCGCAGAAAGCCATCTAGTGGCACGTATTCATTACTGTACTCAAGCTAACATTAATGGTAGCGTCACTACTCCTTTAATTCACAACTGGGATGTTGGATAATGATTATGCTTTATTTGTAAGGCGCCGACATATTCAGGGGTTAAGTACAAGGCAAAAATAATATTAACACATTGTAAAAGCATGGAGGGCACTGTGTTTGAGCTTAAAATCAAACATATGGTACATAGTGCTTGTTTCCAAAGCACCTTTCAAGATTATAAACTCACAAACGTACATAAGGAAAGGGAAATAATAGTCCAATATGCATCTGAAATTGAGTAGCGTAAAATAGGAACAAAAGTGTAAAAAAAATTAAAAGTAAATTCACAAAAAATGAACCAAAAGTAATAAAAAAAGAGGAAAGTAACTAAAGGCCATCAAAAACTTAAGTCAACAAAAGAGCAACACTAAAGAAAATATCTCCATAAGAAGTGACCTTCAGTGGGAGAACACCTTTGTTTTTAGCATTTCTCTTACCTGTATGCTACATGACCCCCCCCTTAGGCGTAGGCTATAACTTGCACATTATTTCTGGTTAGGTCTGAGAAATCTTCTTGATGGGAGCTTTATTAAAATATGATCATGGATATTACATACATTTACAGTTCTCTAATGTCTGCTATCTCTAAAACTAAAAACCAAACTAGAGGTGCTCAATTAGAGAATGATCTAACCTTAAAAGGGTTGGTTCTGTGGACACAATAAGCCACTCTGAGAGCTACCTCTTTTAGCCACTTGTGCCCTTCACAGGGAGAAATATCCTGTAGTATATCAGTCTGGTCTTGCCTAATAGAGTGATCCAGCCCCGAAATACCAGGTAGTTCTTCCTGATCACTATATTGAGTGAGACCAGACTGATATACTAAAGGATATTTCTCCGTGAAAAGAGAGATAAAAGAGGCTCTCAAAATGGGTGTGTATGTCCATAGAACTAACCTGTTATCGTTATTTCTTTCTATGATTGAGTGCCTCTAATTAGTTTTTTATCACTAAAACTTTACATAAATAATTAGCCTGATTTTGTAGAGAGATATCTGCAGAGCTCCAAAACATAAATCCTGCTAGTGCAAGGATAATTAAGTCTTAATAATCCTAAGAGTCTTCAAAGCAGGGAGTTTAACTGTACAAGGAAGATAATATCAGAGAACATGTCTCACAAGCAGAATCCTCTTACTCCTGACGACCCAGTCCTTTAAGAGCTCATCAACTCTCCCCAAATAGTTCCAGTGAACACCACCCATGGGACTGCTCAGCTTACTCCAATATATTGTAAACCTATGTCTCAACAGCCCCAGAAGTAGAAAGGGGAAATGCTGGTTCAGCAAGCATGGGATTGGATGTCTATATGATATCACCCAGTGTAATGACCCTAATCATATTGTTCTGCTTTTAGGAGGAAAGAAGAAATGAAGGAAGGGACTGCTCCCCAGAAATTGACTTACTTAATCAACCTTCTTGTCATCTGTACCCTGGAGGGGGGGAAACTTTACATGATGCAATCTGTACTTAGATGGAAGGGATGGCTGACGGGACTAACCCGCAGCAATGCAATTGTCTTTTGGATAAAGACAACGGGGAGGGGATCCAAAGATGCAACTCTGTTATTTTACATGTAATAACCCTATTGTATTGTTTAATGGCTTATGAAAGCCACTAATAAAATAAGGTAATTATGCCTGCTCTGGGAGAGTTACAAAGCATGACATCTGTAATTATTGCTGGGGAAGTGGGAATCATTTTCTCCTGCCCCATAGTTCTTCTGATCCAGCTGCCGGTGCCTGTGTTCCAGGTTATCCGAGTGCTGATATAAGAACCAAAGATCCGATATCCCAATCTAACCTGCAGGATTCCTCTCCATGACTGGATCACAGTTAAATTACATTGTTCTATGGTCGTCCTCATATTTTACATGAATAACCCCTGTGATAAGGCACATTGGTGAAATGTGTACTGTCTCCTTGCATATTATTATAAATGCCCTTAATATCTCAAGATATATAACATTTGCAATCAAGATTAGGATGTCAGGGGTTGCAGATAAAGCTGACCTCAGCTCACTAACTTTAGAGATAACGATAGCCCACATCTTGTGGGGTGCTTTGGGAAAAAAAAAAAACTTTTTACAAGACTTGAAGTTTAAAACAGGGCCCTCCATTTTCTGCCGTTAATATTACATATTGTATATTTTCTTGTTCTCCCCTGTACAGCGTTACAGAATATGTTGACGCGATACAAATAAAAGATGATAATAACAATAATAATTTGTTTGTCATGTATAGGGTCTAAGGAAAGCATAGGCAAAGAGAGGGATACCAGACTCTTAGATTGCTATTTATACAGATATGCAAGCAGAGAGTTTTGTGTCTGTTGAACAGTTTTTTGGTTTCTATGTAATTTATGTGGGCATGTGTACAAGCTCTGTCCATTCACATGCCCACATAATTTAAATAGAAGCTTCCTAGAGTTACCCGTCAGCAAATTATGCCTTCTGCTTGATCAGAGCCACAAACAGAGTCTCATGGAATAATAATACATTTAAAAAAAAAAAGCAAGTTTAAGTGTTTTCAAACAATATGCTCAATTCTCATTCTCATGTGCCGTATGCCTTTAAAAATGTAATACAGTGGTCTGTTCTATGCCGGCTGTACTCCTGATCTTGGTCATTAATTCATTGTTAATCCACATGGGATTTGATTTTCTTTTTTACTTTTATTTCCACCTCATATGTGCTGATATATACCATGATGTATATTTAATAAAGCTGTAAATGTTAACTATTTATTTTCTGTATTTTTACCTGCCAGTTCTTTATCCAAGTCCATATGCAGTATTTTTGCCCGTAACTTCAAATGAGACTGTGTTATGATCACTGCCCCCCAAGAGTTCCCCTGCTGCAACATTTGATATGATATCAATATTGTTTATTATTACTAGATCCAGGATAGACTCACTTCCAGTAAGTTCTTGTATAGCTTGGGCCAGATAATGGTGTACTGAGGAACCTGCTCCCTGTAGCTGAACTGCTGGTCTCATTCATCCTGTTTATTTCTTAGTAGTTAAAACCTCCCATTATTAGAACTTGACCATGCTTAGCTGCATTTCCAGTCTGTAGAAGTAATTGCAATTACTCACTTTCACGTAAACTAGCAATATCTTTGAGGGATTTGTGCCTCCACTATTTATCTCTAACTACAAGACTTTAACATTAGCACTAGTTCCACCATTAATATATTATATATCTGTAAGCTTTAAATTAGGGTTTAAC
Organism: Discoglossus pictus; assembly: GCA_027410445.1. Taxonomy (NCBI): domain Eukaryota; kingdom Metazoa; phylum Chordata; class Amphibia; order Anura; family Alytidae; genus Discoglossus; species Discoglossus pictus. Next base: position 128,664,436 of record CM050169.1, on the reverse strand, counting down.
ATAACAACATACTTCTCTTCGTCTTCTACCATGCCCCTATTTCTCCAAAATAGGTATGACCCTCCAAATTTACTGTCCAGTCATGAGAGTCATCCCACCAGGTTTCAGTAATGCCTATCAAATTATATTTCTCATTAACTGTTAATTCTAGTTCTCCCATTTTTCCTTACAGTATATATTTTAGGTTGCTATGTTGCCGCAGGTTTTAAATACTTGCTGCTCGTTTTAAGTTACTTAACATGGCTATACTAACTATTCTCCCTTCTTCCACCTCTAGAGTAGTTATTTACTTCACTGACCCTATCCTTTGCACCTTGTTACTAATTTAAAGGTTTAAAGTAATTAAGGTCCAAATTTAATGGGAGGGCAGGATAGTCTTGCCCGCAGATTGCATTAGAGGGTGATCTTACTCTTTTGGAAGTTGGTTACCCTCATTGGGAAGTCAGCCACACATAGTGGGAAAGTAAATAAAAGTCCCATTTATGATTCTGAATCTCAATATTAGCAGAAAGTAGAGCAGGCTCAGTAATGTTCAGCTTTTTGAGCCATACGCTACATCTGAATGAAAACCATGATAAGTGTAATTAGTCTATTGACAATTAGAGCTTATTATCTAAATCTTCTCCATTTGATTTAACTAAATAAATGTACAGAACAAACTTCGGTTTATTCCATTCACCTTTATTAAAACCAAATCCAGACTCCACTCACAGTCCAAACAATATTTTGACTTCTCCACTCAGGTCAATGCTTTGTGTGCACTTCATTCCTTCAAGAAGCACTCCAGAGGCAATGAGAGCCCTTGGCCTGTCAATGAGAAGAGCCTCTCGCCCTTCAAAAAAATGTGAAAGGGAATCCAAAAATTAAAGTAATGTCATTATTTACACACAGTGGAGTGTAATAGATTGATTGCACCTCTGGCAATGGAAGGGCTAACCATGTATCAACCAACAATGATGTTGATGCTAATCTGGGTTAAAATATCCTTATAAGTATTTAAAAGTTATCCCAGAGAAATAGAAATGTTCAGTCCTGGTAAATCTGAAATCTTCCACAGACGGTGTTAATGGACCAGCATCCTGCTTTCACTTCTTGCGCCCAGTCATTGCAAGGACAACGATTAATCCAACAATGAGCAAGAACATGGCAATCGATAAAAGGACAGTAATGACTACCATGCCACCACTGCGAGCCATCAATTCCTCGGGTACAGTATCTTGGTGAAAAGGGAGCAAGAGGGGTTTATTCCTACATGGTACATATATGTGATCTTATGCAGTGAAATTTATTGATCAAACAAAGGGAATTAAAAAAAAAGGAGTAAAAAAATGTTTGTTGATTTTTTACCATACTTGTAATGTTACATGGTCTACTTATATCACCCTAATGTGTCCTGGTTGATAATCAGAGCTCTATATTATACTGTATATATAATATCACAATATTATGTATTACAAGTATATACTAGTATAACTATAAATGTTAAGTTTATTTCTCAGCCATATAATATTTGCATAATCTATACTAGGTGTAATCTTTGTGCTAAATGTGATATTATTTTGACCAGAGTGATGTCTTGACTCAAGGCCAAATGCATGGATGTGGTTTGGATTTATTGGCTTGTATTTAAAGGGCATAACATGAATATATGACAAACAACCCAATGGAAGACGTTTTCATCATACAGAGAATAGTGAAATGTAGGAGAGGTATTGTTTCAAAGCTATGTTGAAAGTTAGATTGGGAAAAAGACCTTGTATAACTCTTTCATTCAGGGTTCCATCTGCAGATATGAACAAAACTCACCTAGATAGAAGAACTAGCAATCTGGAAAAAGCAGATTAGATTTTTGGTATAACGTGGATACATGGCTGTGTGTGTGAAAGAATGATAGATGAATAAGAGATGAGATGTTTGTGTATGAACCTTATAACTGTATGTGCACTCCCAAGTTTAGGGCTTTCTCTGCTTCTTGCCTTTTGCTCTGCTGTAATTATTTGCTTTCTAAATGAATAATTCCCTTCATTTGGCTTGATCCTATTTATCTGCTAAGATCATAGACAGTATAGTGCAATTCAGGACAATATCTTTTTGCACAAACCCTTTTTACTACTTTATTTTTATACATTGCTTAAATTTGGGTATATCTGTTGAGAAAATAAACTGAGTAAAAAAAGAAACGGATTGCAAGCTTTAAAAGTCAAGATCCTACAGAATCTTCTAAGACTACAATTAGATATATTACCACTGGGAAATAGAGCTTCTTTCTCTTGGTGCATAACACCCATTTCCCATATATTCAATAAAGAGCTAGAGAAAACAAAAAAAATAAAGTTTTATTTATATTCTTAGGAGACAACGTCGATTAAAAACTCTTTAAAAACCAAGGGAATAGGATATGATTCCTTAAAAACATTTAATATTGAATCCCTTATTTTTTAACACTTAGGATAAGTGAGTTGTTAGTCTTTGAGGGATCAGTTCAGATGATCTTATTTCCTCTTATCTTATCTTAGTAAGTATTTAGTTTATATTAGGTTTGGCTTCCAGACTTCCAAGCATATATCTCTCTTTATCAATATTAGAGATATTATATTTACATCCTGGGGTCCTGACACCTTAAATTTTTGCAGATATGCACTATACCTTATATAATTAGGTTATTTACATATCTGACATACTTGGTGTTATTTTATTAGTCAATGTGCCCTTAAAGTACCTATATCAGTTATTTAAACTGTGTTTATCTATCTGGTACATTTTATATAATAATTCCAGTTCATATAGTAATTTCACATTGGAGGTTATTCTAATATAGAAATTTTATAGGGAAAAAGGATTTCAGCTATATTCTCCCCACTTCCATTACTCTGTTATGTCTGTGGCGTTTTTTGTGTGGACTATTTTGAAATCAGTTCCCAATCTGAGGACATATGAACCTTATAGTTCTCTTCCTCTATATATAGAAATAAGAACCAAGATATAGGAAGGATACACTCCAAAAAACTTGTTGCACAAATTCACTGAAAGGTCACTATTAACAATAAGAATAAAGATTCATGTAAATTGAATACTAAAAGTACTGTCAGTATTCTCATAAAGCACAATAAGTAAATTCTCACAGGAAAATATAGCACTATTGATGTATACAAATATGAGCACTATTATGTTGTTATCTTTGAACATATTAAATCACAAGCAATATATATATTTATTTATATATATATATATATTTCTTAAGGTGTATCCACTATATAAATATGCATGGATTAAAAATTTAAGACGTCCATAGCAGTAGTAACCACTCCCCCGCCCCTCCTCTATTTACATCTTTAAAAAAAGGGGAATATAAAACAACACATATACACATCCCAGATGGAATTTGGAACCGCTATTTGATATTAAATATTCCTATAAGATAGAAAAATAAGATAGAAAAATAAACTAAGTTCGTCATCCCATATCTATATATGCTCCTCTCACTTGATGAGAGTTAAAGGGTAACCATAACAACTATTGCACTATAAATAGGAGGCCCCGCCGAGGCCTTCGCCCTTCTCCTTGAAAAAGTCATGCCCACGTGACGAAACGTGCGTCACGGTGAATATACTGTGAATAGGTAGCGCTTCCAGCACAGCTCCGGGATTTAGGAGTTTACAGTCACCTTCTTTGTGCCCTACGGGAGAGCCTGGTACTATATAGGAGGATTCTGCTAGGTGGCAAACGCTTTCAATGAACTAAAAATCATTAGATTTTAAATAAGTGATATAAATGCGATACCCGGAAATGGGGGTTACAAAAAACGCCACAGACATAACAGAGGAATGGAAGTGGGGAGAATATAGCTGAAAACCTTTTTCCCTATAAAACTTCTATATTAGAATAACCTCCAATGTGAAATTACTATATGAACTGGAATTATTATATGAAATTTACTAGATAGATAAACACCGTTTAAATAACTGATATAGGTACTTTAAGGGCACATTGACTAATAAAATAACACCAAGTATGTCAGATATGTAAATAACCTAATTATATAAGGTATAGTGCATACCTGTAAATATAATATCTCTAATATTGATAAAGAGAGATATATGCTTGGAAGTCTGGAAGCCAGACCTAATATGAACTAAACACTTACTAAGATAAGATAAGAGGAAATAAGATCATCTGAACTGATCCCTCAAAGACTAATCGACGTTGTCTCCTAAGAATATAAATAAAACTTTATTGTTTTTGTTTTCTCTAGCTCTTTATTGAATATAAGACTACAATTACAAAAAATCCATACCAACCAGTTACAGTGATACATACATGTTATATTTGTGTGTTCACAGATTTTCTATATCCAGAAATCAACCTTTGTATTCATGTCTCATTGACCTATTCTTGTTTTCACATTTATATACTCACCATTTTTAAGGGTGGTGAAATTGTAAACACTGCTGCTTGCTGTAGTTCCATTAGGCAATGTGATGAAGTATTGTGCCCTGGAAAATATATCATCAAATTATATAAAGAGCCAATATATTAAAGTATTCTAGCACAGATTCATACCAAGCTCTTTCCCTGTCACCCACTCAAAGTCACCGATACCGTTAATGCAAATTATACTATACATTATATAGGCTGCTATTTCTATTGTGTTTTTATTTCTGTACCTCACATACCAAGTTTATTAGGAAGGTTGTTTTAATATACTTGCCAGTTTAAACCTTCTGTATGGCCTAGATGTAACCTGACTAATTAATATATAATGAATCCAGAAACTATTTGATGTAAGTCTATCATGTGGATTAATTTTCGGAGCCGCTATATTGACCACTGTTTAAGGACTTTTAAAGGCCCTTTGTGGTGAAACATTTTTCTATATGGTCTTTTGAATAACAAAACATGATCATTTGCAAATATGAGCTTCCTGTTTATTCAAAGTCTCCTCCCATCTCAGGAAGCTTATTTCCTGAAGCCAAAATGGCAGAATCCACAGCAGCATATTACATTTAAAAGATAATACATTTTTATTTGTATTTACTTTCTAAATTCATGTTGTATAGTTTTAATTGTAGTTCTTTAAATTAAAAAATATGACCGCAGTGTTCCTTTAATATCCAACTTCCCCATATCTTTTTTATATTTTATTATTATTGTTTAATTTACTGAATATTTATTCTATTGTCATCCTATGAACCATATTATATTTAAAAACTATTACACTTTGTAATATGAGTTAATTTTACATTTTCTGTTTATGTTCTTCTTGCCCCACATAAAATGTGACCAATTACTATTAGAAATGGAGACTTCAGACCATGGGTAGAATAATAGGTGGTGTTTATCTTTCAGTTTTGTTTCTTAATTGTATTCAGTTACAAAGCTGTTACTTGGACTGCTTAAAAAGTTATTTCTAATGTGGAATGCGATTGTAATTTATTTACTTTTCATTTTTTTCATTTTTTTATTCCAGAATATTATATTTTGCATTTAATTAATACAATAATCCTGCAAAAATACTTTAGTCACGGTGGCTGTGTGCATTTTGGTGGTTGGGAACAGCATGTCAAGGCTTTGGTTTAGTTCCTGCTTCAGTGCCACGTCTGGGCTGAACAGGACAACTTATGGTTGAGCTTGCTAATGGATCACCCATGGGGGACATGACTGCTTAGCACATAGCTTGCTGCAAAACGCAGTGATGCTAGAATCCAGGTTTGTATTACTTTTTAAGTTGTCTGTTGCCAAAATGTTATATTGTTAATACAAATGTTGTCGGTGACCTCCTAAAACCCAATAATGGTGTCATGTGTCTCCATGGGTGGACAAGGTTATTCCTTGGGTCTCATGGGGAGTGAGTACGTAACTAAATGTACAGCGGAAGGGTTAGCGGGCACACATTACAAGCTAGGAAGCAGTAGCACTTACATGTAATTGGTGTTAGGAGCCAGGCCTTGGACACGAAAGCCAACATTACTGGTCTCCACATTTCCAGATAGAGAGTTACTGACCACAACAACATCACGCTTTAGGCGACACTGAGGCACTGAGAAATTTTGATCTGTAAATGACATGGAAAGTGTGGGTAAGACAAACCACTGGTGGTTTACAAACAAGAGTTGGGGAGCCTCTGTTCTACCAAATGAATTATAGACAACTAATCCAAATTAAATCAATGGTCTATCACTTCAGTTAAAGTCATTAGGAAGTGACAGTATCACAAATGCTAACATTTCAGCCTGACAAATAATTTAGCAGAATATTTGTCAATGACTTATTCATAAATAAGTGACATGTGATTGAGTAAAAGACAGTGACACTGTATTCATATATATAGTTGTCGTACTGCGAGTCTGTGTGTAACACTCGCAATTAACGCTGCAAGTTGTGAGCCTCATACACAAACTCGCAGTACTCACAGCGCAATGCGCAGCGAAAAGGGAAGTGATGGGGGAAGGAGAAATGCTGGGGAAGGAGCCACAGGGGAGGGAGATGGGGGGAAGGAGACACAGGGGAGGGAGAGGAGGGGAAGGAGACACAGGGGAGGGAGATGGGGGGAAATTAGACATGGGGGGAAAGTGATGCAGGGGAGGGAAAGGGGGAAATGAGGAAAGAGAGGGGGGAGACACGGGGAGGGAGAGGGGGGAAGAGACACAGGCGAGGGAGAGGGAGACGCACACAGGGGCGAGAGAGGGGGAAAGAGACACAGGGGAGAGGGGGAAAGGAGACACAGAAGGGAGAGAGGGGGAAAGGAGACAAGGGGAGGGAGATGGGGGAAGGAGACACGGGAGGGAGGGGAGGAGACAAAGGGGAGGGAGAGGGGGAAAACAGACACAGGGGGTGTGAGGGGGAAGGGGGAGAGACACAGGGGGTGAGAGGGGGGATGGGGGTGAGACACAGGGGAGGGAGAGTGGGTAAGAGACAAAGGAGGGGGAAGAGAGACACATTGTAGGGAGATGGGGGGAAAAGACAGTGGGGGGGGTAAGACAAATAAAATATTATCCCATCATTTGTGACGGGCGAGTGACTAGTAAACATATATATATATATATAAATAGATATACAGGATAGTAGAATATTTAATTATTCACACCATTTGTATCATTTCACTGACAGAACAGTCTGTTGCGCATGTGTAAAGCTCACAATTAACACCGCAAGTTGTGAGCCTCACACACAAACTTGCAGTACTCACTGCACAATGCGCGTTGCTCACCGAGAGCCACGCATGCTCATTTCACAACAAATGCTGAGAATGCGCATTGCGCGCCGAATACTGTGCATGTGCAATGCGCAGCAAAAGAGGAGGGAGATGGGAGAAGGAGACACAGGGGGGAAGGAGAGACAGGGGAGGGAGATGGGGGGAAGGAGGCACAGGGGGGTAAGAGACACAGGGGAGGGAAAGGGAGGGGAAAGAGACACAGAGGAGGGAGAGGGGGAGAGACACAGGGGAGGGAGAGAGGGGGCAAGAGACACAGGGGAGGTAGATAGGGGGAAAGGAGACACAGGGGAGGGAGTGGGGAAAGGAGACAGGGGAGGTAGAGGGGGAAGGAGACACATGGGAGGGAGAGGGGGAAAAGAGACACAGGGGAGGGAGAGGGGGAAGAGACACAGGGGAGGGAGAGAAAGAGACACAGGGGAGGCAGAGGGGGGAATGAGACACAGGGGAGGGAGTGGGGATAAGACACAGGGGAGGGAGAGGGGGGAAAGAGAAACAGGGGAGAAAGGTGGGGGAAAGAGACATAGTGGAGGGAGGTGGGTGAAAGAGACACAGTGGAGGGAGGTGGGGGAAAGTGACACAGGGGAGGGCGGGAAAGAGACACAGGGGAGGGAGAGAGGAGGAAAGGAGACACAGGAGAGAGGGGAAGAGACACATGGGGAGGGAGAGGGGGAAAGAGACACAGGGGGTGAGAGGGGGAAGGGGGGAGAGACACAAGAGCTACCAGTGGTGTAGGTGGTGCAATGCTCCAGCACCCTTTACTGAGCTATGGTAAAGTGCCTTGGAGATCTGCAGCTAAGGGAAGGGGTCTTGGGGAGGGGTGCTGTTATGGGAAAGGGTATTATGGAGGGGAACTATTGGAAGGGGTCTTGGTGAGGGGCGCTGAGTGAGTTGGTACCAAGGTGGGGGGCCCAGTGCGGAATTCAATTACAGCCCCCCTTAGGGAGAGGGCCCCAATTTTGTTTTTGCACTGTGGCCCTCTAGCCCTCCATTCTCTAGCTCCTCACATGCGGTCTGAGAATGTTACTGTCTCACATGGAGAGTTTAAAAGCCTCAGAAATCTGATTTGATTTATTTTGGCAAAAGATTCATATCTTTTATGTGAATACAAGACTACACCTCACAGCAAACTTTGTGGAGGACAGAGGGAGTGTATAGATTGGCAGCACGATAGAGATGCTCTGCTATTCCTTCCCCCAAAACACTCTTACTAAGCTCTGGATCATTTAACAAATAATATGCTAATTGCAGATCAGAGGAAATATTAAAAGGTTGAACTTGATGGACTAAAAGTATTTTTCAACCTCAATTACTATGTAACTATATAACATATTTGCAGCACAAAACCTTGGCAGCACCTGTCTACTCTGCCTAATGGTAAATCTAGCCCTGTGTGTGAGTAACATAATGAGCAGTGTGGGGGTAATGTGCATTGTGTAATATACAGACATGCAGAGTAATGGGCACCACACTTACTTGATACTACAGCAGTAGCGTTCTTTACAGTGAGCACTGCCTGGTTTCCTGCGTACACACACCCTGGAAGTGCAATTATAGCCGTCTTAGTGAGTGGATTGCGAATGAGGCCACTGGCTAATGATGTGTTGAACACTGTGAAGATAGAAACAAATCAAGTGGATTAAAATCTGCTATAAACATAGTAACATAGACATTTTACAAAATGTACATATATTATAGCATAGAGGGTAGATTTACAAAATAAGAACTTTCTGTGCCTTTTATCAAAAAGTAGGTTGTAGTACGAGAAATGGTTCATAGAAGAAAAAACTCACTAATGCAGGGTTTAATATCTAAATAAGTCTTTCAGATTCACCTGCTAACAATAGTTTAATCTCTTCTGCTAATAGCAGATCATTGCCAATAATTACTAATTATAATTGCTAATTACTGTGACTATGAATCTATCGTCTTCAGCGTAAAGGTAAAGACACTTGAAATAGAAAAAAATGGGCATGCTCAGAGCTAAAGAAGTAACTATTTTGTTTTGCACAAGGTTTACACTGTTGACAATAGATTTAGAGCACAAGGGGATAATTAGCAAGTATTGCCATTATTATTATAAAGAGATATCAGACTTTTTTTAATGGGTGAATCAGAAAGTCAGCTGACTAACAATTCAATGTAAGGTTATTGTATAAAAATGCTATTTTTTATAATTCAATTGATAAAGTATTTTTTTATTACCTACAAGCCTAATTGATAAAGTATTTCTTATTACCTACAAGTTTAAATGATAAAGTATTTATTTTTACCTACAGGTTTAAATGATACAGTATTTGGCAGTTCCACAAGATAGATCATCCCATGAATAGACGTCAAGTTAGGGAATTCTCGTGGGAGTACATAATGGTAAGCACAATAAATCACTTAAAAATGGGTTGCATTATTTTTAGCCAAAAATAACACATATGGTTATAATTATTTGAAAGATACGATGTTCTTCCAGCATTAATCCAGTTGGCCTGTATCACACTGTCCGACATGTGTTATAGAGGCTTATGTCTGTCCTCAGTAGAGGGGATCCAAATGGCAAGACATAATATACTTTATTCCACCTCAATTACTGTGTAATTATATTTACATATTTTTAAGACAAACATTAGAAATTCAGATATTTTAAGTAATGATTCACTGGCCCAGGTAAGACGCAATATTGTTTACGTAACAGCAGATTCCCTTTAAGTGCCTTTAATTCATATCCCCATATCCATTGTACAGTTCCTCTCACTGGGAGGGAAGACAAACTATCCAGAAATGACGGAACAGACTCTTTAACCCATTAAAGAACCACTAAAGTGACATATTTATAGTATGTTCTTATGTAGAGCTTCACTTAATAATATGCTAAATGTTAGAATGTTTAAAATAAGTCAATTCAGAATTTACTGGGTCTGTTTTGCTTTAATGGCAGCATATATTTCCCTTTGTTCCTAAAATGATTAGAACAATGGATTCATATAAGATTACAATTAGCCACTTGGCAATAGGAATGAATAGAAACCTCCCCATCAAGCTAAAGGCTGTCTAGCACTCCAGATTAATTACGTTAAAAGTACCACTGTGGTCATATATTTCCAATACTTCAGTTTGAAGAACTACACTTGAAAACTGACAAAATATATTAGATTGCAAATGTTCTGAGGTTGGAGAACACTGTGAGTTCATAGGAAGTTTCTATCTGCATAACGAGAATGTGGCATCTACAACTTCCACAGCTTTCAGCAAAAGTAATAGAAAGCTCATTAGCATACAATAATAAGCCATCCTAAGAAAGATTGCAAATTACTTTGCATCTATTGTTTTCTGTCTAAAATATGGAGATCACTAGCCTTATTACATTAATAAGGCAGAAAATGCCTTATTAATGTAATTAGACAACCGAGCAGCAATTAGCTAAACTTAGTAATTACTCTGAGGAAATAGAGAAGAGCTCAAGTTATGTGGGTGGATCAGAAAGACTGTTAAAGATACAGACTTCAATAAAAGTTTACTGTAAGAACAATCTAATTTAATAGCATTCAGTTGATTGTTAGTATATATAGTTTTAAATTATATCATGTTTGGGACCTCAGCTGTGTCTGTTTAAATGGTGCAGTGTACAGCAAAGCAATAGTCTACTGGCACTAGGGAGTGGTCAGTTATGACATTTACATTTCTTATCTCAAAACTATCCCATGTGTGGTTAATGATTGGGTTAAAATTGATTAATTCATTTATTATGTATAAAGCCTATACAACAGTAAGCTGGTAGAAATATATGGCGGTAGGATCTATAACAGAATTTTACCGCATACATTAAAAACATGTCACTACATCACTTGAAATTGACCTCATTAGATAATGAGGAGATATTTTGATTGCATCACCTCTGTTCCCCAAATCACACCCTACAAACCATATCACTTATAGTACATTATGTCCCCCTGAACTTACACTGAGCGTTGGCTATGCTGATGAGGAGTAGCCCGGTAACGATCCCCAAAGGCTGCATGGTGACACCAAGATGTGATTGCACCTGTCGCTGTTTGAACACACAATGCTTGAAACTCACATACCTGCTCTACAGGTGAGCTTCACCTTCCTGGAGATGACCAATCAGAGAGCAAGAGAGGGAAGAATGTGGCTAAGCTAGAAATTCACCTCCAGTCCCCCCTGTCCCCACCCCATCTTATACACATACTGACCCCCCAGCCCCTCCTTATACATATTCTAATAATACTTAAACACATACCAACCATAGCCCTCTTTATATATCCTCTAAAACCCTGACCCCTTATTAAACACATATCTTTCTTACAAAGATTCTGATGCCCCAAACTTACCCTTCTTACATTCACCCTATATCTCCATTATTACTTGTTCCCAACCTCACACAGCCCTATTATACACATCATTTACCCACCCAAGTATTGGCACCCCAAGTAAAGCTCACACACACCACATTCTACTACATTATGCCAAGTAAAATTTCAATTTGCTGTTGTTCAGTCATTTGTGTCCAACTCTCTGTGACCCCATGGACTGCTTCATGCCAGGCACATCTTGTATCTAGTTGTGCTCATCCATAAGGTGTTTACTTCAAAGATACTGGAGTGGGTTACTGCAATTAGTCTGACCCCTCTGCTATGACCTGGTGACCCTACATGGTATAGCTCACAGCTTCATTGAAGTACACAAGCCCTTTGACCACGACAAAGTAATGATACAGAAGGGGAAAAATTCCATAGGCAGGCAATAGTAGTGCCATGATTTTCCCTAACACACGGTGCTGGTACAATGCTGGTAATGGCAGTGCCAGTCTCCTTCTCAAAAACTTCTACACCACAACATCTATTCACGTTACAGGTACACTACAGAAAGTGACAATGCCAGCCACCCCCCATTTACTTGGCACTACACCATTATCAACAGCAGTGCCAGCTTCTCCCTAACAATCTACCACCACAGGACATGTATAAGTATCACCAGCATTGGGCAGGCAGAAGCAAAATTAGCCTCCCAACTCACACACTTTGCTACAGTATGATGTGTGTAAACAGCACAGGTAAATTAGTGGCCATAAAATTCTCCCCCCACATATTACTACACCATGACCTGTTTACAACAATTTTAAGTTTTTGGAAGGTTTGGAATTCTTGCTCTCTGAGAATGTCGCTCTGCCGGTTATGTGTCCCATTGTCACTCAGTATGTTACAGGTTATTGTGAATAACTGACATAGTTCAGGTACAAGGGGGAGTAAAGATGCCCTGGAAAAAGGACAATTAAGGAGTGGTGGTGAGAAGCAGGGTGACTCCAGATTAGGCCCAGAGAGTTCAATGTTCCTACCAAGAACTTCATATATTATTTCCAGGAGCGTTACAAGGGTACCACAAAACTTTTCATAGAATGATCTAGTGAACCCTGGAGCGCAGAACACAATATGGGATACACTCCTCTATATAGAGAGCTCTCACCTCAGACCACATCTATTTCTGTCTCTGACAACTGATTATTTCCTGTCGATCACCTCTCTTAAGTGTATAGTAGACAGACCCAAATCCAGTCCTAATCCAGGCTTCTCTTCCTGCCACATCTGTCCTACCTTATTGAATTTACTTTTGTTCCTCACTTCAGAAGCTTCCATTTACTTAAACACAAAAATTTGCATGAAAATGTAATATAGAAATTAACGACCAAGGATAAAACATTATTATAATATAATTATTAAACCATCAGATAAGGGGGATAATATATTACTACAGCCTACTACCAAGTATTTGCAGGAAGCAAATAGACAACTTAAGGACAAACTAACTTATCAATGTCTGCTTTCAAATCCTACTGATAATTTTATGAATATCTATAATTATTTAATTTTGGAAGCTGAAAACAATGGAAGAAAAAAAATGTATATAAAGACAATCCTACCATTTCATATTTTCTTCCAAAACTACACAAAGATATTTTATGTCCACCTAGGATGTATTGGAGAGAATTAGTAACTATATAGATCAGTTGAAATCATATGTTACAAGGCTTCCTGTAAGAGATATGATGCAACAACATCTTGAAGGTATATCCTTTAGATCAGATCCAATACTGGTTACCATAGGTATAGAGTCATTATATACAAGTATTGTTAATGATTTAATCCTATGGGCTGTACAATATTTTCTCTCCACTCAGAAAACTGACAGACACGATCTTAATTCTTCTGTGGGCAAACGTTTGGATTATGTATTAAACAAAATGATTTAACCTTCTGTGACCGGTTCTGTCTTCAGATTAGAGGAACTGCTATGGGCACAGCATGGCACTACATATGCCAACCTCTTTCTGGGATGATGGGAGAGAATGATTTTGTGTTCTGCGAAACCCTGTCCCATTATATGAAATACATTCAAATATGAATAAGGTATATTGACGACATTTTCTTTTTACAGAATGGTCCTAAGCAATCTTTAGAATAATTTATCAAAATATTAAAAAACAATAATTGTAATGTTAAATTTACTATGGAATTGAGTCATGTGTCCATTAGTTTATACAGTTTTCCTCTAATATAGTGCTTACTCTCTCTTATATTATATTTACAGTCATTATATACTCCCTTAATACTTTTTTTTATCACCGTATATTTTATAATAACTGAGACAACCAAGTCATGGACACCAATGCGCTTAGACTAACTGTCCCCATGGATAAGATGATATAGTAAGGTTCCAGGTAAGCTTCAGGTTACCAACCTTCTTCTTGCTGGTTTTACAAATGGTTTTATTATTCTGGCATTGGATGTGGTTGGTGGGAGTTTGAACACATCAGGCAGGCAGGAACCAAACCTCTGTTATGAACTTGCACTGAGGAGGGGAGGGGGTAGAGGGCTGATAACAGTGTAATCATTACATTTTTAAACTAAGATAACAGCTAAAAAACATCAATTTGAAAAATTAAAAAACTAGTCCTACATTTTTAATCTAAATGAGATTGATTGTATCCCTTTAAAGTATGTGATTTACACTCCAAAGCTTCCAATATAGAGTCTACTTAGTTATTTTTTATTTGGGTCAATGAATGAGGAAGTAACATTCAGTTTCGATCACAGGTTACAAAACCAGTTCTACTCTGTCTGCGTCTAGGTAGATCACTGTAAGTCACCATAAGAAAATATAAATTAAATCAATGATTTTGTTTCACACAGATATTTCTTCAATATCTTCAATGCTATTCAATGGCTACCTCCCAATATTTCATATTGTAGAAGAAGCACACATAGAGCCTCGTTCAATTGAGACTTTTGGGAGATCCAGGCTCGGAAATGGAGCCAGCAAGTTATTTTGCTATTCAATTGGCGTCAGCTTGTGGCTCTGATCGAGTTACAGGCTCCGAGCTGCGATTGATAGCGATTAAAAAAAACCTGCAAGTTAATGCCCTCCAAGCCTTTGATCATTCACAGCTGCAAGAGTCGAGAAAGCTAAAATCGCAAATCGCTATTCAATTGCTCCGATTCCCCATCGCTAACCACTCTGTCAACCCCGCAAATGGCAAATATCTAACCACAAGTTACCGGTACCAAGGAGGTCTCGCAAAGGGCTTAATAATAAATCGGAGCACTTTAAATGCAAAAAAAAAAAGCAATACTGTACTTTTATTAAGAATGAAAGTGATGTTAGGTCTTAGAATTAATAGCACATCATTCTCCAATACTTTATTTCATGTTCAATTTTCGTGCTATATCGATCACTTCAAGCAATCTGAAGTCCTACGGGCTAGGTAGGACTTTGAAATCCAACCTCCATTTTTCAAAGTCATGGGTGCTTGGAGGTGGAAGCCCGTAGGACTTACAAAGACAGAGGATGGATTTCAAAGACCTACCGCCTTCATTTATGTGTTACGGGCTTGGAGGTTGGTCATGATGACGATCTCTGTTTCCATTGGCTGTTTCTGCATCAGGAGGTATGGGCTTGCTCCCCTAACATGTTCAAGCCCGAAAATGCTAAGTCCGACTGCATGGTGTTCCAATTTTCACTCTAGACCCCTTATTTGCGGTCCCGGACAATTGAATAGCATCTCAATCGGAGGCGAACAGGCGAGCCCCGAATTGAATGAGGCTTATATTCTTTAAATATTGTGAACTATTAGGTAGTGTTACTGACATGCTGTACCATTTGCAAATACATTTTAGACATTTAAAGGAACACTGAAATGTCAAATTTAAAGTACTTTCTTTTGTAGAACTTGACTGGATATTGTGCAAAATCTTCTAACAAATTTTAGTTTAAATAAAACTTTTAATTTGTAACCACCCAATTTTGCTTTTATGATGACAGACATTTTGGGCCCGATTCAAATGAGCAATCGCAAGTTACTGTAGCCCATAAGTTAATTTGCTATTCAATTGGTGTCTTCTTGCAGTCTCCAAACGGTTTATGGGTTATGGCTTTGAAAACTCTGCGGTTGTTAAACACGGAACTTACAGTCTCCCGATGCCTTTGATCTTTCTCCCTGCAAGAGTTACGATCTCTAAAATCGTAAATCCCTATTCAATTGCAAAAATCGCTCAAGACCGCACTTGCAGGCAAGCCCGCAAATGGCAATGGTCATGCATATGTCAATATGAAAAGTCATGCTGCAAGATGCTGAAAGCTATTTAAGTCACACTACCTCATTAAATTGCAATACAAATACATGCAAATGGCTGACATATTAACCCTTTTTCACCCACAGAGGCTCTAATGTGGACCCTACAAATAGAAAGATCATCACATATATAGTTGTGAGCATGCGAGCCGTTGCTAATGCTTGCGGGCTCGCGCAGCGAGCCTGCGGCCCTTGCAAAAAAGTACGAGACACGTTACGAACAATTACGACCTCGCAAAAATCGTCCGCAACCCGCGGACATGAAAAAATGAAAAACACAATAAATACCCACAACACATACATAAAAAGCTTACCTAGAGCAAGAGGGAGCCTCCAGGACCTCAAAAACTGAAGTTACACCTTATTTTAACTCCAAATAAAAGAGTTTAGACACTAAAAAATTCTCTAAGCGAGAGAAAAAATGGCCGCCGAAACAAATAAAAACGAGGCTACAGCAGTCTAAAGACGCAAAACACCACCAAACACCTACGGAATTGCCGAAAAACACCTCCGAGATTCGAAAACAAGGACGCAACCCCCGCGACCCCAAACACATTACAAACACAATAAATACACACAACAAACATATAAAAAGCTTACCCAGAGCAAGGTGGTGCACCCAGGACCTCTGCAAGTAAAGTTACACCTCGATTTAAGTCCAAATTTCGGAGTTTAAACACCCGAAAACCACCTAAGCGAGAGAAAAAATGGCCGCCGAACAAAACGAAAACTAGGCTACAGGACTCTAAACACGCAAAACACCACCAGAAACATGCAAAACACCACAAAAAAGCTACGGATATTCCGCCACAGACGCATACCACACATTAGCCCCCATTTTAGAACAATAACTTATACAATGCGGAAGTACACAGCTACGCTAACGTATTTGTCTCGCGCACGCACACTATTACACTGCACACATTCATCACACTTACACAGCAGCTCCACATCACTAATGCTGCAGCAACATCAAAACAGATTGCCAGCTCTTCAACAGAATGCTTCCTGCATATATTACTTCACAATAGGTAAAGTATATTAATTTATTAATGTATTATTTATTTGATTATTATAACCAAACAGCATTAGCTCACTTACAATTTCATTGCCGTAATTTTTTGAGGATCAATTCGCTAGTCTTATATACATTTCACTCATCACATCTACATTGGGACAACAAATAGTGGACAAATTACACAGCCAGATCACATATATCAAGTATCAGGGTAACATTTTATTTATGGTTGTTTGGTCCCCCTGTTGTGTCTCTGTCTGTGTTAGTTCACAAAGTTTGCATGCCAAAGATACTGTAGTGGGTTGCCAGTTCCTTCTCTAGTGGAATGTGATTTGTCTGACCTCTCTGCTCTGTGCATAGCACTTACAACTTGTCTAGATCTGCTCAATGAAACAGATGCAAAAACCTCTGGATCCAGTTTCACACATACAAAACAAAAACAACAAAAATCTTAAAAAAAGTGGTTACAAAAAAAAGGCGGAGGAGGATAAAGAATAAAAAAAATGCATGTACAGTACAGTGCTAAATACTGTAACTGTAACAATATACCAACTCACCTGATTCCCATCTGCAAGCATTACTAACCATTAGCTAGTTCTCACGATAAGTCATTGGTCATGATTATTAATAATGACGTGTCATCTCACAATAAATGTATAGCTATGACCAGCGTCAGTGGTCAAGGTGTACTATCACCTTTGCAATATGATATTGTTCATTAACATTGACATCACATCCATCAGCTATACAGCTGTTAGCACATGTTAAAGGATAACCATGATATCATCAATAGGGGAAAATACCTATTAATACAGAGAGGACACAAAGGTCAGCAGCCAGATTCAATGTTACTTACATCAGACACAAGGACCTGTTCTCAGAGTGATATTAAGGGCAGGATCACATGCTTCACTAGTGCATATATTAATGCTGGTTGGCATGCCATTGTGAGACTTTGCAAGTCCACCGCCATAGCGTAAATGTAGACTAATACCGCTAACAACAATCATGTCTTGGATATCTGGCTATATGATAGCTTTAAAATAGTGGGAGCTACATGTTAAGGAGGGCTGTCATTGAAGGAATACTTGCAGATGCAGAAGATGCCTTCATGGACCTGAATTGTAACTAAAACAAAACAAAAACCTACAAAATAAGGCATTAAAAAAGATAGGGACTGCAGCATCTCTTCTCAACAGGATTCCTCAGTGACCATCAATTAGTGAAATGTTCAACAGAACCCTACATGTCCACAGAGAAGAGGATCATGGACCATGTGAAGGGAAGTAGCCATCTGCATACAATATATAACCATCACATAGGCCAAGATCCTATACTCTGTAGCCAGGCTAGATAAAGTTAACATTTGGACCAATAGATTATCACTAAGGAGTTCTGTTGAGAAGGGCCCCAATCCCCCGTGGCCGGCCGCCGTCTTTCTGTGGTTGTGTGTGTGTGTGTGGGGCGGGGGCAGGAGGAGGCATTCCTCCAGGAGGAAATGCTCTCTTGCTGGTCTCCATCATGTGCAGCCCAGCCAGATATGATTCAGTCATTAGGTGGTGCCTCCTCTCCTCTCTATTGCGCCTGGCCAGGCAGCCCATGACCTCCGCATGATTGGTGAAGATGCTGGACTGGATCCCATAGAGACACTCCATCTGCTTGCGCATGAAGGCCAGCACCTCTGCCTGCGCAGCCTAGCTTGGTGGTGGGGATGGAGGTCCCTGGGCTGTGGCTTGGTGAGGAGGTGGCGGTGGTGATGGCCCAGTGGAGAGGGTCTGGGGCCTGGGTGGAACCTCGCACCATGGGGGTGGTGGTGTCATTGCTGGGCCTGTTGGTGGTGGTGGGGGCTAGTCTCCAGCACTGTTTAGGGGAGGAGAAGATGGGGTCAAGTCCCGCTGGTCCCTCCAGTAGGAGGGCCCTGGTGATAAGTTTAAAACCCTATTAAATTCCCCCAACGTGAAAACCTGTAGCCCGTAACAGAGCAGGCTAGACTTACGGCTATTAAATTGACCTCTTAAAGCTACCCGCAAATGATCTGCGGGTTACAGGCGAAAAAACCGTATGGGCTGTTGAAATCGGAACTCCGTTGGCGCAAAGCCTTTAATCTGTCAAGCCCGTAAATCGCTATTATATTACTACGAATCCACTGGCGTTCAAACCCATAATCCACGAAAAAGAAGGCAAAAATATTACGACCTCCAAATAGGACCCGCAAAGGGTTTACAGACAAGTTCTGAACACTGTAAAAGACAATATAAACACACCAGTGGTTTTTAAAATATGGGGAAAGCATGGAAAGGCATGACAATTACTTGCACAATAATCTGCAAATAAAAAATATGCATTTAAAATAATTATTATTTTATCATATGTTGTAATGGTCATGCACATGCCAATATGAAAAGCCATGCGGCAACAATGCATAAATCAATAAAAGAAACATTACCTGTTTAAATTTCAACACAAAAACATGAAACTGATGTCATATTAACCCTTTCTCACTCACAGAGGCTCTAATGTGGACGCTGGAATATTTATATAATTGCATGTACATCTCGCTCATCTTATCTGCATTGGGAAAACAAATAGTGGCCAAATTACACTGCCACATCGCATATATCAAGTACCAGGGGAACATTTTATTATTTGTTGTTTAGTCCTTCAGTCGTGTTCGACTCTGTGACCCTATGGACTGCAGCATATTTAGCTGGGTCTCTGCCTGGGCTGTTCTACAAGGTTTGCATGCCAAAGATACTGGAGTGGGTTGCCAGTTCATTCTCTAGTGGACTGTGATTTGTCTGACCTCTCTGCTATGACCTGCCCTTCTACAGTGGTCCTACATGTTATAGCTCACAGCTTCATTCAGGTTCACAAGCCCCGTCACCACTACCACCTAGCAATCCATAAGGGGGCCAGTGGAACATACACCCCACTAATGTAAATTGATGAATAGCAAAACTTAATGGAAGGTCACCAAATGGGAATAGGTATACATCTTGGCACATGGCCACCAGCAATGGCGTGGGACTTTCCAGGATGGGCGTAGCGGAGATTATCCCTGATGGAGGTGAGTTGGCAGTTGGCCTCTGCACATCCTCCATGTGTTTTTGCAGCCCTTCCTGATGGGTTAGAGTAGATTAGTGTGGTGTATGTTCCCCTGGTCCCCTTCTGGATTGCTAAGTGGTGGTGGTGAAAGGGCTTGTGTACTTCAATGAAGCTGTGAGCTATACCATGTAGGTCATTCTAGGAGGGCAGAGAGGTCAAACAAATCACAGTCCTCTAGGGAAGGAACTTTCAACCCACTCCAGTTCAATCACTTACTCCACAATATCACAAATTGGACTTTGCAGGTGTAGTAATCCTTTATTATTATTATATAATATATATATAATTAAATGATATCTAATGCTAATAATACTATTCTTATTATTACTAGTGACTTGCCAGTCAAAAATGACGGCAATAAAAAGTAAAGCCTGGCAATGCTGTTTGCCACACAATGGGAGCCTCTCCCCCCTCTACTTTACTGGCCTCGCGAGGAGCTCCTTTGGCGCTTATCACGGGCCTCGCAATGAGCGCCTTTTGTGCTCATTGCGAGCCTCTTCCTTGCTCTACCTCTCCCACCCTCTACTTGACGGGAGGTGTTTATTGCGAGTCTCTCCCCCAGTCTACTTCATCCTTTGTGTCTCATTTCCCCCCTCCTCTCCCTCCCTTGTGTCTCCATTCCCCCCCCTGTGTTTTTACCCCCCACTCCCTCCCGTGTCACTTTCCCCCCCTGTCCCCCGGTGTCTCCCCCCCATGTCTCTTTGCCCCCTCTCCCTCCCCTTTGTCTGTTCCCCCCTCCCGTGTCTGCTCCCCCTTCCCTCCCCTGTGTCTCTTTCCCCCTTCTCCCTCCCGTGTCTCTTTCCCCCTCCCCCGTGTCTCTTTCCCCCCCTTGCCTGTGTCTTTTTCCCCCCTGTCTCTTCCTCCCATTTCCCTCCCCCCTCCCCTGTGTATCTTTCCCCCTACCCTGTGTCTCTTTCCCCTCCTGTCACTCCCCTATCTCTTCCCCCTCCTCTCACTCCCCTGTGTCTCTTCCCCCCTCCTCTGTGTCTTTCCCCCCCTCCCTCATGTCTCCCCCCTCCCGTGTTTGTCCCCCCTTGTATCTGTTCCCCCCTCCCCTGTGTCTCTTTCCCCCATCTCCTTCCCATGTGTCTCCCCCCCCCCCGTGTGTCTCTTCTCTCCTCCCCTGTGTGTCTCTTTCTCCCTTCTCTGCCTCCTGTGTCATGCCGAGCAATATGCATGCGCGCGCCCCCGATGCAAAGCGCATGCGCAGGTGTGTGATCGATTGTAGTTGTCAAACTGCGATTTGTCGCAAGCGTGACAACGAATCGCAGTTTGACAACTATTATATGTGATATGTATTGATCTATTGCATAATAACTAGGGCTCATTAGTTTACATATATAGGAATGTGACACAAATGTTATGTATGTGGATGTCCCATAACCCCAACCATTGAAAACACACTGACACGGTGAGAACGGTATAACAAAGCTTAATTTTAAACACAGACCACAATAAGAAATGGACAAGACTGTGCATTAATTTCATGGGTATGGTGTGGGGGGGATCCCGGGAGAGAAAGAAGCTTGTGGTAAAAAGAGGATACCTAAAGGGGGAATGTGATAGTCTAGAATAAGCATGATGCATAGCACCTACCAGGGTCACATGTGGTCACTACACCACTGCAACAGGAATATAATGAATAAAAGGATCACACCTGCAGTGGCGATGGTGGAGGCATGGTGGGAGGAGAGGAGGGGCCGGGCTGCAGGTGGCCGGGGATGCCTCCGTGGTGAAGGAGGCAGGGCTGGGGACCAGAGCGTGTCGCATGGCTTCTGTGGTTACCCCCTGGAATGCGCTCTGGTCTACCCCAATCCTGAGCAGCCCGGCCAGGTAGAATTCAGTCATTAGGTGGTGCTTCCTCTCCGCCCTATTGCACCTGGCCAGTCTGTGCATGACCTCGGCATGATTGGCGGAGATGCTGGCCTGGATTCCCCGAAGACACTCCATCTGCTGGCGCATGAGGGCCAGCATCTCCACCTGCACAGCTGGGCCTGATGTTGGGGATGGAGGCCCCTGGGGCGTTGAGGAGGCGGCGGTGGTGGTGTCTGAGTGGGGAGGGTCTGGGGACCGGCTGGAGCCTGGTGAAGTAAGGGCGTTGGTGTTGGTGGGCCCAGTGGTGGCGGCCAGTCCAGCACATTGCTTGGGGGGAGGAGGTTGTGGCTGGCTGGTATAGTCCTTCCTGTGGGAGGGCCCTGGCGATAGGCTCAGTCTCTGGAGGAGGGGGATAGTGGGGTCGAATTCTGGCAGTGTGGCCGGTGGTCTTGATGGTGACCCCACTAGCCATATTACATCCTCCTCCTCTGAACCAGGGCCCTCGGCTCCACTTCTCTCCTCCTTCCCCTGTGCATATTCTTGCTGGGCGGGGGATTGCTCCTCCACTTTCTGCTCCGATGGAGCCACCGCCTCTGTCTCACCACTGGACCCAGACTTCCTTGATGCTGAAAGAGAAAAAAAGAAAGGTATATGTTATTAGTATGATGAATAATACATTGTTTTATGTGCATTCCTAACTATATGACATCTATCCTTGAACCTGGATGATACTCTTAACTGCAACTCAGATTAGCTATCATTTGCTAGATATGATCTATTCTTTGGTTCTTGGTCTTGATCTCTCCTGGCTCCTAATGCTATCTTCATTCCGGCTGCGTTCTGTAACTGTATAGACTGCAGTGGGCACACCAGTACATGGACTCTCTATTGCTTGATTACTATTGTTGTGCCCAGGAATGACAGTGATTTGTCAGCTTCATGGATTTACTGACTCATCCATCTATCCCTTGTTAATTCCTTGGAGCTGACATATCAGTGTCCTTGTTGGTCATCATGTACATGTGTAGTGTGTGTGATGTACATGTGGTGGCATGTTGGTGTATATGATATTCACCTGACATGGAGGCTGGGTCCTGCAGGGCCATCAGGCCTGAAGCTCCAGCGGCAAACACCTGGCTGAGAAGGTCCTCGACGACACTCTCCCACCCATTATAGAACAGAATCACATTCTTCTCCTCCTTGGCCATCATCCTCCTCACCTTGGCCCTGATGTCGTCAAAACGGTGCTTGACGGACCTCATT
Organism: Discoglossus pictus; assembly: GCA_027410445.1. Lineage (NCBI taxonomy): Eukaryota > Metazoa > Chordata > Amphibia > Anura > Alytidae > Discoglossus > Discoglossus pictus. Next base: position 128,641,387 of record CM050169.1, on the reverse strand, counting down.
CCATGCCTGAGCCCTAGGCCCTGGCCTAACTTTCCTTCCCCCTGCAAGGATCACAAGGCGATCACAGAAAGCACCAAGGGGGACCACATTCTCCCGGTGCGTGTAATTCCCTCTTTCTCTCTCTTGCTCTGATTTCCCTCTCTCTTCCTCTCCTCCTCTTTCTGCCACCCCCTCACTCTCTCTCTGACTCTCTTTTTCTTGCTCTGATTTCTCACTCTTTCTCCCCTGCTCTTTCTACCACCCCCCTCTCTCTTTCTTGCTCTGATTACTCACTCTCTCTTTCTCCCCTGCTCTTTCTACCACCCACCTCTCTCCCTCTGTCTCTCACTTTCTTACTCTGTTTTCCCACTCCTTTTCTCCCCTGCTCTTTCTATAATTCCTTCTCTCTCTGTCTGTCTCTCTTTCTTGCTCTGATTTCTCACCCTCTCTCTTTCTCCCCGGCTCTTTCTATCATTCCCTCTCTCTCTCTGTCTCTCTCTTTCTTGGTCTGATTTCTCTCGCTCTCTCTTTCTTCCCATGCTCTTTCTATCATTCCCCTCTCTCTCTTTCTTGCTCTGATTTCTCACCCTCTCTTTCTCCCCAGCTCTTTCTTTCATTCCATCTCTCTCCCTGTCTCTCACTTTCTTGCTCTGATTTCCTACTCCTTCTCTCCTCTGCTCTTTCTATCATTCCCTCTCTCTCTGTCTCTCTCTCTTTCTTGCTATGATTTCTCACCCTCTCTCTTTCTCCCCATGCTTTCTATCATTCCCTCTCTCTCTGTCTCTTTTTTGCTTTGATTTCTCGCCTTCTCTTTCTCCCCTGCTCTTTCTATCATTCCCTCTTTCTCCCTGTCTCTCTTTCTAAATTTCTCACTCTCTTTCTTGCTCTGATTTCTCACCCTCTCTCGTTTTACCCTGCTCTTTCTACCACACGCCCCCTCTCTCTCTGTCTCGCACTTTCTTGTTGATTTCCCTCTCCTTTTCTCCCCCGCTCTTTCTATCATTCCCTCTCTCTCTGTCTCTCTCTTGCTCTGATTTCCCTCTTTCTCCCCTGCTCTTTCTATCATTCCCTCTCTCTCTCTGTCTCTCTCTTTCTTGCTGATTTCTCACTCTCTCTTTTTCTCCTCTGCTCTTTCTATCATTCCATCTCTCTATGTCTCTCTCTTTCTTGCTCTGATTTCCCTCTCTCTTCCTCTCCTACTCTTTCTACCATTCCCTCTCTCCCTGTCTCTCTCTTTCTTGCTGATTTCTCACTCTCTCTCTCTCTTTCTCTCCATGCTCTTTCTATCATTCCCTCTCTCTCTGTCTCTCTTTCTTGCTCTGATTACTCACTCTCTCTTTCTCCCCTGCTCTTTCTATCATTCCCCCCCTCTCTCTCTATTACTTGCTCTGATTTCTCACTCTCTCTCTTTCTCCCCTGCTCTTTCTACCATCCCCTCTCTCTCTCTCTCTTGCTCTGATTTCTCACCCTCTCTCTTTCTCCCCTGCTCTTTCTACCATCCTCTCTCTCTCTCTCTCTCTCTCTCTCTCTCACTTTCTTGCTCTGATTTCCTACTCCTTTTTTCCCCTGCTCTTTCTATCATTCCCTCTCTCTCTGTCGCTCTCTCTTTCTTGCTATGATTTCTCAACCTCTCTCTTTTTCCCCTGCTCTTTTTACCATCACCTCTCTCTCTCTCTCTCTTTTTTTGCTCTGATTTCTACCACCCTCTCTCTCTCTCTCTGTCTCTCACTTTCTTGCTCTGATTTCCTACTCCTTTTCTCCCCTGCTCTTTCTACCACCCCTTACTATCTCTGTCTCTCTCTTTCTTGCTATGATTTCTCCCCCTCCCTCTTTCGCCCCTGCTCTTTCTACCACCCCCCCCTCTCTCTATTTCTTGCTCTGATTACTCACTCTCTCTTTCTACCATCCTCCCTCTCTCTCTTACTCTGTCTCTCACTTTCTTGCTCTGATTTCCTACTCCTTTTCTCCCCTGCTCTTTCTATCATTCCCTCTCTCTCTCTTTCTTGCTATGATTTCTTACTCTCTCTCTTTCCCCCCTGCCTTCTACCACCCCCCTCTCTTTCTCTGTCTCTTGCACTGATTTCCCACTCGTTTTCTCCCTATGCTCTTTCTATAACTCTCTCTCTCTCTCTCTCTCTCTCTCTCTCTCTCTCTCTTGCTTTGATTTCTCACCCTCTCTCTTTCTCCCCTGCTCTTTTTACCACCCCCCCTCTCTCTCTCTTTCTTTCTCTGATTTCACACACTCTCTCTTTCTCCCCTGTTCTTTCGGTCATTCCCTGTCTCTCTCTTTCTTGCTCTGATTTCTCTCTCTCTCTCTTTCTCCCCATGCTCTCTCTATCATTCCCTTTCTCTCCCTGTCTCTCTCTTTCTTGCTCTGATTTGACTCTCTTTCTCCCCATGCTCTCTCTATCATTCCCTCTCTCTCCCTGTCTCTCTATTTCTTGCTCTGATTTCCCTCTCTTTCTCCCCTGCTCTTTCTACCCCCCCTCTCTTTCTTTCTTGCTCTAATAGAAAGAGGAGGAGAGATTCCCTCTGTCTCTCCCTGTCTCTTTCTTGCTCTGAGTTCCCTCTCTCTTCCTCTTTCTATCATTCCCTCTCTCTCTCTCCCTGTCTCTCTCTGTCTCTCTCTGACTCTCTCTATGTCGCTCTCACTGTCTTTCTCCCTCTCTCTCTCTCTCTTTCTTGCTCTGATTTCTTTCTAGGGCCTGCTTGGTTTTTCCAGTTTTGTCTGTCTGGTCTGGGAGGAAGGAGGTTTCTATGTCAAAATAAGAGTCCTACTACCCTGCAGCAAATATCAGGCATTCCAAGAGAGAAACAGAGAAAGAGAGAACGAGTAAGAGAGAGAAAGAGAAAGCGAGAGAGAGTGACAAAAAAAGAGAGACTGGCAGTGAAATATAATAAAGACAAAAAGAGTGCCGGAGAACAAAGAGCAAGATTCCCAATAATATTTATTACAGTAATAATGTAACACATTGACAATTTTTTGAGAGTTAAAGGAACATGACACATATTTGTCTTAAAATTTGTTTAAAAGAGTAGGTTTTAAATATTCTAGAACATTTCTTTGTTATGTTCTTTTATATTGGGTACCAGTGTTGTACTTGTGTCTGGGTCCACAAGGCATAGGCCCAGAGCAGCACACTTTTCATGAGACAGCATGATAAATTGGATTGGTTCTAGGATAAAATAAAGAAAAATGAGGATCTATCCTGTTATGTGCACGCACGGCACAGGAAGCCTCTTGGTGCCGGGCATGCTCGCGTCCCAATGTACTCCCTAACCCTAAGCCCCTAACCCCTACACCCCTTGCAAGGCCCTAACCCTAACCCTCTACATCAGTTACCGACCCTACCCCTAAACCTAACTCCCTAATCCTAACCCTAAGCCTTTAACCCTAAACCCCTACACCACTTACTGGCCCTAACCCCCTAACCCTAAGCCACTAAACCCCTATACCCCTTGCCCGCCCTAACCCTAACCCTCTTAGCCTAACCGTAACCCCCTAAAAGTTACTTCCTAACACTAAGCCCCTAACCCTAAGCCCCTAACCCCCTATACCACTTACCTGCCCTATCCCCCTAACCGGAAAAACCTAACCTAAAAACCCCTAACCACTTACCGACCACTTAGAGACAGCTACATCGGGACGTTGGCTGCTGTACGCTTCCCGTGCGTGCACATAACAGGATAGGTCTGAAAATGATATATAACAACTGGGGTGGAAATCTAATTGACCTAGGTCCCTGTCTGAGCTGCATTAGTAGTTGATACACATCAATACATCAACAATAGCTGAGTAACGTATGTCTGGTAACAGATATGCTCCCAAAATATGCCAATAATATCAGAAAATAACACAATGGCACAAGTTATCTCTAATGGGAATATATTTTTTAACTTAGATGTCACTTTGAGGCATTGTCACATTAACTTTTTTCTTAGAAAGAGGTTTTCACCTGACACAAGATGACCGTTTGAGGTTAGAAGAGATTCATCCTAAAAGAAAGAAAAGGGTTCATCACAATAAGGGGATTCACTACCAAAGTAGGTTGTGATAGCAAATTCAACAGAAAACTAAAAAAAAGGGCTTGGATATATTTTTAATAAAAAAGGACATACAGGGTTATGTTGGATAACTACAGTAGAAGAGTTATTGATCCAGGGAATAATCCAATCAGAAGTCCACATCTGGCCCTAAAATTGGAAGGACCTCCATAACACCTATAATTAACCCCTATGCCATGGATGTCCTTTAAGGACCTTCATGGCACCTAATATTAACCCCTATGCCACAGAGGTGGTGTAAGAACCTTCCTGGCATCAAAATTAACCCCACATTCACGGGGGTCCTGTAAGGAAGCTGTGGCTCTTATAATGAATCCACTACCTTTAATGACCTCAGTGGCATCTAAAGTTAATCCCTTACAATGTAAGTACCCACAGGACCCCTATGGCACCTAACATTAACCCCTATGTGCCATGGGGATCCTTAAGGACCCATATGGCACCCTACCAACCACCACATGGGTCTATATTGGGCCCCCATGTAAACTACCCCTATGTGAATTCTGATTGACTAGATAACTTATTCATACATGAGCAAAGTAACATTTACTATGCGATCTAAGTGGCTGAAATATGATTGGTATATACTTCAGCCAATCAGAAATAGCAAAGAAAATACTATTTAAGGCAGAAAAGCTCGGCAACATTAATTAGTCTGCATGGAAGCTACATTAGTAAAGGGAGGCCCTTTCAATGGCTCAGAATATGAGGATACATGGGATTCAATAATAAAGAAGAGAAACAGCAACTACAAGCAACATGGAAAACCGGCTTATCCAGAGCAGAAGATTGAGGACAAGTCATCATCAAAATTGTAGGGCATCGCAGGGTAGGTAGAATTTTTTCCCCCTTACAGGTTTAGTTTTGTTTATTATTTTCTGTCATTTTTTACTTTTACTTAATTTAACAATTTATTTTATGTGAATTGTTTATTATTTTGTGTATTTTTTATTTTCAGTTAATTTTTATTTTATGTAGAGTTCTTACAGGACTTACATGGTAGGGGACAATTTAAAATGCTGTGCATCTCCTTAAAAACCTTATGTAGCATTGGAGTTTAATATAGACGCAACAGGGGTTCGTTGGTGACCTCTGTGACAGGGGGTTAACGTTAAGGTGGCACGGTGGATAGAGTAGGTATTGTGGGAATTCTGGGCATCCCCAGGATCACTGTAGGTAGTGAATTGGGGGGATCCAAGAGATCCCAGGGGTAATTTTATTTAGTGGGTGTTGGGGTGCATTGCTATCCCTTTAATTGTGTTGGATATGAGAAGTCAAGCCTCATATCAGACTCAATTAAGATTTTAGGTTGATAATAGCATCGCCATTTAAGACCAATGTAGAATGTTTCTGCGGCTCCTACTCTACTGCCAGGCAACTGGCAAGGTCTAAGCATCTCAACAGGTAGCCGATCTTTTATAATTTGCATCAAGTTTTGCTTATATAATACTCATCAAATAAATATATTTAATTTACTTCAAGACTTCTTCAAAAACAGGGGTCGATGCCTTCCAGGTTTTGGCAATGACGATTCTGGAGGCTAAAAAAATCTGGTTTAACAAAAATTACATTTCCTTTGAGAGACCCAGGAGAGGGAGGCCTAAAAGGGCTCGAAAGCCAGACTCCCCAGAACTTTTCTAAAATGGCATAAGTTTCAATCCAAATATGAGTTATTTTAGGACAAACCCGGAGCATATGTCTCAGTGTTCCCGTGGCACTACAACCCTTGAAGCAATTGCTGTACAAAATAGACCCAGGGACAGAAGAAATGTTGCTCAAACCGTTGGTCCATAAAGAAATGGATTTGGAATTGGAAAAAGAGTCGGGGGAACAGCTTGAGGAGGTGGGCCCAGGTGGGACCTGGCTCAAGTACTTGGAGTTACCCCATGCTTCCCCAGCTGTCCTAGCAGAGGATACACTGCCAGAGGAAATGGACTGAAGGTACCTGGAGATCTGACTTCTACAGAACAGGCAAGATCGGAGGGACTGCTAGGAACTAACCAGGATAGGGAGGCTGGGAGAACAGTTGGCAGAGGAGGGTGCAAGCCCTGAGAGTCTGCCCAACTACCCATGGGCTGTTACCTGTCCTGAACCACAGACTGCTTATGTGCAAGGGGTCAGGAAATAGGTGGACATTGAAAGGCTGACAGTCATGAAGAGTGTTATTCCATATCGGGGCTATTAGGAGCGTGGGCGTCCCCTGAGACCCTGAAGCTCTTCCCCAGCATGGATCAGGTGGATCCAGATACGTGTGGGGGTTCAGGTGAGGGCACTGGCCATGAGACCCAGGGGAAGGAGAGAGTTGAGGCTCCACTCCCAAGCCCTGCAGAATTCCCAGCAGGGCTAACTGGGATTGCTTCAGTCCAGACAGCCCCAGAGTTAAGGGATTTGGGCAAGCGGCCCACAATACCAGAGAACCTGACACAGCGTACCCTAGCTGCATAGGTGATCCCAACCTCACCAGCTCTTGAAGTTACTCATCTTAAAGAGCTACTGACCCCAGCAAAGTCTGCTACCCTGAGTGAGCCTCAGCCAGAAAAGGGTCTCCATCCAGAAAGCACTGCCGGCGGGGGAATTGCTTTTACCCCACCTGAGCTGCTCCCTAGATGAGATACCCCCGAGCCACTACCTGCCTGAGGCCACAGGAGTAGCAGTATGCCCCCTAATGAAATCCTAGCTCTCGAGACATTGAATGTGTCCCCAAGAATGATGCCTGCAATTTGGGGTGGGTTATTGAAGGAAAATGAGCTGGGTTTGGGCTGTGTTGCTACCTTAGATCTTGAGGATTGGTGGGAGGGTGGCTGAAAAGTGGCTGCTAGCTCAGATACCCCTGGAAAGACTGTACAAATGGATTATGTTCTCAAGACCCTACATAAATTGTGGTTAGACTGTGGACACTTTCCTGAAAGATGGGCAACAACCCCAAGATTGGGCCAACCTGCTACCCCCTCCAGGAGGAGGATGCAATGGGACATTTGCAGTGGCTACTTGGGTCAACAATATTTCTCCAAAATTAAATCAGTTCACTGCTGAGACATATAGAAATGGTATGTTCTCTTTTATGCTCCTGGTGACTGTGGTACGGATACTATTTCCGCCCTGCAAGTAACTTGTGCTGGTCACTACCACAGGAAGGTTACTGAGACCCCTGGAAGTGCTGATTCCTGATGGAAAGATCTTGACTGATACAGAAGCCAGATATCAGGGTGCTGGTGCAGAGAATTCCAAGAACCCAAACGCTCCTTGTGGGTAGTTAACCTGTATATAGCAGGTGGCACTGGGCAGTAATAGCCCCTACCACTGGATCGTCACAGGCGCTTATTCTCACTCATTATAATAATCATGATGTTCTCATTTTCTATTGGTTCCTAGAACCATTTCTTATCAGTAAAGCTTGGTTTGGATATTCTCTGCACTGAAATCTTTTGCTGATAAGGCTGGATTTAAGGATGTGGGCTGAGGGCTGTAATATTTTGAGTGAAAAGATTAAAATAAATGTGTGACATAGGGAAAAAAGGCTCCTGGTGCTGATTTATGGGTATACCACAAATTACACCGCTAGATTAGCATGGGGCTTTCTAAAGAAGGGAGGCAAGGGAGATCGATTAACACAAGAGCAAATCGGGAAGGATGTTCAGCTGAAATCCCTCTCTCGGCTGGACATACATATATTAAATAGAAGATTATCATTTTTGTAATATTTAGGTCATTATCAACAAGAAATATCGGAATTTGAACTTTTGACCTTTGAAGACATTTTAACTCATAAAGTCACAAAATGCCAAAATATTCTGAGATCGATTCAGCAAAAAGGCAAAACAGATATGATTATCAAATGAGAATCTGATTTGGGTGTGAAATGGCCTGAGGATAGATGGTGGGGTGTCTTTATGCTGGTAAAAAAACGCGTCTCAATGTATATCTTATAGAAAACTTTTTTTTGTAACTGGTACAGAGATGGTATTGGGTGCTAGTTGAATTAAATAGAATAGATAGAGCCTTTCCTCAAATTTTTGGAGGTGCTGTAGTAATTCAAGCACTCAAGTCCACATTTGGAGGGAATGTGGACATGTACAGATTTTTTGGGAACAATGTATAAGGAAGTAAACAACATTTTTAGATGTGATTTTACCATTAGACTCAGGGCTGATTTTATTTCATATGTTTAACTTTAACATTTCCATATCACAAAGAGGGTTAATCACTCATTGTCTGCTTGTGGCCAAATGGTTATTAATAAAAAAAATGGGAACATATAACACCTACATGGCATGAAGTAATGTGTATCATGAATAGAAATAGAGCATTAGAACTATCAAACAAACAATTAAACAATATTTAAAAAAATATAGCATTAAAATGGAAAGTTTAAGATTGTTACATAAAGTCTAAAAGATAAAAGAAAATAAATTGATCATCTATTTATTTTTTTAGGAAGAGATGGTCTTGAATATATTATTACCCTGTTGTGTGGATGAACGATGTTCCTAGTTTTTATGTAAAATTTTGTATGCTATTTATATGTATTTGTTGTATTGTTATTTATGAAAAAAACAAAGATTAGTATGGGGCTTTGAGTCTAACTAAGGGCAGAATTAATCGGGAAAAATGTCATAAAGCTAGTTTTCAATTTTGATGCCTCTGCAGGAACCATGATACATTTGTATAATGTATAAGTTGAGTGTGTAAGAGGGGTGTTTACATTTCTGGAGAGCTGTGGTTGTATAGTTTGATACAACATCCTGCTTCTGTGTCAGTGAGAGGGACAGCATGAGGTGTCAATTTCAAACTTATCCAGTTATCAAACAAATGCTCCAGACTTCCTGCTCACTTCTCCCACACCCCTCTATCCACTGATAACTACAAACACACACCAATCATCCAGCTCCCACAATGTTATGTAACAGAAACAAAATGGATTATCTCAAAAATGGTTTATGTCCATGTCTTATATTGTTAGTATGGTATGGTGCAGTAGCCCTTAAGGTTTCATTACATAGATATTTGCATCAATGTAAAGACTTCATTCTACAGACAAATTAGGGTGTGTCTGGGCAATGCACCTACTGAGGTAAGGAGCTCTATGGAGAACCATTTTCTTCAACCTAGATTGATTAATTGCAGCTTGCACTTCAAATCAAAAATGTATTTTTTTGAGAAAAATGGAAACTTCGTAACCGCCCATTATGCTGGGGTATGATATACAGTGTGAAATGATGTGTAGTTCCGTGGGTCGTATGGCGCTCATCTCTACCTGCGCAGTGAGCGCCTTTGGCGCTCTCTGCCTATCTCGTATGGGGTCGTAGGGACCATCAGCGCAATGAGCATGCAAGCCCGCAATTTTAACGTTGCGTTACCAACGTTTTTTGACAAGCCCGCGCTGCTGAGAACTATATATTTTTCATATAGTCAGGAAAAACAAGACCCGGAGCTGACTGAGAGCGGTTCATGAGATTCTCATTGCAAAGTTCAAAACTAAACTAAGGAAAAGAGGGGAAATCATCAGATAAAGCAGATATGAAATATATACAGAAGTGTGTGACATTGTCCAGAAAACAGCAACAAAGAATATACCCAAAAGAAAGAAAACGAAGAGCCTGATTCAATTGAGCTATCGCAAGTTACTGTAGCGCATAAGTGATGCCGCAAGTTAATTTGCTATTTAATTGGTGTTTGGGGCCATGAACGGGTTACGGCATTGAAAACTTTGCAATGGTTAAACCCAGATCTTACAGCCTCCCCAAGCCTTTGATCTTTCAATTCCGCAAGAGTTACAATCGCTAAAATCGCAAATCGCTAATCAATTGCTCCAATTTCCCAAAGCCGCAAATGTTTTCACACCTGTAAATGGGAGATATCGGTTAAATCGTTCTCGGGAATCATTTTGAGGGTTTGCAAGTCCCATTGCACCTAATTGATTGACATGTAACTTCCATGTTTTACTGCTGTAATGATGACGGTCTCATTTTCTATTTGCTGTTTCGAAATGGGTGGTTGCGGCCTTGCTTAGTTGATCATATTGACCAGTGCATGGTTTACTGAGTCGGCTTTCGGCCCCTAACTTCTTATCCGCTTCATGAAGAATCTGTATGTGGTCCAACAAGCCACGCTCAGAACCAAACAAGGAACAACAGAATGGTTCAAGATCGGGAAAGGAGTGTAGCAAAGTTTTAAATTGTCACCTTACATATTCAACGTCTACATGGAGTACATCATACATAAGGCTGGGCTGGATGAATCCAAAGCCGGAATCAATATTGCTGGAAGTAATATCAACAACCTCAGATATGTGGATGATATTACTCTGATGGCTGACAGTGAGGAAGAAATGAAGGGCCTGATGAGAGTGAAAGAAGAGCGTGCAAAAGCTGACCTGCTGCTCAATGTTAAAATGACACTGATCATGGCAAACAGCAATCTCAGTTCCTGACAAATAAATGGGGAAAAAGTAGAGGCAGTGACATATTTTATTTTCTTGGATTCCAAAATCTGTTCAGATGGTGACTGAAGCAAGGAAATTAAAAGAAATATGGTTATTGGGAAGCAAGCTATGGCAAGTCTGGGCAAGTTATTAAAAAGCAAAGATATTAAATTATAAACTAAGGTCCACATTTTTAGAACTATGGTATTCCCAGTAGTAGCATTCAGACGTCAGAGCTGGACCATAATGAGTGCAGTAGAATTGACGCCTTTAAATTGTGGTATTGGGGAAAACTGCCCTTGGACTGCAAAACGATCCAGTCAATCAAAACTACAGGAAATCAAGCCAAATTGTTCACTGGAAGGTATGTTCATAAGGCTAAAACTCAAACATTTTGGCCAGATAATGAGAAGGCAGGATTCCATAGAGAAAACTCTGATCCTGGGAAAGATTCAACGCACATGTAGAAGGATGGGTAAATGAGTTAATTGAACCAATGAGCAGGAGTTTGATGGAGCTTGATGGAGCTCAGAGGGCGAGTGGCTGACAAATGTGCCTTGCATGCTGCGTTCCATAATGTCACAGAGAGTCAGACACGACTGAATGACTAAACAACAAGTTCCTTGCAAATATACAGAGAATAAGTGGAGGCAGTGATATATTTTATTTTCCCGGGATCCAAGATCTCTGCAGATGGTGACTGTAGTCATGAAATTAAAATATGTTTGCTTCTGGGGAGGAATGCTATGGCAAGTCTGGATAAGCTAGTAAAAAGTAAAGATATTAAACTTTTAATAAAGTTCTGCATAGTTAGAACTATGGTATTCCCAGTAGTAGCATACAGAAGTGAGAGCTGGACCATAAAAAAATCTGAGAACTGACAACTGAATTGTGGTGTTGGCAAAAACTACTCAGAGTCCCTTGGACTGCAAGAAGATCCAATAAATCAGTACCTCAGGAAATAAAGACAAACTGTTCACTAGAAGGTATGATCATGAGGCTGAAGCTCAAATATTTTGGCCATATCACGAGACAGCAGGATTCCCTAGAAAATGTGCGGTAAACTTATGATTGGTATATAACAAGAGCAAAGGAGGGGTAGTAAGGGGTCATTGGGGTGGCGCACAAAAATGAATGGGCTTAGGGCAGGATAAAACCTAAACATGCCACGGGGACTGACCAAGCCTGGAGATCAGTAGATGGGAGTTAAATTGTGAATTATTCATACTTTACAACATTGCAGAGGGTGTATAGCTTCATTTTTTTGCTCTAGCACCATCTACTGGAAACAGAAGTAAATTGTGTGGTTAGGGAACAAATAGAAGTGACCCCCTCATTGGGTGCAGCCAGTTTGACAGTCTCTTAAATTATCTGGGCTGTTAAGGTGTATCTGGATTTAAGATTTTGTAAATGCAAGACCAGAACTGACAACAGATTACTCTAATGTGTTGAGATTGGTTACAAATCTGTGACATCTCCCTCTATCCTCATGCTAAAAATTGGAAGACTTTATAGGTATGTTTAATAATATACCATAATTCATCATTTTGGGACTGTCATGTTTATGAATTCACTTTTATATACATTATTTTCAGCTATCTGGACTGTTTAATGTGAATTTGGTTTTATTTTACAATATGCACTTATTTACAGGGCCACTGTACTCCAAAACATTCTATTTCCAATTTAGAAGAATATCCTAAACATTATCAAAATGTAATTTTGCATGTAAAACAAACTGTCATGTATTGTGTGTTTTCTACATTCAACTAAATGTTACAGTCCAAACATCCATAAGGCTCACTGTTCCAGCATTCATTTGGGGGGCCTTGGCTGTTACATGTGTTTTGGGCCTCAAGTTGTCTGATAACACCCTGGAAAGCAATATATGGAAGAACTCCATATTTTATCTACTATTAGTTTTTCTGATTCTCTGTTTTTGACCTATTGTTTTCCTGTTTTTAGAATGTTAAAGAAATAAAAACATTTAATTCACCACCCCCATTTCCATCCTTTAGATTGTAAGTAGCGAGTTTTCAATCTTGTAGGATGTTTTGGAAAAAAGCACTTCCTGCAAGGATTCTAAGCTCAAAACAGGGACCTCCATTTTTCTGGAGTTTGTTAACATTGTATTCTTCCTTGTCCTTATCCCCTGTACAGCGCTACGGAATATGTTGGCGCGATACAAATAAAGATTAATAATAATAATAATAATAATGTACCTGCTATGTCTCAGCTTCCAAGTTGTTATCCTGCTTCTGGGGCAAATAAGCAAAGTCAACTGTCTATGGGAAGAAAGTGTAAATAGCAATTTGCTGAATGGCAATGAGCCTATGAGGTCTGCATCTATTTGACATGAAATATATACACACAGATAGGGAAGGTATTAGAAGACAACAATGGAGATGGCCAGGAATAGATAGAGTTGCATAAAATAGGTTGGTATTCATTTTCACTTTACTAAAAAATGTTTTACCATTATCAATACTAGTTCTTAAAATAGCTATAAGTACCACTGTGTCCAATATGTGTTCACATTGTATTATATTTGTGCAGTACATATGTTTTATTGAGATAGCCCCAGGAAAGAAAACCAGTCATTCACTTGCTACATTGTATAACTAGTAGAGCAAGATTTTGCAAAGTAAAAATACATTACACACAGCGGCAGAGCTACTGCAAGTGCAGCCAGTGTGAAGCACAGGGGCCCATAACAGGGTGGGGCCCTCTGCTACCAAAGGCCGCTTGGAGTTAAGATGGACTCTAAGTTTATTAAGGGAGAGGGTCAGGTAATTCATTTTACAGAAAGATGGTCTATATATTATTAGCTTTTCTATTGACTCCTACAGAATCTACCTGGTATAGAGAAGGTGTGAAGGGGCCCCAAAACAATTTTGCACCACAGCCCTCCATTTACTAGCTTTGCCTCTGGTTATACAATATCATACTTATAAAATAGAAGAAAAACAGCATATACTAACAAATAAAATAGGTTTTATGTAATATGGCTCATTGGCCCTCTCTTAAATATTGTTTTAAAGGATCACTGCACAATGAAAAAATATATGTTTGAAAACTTAAGTCTGACTAAGGAAAACAGTTGTAAAGTTAGTTTTAATTCTAAAAAATAAATGTCGGTGCCTCTGCACGACCCTGGAGGGATCCATGATACATTGGTGGAAGTTGTGTAGTGTGAGAGGGTTGTTTACATTTCTGAAGAGCTATAGTTCCAAGGTGTCTGCTTCAGTGAGGGGGAAGGTGTGTGGTGTCAATTATTATATCGTCCTATTATGAAACAAAAGTTTTCGACTTCTGCCTCTTCTCCATCCACTGATAACTACAAACAAACACAACCATCATCAGCTCATACTCATAAACAGAGAGCTTTAAAATTCAGATTTCCCCCCAAAAGTTTTATGTCCATGGCTTACATAGCTGCTAATATTGTTAGTTTGGTACATATCTGACAAACAAGTCTTTTTTAGGTGGTACAATAGGGATGGAAGGAAGAGAAAATATAGAGGGGTGAGGGGATCAAGAAAGGGAAATAGTATATGAAAGGTATTCATATGGAAACCAATTTGCAACCAGTTATGATTTGATTTACATTGATACTGCTTCTCAACAAACTGATTTGGTTGATTAGTTATCTATTAGCTTTTTCTAACAGTACAAGCACCCCCCTATGTATCTATTCATGTAAGTGTCCAAGAAGCATTCCAAGCAAATTACTCTTTGTGTGTTCTACCAGCTTTAGAGTTAAAAATTTGGGCTTGCGATGGCTAATAATTCTTTAATTATTGTTTCTGGTGTGATATAACTAAGCTGGAGTTTAAATCACAAATCTATATGGATATTAAGAATTATAGGGAATGTTAGAATACCTATAATGTAAACAACAGCAGGTTATTGAGGTTTAAATTACGGTATATAAAAGGAATCAACAAATAGAAGGCATTACAAAGTTGGCAAACAGGGAATGTAAAACAAAATACTATAGAAATTCCTAATCAGAATACTCTCAAAATAATATAAATGTAAGCCAAAATATAATTTGTTAACTGGAGCCATCAATCTCAGGTGCTCAGAGCATCCATGTAAAGAGATGTCTTAGTCATTAAAAAAGCCCATCACGCTAAAGATTAAAAATCAAGGAGAGCATAAAAGTGATTACATTAATGGCAGTGGATCTTTACTAAAAGTAGACCATTAAAAGAAAAAAAATGATTCAACAAAGTTTTGAGTTCTTAAAATCCAAAGAGTTGGCAACAAAAGTTTGAGGCCTATGAGGCAAATAGACAAGACAGGATGTGTTGGAAAGAAGCACATAACCTCCTAATAGTATAGATCAATGCAGTTTATTGCAAAAAATAAAATATATTGCACTCACATTTTCAGTCTTCATCCAAAACGGTATGTGTGCAACATGTATATAAGTCCACTTCCACAACACTTGATCCTGATGTTTGTGTGAATGGCTGGAGATACCCTGTAGTGGCTCCAACACATTACATGCTCTCGGTCCCAGATCACCTACCACCATCCTGCACACTTTACCTGGGACCCTCCACTCCTCTCTCGTACTCACGTACTCTTAGTCTCTTTGCAATTGGTGAGACTCCCCCCAATGAAGTCCCTCTCCCACTTGCGTCACAGGGCACACTCCTGCCGTTCATTAGCTTCTTAACTCCATCTTACAAAGTACCAGTGCATGAAGACATTTCCAACTTGACAGGGATCACTACTGGAAGAGGGGATTGCGGGCCAATTTGGGTATGCCGGCTAGAGTACAAGCAAGTCAACCAGGTCTCAGCTGAGTAGTTGATCTTAAATATACAGAGCAATGAAGATTTTAAGATGAAAATGTTCCATTGAGTTCTCTGAACATAATTTGTTTAGGTGGCACAAGATCTCAAAAGTTGGACAGAAGTGGATTATTGTATTTGATTTGCAGCATCTCCAATATTTGCACATCCGATCTAGTCGGCTGCAAACCGTGCCAGGTTTTTCAGTAAGTCTAGAAAATGTAAGAACTATAAGAAAGTAGGGGTACTATAGACATTCAATTTGAGATTCTCAACTCGATCGCACACAACCGAATATCTGCAAGTGTGTTGCTGGCTCCCTTTCTTCTCTGATTGCAATGCTATTCAATTGCTCAAGGCTGCAAGTTACGGTCCCCAAGCCACAACCGTAAACCATGCACTGGTTCGAAGCAGTTCAGGGCAGGAACATGATCAATTAAGCAAGCCCATAACCTCCCATTTTAAATCGGCCAATAGAAAATGAGACTGTCAGTTCACTTAATCAAAGAACATGGAAGCTGCTCTTTGATTAAGTGCAGGGAGCTAAATGGTGTTTTCTGTCCTGTGGACTGTAATCATTGTCCAGTGAGAGTGGTTTGGCCTGTGTAATAGTATATCTGTGTGCACTTGTGTGGTGTTCTGTTTGAATCTGCTCTGGGATTTACTTCTTGCAAGTAAAGTGTGAATATTTGCTATGTGCACTCATTTTGTCCAGGTGAGAGGGGAGTGGTTTCCCTGTGTTAAACTTATATAAAGGTTTGTGAGTTGTCTAGGATTGTTTCCCCACGTCATTTACTTCTTGCAAGTTAAGTGTGATTATTTGCTGTGTGCACTAATTTTGTCCAGGTGAGTAGGCAGAAGTTAAAATAAACAGGGGAAGGGGCGAACTTTTTGAGCTTGCGAACACTTCTAGTATAAGTGCAGTTCTAGTAAAAGTGTAGGAGATTAAATAAAAGGAGGGAGTTGCAGTTTTAGTAAAAGTGTAGGAGTTTAAATAAAAGGAGGGAGTTGCAGTTTTAGTAAAAGTGTAGGAGTTAAAATAAAAGGAGGGAGTTCTAAGAAAACGGGGGGCAAAAAAGGGATATATATATATATATATATATATATATATATATATATATATACAGTATATATATATTTTTTTTTTTTAATAAGCTTTATACAAATATATTATTTTTTATTTATGTTTGTTTATTTTTCCCACCAAAATTTTGTAGACAATAATTCTGAGTCAGTCCAGTGGCAACCTTGCTCAGTGTACATCCTGTCATATGTATGCACTACTGGAACATATGATACAGATTCCATACCTCTGTGTCAGGTGTGAGCATGTTGCCTCACTGGAAGCTCAAATTGGAGAACTGGAGAGGAGAATTGAAGCACTTACTGATATTGCTCCACTGGAAAGGGAGTTGGTGCACACTGAGCACAGTTTAGCTGGGCTTAGCCTGGAGGGTGGAGATGCGGCTAGTGAGAATGTCCAGGGAGGTAGCTGGGTTACAGTTACAAGGGGAAGCAGGGGGATCAGGAGGAGGAGGCAGGCCAGTTATGAGTTGGCAAACACCAACAGATTTGCCAGATTGAGTGAAACTGTTGGGGATGTCCATTCAGGAATGGCAATGCCAGATAGAACTGTTCCCTCTAACAGCTGGGAGAACAGTTCTACTGGAGGAGTAGGAGGGCAGACAGTCAGAGAAACATACAGGTTTTGGTGGTAGGGGACTCTATTATTAGGAAGATAGACAGGGTGATTTGTCACCCAGATCCCAGCAATTGAACAGTCTGCTGTCTCCCGGGTGCTCGGGTTCAGCATGTTGTGGATTGGATAGATAAATTATTGGGAGGGGCTGGAAATAAACCAGCGGTCTTGGTACATATTGGTACCAATGACAAAGTTAGAGGAAGATGGAATGTCCTAAAGAATGATTTTAGAGGAACTAGGTAAAAAGCTGAAGGCAAGGACCTTCAAGGTAATATTTTCTGAGATACTACCTGTGCCACATGCTAGCCCAGGGAGACAAAAGGAGCTTAGGGAGGTTAATGCGTGGCTAAAAATGTGGTGCACTAAGGAGGGGTTTGGGTTTTTAGAGCACTGGACTGACTTCTCACTTGGGTACAATCTCTATAGCAGGGATGGATTGCACCCTAATGACGAGGGAGCTTTTGTGCTAGGGGATAGGATGGTAGAAAGGCTGGAGGAGTTTTTAAACTACTAGGTGGGGGGAGGGACTAAATTAATATAATGGGTTAGAAAGTGTAGAGTGGATGAGGGATAAATTAACTACTCATGGGGGAGGAGATGGGGGAGGGTTAGTATAGTCAATAGAGAGGTATTACCAAGTAACTTAAGTACAGAGACAGATGTATGCTTACTAATGCCAGAAGCTTGCCAGGAAAAATGGGAGAGATAGAATTATTGCCAATTAATGGAAAATGGGATTTTATAGGCATTACCGAAACATGGTGGGATGAATCTCATGACTGGACTGTTAATCTGGATGGTTATAACCTATTTAGGAAAGATAGGGGCAATGGAAAAATAGGAGGAGGGATTTATCTGTATGTTAAGCCTAAATTTAAGCCTAGAGAAGATATCTATGCTGAACTAGCGGTAATATTGAATGTTTGTGGGGTAGAGTTAAATAGCAGAGCAGCAAATTCCAAAAGAATATTAGTTGGAGTATGCTATAAATCCCCAAATATAGCTGAAAGTGAGGAAATGCAATTATTATCACAGACTGGAAATGCAGCTAAGCATGGGCAAGTTCTAATAATGGGAGGTTTTAATTACCCAGAAATAAACTGGATGAATGAGACCAGCAGTTCAGCTAAGGCGGAGCAGGTTGTTGTGTACACTCAGGGATCATTATCTGGCCCAGGTAATACAAGGACCTACTAGAAATGAGGCTATCTTGGATTTAGGTATCACAATCAATATTGATATAGTATCAAATGTCGGAATAGGGCACCCTTTGGGAAACAGTGATCACAACACAGTCTCATTTGAGATTGAATTAGAAAAACGTAACTGTAAGGGGCCAACAAAACTCTTAATTTTAAAAGGGAAGATTTGAACAGTCTAAGGGCAGCAATACAAAGTATAGACTGGGACAAAGTACTGACAGGTAAAAACACTGAACATAAATGGACAACATTTAAATTCTTACTAAATATACATACACATCGGCATATACCATGTGGGAATAAAAGTAAAAGGAGTAAAACACATCCAATGTGGCTTAATAATTTAAAGATCAAGATACAGAGTAAAAAACAGGCATTTAAATTAAACAAACAAGAAGACTGCCTTATTTAACCACAAGGAAATCAACAGGGCTTGCTAAAGGGCTATTAGACTTGTTAAAATAGAAAATGAAAAATTAGTTGCAAAAGAGAGTAAGACTAACTCTAAAATATTTTTTAAGTATATAAAGGGGAAGAAGGCGAGGAAGGAAGCTATAGGAACATTACAATGTGACACAGGCCATCTGATAATCAGTGACCAAGAAAAGGTAGAAGAGCTAAAAAGGTTCTTTTCTTCGGTATACACAAGGGAGGTACCAGTAGTTGGAACACTGCAACATAATGGGGCTACACTACTTTCACCAAATAATTGGTTAACTTGGGAAAAAATCCAAAAGAGGTTGAAAAAAAAAAAAGGTTAAAGCCCCAGGTCCTGGTAGAATAAAACCAAGGGTACTGAGGTAACTGGCGAAAAGCAGAGGTGATATATTAAGGAGGTGACCAATATTTAAGCAGGGAGTAAGAGCAAATCCGGTGAATCAAAGACCAGTGAGCCTCACTTCTGTAGTGGGAAAGCTTTTGGAAGGGTTAATAAGGGTAAATATACAAGAATATGTTTATTTGAACAGGATTATAAGTAAGAGTCAACATGGATTTATTAGCGATAGTTCATGTCAAACAATTCGTTTCTATGAGGAGGTTAGTAGGAACCTGGATCAAAGCAACTCAGTGGATGTAGTCTTTTTGGATTTTGCAAAGGCTTTTGATACAGTTCCACATGGAAGACTATTGTGCAAACTGAGGGATACAGGAATTGCAGTAAATATATGCTCGTGGTTAGACAGCTGGCTAAAAAGACAGTAAGCAAAGGGTTGTTGACAATGGAACATGCTCCAATTGGACTAAAGTGGTAAGTGAGGTTCCTCAGTATTAGGTCCTCTCCTTTTTAACATATTTATTAATGACTGGAGGCTGTAAGAAAGTAGTGTCTCCATTTTTGATGATGACACAAAGTTGTGCAAGGTAATTCAATCAGATAATGATGTACGTTCCCTACAAAGGGATTTACAGAAAATAGAGGAATGGGCATCTGAATGGCAGATGAGATTTAATACGAATAAATGTAAAGTTATGTATCTGGGAAGTAAAAATATACATGCAATTTATAATCTTAATGGAGCAAATATAGATATAAATAAAGATAATAATAATAATAATAATAATAAATATAGGGGTATCAGATATTGAAAGGGATTTGGGAGTACTTGTGGACAACCACCTAGGTAACAGTACTTAAAGCCAAGCAGCAGCTGCAAAGGCAAATGCAAATTAGCATGTATTAAGAAGTGTATACAAGCAAGGGAAGCAAATATAATTCTGCCACTATACAAATCCCTAGTACGCCCTCATTTGGAACATGGAGTACAGTTTTGGGCACCACTTCATAAAAAGGACATTTTAGAGCTGGAAAAGGTATAGAGAAGGACAACAAAACTAATAAGGGGAATGGAGGGGCTAAGTTATGAAAAAAACAAAAACAAATTAGGCTTATTTTCTCTAGGAAAAAAGGCATCTAAGAGGAGATATGATTACATTATATAAATACATCCAGGGTCAGTATAAAGATTTGTCGGGGGAGCTTTTTGTGCCAAGAGGTTTTCAACTGACAAGAGGACATCCTTTGAGGTTAGAAGTAAAAAGATTCCACCTTAAAGAAAGAAAAGGGTTCTTTACAGTAAGAGTAGTTAATCTGTAGTAGTTAATCTGCCAGTATCTAGGGTCAGGAAGGAATTTTTTTTTTTTCCTTTGAGACGATTGTTTCACGCATATTGCAGATCAGAGGAGATCTTAAAAGGTTGAACTTGATGGACTGAAAGTTTTTTTTCCAACCTCAATTACTATGAAACTATGTAATTACTGCAGTAAAACATGGAGGTTACATGTCAATCAATTAGGTTCGGGGGTCCGATATGCGATCAGACCCTGAAGACATGAAAAATAAAGAATTATAAAAATGAATACCAATACTGTTCTAGTCCATGTGGGTGGCCTGATATGTATTAACTCATTGATACCCGATCTTGATATAATCCCGAAATGACACCTACATTTTTTTTTGTTTTGCAATTAATTCTAATGTCTTTCATCGCTTTCCCCGTTATTTACAGTGCAGTATTGATTTTTTTATTTGCTTTTACATCGCTATGAATAGGTGTTTAACCCACTTGCGGGTCCTCTCCATCTCTAGCACATGTAGGATTTCCTCCTTCATTTGCCATTTATGGGTGTGAATACATTTGCATGCTTGGGGAAATTGAGCAATTGAATAGCGATTTGCGATTTTAGCCCTGCGAAAGTGACAGATCAAAGGCTTCTGGAGGCTGTACGTTACGAGTTTAACCATCACCATATTTTCAAGCTTGTAACTCGGAAGCCGCTCCGACCCAGAACTAGACGCCAGTTGAATAGCAAAATAGATTGCGACCTCACTTACAGGCTACCGGATCTCAAAATCTCTCAATTGGATGGGGCTCTATATGTATATTTGATTTACTTTCGTTGTCTGCCATCTAGTGGCCAAATACATAGTTTACAATTGAGAATGTTAAAAGACCACTGCACGATGAAAAAAATACTTGTTTGAAATCTTTGAGAAAATACTTGTTTGAAACCTTTGAGTCCAATACCATCGTTAAGCAAAAAAAAAGAGAAGTAAAACAACTAGTTTTTAATTTTAAAAAAAGTGATGCGTCTGCTGGTCACTGAGGTGATACATAGGTATCCATGATACATAGGTAAAAGTTGTGTTTTTGAGAGAGGCATTTACATTTCTGTAGAGATATGGTTGCATTTTCTGTAGCAATGACTTTGCTTTTGGACCAGGGAGGAGTGTGATGTCAATTTCGATCTTATCCAATTATTTAAACAATCTCATCCCTCTCTCCACTCATAAGTCATAACACACACTGTTAGCATTCAGCTCTGAGCAAGTGATGTAACAAACACAAAATTGATTACTATACTCATAAACAGTCCTTAAAAATTCAGATTTTCCAAAAAAAAGCTTTTTGTGCATGGTTTACTCAGCTGCTAATATTGTTAGTTTGGTACTGCTAGCAACATTGATAGCCCGCTTATCCAAAGGAGAAGAACAAGGACAAGGGCGTCGTGGATCATCACTGAAGGTAAGGTAGTATTTTTAACCACAAATTTATTTTGAGATTTTATTTTCTGTAAATGTTTTATTTATTTATTTGTTGATTTTGTTTTCTTTAATTATTTTCTGTATGATTTTTTTATTTTAGGTAGTATTTTATTTTTAAACTGTATACTTAGGCACCATTGGGATCCTTATAGACGCCGATAGGTGGGTGCCATGGAGGTCCTTAAGGACCCATGCCAAATAGGGATTAATGTTAGATAAAATGTGTGCTAATATGGCATAAGGGGTTAAAGTCAGGTGTAATTGAGGTCCATGAGGATCCCCATGATTATGGTTATTAATACCATGTGGACCCATTGAGGACCCCTATGGTATGGGGATTAACTTTAGGTGCCACAGAGGTCCTTTAATGACCTCTGTGGAATGGGTTAATATTTAGATACCACTAAGGTCCTTAGCCCTTCTGGATCACTACCTTGTCAAGGTGAAGGGGCTTGTGTATCTCAATGAAGCTGTAAACTATACCATATAGGGTCACCCAAGATGGGCAGGTCAGAGAGGTCAGACAAACATGGTCCACTGGAGAAGGAACTGGCAACCCGCTCCAGTATATTTTCCAAGAAAACTATATGAATAAGCACAGCCAAAAACACAGACATAACCGAGAGTCGGACAAGACTGAAGGACTGAACAACAACAACAACCCTACCCTGTCTGTAAGAACTGCAGTTATAGGTGATGTGTCTCTTTATCTTTATTTTAAATGAATCACTTATATAATGTTTTTTGATGAATGTAGGAAATTTGTCAGTATATAGCTTTTTAAAATATTGAGATAATCTTGTAATGATTATCACATATCAAACAGTCACTATAAGTCCACATCATGTATCATCTGTTTAAAAAAAATATTAAATGAAAACAAAATGATCTACAATGTGTAATAATCACATGACCCACCCACTGTCCATAAGAATCAGTCTTCTGGTGAACCTATGAAAATACCCATACACATTGTTTTGGTTAGAGAAGGCCACAGCTGCCACTTTTATTAACATAAATATAACATCAAATATAACATTCAATGTTAACTTAAATACTTTAACACACAAAATTATAGTCACCACGTTTTGCTGCCAGCTATGAGCTAAACAGCCATGTCTCACAGAGGGCTGACACCACAACAGAACAACATGCCCAGTTTATCCCAAGGCGCCGCTGTAGACATAACTGAACTAGGGTCCATTCATGTGTACATTTTAAAACCATTTTCTGGTAGCAAAACGCCCACAGCCGCTGTGATAAACATAGGCCCATTATCCTGTTCACCACCTACAACCAACGATTAGGAATGGTTGGATGGGAAAAACACACTACTCACAGAATGAGGGGAAAACTGTACCCTCAGTTAGTAGTGGGGCAATGACCTTCTCCTGTAGTGACTGGGGAATGATGGCCAGAGGAGCACCGGCCACACCCTTTAAAGCTTTCAGGGGTTCCTCCCATACTCCTCCAACAGTCTTTCATATTGTAGGGGCAGGTCATGTCCACCTTATGTCCACTTTGTCCACTAGTGGTCACTTGACCTGCTCACTGTCCATACGGATCAGTTCTCAGGTGAACCCTTTATAAATACCCATACAAATGATTATGAGTTAAAGGATGCCAGTCGCTAGATTTCTTAACATATTTATAACATCAAATATAACATCAAATGTCAACTTCAAGACATTGGCACACAAAGATATAGTATCACAGCTTTTGCTACCTTCTATGAGCTAAACAGTCAGTGCCAATGAGGGCTGGCACCACCTGGCCAGTCCCCAATACCAACATGCCCAGTTTGCCCCAAGATGGCACTGTAGCCATAACTGAACCAAGACCTATACAGTACATGCTGTTTCCAAAGAGCCACAAGCACCCCTCTTGAGTGCCCACAACTCTATAACCCTAACACACTGGATACAACTTCAACTAAATAAACAATAAATAAGCTGAGGCCCAAGTTATCCAAGTGGACGGTGTGCCTAAGAAACATGCAGTCATACTTGACTGATTCAAACAGTGGGGCTGAGAGATACACATCCTAATTTTCTTACTAAAAGACGCCTTGGCCCTGTTGACCTTTTTCCTGCCAAAACAATTTTTGGGATCACTTTCCAGCCTCCAATGCTTCCTCTTCACCATTTCTAACTGCACTATTTTCGCGTTTGGGCATCTGCTCAGAGCTTTATAAAGATGCCTCTACATTTTAATAAAACTTTCATGGGCAATGCACCCAAATCATTCCAACCTAAATAAAATACAAACACTTCTGGGTGTCTGGGTTCCCAAACTGATTCACATAGTCAAAAACTGGAGAAATTCTGCTGGCATAGCCCTGGCAGGCCTAACCAACACACTTCTTAGACTGTTGCTACTAGTGTGATGGCTCAGAAGACAACCTCTGCACCCAGTAAACATGACCAAATATATATTTTCACTGTAAAACAAAAATAGTTGGACATTGACCATCCATAGTGGTGTATATACAGTATGAAGTGAACTGGCTAGAATTCAATCTGCCAAATGTCTTTATGACCGCCATAGGAAGGTCCAACCTGGCACCCCCATAACAGCCCCAATCCTAAAGGAATGGGGCCTATAATCCTCAGTATTTAGAGTTTAGGTTTTAGACCATCTTATACAAATATTAACATGGTCTCCCGCATCTACCACATTCCCAATGAGTAAACCACCAAGGGCAGACCTGCTAGAGCTGACCAATTCACAAATCCTTAATGCTCCAAAGAAAGCCAAGGACAAGCTCGTTTGAAATAAACTTACTTTGAACAGGTTAAAACAAATCGCTAACAGGTGGTCAATAAACTTTAACAACTGCAAAAAGGAGACTGAAATCAAAGGCTACTCTGTCCTTTAATGCTTTTAACTGTCTGCTTTATTATAAAAGCTTTGGTGATGTCATCCAACTCTTGCAGCTTGAATAGAAACGCCAATGCTGCCATATGTTTATCAATGGCAGATCTTGATAAACCTGTCTCCATACATTGCAAGAGAAAACACAACATCATATGCATTAAGTGCTTGGATGATGTTGGCCTTCCAACCACTTCTTCCAATGCCCACCATTCCCTCCAAGACTGACGGTAAGAGGCCCATGATGATAAAGCTAATGAACCGCTAATAACTTCCCATAAGTGAACTGAGATGTCCGTGCCTGCTCTTCTACCTCTGGAGCTAACTCGCTCAATTTGTGAGACCAAAGGTATGTGTTTTGCTCTTACATTTAAGTTGAGCTGTAAACACCTAAACATTAGCAGCCTTATTAAATTGCGATTCGGTAAATACTAAAGGGCTCTATTTAAGCACACAGCATATATTTTTTACAGAAGTTTTTAGTTAATGAACTTCTATCCAAAAGCAAGGTCTTCACTAACTAAAAACTTCTGTAAATAAAATATGCTGTGTGCTTAAAAAGAGCCATTTTAAATTTACAGAATCGCAATTTAATAAGGCTGTAGATTTCTTGAGCAAGAAAACCACGGGAGCTGAAGAAGGGGATTGGAATGATGGCCTGAATCACTCCTGGCCAGAATCACATATATAGTTGTGAGCAGGCGAGCTTGCTTAAGCCGTTGCTCACGCTAGCGGGCTCGCATAGCGAGCCCGCGGCCCTCCCGAAGCGAGGGTCGCAGTTGCTGGCAAGGAGCGCCGCAGGCGCTCCTTGCCAGCAACTGCAGCCCTCGCAGCAACTGCAGCCCTCGCGCTCCTTGACAGCATTTGCGGCCTTTGCGAAGAGAGGGAGCTGGGCGTGCACGCCCCTGGAGAGAGGGAACTGTGCGTGCACGCCCCTGGAGAGAGGGAGCTGTGCATGCACGCTGCTGGAGAGAGGGAGCAGAACTCCATGCCCCATTAGACCCATCAGACTACTTACATTCATTGGAGCATTTCAATTCACCTCCGCCATGTCTCCCCTGCCTGCACATTTTCTGCAGAGGCAGGGAGTTTCAGAATTACGTCACATGCATGCAAAGTCATTCAGGAAGTCCCTGCCTCTGCAGAAAAACGTACAGGCAGGAGATGCATAGTGGTGGATAATTGAACAGCTTCGATGAATGTAAGTAGTCTGATGGGTCTGACTGATAGTGACAGATCTGACTGATCGGGACCATGAAGGCCTGGCCTTGGGGGACATGAAGGCTTAGCCTGGGGGGACATGGCATCATGGGCTGGAGGCCATAAACTAATAAAAAAACTGACATTGCAGGTAAATATATATGTGTATATATATATATATATATATATATATATATATATATATACTGTATATATTATAAATATATTATAGATTTTATACACACTTATATTATACAGATTATAAGTATATAATATATTATATGTATTGTGTGTGTGAGGTGTGTGTGTAATGTGCAGTGTGTATACATATATATATATATATAATGATGTATTGTGTGTGTGTGTGAGGTGTGTGTGTAATGTGCAGTGTGTATACATATATATATATATAATGATGTATTGTGTGTGTGTGTGTGAGGTGTGTGTGTAATGTGCAGTGTGTATACATATATATATATAATGATGTATTGTGTGTGTGTGTGAGGTGTGTGTGTAATGTGCAGTGTGTATACATATATATATATAATGATGTATTGTGTGTGTGTGTGTGAGGTGTGTGTGTAATGTGCAGTGTGTATACATATATATATATATATATAATGATGTATTGTGTGTGTGTGTGTGAGGTGTGTGTGTAATGTGCAGTGTGTATACATATATATATATATATATAATGATGTATTGTGTGTGTGAGGTGTGTGTGTAATGTGCAGTGTGTATACATATATATATATATAATGATGTGTGTGTGTGTGTGTGAGGTGTGTGTGTAATGTGCAGTGTGTATACATATATATATATATATAATGATGTATTGTGTGTGTGTGTGTGAGGTGTGTGTGTAATGTGCAGTGTGTATACATATATATATATATATAATGATGTATTGTGTGTGTGAGGTGTGTGTGTAATGTGCAGTGTGTATACATATATATATATATATAATGATGTATTGTGTGTGTGAGGTGTGTGTGTAATGTGCAGTGTGTATACATATATATATATATAATGATGTGTGTGTGTGTGTGTGAGGTGTGTGTGTAATGTGCAGTGTGTATACATATATATATATATATATATATATATATATATATATATATATATATAATGATGTATTGTGTGAGGTGTGTGTGTAATGTGCAGTGTGTATACATATATATATATATATAATGATGTATTGTGTGTAATGTGCAGAGTGTATACATATATATATATATATATATATAATGATGTATTGTGTGTGTGTAATGTGCAGTGTGTATACATATATATATATATATATATATATATATATATATATATATATATATATAAATAAAATGATGTATTGTGTGTGTGTGTGTGAGGTGTGTGTGTAATGTGCAGTGTGTATACATATATATATATATATATATATAATGATGTATTGTGTGTAATGTGCAGAGTGTATACATATATATATATATATATATATAATGATGTATTGTGTGTGTGTAATGTGCAGTGTGTATACATATATATATATATATAATGATGTATTGTGTGTGTGTGTGTGAGGTGTGTGTGTAATGTGCAGTGTGTATACATATATATATATATAATGATGTATTGTGTGTGTGTGTGTGAGGTGTGTGTGTAATGTGCAGTGTGTATACATATATATATATATAATGATGTATTGTGTGTGAGGTGTGTGTGTAATGTGCAGTGTGTATACATATATATATATAATGATGTATTGTGTGTGTGTGAGGTGTGTGTGTGAGGTGTGTGTGTAATGTGCAGTGTGTATACATATATATATATATAATGATGTATTGTGTGTAATGTGCAGTGTGTATACATATATATATATATAATGATGTATTGTGTGTAATGTGCAGTGTGTATACATATATATATATATAATGATGTATTGTGTGTGTGTGAGGTGTGTGTGTGAGGTGTGTGTGTAATGTGCAGTGTGTATACATATATATATATATAATGATGTATTGTGTGTAATGTGCAGTGTGTATACATATATATATATATATATAATGATGTATTGTGTGTAATGTGCAGTGTGTATACATATATATATATATATATATAACACAATGCTTTAAAATACGTAAAGTCGATTAATATATTAATGTATTATATATTTCATTATTATACACCAAACAGCATTAGCTACCTTACAATTTCATTGCCGTCATTTTTTGACGGGCAAGTCGCTAGTCACATATATAGTTGTGAGCGTACGAGTCGTTGCTCACGCTTGCGGGCTCGCGAGCCGCGGCCCTCGCGTAGCGAGGTCACTGGGCAAGGGCCTCAGTTGCTGGCATGGAGCGCCTTAGGCGCTCCATGCCAGCAACTGAGGCCCCTCGCGAAGCGAGGGCCTCAGTTGCTGGCGAGGTCACTGGGCACGGGCCTCAGTTGCTGGCATGGAGCGCCGAAGGCGCTCCATGTCAGCAACTGAGGCCCCTCGCGAAGCGAGGGCCTCAGTTGCTGGCGAGGTCACTGGGCAAGGGCCTCAGTTGCTGGCATGGAGCGCCGAAGGCGCTCCATGCCAGCAACTGAGGCCCCTCGCGAAGCGAGGGACTCAGTTGCTGGCGAGGTCACTGGGCAAGGGCCTCAAACCCTCGCAAAATTCACGTCGCTACTCAAAAAACACGACACACAAATTACGACACTCGCTAAATTTTACGAGGAACGCAAACAACGTACGAAACACGTTACCACACATTACGACCTCGCAAACATCGGACGCAACACGCCGACATACAAACATTTAAAACACAATACATACACACAGCACATACATAAAAAACTTACCTACACCAAAAGGGAGCACCCAGGACCTCAAAAATGCAACTTACACCTCGATTTTACTCGAAATAAAACAGTTTAGAGACTAAAAAAAAATCGAAGCGAGAGAAAAAATGGCCGCCGAACAAAACGAAAACGAGGCTACAGCACTCTAAACTCGCAAAACACCACAAAACACCTACGGATATTCCGATACAGACCTATACCACACATTACTCGCCATTTTACACCAATGCGGAAGTACACGACTACGCTAACGGTTTGGTCTCGCGCACGCACAGTGTTACACTGCACACATTCAGCATGCTTATACAGCAGCTCCACACCACTAATGCTGCAGCAACATCAACACAGATTGCCAGCTCTTCATCACAATGCTTCAAAATAGGTACACTATATTCATTTACTAATTTAGCTACCTTACAATTTCATTGCCGTCATTTTTTGACGGGCAATTCGCTAGTGAAAAATAATGTAGAAGGTCCTGAACTCATTTTCCCATAAAAACAATTGAAAATAATTCAAGCAAGGCCAAATTTTTAACAAGAACTGTCACTGACCCCTTTTTTCTTTTTCTAATGTTAGACCCCATGTGCAGTTTATATCTGGTGATTGTCTGCTACACCATCTCATTGTTATATTGTATACACACCCTCTGTATCTAACTGCTATAAATAATTGTTGAATTTTCAAAATAAATCAGTTCACTTCTGGAGACATATAAAAATTGTGTGTCTCTTCTGTTCTCCTGGATGGCTGCAGGAAGTTACTGGGAGACTCTGGAGGATCCTGCTGGGGTAGGTTTGACTATAACAACTTTTATCAAGCCCCCTAAGAAGAAGCAGATCTGGCATCTCTTGGTAGCCTGGAAGTGCTGATTTCTGATGCAAGGACTCTGACTGATACAGAAGCCAGAAATCAAGGTGCTGGTGCAGAGATTTCAAAGAACCCACGGTCCTTGTAAATAGTTAACCTGTAGTCTATAGCAGATGGGTCTGGGCTTGTATACCCCCTACTCTCGGATTGTCACAAGAACTTCCTCAACAAAAGTTCTAGGCCACTCTGCTGCACACCGTCTATCTTTAAAATAAATTCCCAATCCTACGGAGCCTGATGCTTGATAAACAGTTCCAGTTGGCTAATAGACACCTTCTCTTTCTTGAAAAAAGTGTAGCTGTTGAAAGACTGTCTGTTGCTAATGCCAATCATTGAAAAGATTGCACAAAAGATATAATCCATATCACTCTCGTTTGAGATTGAATTAAAAAAATTTTTTTTAAGGGGCCAACAAAAACTCTTAATTTTAAAAGGGCAGATTTCAGATGAGATTTAATACGAATAAATGTAAAGTTATGCATCTGGGAAGGAAAAATAGCCATGCAATTTATAATCTTAATGGAGCAAATCTAGGTGTATAAGATATTGAAAGGGATTTGGGGGTGCTTGTGGACAACCACCTAGGTAACAGTGCTCAAAGCCAAGCAGCACCTGCAAAGGCAAATAAAATATTAGCATGTATTAAGAAGGGTTTAGAAGCAAGGGAAGCAAATATAATTCGGCCACTATACAAATCTCTAGTACGCCCTCATTTGGAATATGGAGTACAATTTTGGGCACCACTTCATAAAAAGGACACTTTAGAGCTGGAAAAGGTACAGAGGAGGGCAACAAAATAAAAAGGGGAATGGAGGGGCTAAGTTATGAAGAAAGACTAACGAAATTTAACTTATTTTCTCTAGAAAAAAGGCGTCTTAAGAGGAGATATGATTACCTTATATAAATACATCCAGGGTCAGCATAAAGATTTGTCAAGGTAGTTTTTTTGTGCCAAGAGGTTTTCAACTGACAGGAGGACAATCCTTGAGGTTAGAAGTTAAAAGATTCCACCTTAAAGAAAGAAAAGGGTTCTTCACAGTAAGGGTGGTTAATCTGCGGAATTCTCTACTAGAAGAGGTGGTGACAGCGGATTCGATAGATAACTTTAAAAGGGGACTGGATTTATTTCTAATTAAAAAGGGAATTCAGGGTTATCATGGATAATTAGAGAGACAGTATTGATCCAGGAAGAAATCCGATCGCCATTATCTGGGGTCATGAAGGAATTATTTTTTTTCCCCCTTTGAGACTTGGGTTTTTCTTTCTGTTTGCCTTCTTCTGGATTAATTAATAATTTAAAAAAATAATAATTAAATAATTGATTAATAATGAATTAACAACTAATTAATTAATATTTAATCCGCATATTGCAGATCAGAGGAGATCTTAAAAGCTTGAATTTGATGGACCTAAAGTATTTTTTCAACCTTAATTACTATGTAACTATGGAACCTGTCATGAATCAGCCAGTGGCCATATTGGATTTGTTGTGAACTATGCTGGGGCCATTTTGTGACTGGCAGCAGTGGCCATTTTGGGCTGGGTTATCTTCCACATGCTGTTGCCATGTGGAAGAACAAAAGGTTTGGGACCCACTTGTTATGGATATATGGTTATGTTGTGGTCTAAGGGATAAAGTATTATAAGTTTATCCCTTAGCATATTCCCATCCCTTCCATGTTTAGGCTCATTGTAATGGGTGTCATGTGAGGGAGCTGGTGGGATGTGTTGGTTGTATGTGTGTGAAACATTGTGTGTTGTATTTGTAAATATGAATGTATGTTATTATATTAGTATGTCATTATATTGTGGAGGGGAAGCCAGTGAATACAGGCAAGCCTCCTTTGTTCCCAAAGGCCTGTTAATCCCATTAGCTAAGTGTCCAGCAGAGAACTAACAATGGGAAGCTCACAGCTGGAGAGCAGACAGGCAGGCACCCAGAAACAATGGGATGGCCTGAAGGCTTCTCAGCCTTCATAGCGTGGGCACAGGAGAACCAAGGTGCTTTCCCCTGGACATTCAAAGCCCAAATTAATTAGTTGGCCTCGCCTAGTGGGCAGACCTGGGAGGGGACTATTGGTTCACGCACAGTTCCCCTTCATGATTGGCCAGACGTCATTTGGGGCTGGTTAACGGTAGCCACTTCCCCCATTCTTGTGTGATGTGGTTAAATATGCTGTTCTAAAATAAAACATGGTTCATAATTTTCATCAAGACTTTGTGTGCAGGTGTATTATTGACCCAAGGGCATATGCTGGCAGAGGAGATCGTTTCTGACTTCCTTCCAGGGTTCCCAGCGCACACTACCTTAAGCTGGGACTTATGCTCTTTCATCCGCAAAGAAGGTCCATTGGTCTGAGTCACCCAAATCTTAGGTCTAAAACCTACAGGAGATAAGAGGACTAGGATCCTCTATACTCCATCATCATTGTAGGTTGTGACAATTGGCTGGCAGAGGTGGGAAGACTCTACAGAAAGACCAAGAATGGAACAGACGGATATCACCAAAGAAGCAACAAGACGGTTTAAAGCAGCCAGGCACTTATACCTCAGTAAGATGACCGCACAAGAGGTGTCCAACGTACTAGACCAGCATTGCCAGAGGATCTGGCAGGAGCGCAATGGATCGAGAACTCCAGCTCAGCAAAGACTTGGCTACAGAGAGACAATGCGTCTAGAGAAATGGATGGCGATTCTGAATCTGTGGCAGGACGATGAGCTAATGGGCTGGCTGGAAGTACTAGTAAGAAAAGAGGTTGCCTTGGAGAACCAATATCATGTTTTTCACGTCAGAATAGTTGGTGGCCTTGGAGAGGAGTTTGATTTCCGCTTGGAGATAGATTCTGGCCTCCAAGACATTGTGTATGGTGATCCTGAAGGGGGCATAGGAACCTTTAAAAGGCACAACAACTTGTTTGTGGAACGCTGTCGTGGTCTGGGACTGGAACCATGGTCCATGGAGGCTAATTTAATGGTACACCTGATTGAGCAGGAACTGCAGCTGGAGGAGGAGTATTTTGAGTTGTGGGACGAGATCTATGGGGAGACATTTTGCCCATCAAGAGGGGAACAACCCAGTCAAGAGGACTGGTCGCCAGATCTTTACAACACAGATGGTATGTACCGAAGTGATTGTGTGCAAGGGGTCTGGGGAGAACATAGTGATGGAGAATGCGTTCCTTTAAAAAATGCAGAGACTGTGTCAGAGCCTAGAAGGGATGGTAAAGTCAGCTTGGGACCAAATCACCAGCTCCAAGAGCCAGAGACCCAGGGGAATGTTCCCTGGGTGGGGTCAGATAACCCATGTTTGTCCCCTGATACCCCAAGAGACTTAATCCCAGAGGAAATGCTAGCAGAGCACAGTTTCTCCAAACAGGTCTCACCTGAGGACTACCTTCCAGCACAAATCCTGGCAGAAACCCCAGTAACTGCTCAACAGGTAGGGCCAGATGAACTAAGTCTGCCCTCAGAAGTTCTAGGCAATGTGGATGGGCCAGAACTGCTAATGGAGCCAGGGGCTCAGGATAGCCACCCAAGAGACTGTGGGGAGGGCTATGTAATGCACTCTGGGGAGAAGGCCGTAGAGGTCAGGTTGGGTGGGAAGGATAAGATTCCCCAGCCTACAACAGATAACCAAAATCTGTACTCTGACACCCCAGAAGAGTTGCTACAAAAGGTGCTAGGGAAGTACAGAGCCCAGGTGGGCTATGTAATGGACTGTGGGGAGGGAAAGGAACTGGTTCTTAGCTTCAGGGAACCAGGCCTCACACAGCAAGAGTGCCAGGGGCACCAAGAGAGTGCCAGGGGCACCAAGAGCCCGACAGGGGCAGCAAGCTTGCCAGCCTTGGCAAAGGAGCCGTGGGTGCAGTGTGGCACCATAGTAGAGGGTGAACCAAGTGGGGAGATACCCTGGATAACCAATGTCCAGAGGCCCACTGGAACAGACACCGCTCCAAAGGCCCAGTTAAACCTGGAGGACTGGGATAAGGGTACCAAGCAAAAGGCCATAGATGAAGAGGGTCAGCTGAGGGCCCCAAAGCACAGCCTGGGTGGGAATTGCGAGACTCCCCAGCCTACATCAGAGAGCCAAAGCACAGTCATTCAACCAAAGGCAATAGAGGAGGTAAAGGATGAGTGTAAGCACAGCCTGGGTGGGAACAGCGTAGTTCTCCAGGCTGCAACACAGACAGACCCAGGGGAAGAAAACCAGGAGGGCCTGTCCAAAGATACAGATTTCCAGGAGCCAGAGCAAACAGAGCATCCAAGTCCGGACTCCATCAGGGACGCTGGAGTCAAGCGCAGACCGGTATGTACTTTACTGCAGTTATTGTGTTATTGGGCTCCCAACAATAATGATTTTGCTGAGGGAAGTACTGGACTGCCCCCTTGCAATCCCATAGGCCCAGAGACTGTTTTAGAGACCCCAGCCCAGCTGTGGGGATTGGCTGGAGGGAAAGGGGTTGCTATGGGACAGGGGTTGTTTTATGGGGCTCCCAAAAATACGGTTTTGCCTCAGAAGAGTGTATGGGTGCAACCCACTGTGTCCCCAGAGACTTCCATGCTGCTGCCAAAAACAGAGATATGGGATCCTGGACTGTTTTGGGTGGGGGTTGCATGGGAAGAGCAATTTGCACTATACAGTGGGAGCAAGGCCAAGGGCTGGGGGAGGTCTTTACTCTGCACCTTAGGACTGTGTGCGCACCGACATGAACTTGCCTAGCATGCAGCGGGCCGGGCCAAACCAGCAGATTCATGACTATCAGCGTAGCTGGGAAAATCTTTGATGTTCCCTGCCCGCTTGGGGAAGGATTGTCATGAATCAGCCAGTGGCCATATTGGATTTGGTGTGAACTATGCTGGGGCCATTTTGTGACTGGCAGCAGTGGCCATTTTGGGCTGGGTTATCTTCCACATGCTGTTGCCATGTGGAAGAACAAAAGGTTTGGGGCCCACTTGTTATGGATATATGGTTATGTTGTGGTCTAGGGGATAAAGTATTATAAGTTTATCCCTTAGCATATTCCCATCCCTTCCATGTTTAGGCTCATTGTAATGGGTGTCATGTGAGGGAGCTGGTGGGATGTGTTGGTTGTATGTGTGTGAAACATTGTGTGTTGTATTTGTAAATATGAATGTATGTTATTATATTAGTATGTCATTATATTGTGGAGGGGAAGCCAGTGAATACAGGCAAGCCTCCTTTGTTCCCAAAGGCCTGTTAATTCCATTAGCTAAGTGTCCAGCAGAGAACTAACAATGGGAAGCTCACAGCTGGAGAGCAGACAGGCAGGCACCCAGAAACAATGGGAAGGCCTGAAGGCTTCTCAGCCTTTATAGTGTGGGCACAGGAGAACCAAGGTGCTTTCCCCTGGACATTCAAAGCCCAAATTAATTAGTTGGTCTCGCCTAGTTGGCGGACCTGGGAGGGGACTATTGGTTCACGCACAGTTCCCCTTCATGATTGGCCAGACGTCATTTGGGGCTGGTTAACGGTAGCCACTTCCCCCATTCTTGTGTGATGTGGTTAAATATGCTGTTCTAAAATAAAACATGGTTCATAATTTTCATCAAGACTTTATGTGCAGGTGTATTATTGACCCAAGGGCATATGCTGGCAGAGGAGATCGTTTCTGACTTCCTTCCAGGGTTCTCAGCTCACACTACCTTAAGCTGGGACTTATGCTCTTGCATCCGCAAAGAAGGTCCATTGGTCTGAGTCACCCAAATCTTAGGTCTAAAACCTACAGGAGATAAGAGGACTAGGATCCTCTATACTCCATCATCATTGTAGGTTGTGACAGAACCCTGCAGGCAAATTGGAGTTTCCCAATCACTGATTGTAACACCCAAAGAATCACCTTCTTAGCTTTTAGCAGCTCCTGCAATGTTTTCTTAAGGTCACAGATTTTATCCTCATATAGCCTAACATTCTTATTTGTGCATCAATTGTAATTCCAAGATATGGAAGTCATGTACGAGGATGAACAGTTTTCTCTTTCACCAGGGACTCAAAATGACCTCACCAGTTCTTCAAGTGAGCCCAAAGTGCTTAAATATAAGGCAGGAGTCTCTGAGCCAACAAACATAAAATCATCCAGATAGTAGGTAACAAACCCAGAACAGGATACCTATTTTTAATATGGCAACATATCCCGTAGAGCTATACAGGGGCTGAGTACAAAGAAACACACATTATTAAGATTATATAAGACAGTACTTGTCATTACTGATTTTGGGACTACCCTGAACTCCACAAGCAACCCTCTTATTTGGGACCCTAAAATATGTGATTACTAAGATCAAAAGGTTATTACAATGGACATGAGCCTTATTTTAAGGACTGTGACATGTTGTTTTGATGCAAATTGTGGCAGAAATGGTTTCTAATATATGATTCTGAGGTATTTAGTCCAGGCATAGAGTTCCCAGATGTTACTCTACTCACTAGTCTCTCATGCATGATCAAAGTACAGCCATGAAATCTGAAGTGACCTAACAAGATAACCCCAACCTCTGGTTTATCTGGAAACCAGGGAGGGGGGTTATAGCCTAGGAACGGGGTGAGAAGGTCACAGTAAGAAAGCATTTTTAAATATCTGTGCAAGAGGAATAAACTGAGTCTGTCTCAGCAGTAAACTAGGGTGCATGTGTATTTCTTGTATGATGTGAAATCCTAATTAAGGGATCTGATTTTTCCTGCTTCTCCATGAATGATGTGCTGATCTGATTTGGTTTGCTGGGCACGGAGAGATTGAATCCCAAATTCATAACCTAGAGGTTTTTCTGTAGCAGAAAGCAGGTCTTGGCGTGCACATGGCCCCTCATCTCCGGGTCATGATATATTGGTTGGCAGAAATCTCCTGCAGGCTTGGTGGAGACAGAGAGGAGGAAAGCCAGGTGACAAGGAAGCAACAGGCTGTAAGGGAATAGCCCTTCTAAAGCAATGGATGGCATTCCTTGGACTGTGGCAGGGCCATGAGCTATCAGACTGGATGGAGAAACTGGTATGAAAGAGTTGTAGAAGCCGTATGATGCCTAATAGGGCCTGTTGGTGCCATTTAAGGGGATCCCTATTTTTGATTGAAGCAATTGGATGGGCTCTGGGAGAACATGTACAGTGATCCTGAATGTGCCATGGAGACTGTAAGGAGGCAGAATAATTTGTTTCTTAAACACTGTTAAGGGTTGGGACTAGAATCATGGTCCCAGGAGGCTAATTTGCTGGCATCCATGATTCAGCAAGAGCTACAGCTGGAGGCTGAGTATGTTGAATTATCGAATGAGGCATCCATGGAGGGACTATAGCCATCTAGTTGAGATGAACCCTGTTGGGCGGATAGGGATGAAGAGGACTGGTTACCGAACCCCTACCAACCAGGAGGTATGGACAAAAGTAATTATACTCAAGGGGTCTGGGGAGAGGATGTTATGAACTCTGACCAGGACTATGCCAATTTGGATGTGCAAATGTGTCAGGCCCAGTTAATTGTTGCTATGACTGGATACATCCCAAAAGCAGCGGAGACTGAGACATGGGTGGTAATAGTAGGCCAGGTGGAGGGCCTTGGTGGGTTCTGGTAGGAGGCAGAGAGGAACTGTGAATCAGAAATGGGGCTCCAGGGGTTAACTACTGTCCAGGAGCCAGCCACAGACCATAGGGTAGACAAAGAGAGTAGCCCTGGGACCTTATTAGACCAGGGGGACCACCCATACCTAGATAGCTGGGGCACCATTGCTAGCAGCAAGGCAGTTGGCACCAACCATCCCTTGGAGGAGGAAATAGACTGTGCACTGGGTTTGGATTATGAAACTAGCATGGGGTTCCTGTGGAGAACTACTGTTCTGGAGCCAGCCATCGATCAATGGACAAAACAGAGCATTACCTTGGGATTGTGCCTACCAAGGGGTTTTGGGCACCGTTGGTAACAACAAGGTGGGGAAGCCAGAGAAAGCCTGTCAAATTGATGGCCCAAGGGGAAGTCTAGATGACAACAGTGAGGCCCTGCCAGTGGACACCATGACCATGGAAGAAGCTGAGCTCTATGCCCAGGCATTGGTTCCAATGGAAGGGAGTATGATATGCTGATCCAGGTACAACCGCAAGCATTGGAGCCTCCAGACCAGGCCACCGTATTAGGTGCTGACATCCAGATCCGGCAAGTACATTCCTCATTGGAATTACTATTTTTCTGCCTCCCAAGGGGAGTGTTTAACCCACTGAGTGGGTTAGAAGGGGGCTTCAGCCCTGGTTTTTGGCGGGTGGGATGTCAATGGCACCCTTGGACTGTATTGATAATACAGGCAAATGAAAAATGGAGTACAGTGCCCAGCCCATGCTTTAACACAGGGGGATGGAGGCTACAGCCAAGGCCCAGGTTTCTGTTGCCACTCAGCAGATCCAGCTGCCAGGGTTCCCTACTGGAATTAATGGTTGTTGTTGCCACAAAGGAGTATATTTATGCTACTATCCCATAAGAAGAAGTAGCCATGGGCTTTGGGGTTTGTGCTGTGGTCAACAACAGAATTGTTTTCCCTCCTGGAATTTGTATAAGAAAATAATGGCAAAAATCTGCCCTGCGCACCCAGAATCAGGCCTCGTACAGGGGGAGGCCTGAGGGGAATTATTTTGCACTTTTGCCCCAATGGAGTTGGGTGAACCTCGTGTGTCCTCAGGGCAGATTGGGTTACTGCTCAGAATAGGAGGGTTAGTACAGTCAATTGACCATTTAGAATACCTGCTAGCCTGGATGTTTCATTTTGCTTGGATTACAAAGAGGGGTCCACAGAGATTGCAGTAAGAAAGTAAATCCCCCACACAGGAAGGGGAATTAGGAGGGCAGTATGGGTGAATTATTTTGATGCTGTGTTAAAAATCTGTGTTATAAGTAGAAACTGAGTCTGTCTCAGCAGTAAACCAGGGTACATGTATATTTTTTTGTATGATTTGAAATCCTAACTAAGAAATCTGATTTTTCCTGCTTATCCATGAATTCTGTCCTGCTCTGAATTGGCTTGCTGGGAGTTGAGAGATTGAGCCCCTAATTCACAACCTAGAGGAATTACTGTATAAAGTAGGAGAGTCTTGGGGTAAGCATGAGGCACCTCATCTCTGAATCATCATAGTACTGTTGCAGTCAGGCAGGTGTAAAGTTTGCCTTTGAAGAAAGTGTGCAAGTTGGGAGAATGTTTCCATTTAGTAGGAGAAAGTAGAAAGGCATTCGTGTTTAGGTGAGAATGATGTATAGGTGAGATTTCATTCTATCGGGGTTCTGAAGAGCAAGGGAGGATTAGGTATGTGAGGAGAGTAAGGAGTTAAAGAATGTGTGTTTGTAGCAGCTGAGGTAAATGCAGGTGATAGTGCAGGAACTTGCACTATAAAAAACAGGAATTATAGGTGGGTGGACAAGTGGATGCATTTCAGGTGAGTAGGTGAGTTATGTGTCCACCCTTGTCTGCATCCTTAGGACAGCCTGTATGCAGTTCATGAGTAATGTAGGTGAGGTGCATGTCTGTCCTTGTCTATGTTCTTAAAAAAGCCTAGATGTAGTTCATGAGCAATGGAGGTGAGGTGCGTGCCTGTCCTTGTCTGTGTCCTTAGGAGGGCCTGGATGCAGTTCAGGAACAATGGAGGTGCGTGTCTGTCCTTGCAGTGGCAGAGCTAGTGAATGGAGGGCCCCAAGGGAGTATGGTAAATAGTTTTGTGTTGGCCCCTTCGCAGGAACCTCATAATATATATATTGAGTCACATTATTATGGCCGCTGCCTACTTTTGACATCAGTAGCGCATAGCCAGTGAAGTGCAACACCTGTCTTGAGCTGGCTTGCTGGTTATATAAGGTGACATGTAGGCATGCTGCAAACATATCAACTATCTCATGTCATGTCATGGATAAAATGTACGATTGATCCGACTTTGAAAAGGGATCATCACTGACTTTTGGGCCAAGAGTGGCAGTATTTCTGAAACAGCTTAGTTTGTAAACTGTGCACGTCAGCTGCGAAGGTATGCGAGGGCCAACCGACATGCAACAGTTGAGCAACTCACCGTCCAAACGAATGACAGTACAGCTAACCCTGTTGAGTATGGGGCTCCGAAGCAAATGGCTGGTCACTGCACCCATTGTCATGTCAGACGTGAAACCTATGAGTACAAACAATCTGCAACCATTGTTGAAAGAACAGAAGCGGTGGCTGCTGGTGGCGGCAGCATTATGGTCTGGGGAATGTTTTCTTGGCATTGTCTGGGTCCACTCATACTTCCGGAGGCACTCTCAACCGATTGGGTTATCCATCCGTCCTTGCAGATCAGGTACTCCCATACAAGTCGACTGTTTTCCCTGGAGTGGATGGGATCTTACAGCAGGACAATGCAACATGTTATATCGTCAAAATTGTTGGAGGAGCATTAAGAAGACATCAAAGTAGTTCCCTAGCCTCCTGGTCTGAGGGGGCTCTGCCAATTAGAGTCTAGCCCTCTTCCTTGCTTAGCGGCCCATTAAGTTCATCAAAGCACAAACTTCTTGGCTCCGCCACTGGATTATCTGCATGGACCGCTATTGTATTTGTAAACCTGCTTTGTTCCATTGTTTGCCAGTTTAAGCTAATCCCATCAGGAAGAGAGGAGGTCAGATTAAGTTAATCGGCAGGATGTGTATTGGAGTTAATCCTATTGATCTCATGATGTGGGGTCATCTCCTGTGATTGTCTGACACCCCCCCCCCCCACTGTGTCTAACTGCTATAAATACTGCTGTGATTTTCAAAAATAAATCAGTTCTTTTGGAGATAGAAATCGTGTATCTCTGATTCTGTTCCTGGTGGCTGCTATACTAAACCTGTCTCCACCCTTCAAATAACCTATCCTGTTCACTACCACAGGAAGGTTACTGGAACTCCTGGAAATGCTGATTCCTGATGGAGAGGCTCTCACTGATGCAGAAGCCAGATATCAGGGCGCTGGTGTTGAGATTTCAAAGAATGTGGGTAGACAACCTGTAGACCATAGCAGGTGGCTCTGGGCTTGTACAGCCCCTACTTGTGGATCGTCACAACTGGTCAGCAGTTGTGGAATCTCAACGCAAGAACCAGCAGCAAGGATGGAATATGGTGATCTATGTAGTTTTGAAGTCCAGTACTTTCGGCGGCTTCGCAGGGAAGCAGAAACCACTCAGCGATGTATCCAAACCTTTAAATCCAGGCCCAAGTCCAAAGAAGGCCAGCCCTGGATAGATGGGGTCAGGGACCACATGGAGGCCTGCTGAGCAGAGGTGATCAGGGAGAAAAGGAGCCTCATCACCAGTATTCTGGAGCGTTGGAAGCATTAGGTCCACATACTCATGTTCCAAGTCAAGCTCCAACCACACCAGCGCCTCAAGCCATTCTGCTAGCTTGTCAACCGGCTGGAGACTAAGGAAAGCTATCTGCTGATTTAGAATAGCTGTCCACTTATCCAGCATACTGGTGATCAGACTCCTTTTCTCCCTTATCACCTCTGCTCTGCAGCCCTCCTCGTGGTCCCTAATCCCATCTATCCATTGCTGGTGTTCCTTGGACTTTATTAAGACACTGAGAAAGCATATAAAATCCATTTGTAACATTCAAACGTGATACACTTCCTTCTGTGTTTTATCCACATTTTTCAGTATTTCCTTTCCACAATAACATTTTGGATATCATTAGTTTGATTTGTGCACAGTCATAAACTGAAATAATAAAAAGAGGAGAAAGAAGGAGGGGAAGGGGGGTATTGCTGAGGTTATAGGCAAACTTTCCACCATTCCATTCCTATGTTACTCCATTGTATCTCAGTCCCAACCTACTCTAAGAATCCATAGATCGCAGCTGGGCGCCTATTTTCTGAACCTCTCATCTATCTCTGCTGATAATATACACATGCTATAAATATGTTGGAGCTTCCTCTTCACCTCCTCAGGTG
The DNA here is from genome assembly GCA_027410445.1 of Discoglossus pictus. Taxonomy (NCBI): domain Eukaryota; kingdom Metazoa; phylum Chordata; class Amphibia; order Anura; family Alytidae; genus Discoglossus; species Discoglossus pictus. The sequence continues at coordinate 128,599,971 of CM050169.1, read as the reverse complement.
TGGCCACGCCTTCTTTCCAGTGTTTAGCTATTATGATCTTAGAGTCAAGGAACACCTGATTTGTCAAGTACTGCAATTCCTTTTGGAACCCCTGAATGGGAAGACCCAAGTTTGCCTTCTCCGGTTTCCGAGGGGCAGATGTACCCACTAATTTCTCCAATGTGTCATACGCCTCATTCCATATATGACCTATTTTGGTGCAATCCCAGAGTGAGTGTCTCAAGGTGCCAGGTTCGTCACACGCTCTAAAACAGTTTCCGTTGAAAGACTCTTTTGACTTATGTAATCCTTCTGGTGTAAGATACCTTCTGAAAATTGATTTATATGAATTCTCTCGTATGGCTAAGTTTAAAGAAGGGTTTGCAGCATGTTTAAGGGTTTTGGGCCATTGTACCTCCACCAGAATTACCTCTAATTATTTTTCCCAAGACACTTTGTAAGCTAACTTATCTTTAGCCGCTTGATCAATTAAGCAGTTATATATGGCGGAGATATTCTTCTTTCCAATAACATTATGTAGACAACAGTTCTCAAATGTCGATTTTCTAGAAGGACTGTTGCTCTTCATAATGGAGGCCAGATTAGTGCTTATGGCCTCCAATCTGAGCCACTCTATCTGGGGTGGGTGATATTGCTCCCTAAAGCCTCTTGGGAACAAATAGGCTCTTTTAGCAAGATGTCTGCTGCTATATGCAAATTCAATTTCAACAAGCAAACTGACACTTAGATTCCCCCACTGTGTCTTGTGAAGGTAGCCACAGAGGAGTGAGCGACAACCCTGCTTCTAGTAATGGTGTACGTTTGTTAATTCTCTTTCATAAGCTAATGGAGTGAATGATACTCTGGGGTAGATCACCCAGTTTAATTTTATTTTTTAAACGTAACCATGGCACTTGCTTTATAATAAGGTTCTGTCCAGCATAGAGGGGGATTAATTTTAGGTTCCTCCCACGGCAGGGCTTGTATGTAGAACTGCCGCAGAGGTCCCGTTCAGGACCCCTGCGGCAAGTGATGAGGTGTGAAGCCTGCAAGATCATCTTGCAGGCTGTCACTCCTCCTGCACTGTTTCTCCGTGTTTGACACGGATGGCCCTGCGGTGTAGCTCACACATTGCTCGCAGCAGGGCTAATTTAATAGCGTTGTAACTTTTCAAAATTTGAAGCACATAGGGCTTAAGTACAAACCTTGTATCTACGAGGCTGAAAGTTAATATGGCTGTTAGTTTATATTCCTTCTCCCCTATATTAATGGTCTTGATGTTTGGGCAATTACTGATTTGTATAGCCAATGGTTCTATACATAAAGTGAAAATTAGCGGGGATAGGGGGCAACCCTGCCTTGTTCTTCTACCAATGTTAAATAAAGAATATCTAAATCCTTGGTAGGAAATGTACGCTCTTGGACCAGAGTAAAGTGTCATAATACTTTTAACATAAGTGTAATTTAATCTGAACTTGCTCAAAACTTCTCTCATGTAGCACCAATCTATTCTGTCAAATCCCTTTTCCACATCTAAGGAGAGAAGCATCATAGGTATTTTCCTTATGGAACCAACATCCATCAGATTAAAGGTCCGCCTAGTGTTGTCCCGAACCTCGCTTCCAGGGATAAAGCCAACCTGATTTGGGTGGATCAAATGCGGAAGCAATTGTGTCAATCTGTTCGCTAATATTTTAGAAAATAATTTATTGATCAGTGAGATCGGTCTATAACTCTGGCATTGGGCTGGGTCCTTTCCCTTCCTTGTGCAATACAAACATTTTTGCCTCAAGAAACTCTATCTTAATTGGTTTTCCATTTAGGAATTTGTTAAATAGTAATTTGAGATGTGGTGAGAGAATGTCCCTGAATTGTTTGTAATAATAGTTTGTAAAGCCATCAGGCCCAGTTGCTTTGTGTGGTTTAATGGATGAGATTGCCATTGAAATTAATCGCTTAGTGAGTGTAGTAAATGTACATCCAATTGAGGGACATTTATATTAGATAGGAATTTTCCAATCTGTGCAGTATGCGAAACCGAACCAGAGTTTGGTTTCTCTTAATAAAGTTCTGCATAAAACTCAGCAAAAGTGTCTGTTATTGCCATGGTTCACATATATATGTACCTTTGCTGGATTTCAGTTAAGCAATAAATGAGTTTGCCTTTTGTTGTGCAAGTTTTCTTGCTAACTTAATCAGGTTTATCAGAAAACATAAAAAAAACCTTGCCTGAGTACTGCATGCCTGTCACAACCTCCCTCCACAGAACTCCTCCGAGGTCACGCTTAAGCGCAAGGATTTCTCCCAGGATCCTCTGTGACCTCTCTTTTCTTAGCTCTTGCACCTAATTGTATACACAGACCTCTCATGACTGCCTTATGGTCTGTCCATACCCCCATCTGGTCCACCTCTCCACCAATATTCAACTGAAAATAATCTTCTAAAGATTTCCTAATCTTTTCCCTCATAAGATTATAGTTAAGCAAGACTGGATTAAGAGACCAGCCTGGGGAACGGCCCCTTGGAAGCAAATCTAGAATAGAGACACTGGCCAAATCATAGTCTGACCAAGATAATGGGTGGATCTGGGCTTCTGACACGTTTGTGGCTAAATGTTGTAGCAATAGGATATAATCAATTCTAGAGTGAGTATTATGACTAGCTGAGTAAAATGTATTATTGTTTCCCGTCTTGTTTAAAGCCCTCCAGACATCGAATAAACAATGATATTTGATTAAGGATTAAAAGGGCTTTTGTTGCTGTTAGAATCAAGGAAGGGGAAACATCTCTAGTTTTGTCCCTCATAGGGTCTAAGACTGCATTCATATCTCCTCTGACCACCCATGCCGAATGCTGTAGTGTGATCATTAAATCGGAGATTCTGGGGGAGAAGGCCAATTGTAAAAGTCAACAATATTTATAGCAGTTAGATACAGCAGGGTGTATACCACACAACAATGACAGGGAGTGGCTGACAAACAGATGAGATTATCTCCCCATGGGGTCTGATAGTCTGGCATTCTGTCTGTGAACAATAAGGCAAACTCCAATACACACAATTCTGTCTCTGGCTGTCTGGCAAAAGAGATGTAATCAGCTTATTTGGCAAACAATGGGACAAAACAGATCATAATACAATTGATGTGTTTATGCAGTGTGACAAGGATGGCCGTTTACCACAGGGATTTTTATAACAAAAGGTTCAGCAACACATAGATTTATAATGCAGGAGACTTGTTTATTTTAGGGCTCATAAACAAGGGTCCAGAAGTAGTAATTAACTTTAAGGAAATTATAATACAAATCTACATAAACGTTCTTACTAAACATTCAGGAACACCCTGACTACACCCAAGCAGCTTCTCTGCTCAGGAGAAATATAATTCACAAAGAAAAATGAATTCTGTCGTACTACTTCCAGCGGAGATCAGCAGGGTTTGACTTTTTCCCAGAGCATTGTGTCTTTTTGGAGTGCAAGCACATCAGTCTACTGAATTTAGTAAAGTATGTATGGCCATCTTGTGGATAGGATACAACACTGTCTCTTGGTATTTTGTATAGTGCCGCCTTGTGGCCAGGATACAAACGGTCTCTGATATATGGTATAATGCCACCTTGTGGCCTGGATACAAACGGTCTCTGATATGTGGTATAGTGCCACCCTGTGGCCAGGGTACCGGCCCACCCTTCGCTCTGAGTACCCACCCCCAGGGACCCTTGTAACGAGAACCATGTGTACTCTAAAAGATAAAGTCTTGTGAAGCACAACAGTCTCTTCACTGGGAGTAATAAAAAACAAAAGGAGTTTCTGACCTTTCAGTAATGTAGTCGGCCTTGCAGGTGGCTTCAGTCTGCAGCACAGGTCGTCAGCAGATTGGACATGTTTCCAATAGCAGCTTCCTTGGTTTGTCTCTCTCTCTGATTCCAGCACCCACACTTCCTGTGTCTGTCCTCTTACTTTCTCCCAGACTCCATTTCCTGGCTGTTAGTTCCTGGGGATTTAAATAGTCTGCTTATCGCTTCAGGTGCAGCTAATTGCTTTAATTCTGTCAGCACTGGACTAACGGACCTGATCAGCCTAGTGCTGACATACAGTATCTTCCTTCTATAATGTATCCATGGGTCCACCTGACTTTGTGGCAGCAGATAATCCACTGCTGGAGCCAAGCAGTCTGTACTTTTGGTGGCATAATGGGCAAACACCCAGGGGTCTGTGACATATTATAACTAAATGTCAGAATGTAATTAGATTGTATAGTGAATTTAGTAAATCTCTCAGGATGATTATGTGGGAAAGAGATTTGGGAAACATATGACCTGAAGATATTCGAATAGAGCCCTAATATTAGTTAAAAATCGACTCTATGCTCTTCTTAAAGAAAATTATTTTTTTAGGTCATACAAAGATGGAATTGGGTTCCAACATCTATAAATAAATTTGATACAATCATCCCTGATACTTTTTGGAAAGGATGTAGGAAACAAGGTATTTATGCTCAAATGAGGTGCTACTGCGAAAGAGTCAAACCTTATTGGAATCAATGTATATTACAGATTTCAAAAAGAGTTGATAAAGATATTTGTTATACTCTGGATTTTTCGGTCCTCCAGTTAAATATTGCTGAATTATTTCCTCAGGCTAAACTTCTAATTATCATATGCTGTTGGTAGTAAAGGGGGTTTTGGTAAAATTATGGAAACATAAATCAGTTCCAAGATGGGAGGATGTATTACATATAGTTTATAGAAACAGAGAGAAAAATATCTTATACTTCAAGGTTCTGTGAATATTAACTGGCAATTATGGGATACATATGTTCCTAAAATCGGCTAAAATTCTTTCCAAGGTTTGGGAGATTGGAAGTTTGGTTTTGATAAATTTGGAATTGTATGATTGATCATCCTTTTTGCAATATTAATTTGTTCTCTCTAAAGCATGAATAGTGAATAGCTTAAATTGATAATATCCAATGTAGGTTTAACCTTTTTTTTTCTTTTTTTTATATGTTTTTACTGTTATAATATGTAATATTTATAAGATATATATTACAGTTAAGATGTGTATTTGAATGTTTGTATATTGTATAACTTGTTAAAAAAAAAATCATAGATATAATAATATCATATCATATCAACTTATTTAGTTTTTAGTTCTGTGTTGCAAGGGTACACATTACCTAGCGAGATGCTTCAGGCTGGAACAGCAATAACCCCAAAACCAGAAAGAGATTTATTAAATGTCAAACATTATTGACTGATATCATTAATGAACGTAGACTTGAATTTTTTTTTTTTAGTACATTTTTATTATGAGAAAGGTAGGTTACAACGCATGTGAACATGTCTTCATAATGAAAGAATACAGCTAGCTGGGGAAAGGTACCATCTCAAGATAGTTTTGTAAACATTTTCCTTCAATATAATGTTTAAAGAGGAGTTTGCTGCGTTTTTGATAATTATACCCCATTGTTGATCATCTAAGCTAATATTGAGCTTAGCCTCCCAGGAGGCCCTATGGGACAAATTATTAGGCGTTGCCTGTTCATTTAGGTAGTTATAAGGAATAGTGAGTTTTTTTTACCTTTTGAGTTGTGTAAGCAACAATGCTCAAAGGGAGTTTTGCTAGCTAATTTGTTTTTTTTTTGCAGTTTGTCGCACTTGTGTGCTAATCATCATCAGGTTAAGCCATTCTTTGTGTGGCAATCAGTGATTTATGCTAAAGTCCGATGGAGACCAGTTTTGACATTCTAACAGTACATCTGCAACAATTGTTATCTGACTTCTAATCCACCAAGCGAATTGGGTATTTTTATTGATTGATAAGTCTGCATGGGGTAGCCATAATGGCGTTAGCCATGAGCCATTTTGTAGTAGAGGAGTTCTCTTGTTGATTTGCTTCCATAGTACGATGGAGTGACTAAGACACATCGGAAGTGATTTTAAATTAATACTCTGATGGATGCTTAGCCATAGTAGTTGGTTCAGGAGAATATTTTGGTCTCATAAAACTTGACGTTCTATCTCCACCCAAACTGGGGGGGGGGGGCGGCTCTCTTAATGTACTATTTAGCCATTTGGGCTAATCTTGCCCCCTTATAGTATGATAGAAGGTCAGGAGTTGCTAAACCTCCTTTCTGTTTTGAAGCTGTCATGGTCTCCCTATTTATTCTAGATTTCTTATTGCCCCAGATGAATTTAAATATTGCTCTCTGTAATGTTGATATGTCTTTAAGATGTCTCGATGATGGTATAGTCCTAAAAAGCTATAGCAGTTTAGGGAGGGTGTTCATTTTAATAGCATGTATTTTACCAAACCACAAGATATTTAATGAAGACCAGGTGCCAAGATCTGAATGTATTTCTTTAATGATAATGGGGTAATTGGCATCATATATCTATTTAGTAAATTTAGGGATATGAATACCTAGGTACCTTATATGATGTGAGGACCATTTAAAGGAATAGTTTAAGGTCAGCAAATTTTCCAGTTGCTTGGGCAGGGAGACATTAAGAGCTTCATTTTTATTTGAAAAATTTTTAAACCCTGATATATGGCCAAAATTGCTCAATGTTTTAAATAGGCTAGGTAAGCTAATTAATGGGTTAGTAACTGTGAGGAGAATATAATCTGCATATAGGCTTAGCTTATATTCTTTATCATCTAACTTGATTCCACTAACATCTGGAGCTTCCCTTAATGCTATTGCTAGTGGTTCTAAACATAGAGCAAAAAATAGAGGCGATAAAGGACATCCCTGTCTTGTTCCCCAATCTATCTTAAATAATTGAGACTTGAAACCCTGATAGAAAATATAGGCCCTAGGGGCAGAATATAATGTCATAATGATTCCTAAAAAGTTTTCACTAAGGCCAAATTTAAACAATGCTTCTTTCATATAAGTCCAATCAATCCTATAAAATGCTTTCTCTGCATCTAAAGATAGTAGCATTAGTGGTAATTTTTTGTCTGAAGCGATATCCATGAGGTTAAAGATTTGCCTAGTAATATCAGGCGCTTCCCTACCCGGGAAAAAGCCCACCTGGTCCAGATGAATCACTGTCAGCAAAAAAGAGGCCAATCTATTTGCTATGATCTTGGAGTATAATTTGATATCATTGTTTATTAAAGATATAGTCTGTAACTGCTGCACTGCATCGGGTCTTTGCCTTCTTTATGTATTACTATAATTTTTGCCTCCAGAAATTCAGCTTTTATAGTTTTGCCCGAGAGGAACTCATTAAATAGATGTTGGAGGTGAGGTAACAAGGAGTACATGAATTGCTTGTAATAGTAAATAGTGAATCCATCCGGACCAGGTGCCTTATGAGGCTTAGTAGCCCCTATTGCTCTTCTAATTTACTTGGGGCGGATGCCTCCATATTTGATGAAGTGGTATTCTTAGTTGGCATAGAGGCTTGTTGAGGCGCTTGTAAAGTTTTTCTTGGTGTACAATAAGTTTGTATGTCTTTGGTGTTGTGTCTTGTTGATACACCTGCCATCTCCAACGACCAAAACATCTTCAGGGTTCTGAGTTTACTTCATATAGATGTCACTTTGCTTAAGTAAGTGCCCTCACATAAGGAGGTGGTACTGGTTTTTACATAGTAATGAGCGCAGCGAGTCTTCTTAAAAAATAACACGACCACCAATGGTGACAGTTCCTGGAAAATGTATTTATATGGTTGTATAGTATTACTCCTTTGGATAATAAAGTTGTCTTGAGTTGTGTCTTCATTTCAATTTCTGTAGTCAGAGGTAACTAACCAAAAGATAGCGGATCAGTATTGCTTGAAAGATGTTAAAATAGTAATTGAGAAGTGGAGCAACAGTTATACCAATATTGACAGAGGGTATTGAGCTCAATATTCACAGCCCCACAGGTTGGGTAACATGCACTTTCATCACTGCTGGGCCTTGATAGCATGTATTTCCACTCTCAGCCAATAGATGGCGCTGTTGGGCTTGGTAATGTAGGTCAATAGCAATAGATGGCACAGTTGAGTCTAGGAACTGTACTCTCAGCCAATAGATGGCGCTGTAGGGCTTGGTAATGCAGTTCAATGGCAATAGATGGCACAGTTGAGTCCAGGAACTGCATTCTCAACCAATAGATGACGCTGTAGGGCTTGGTGATACAGTTCAATAGCAATAGATGGCGCTATTGAGTCTAGGAACTGTTGTTTTTACATGCAATGGCAAGGTGGAGTACCAAGCCAATAGATGGCACAAGTGAGTTTTGTAAGTATAGGTAGTTCCTTTCTGTGTAGCAGGCAATAATCAGAAAAATATTTACACAGTTTATTGATTGCCTGATTTATCAGGATAATACAAGTTGTGGTTTTGCAAGGAAAGTCAATCATGCTTTAATTATGAGAAGCTGTTATTGGGGGTACTGTTTGGGGTGTTGGCTTTGTAAAGCTTATTGCAGTAAATGTCTCTATTCACTGAGGCTTACAGGAAGCTTTCTCACATACCCTTGCATTAGGGCAATATAGGAGTCCCCCTCCCCTCAATCTCCAGTACCTGTATATAGGGTTTTTGCTTCAATGACACTTGGAGCAGGTCTCCTACTGCTGAATCCTCCAAACAGAAAAACAAGATGTAACAATGTCCTGCAACAGGGTATAAAGATGTCTGTCTCTTGCCTCCAAACCTCTTTCCACTTCTTCAACACATAGATGCCAAATATGTGTTGTGTTTGGGGTCTGATTCAGAATGTTCCTTCGTGTATATCCATCCAGTACCTTTTATTCCAGTAGGTTATTTAGATCTGCTGTTAAAGTGAAGTCCAAAAGTTGCTGCACAGTTCCAGAGCAACCCAGACAGTTCAGTCACTGTAACCTGATCTTGTAGATCAAATATAATCCACATTGCTTGGTATTTTCATGTTTTTTTAAAGCCTTATCGTAGACTCGAAAATTTTAACTAAAATAATGGCAGATAGATTGAATTGATTTTTCTTAGAGTTAATTCATTTAAACTAGGTGGTGTTCATCATTGGGAGACAGGCACCAGATAACATAAGGAAAATAGCAAATTACATACATTATGCAAAAAAGAATAAAATACAATGTTCTTTATTTTCACTTAATATAGAGAAGGTGTTTTATTAACCTAGATTGATTTACCTATTTGAAACATTAAAATATCTAGGTATAAATGGATAATTTTCAAAGCAATTATAATAATTTAAATAACCCAAATACATCTATAAAACTTCCTGGTCCAGGGAATATAAATATTGAAAGAGCTGCACATCAAGGTTGTCCACTTTCTCCAGCATTATTTACTATGAAACCTCTTGCAGCCACTATCAGAGAAAACAGAAATATCAACTAGATAAAAGTTGCCCAATGCAAATTTAAGATTAGCCACTTTGCAATCAATGTTATTTTAACAATCACAAAACCATTAATAACTTTGCCAAATCTATTTTGTATATTATAAAAATTAACTGTTATATCAAGGTTAAATACCGTGGCGGCTAGTGACTTTCCAAGTTGGTGGGGTGGAAGATAGAGACCTGGCTCCTCCCCTTACATTGACTCCACCCAACAGCATAAACCCCTCCCCTTCACAACATGGCCCTGCACAGTGACACAGACTCCACCCATTGTTTTCCTGTTACTTTACTTTCTTATTATCTTGGGGAGGGTTAGATGGTGTTGGTTCTGCTCACTATTCTTATGCTAGGATGTGCCTCCATTTTCTTGTTGAGGGTGAGGTAGTGCTGGGTTTGCTCACTTTTCTTATGCTGGGAAGTTCCTCCATTTTCTTGATGACATGAAATAAGTAAATAGAACACATAAAATACATGTTAGATCATGATGAGTGGCTGTGGCAACTCGTAGAAATAGACAAAAGTGATCCCATAGAGAAACACAGTGATCAGATGGAGAGAAGGTAATAGAGAGGGGGGGATAGAGAGACAGGGGGATAGAGAGAGAATGATAGCTCCTATGCCTCTTCTTCTACCCCTCTCTAGCCATCTCTCCTTCTATTCCTCTCCCTACCCCTCCCTCTCTCTCTTTCTATCCCTCTCTATCCATCTGTACTTCTATTCCTATCTCTATCCCTACCTCCCTCTATCGCTTTCTATCCCTCTCTATCCATCTCTACTTCTATTCCTCTCTCTATCCCTCCATCAAACTATTACTATACTTCTCTCTCTCCCTATTTATCTCTCTCTCTACCCAATCCCTCTCTTCCCTTCTATCCTTCTCCCCTCCCTCTCTACCTCCCCTTTCTATTCCCCTACCTCTCTGTCCCTACCTCTATCTATCCCTCTGAGCCTAGATCAGGTATTTTTCCATTTCAAGGTTACTGCCTATCATCAGCGTGGGGCGGGACCTTATAAGTAGGTATAAAATCATTTAATATATGGTGGGCAAAAGAGCGATACAAGCCCTCCACCGTACAGTAGTACAGTAAATAAATAGTACATCTGTGTTCACATTTGAATGCCTAAAACAAGTTAAAAAATCTGCTTCCAGCTCAGAATTCCTAATTCCGAGATCTTTTGCTTCATAGATTCTAGCTAAAATAATCTCTGATCTGGGGACTCAATTTATGGAAAGATTCTGCAATGTCTACTGTGTCATTTGAAAGTAAAATGCATTTACAGCTCACTTGCCATCTGCAGTCTATTAGGCTGATGAAACACACAAAGAGCCTCATTTAATTGAGGCATCGGGAGATCCGGGCTTCGGAAATGGAGGCCGTAACTTATTTTTCTATTCAATTGGCGTCTTTTTGACGGCTCCGATCGGGTTACGGTCTCCAGTCTCCAATGGTTACCATTGAAAGTTAATGCCCCTCCAAGCCTTCGATCTTTCACGGCCACAAGAGTTCCGAACGATAAAATTGCAAATCGCTATTTAATTGCTCCGATTCCCCCTCGCTAAGCAAGCCGCCAAGGCCACAAATGGCAAAAGTCGATTCACAAGTGAAGGGTTCCAAGGAGGACTCGCAAAGGGCTTAAAGACGTGTCCAGACCACTTTAAATGCACATAAACACACACTACTGTACTTCTATTAAAAAGGAAAGTGATGTTAAGTCTTAGAATTAGTAGCACAACATTCTCAACCTTGCAAATCTGCAAACAAAAATACTTTATTTCATGTTTAGATATGTGTTATATCCATCCCGGCAATCAATGTGTTAATACATATAATGGAACTCGCATGTAATAGAATATCATATTTACAACTTTATCAATAATGCAATATTTCAGGAATGTGGGTCCGATCATATCTCGTAATTGAAGCCGATAGGACTTTAAAATCCAACCTCCATTCTTCATTGACATTATGATGACGATGTCTGTTTCCATTGGCTATTTCTAACTCGGTTGTTATGGCCTTGCTTAATTGATCATGTTCAAGCTCGCAAATGCTACATACAATGGCATGGTCTTTGAATTTCACTATCGGCCCCTATCTTGTGGTCTTGACAAATTGAATAGCACGGTAAATCGCGAATGCTGCAGGCCCGTAGAAGACCCGCAGACATACAGCCTACATTTTATAAGTTACGGCCTCCGAATTGAATGAGGCTCAAAGTCTTTTAGTTGTGTCCATGCAATAGGACTGCATCCACCTGCATCCTTGTCTGGATTTTCTCCAAATCCTTTTTTTATACTGTGGCTGCTCCCAAATGTGTCTAATTTATGCTGCTTTGTATAATAAGCCTTCAAAACGCAGTGCCTTTTCAGCAGTTTAACTTCTTACAAAATAATTTTGAAACTAAGAAAGGTTTGAATTTGATTTAAATGAAGCTTAGTTAGTTAACCCTAAGACAAATGGAGCAAGCTAGTGTGTGACATTATCCTAATTCTAACTTTCAAGCAAGTCACTTGTTATGTCTCTGCATCAAATCTCCATCTCAAGCATCCTTTTGCTAAGCTTTTCTTAAGTTACCAGTTCTTACATTTACCTTATGATGTCAAATGCTGCCTCCACTCTCTCTGCATCGCTGTTTACGTTCAAACTGAGGATTTTGTCTTATAACAGTGTTTTTGTGTTCTTTGTGCTTTATCCGTTTATCTGTAATTTAGGGTTTATTTTAACTACCTTTCCTCAGTATAGATGTATACTTTTGGTGGTGGGAGTATGATGGCCTGGGCCTGCATGAGTGCTGCCGGCACTGGGGAGCTACAGTTCATTTACAGTTTATTTAGATCCTTGATTTGGATCTCGATTTTATCCAACACTTTGATTGTGTTTTATAAATAAAGCTATTTTTCTCTCAACCATTTTGTGAGCTGCTAGCACAAAACAAGAGTGTGTGTATATATATACCATTCTTATTTTTAAGATTAGTTTTAAAACCACCAATATAGTCATCTATGAAACTGGTTGCTCATCCATAAACAACAGTATCTCTATCAAGAGGAGAAGTATCTGATGGAGGACAAGACACCATATAGATCTTGTGATTAAATTCCCTAATAAACACTGCGGTAAACCGAGGTGAGCATATTACCATTACAAATCTATCCATTTTTCCAGCACCACTGGATACACTAGGAGAGCCTGCGCTTTTTCTCTACCCGCCCCCCTTGTTTTGTATATCAGGTTATAATGATTACGACCTTACATTCTCATGCAGTATTGATAGGCAGTATGCTTTTATACACTGTACATTGTTACTTGTATCTAACACCTTGCTTCTTCTGCTTTACTTTACTGATTGTACTGTCTTTCCAATCCACTAAAACATTCTCAGATATATTCCTCTTTCTTCCTCACTCCCATGCTTTCAATTTCCCAATTACACCTCATATTTTCCCTCTATCTGCTGCTCCTCACACTTTGCTTATTTTCATCCTCTCTCACTACGTTCATCCACTTCTGCAGCTAGTCATCTCTTCTTCTTTCCCCATTCTTATCTCCCTTCCATGCTACCTCTCCCTTTTCCCACTGGTCACAACCCTTTTTGGGGGCCAGGGTGGGACTCCCCTGAACCCCACAAGCAAGGGCCTTTTATGTCCTAGCCCCCTGAACTCATGGATCCTTTTTTTGGGATCATAGGCTATATAATTACCAACCTCAAAGACTATTACAATGGTCATGAAATTTGCTTTAAGGAGTGTGACAGAATGTTTTTCCTTTATGTGTGATAAATTGTTCCCTAGATCCCTAAGAGACTTATCTGTGAGTATTCTGGCCTATTAGGCTCAGAAATGTTGTGTAATGTTAAAGTATCCCGGTTATGGTCAGGATATGTTCTAGGAAAATATGTTATTATAACAAATCTCTTTAGATAATACCAACCTACTGTATGTAACACTGTTGGATGTAATTGTAAAAAAAGTAAGAACCCTTAAGGACTGGATAAAATAGTGACTTATTGAGTAATGATATAATGTTTATTTAGTACTAATGATTGTGGGGCTTTATTTTATGAGTTAGTTAGCAGCCATAGTAATTGCTGCTGTTTAGAAGAAAAACAAATTGGGGATGAGGGAAAAGATATCATATTTTCATGTCGCTGCCATCTTTGTACTAGGAGGACATGGCACTTCCATTTTGTATTTCTCATGGCCAATATACTATTTAATACTCAGACATTCTGGCACCAAGAGCTATTTGTCACCCCTATCCTAAGCAGATCAGACCAGATAAACCAAAGTATTGTGAACAGGACACAGGCTTGTTAATTACACCCCCTCCCCCGGGATGTTTTTGTTTTGTCAGAGAGGGTCAGTAAGGGAAAGAGATATGAGTATAGAGAAGGGAATTAAAGTGGGATAAATATAGAGTTTTGAAAGGTCTTAGAATTAGTCTGTGTGTTTTTTAAATCTGTTTTCATCATACTCGTAGTATTACTGGGTATGATATAAAATAAAAGGATAGTGTTACTGCCACAATCCATATAACCTGTTTTTAGTATTTGTTCATCAAAATGTATTGTATATACATCAAAATGTGTCATAGCCCCCTCCTGACATATTGCATGACATTGACTGTCTTTTCCTGAAAGATGATACAAATTGGTTATACAATGTGTTAATAGGATGTATTGGGGTTTCCAGGAATGCAATGGCAGCCCTTAACCCCTCCACCCCTCCCAAGCCTTCCCTGTGGGATCAAAGAATAAGCTTATTAGCCAGATACTCTGTCTCTGGGCCTCAGCTAATTATAAGGTCTAATAAGCCTGGCCAGGCAGATAACATCAGCAGGCTCTTAGGCCCTAGTGACAGGGTGGGAGATAACGGTAGGGGTGCAAGCCTGTAAATCAAAACTACCTGGTTGGTAAAAGAGGTAAATACTGATTAATTAATAAGCTGCTTTTATATGTGTTTGAAAAATAAAGTGTGGCTCGAATTGTTACACATAACCAACAAGTGTGTCCTTCTTGATGAATGGTCTATCCTAAGAAAGAGGGTAGAGGAAGAGTTTTAGTAATTTTAATCCTAGGCTGATCCTGTGATCCTGTGTCCCTAGTTTCCTGATGGTGGTCTGGATATATTTATCATGGGCACCTAGATATCTAAATCCTTACAATCCAGATGTGTGTTTCTGTAGCTGAAGGCAGGAAGTTTGGGGTTAAAGAGGACCCCTCACCCTCTGTATCGTGATACCACAGACACTCTACTTTCTTCCTTTTACCCCTTATCCCATTTTGTCTCTAAACCACTATCCCTGCCCCCAAAATATTAACCCCTGCAAGGGGACTCCCTTGCACCTAAAATGAAGCCCTATGGTGCAGGGAGTCCTGATCTGGACCCTCTTGCACTTCAAACTAATTATAAGGAATTATATACCTTTCAATGACAAGTTTTTAACTTCATATCGCAAAATAAATCTCACAGAATATCTAAACAAATCATGTTTAAGCACAAATCCAAAGGAGCCCTGTCCTGCCCAAAATGTAAACTCTACTACAAAGCCGCACAGCTAGCATTCATCCCAAAGGCTCATTCAATAACCCACCAACCTTTGTGAATATTCAGGGAAATTCTTATGATGGCTCCTTATACATGGGATTCCATAATATGACTCCTGAAACCACATCTGCTTCTTGGGAAAATACAAAACCCATATATAAAACAATCTGGGCTAATCATAGGAACAACCTAACACCTAAATATTCATCCCTCACACCAATTATCTCCCACCCTCAATTTCCTATTGAGGTTTCCACCAACTCTTTAGTGTGGTGGAAACTCCATGATCGTCTAAGAGTCGACTCATGATATATTGATGGCAATATATTATCATTCTACCATCTGAGAAATCACTGTAATATTCCCCTACAAGAACATTTTACATTGTAGTATCAAACACTTTGTCTATACCTCAGAACGCTCATTAGGTAAGCCGACTTCAAATTGGCTCACAAGAATCTGTCATAAGGCTCCACTTACCAAGGGCATCATAAGTCTTTTATATGATACATTCAATTCAGGCTCTACCTCACAAAAGTTCAAATATTTAACCTCCTAGGAACATGGCCTGAATGTTACTTGAGACCAGGAAACTTAGCAAGACTTATGGCAAAACCTCACTAGAAGCTCGCTCAATCGTAGCATTTTGGAGACTTCTATAAAAAGTCCTTCACAGGATATATATCACCTCCGATAAACTCCATAAATGTAAGTTTGCCCAGAGTCCCAACTGCTTCAGCGATTGCTTAGAAATAAGATCTTTTCTCCATATATGGTGGTCCTGCACTCAGGTAGCCCACCTGTGGAGGAAGGTGAAAGACATCTTTAATATACAGCTCCATCTACAGGCAGAAGTCTGCATTTTAGGTCACAAGCGTAATTTGCTCTCCACATCTCAAAATACACTACTTCAATATCTAATACTGGCAGCAAAGCGCCACATTGCCAAGCAATGGAAAACTTGCACCCTTTACAAATGGTTATCAACAAACTAAATTTCATAGTGATAAACAAAAGGCTCTCCCACCTTATAGAAGATTATATTCTCTTGTTTGTGCAAATATGGATCCCATGGTTAGATAGCATCTTCTTAACATAATCTCAAATCCCCCACATTTTTTAAGTTAACATTCATGAAGATCCCTAGACGGAGAATAAGGAGTCAGCCCAGGGAGGACGGATGGAGGTGAGTTCACCCCTACCCAGATCGATACCATTAACGCATACTAAGACACAAGATTTTAATTTCCCTTTTTGATTTAATTATTTGCTTTAATATTTTCTGGTTTATTCTTTTCCCACACCCTTCCCCTTCTTTTTCTTTTCTTTTCTGGCACTTTAACTTAGTTTTGTTAGTTTAGATACATTTTTATTTTCAGACACTTATTTAAAAAAAAACTGTTAGATTTTGGCAGATTCAGTAATGTTATTAGCACGCCTAGGGAATGCTTACATTTGTAGATTACCTACTATGAGTGACTAGCTACCGCAAACCGAACGCTGATATTATAAATGTTTACAAGTCATTGGTGTGTATAAATATCGTTTATATATGTTATTTCATTGATATTATATGCTGTAGCCTGACGGAATCTGTCAATAAAACTTATTGAAACAAAAACAAAAAAATGAAGCCCTATGGCGCAGGGGGTCGCGATCAGAACCCTCATGCACTTAAAATTAAGCCCTATGGTACAGGAGACCCTTGGCACCTAACATTTACCCCCTCCCGCCACGTGGGTCATTAAATGACCTGCATCATCTAATCAATTAACCCCTTTCTAATATTCAAATTAGAGGGTGAGCATGGTGACATCCAAATAACTTATTCTGATTAGCTGAAATATGATTGACATCTATTTCAGTCAATTAGAACACACATAGGGCCTCATTCTATTATTGGCCGTAAATCGGCCGTAAGGCTGCGATTCCTTGCGGGGGTTCAGTTAACTCGCGATTCTATTATACGGCCCCGCAAGGATCTCCTTTTACGGCCGGCCGCATATCTTGGAACCGGCCGTAATCTCAGAAATATAAAAACTCAAAAATAAATTCAAGCCTGCACTGTACAGCTCTGTAAATGCTAGGGATCATATTGGGGGACATGAGGATTAAAAGGAACCCACTCTCAAGCTTGCACATCTGCCCAAACCCGAGTTCAAATTAACTGTTTATTTTCCGGCTGCGGCGTGGGTGTGTCTGAGGTGCTCCAAGCACTCTGGCCTTTTTACATGGATATTTTACGGATATTAAAAATAAAATATTTTACGGATTTGAGTACAGGATAATTATGTGCTATTTTTTCTAACACCTAAAATCCCTTTATAGTCTTCTAAAAGTGCAGGATGGCTTTATTTGAGCTATTTTATGTGCTTAATTGGTGCTAGCGAGACCTCTTTCCTGCAAGTAAGCTGCGGCTCGCTTTTAGCCTTGCAGAGAGGTTTCCCGGAGCAATTGAATTGCAAATCTCTTGCGGCCGTTTTAGATCAAAGGCTTTCCTCCGGCGCGAGCGGCCGCAAGAGATAGCAAGGCACCGGCCGCAAGCCTGCCGGAATCCCCGGCCGTAAGGGAATAGAATAGCAGAATAGCTTGCGGCCGGTCCTTGCGGCCCCGCAACGGCTGCGGCCGATAATAGAATGAGGCCCAAAATCATTATTTAAGCCGCAGGTAGCTTGGCAACCACCATTTTTGGAGGGGGAACTCCTCCTAGGAGGAGCTCCATTAGTGCAGTTATCTTTTTTTAAGAGCATCAGGATTTTTGGGAAGGCACTTTCCTTGCCCAGAAGATGGGGACATGGGCTTCGGTCAAGAAAGAAGAGGACTGGACCCTCTTCAATCAACATGGATAACCCCACTAGTCCAGGGCAGAAGAGTGATGATGGGCAGTGTGTTGATAATCGCTGGATGATCAACTGGGGTAGGTAAGTAGAATTGATGTATTTTAATTTTACAGGTTGTGACTTTTATTTTAATAAATTATATTATTTTATTAGTAATTATTTTTTATTTTAAGTCTTTTGTATTTTTGCTGTAAGTTTTGTTTATTTTTTGCAATTTATTATTTTTTGTAACTTAGGTTTACATTTTTTTGTAATATATATATATATATTTTTTTTGTAATTAGTGGGGTTTATTTTTAATTTATGAGTGGAGTTTATATTTATTGTATTAGTGAGATTTTTTAGTGTGGGGGTTAATAATTAATTGGCGCGGGAGTCCGATCGGGACCCCCAAGGTAAGGGTTAACTATTTAGGGCTGCAGGGGGCCCGATAGTGATCCCCTGCACCATAGGGATTAATTTTAGGTTCAAGTGGGTCCCATTTGGGACATCTGCACATAAGGGGTTAATTTTAGGTGCAAGGTGGGTTTCTTAAGGACCACTCTTGCAGGTATTAACTCTCTAGTTGCCATGGGGATCTGTATAGACCCCCATCTTTATGTAGATGGGGTGACTGGATAGCAGCATGGGGTTTGAGCAGGTAAGGGGGCAATCGGGCAGTGAGCGGGGTAGGGGATGCACAGGGATTACCTCCAGTGGGGATTTAAATGGAAGGAATCCCCAGGGCATGATGTTCTGATCTTCTATTGGCTCCTATAGCCGTTTCTCATCTGTAAAGCTTGGTTTGGGTACCTCCTACATTGAAAACTCTTGTGGACAAGGCAAGGATTTACGGATGTGGGCTGAGTGCCGTAAAGTGGGGGAGCTAAGGAATTACAGAAAGGCGTAATGTAGGCAAAAAAGCTCCTGCAGCCAATTTAGGGGTGTGCCGCAGTTTACATAACCCCATTTACATAGGGCGCTATATTATCATCATGATAACCATGAAATGCACTTGTAAAAAAATAGATGAAAAATATGTGCCTCAAATAGCAAAAACATTTTGCCAGAAAAACATAATTAACTATCATCTCCTGCTGTGATATAAAAGAGTGTTAAAACACATCAAAGGAAACTGGCATCAGAGAGGTAATTTTTTCTGCCCTGTATTCCGCCAACCAGAAGAATCAGCCATGGTTTAGAGGTACAAGGTGTACCCTGCTACAGCTATGCAACCTATTTGACAAGATCAATCTAGCCAACTTGTGCCTCCCAGTTCTTAGTTACACTACCTGAACACAGATGGAGGTAAAGATGTCAGTCTGTGCATGCCATTGCCAAAAACCCGAGGCACACCATAGTATGCACCTTGAAAAGATCTTTACTAGGCTTCAAGATAACATGAACACAATGTTCCTCCAGTAACATTTGTTTCAGTTCCGGTTAAAAAGATGGCAGGATATTAAAAACTCAACATAAATCAAAATCAGAATCAGCTCTTTTGGCCGAGGTTCTACTGACTATTCAATGGATTCTCTGAATCAGTCTGGTGTAATAGAACATACTAATGCACAATAAATGGTCATCCTTCAATCATTCAATTATTGGCATTGCTCTATCAACTCCTTACACTCTCTTGGGCAATACTCATTATCCAGATAGCACATTATAACCTACTGGCATTAGGATACAAGAGCATAAAATGTTACATGTCCCATATTATCTCTTTATTAGATATAATGTTCTTTTCCACTATTGCAAAATAACCATTGTAGTAATTTCTAGTTTAGCTATAATATAAATTAAAAATATATAAATTGTAAAAGGGTGGACAAATATGGGAAATGCAATGTTTTTTAAAATTAATATTTAAAAAGAGATAGGGAATGTTGACTCAAACTCACAATCTACACTTTTAAAGCAGATTATTTTTAAAAAATGCATATCTCATTATAATAAGCATTGACTTTAGAAATCAATAAAGGTAAAAAATAAACAGTGTGGCAGTCACAGTCTGAACCTTGGTATTTATGCAATTTCTGGTGGGAAAGCTTCAGGGGTTATACAAGATTATGTAAAATGATAATATCTAAGATAATTCTTGAACAATTTAAAAAATAAATGTTAACCTTCTCATATTTCCACTCTCTATCTGATGGATGGTGCAGAGCACATGTGACTTTAGCGTCCCATACACTTCCAATTTTTCAATTTCAAACATTTACTATATCTTTCTCATCACTCTATATTATGTCATCCTCCGGAGTGCAAAACTTTGATGTCACCTTCAACCCACCTTCTCTCACGAATCATATACCCTCTTCTCTCACGGATCATGATTTTTGCATCAAAACTGCTGATTCACTCCCTTATTTTCACCTGTATAGACTGCTGCAATTAAATCCTCAATGATTCAACCCAACCTAACAAATTGAAAATGCATCTGCCTGTGTAAAATCCAACCTTCCCAATCTCCACCCTCCTAGCACAGCTCTTAATAACTTATTTGCTACTACTGTACACCTAACCCTTGTATACAAATCTCTACATGACCTTGCTTACTTCATACCTTCCCTTGCTTAACTACCTATATGCCTCTAAGGTCTGAATCCCTCCCAACACTCCCTTTCACATTCTCACTCTCACCCTATTCCCATTGTCACTTCTGTTCTCTCTCATAACTTGAGCTCAAGGAAAAAATAACCATTTTGCTCTTCACACCAGTAACATTTATTTTCTGTCCACTAAAATACAACTTATATTCTTTCACCCTACTTTTCCCAATCTCTCTCAAATTGACCTGTTGTGCCCATGACCTTGAATCTGCATTGGTCCATTTCGGCAAAACAAACAAACCGCACTTTATACTGTAAATATTATTACGTTTTGGTTTGTAAAATGTCCTCATCTGCATTGTAAATACATATATTAACAAGTGCTTCTGTATGCTTGTCCAAGTCATCATCAGATCTTTGATCCATCCTTCATAAATTAGGTAAAAATTATGCCAACTAAATATATTAGAAAAATAAAATTTGTATCTGTAGTGAGATCTTTTTCACCTACATTTCTCGCCTAGCTTTAATGCATTTAGGTGTGACCAATATTAATGCCTGTACATTTTCTGGAAGGAATTTTTAGTCTTGTTTTCATAAAGTTTTTAAAAACTCTTGCAAGTATGTTATAAATCCCAAAAAGGTATTACAATGTGCAACAAATACACTGAGATCTTTATTCATAAAACTTCTTCTGGGTGGCAAAGAGAGGGTTTTCTTTATTTTTTTCATTAAAACAGAAACATTCAATATTCAACCGAATAGTCACCTATTATTTTAAGTTGCAAACTCGCTTTTGATTGTAAGCTTGTGAGTTTTCAATCTTGTAAGGTGCTTTGGAAACAAGCACTCTGTATGTTTGATTTTAAGGTCAAAAACAGGGAACTCTGGGGGAGTTCGAGATTGCGTGTGTGTTTCATGAGATCTGCTAAAAAAAAAAAAAAATCATATATAAAGTGGCTTATCTAACACCAAATTGATACCAGGGTTGCGTGCAGGAAGACCCAGCTGGCTTTAAAAATCCAATTTGGCAGCCTTTTCCCCTGAGATTTGCTGCTGAACCAGAACAAAGGAGACTCTCAAAAACTAATAAACACCCTACTTAAGATGGGCAATAACTCATATTGCTTGTCTAACTCAAACCTATACAGTTATCATCTAGATGCCTTACACTACTGGAGATTTATTCTATGTAACAATTTGAAGATATAGAACAATATCTGAATTATACACACAATAAGATGTATAATTGTGGATTTTGTACATCAAGAGAAGACACAGCAGCTTATCTCTCAAATAATAATGATATGACATATACCTTTTATGTGGGAGATTGTGAAACATTAATACAAACTACTTCAGCACTACTTTACAAGGCTATAAATACATAATTACTTTGAATATGAAATAATTGTTTCTCTTGTTGAGAAGACAGCAGCATAAGAGTTAATCTCTTTGTTTACAACTTATCTGTGTACTCTACTGTCATCTAGCTGCTAACTGCAATTATAACTTGTTCAGAAATACCTAACTGTAGGAACGTATAAAGCAGGCAAGATGGCTGGAATTCTTCAAAAAAAAGATTATTGCTCTGCAAAACAAACTGTGCACTCTTCCCAACACCTCCCTACACCAGATAAACAATTCCCAAAAAGTGGAACAGAGACTTTCGCACCCATCACTAAAGAAGATCTTCAAGACTTGAAAGAATTAATCTCCACTTTCAGATTAGAAATTACAGAAACTCAGTAATGCCACGCTCAGGAAGTGACTAGTTCGCGTCTAGTCGGGCTAATGGCGGTGATCAGAGGGTTTGCAGCACCTCCTGAGACCTCTAGAATTTTACAGAGACACTGATTGTAACAGCCCCGGGAGCTCAAGTTTCATGCAGGGGAACAGCCAAGTGTTCGGATACTGAGGTTTTCGAGGCAGCGGTGCAAGCCCCAGCCTGCCTACGAAGGTAAATCTCAAGAGATCCATGGGAGCACACTAGAGTCCTGGAGAGACTTGAAACTTCACGGAACAGAGCAACCCGCTGTGAAGGCTGAGGTCTGATGTGTGCACAATAAGTGCCCCGATAGGACTACGACTGGGAATGTAATAACACTGGAGTATTTCCGGGAAGGCAAAAAAGGTTAGTGACGGTCATAAGACTGTATCAAGAACATATATAATAAAGTCCCTAGGTCCAAACTGAATCAGCCCCTGAAGCAGGTGCTGGAGTCACCTCAGGGAAGTGTCTTAATAAAAATGTTTTTTGGAGGGTAAAAAAACGTCACTAACTAGCAGCCTTATTAAATTCCAGCCTCGTAGATAAGAGGCTTCTACTTAAATCCTACGTGCTGCAAATTTATCAAAGTTACGACGCTATTAAATTAGCCCAACTGCGAGCAACGTGTGAGCTACGCAGCAGGGCCGTCCGTATGAACACTGCAAAAATGTACATCAGGAGTGACAGCCTGCGAGATGATCTTGCAGGCTCCCACACCTCATCAATTGCTGCGGGGGTCCTAAACGGGACCTCCCCGGCAGTCCCCCACATAAGCCCTGCCGTTGGGGGTACTCCAACTACCCCCCCGGCACCTAAAATTAACCCCCTCTATGCGGGGGTCCCCATCGGGACCCCTGAAGTGTCTCCACATTAACCCCTTGCTGCAGGGGTCCAATCAGAAGGCGCCAATGTGTGAGCCAATCAGGATGGGACACACCCCAAAATCCCACTCTGATTGGCTAACGCACCTGTCAGTCTTTATTTAAACCAATCACAAGGTGCAGATGCTTTCAGCCAATCACAATGAGATACACCCCCCACAGAGTGATTGGCTGAAGGCATTTGAGCCTTCTGATTGGCTGTTGTCAATGTCAATCAGTATTACAGCCAATGAGAAGGCCAGATGTATTCAGCCAATCACCCTGTGGGGGTGTATCCCATTGTGATTGGCTGATGGCAATAAAGCCTTCTGATTGGTTTAAATAAAGATTGATAGGTGCATTATCCAATCAAAGTGGGATTCTGAGGTGTATCCCTTTCTGATTGGCTCACACATTGGTGTCTTCTGATTGGCTGAATTCAATAGACAGCGTTTTATATTAAATAGATGGTATGTTAGATTGATAGGGGGTATTGTATTTCATTTTATTTGTATTGTATGTTTTGTACTGTATTGTATGTATTGTATTGTGTATGTTTTTCCTTTTCAAGTGTGTCATTTTTTTTTGTAGTGGGGGGGTTGTAATCTATTTTTTTAATTTTCTGTAATGTAGATTTTTTATTTTTTGTGAGTTAGGTTTTTTTTATTTTCTGTAAAGTAGGTGTTTTATTTTTTGTGACTTAGTTTTTTTAAATTTTCTGTAAGGTAGGTTTTTATTTCTTGTGTGTTAGGTTTTCTTATTTTCTGTCATTAGAGTGGTGGTAGGTAGTAATTAAGTGATTATGGGGGTCTGTATTGACCCTCATGAGTGACAGGGTTAATTAAGTGATTATGGGGGTCTGTATTGACCCTCATGAGTAACAGGGTTAATTAAGTGCTTATGAGAGTCTGTATTGACCCCCATGAGTTATAGGGTTAAGTAAGTGCTTATAGGGGTCTGTATTGACCCCCATGAGTGACAGGGTTAATGAAGGGCTTATGGGGGTCTGTATTGACCCCCATGAGTGACAGGGTTAATGAAGGGCTTATGGGGGTCTGTATTGACCCCCATGGTGACAGGGCTAATGAAGGGCTTATGGGGTCTGTATTGACCCCCATTAATGACAGGGTTAATGAAGGGCTTATGGGGGTCTGTATTGACCCCCATGAGTGACAGGGTTAATGAAGGGCTTATGGGGGTCTGTATTGACCCCCATGAGTTATAGGGTTAATTAAGGGCTTATGGGGTCTGTATTGACCCCCATGAGTGACATGGTTAATAAAGGGCTTATGGGGGTCTGTATTGACCCCCATGAGTGACAGGGTTAATGAAGGGCTTATGGAGGTCTGTATTGACCCCCATGAGTTATATGGTTAATTAAGGGCTTATTGGGGTCTGTATTGACCCTCTTGAGTTATAGGGTTAATTAAGGGCTTATGGGGGTCTGTATTGACCCCCGTGAGTTAAAGGGTTAATTTTAGTTGCCTGGGGTTAATATTTTTTAGCACAAGTCCTTTCAGGACCTTTACAATCCTTTAAGGACCTGCGAGGCGGGATTGCTAATAGTGTGCTGCGGTTCCTTTAAGGAGCTGCGGCTGGGATTTTAAAACATTTAAATGCAGCGGGGGCTTGATCTATGCCGATCGGGGACCTCCGCTGCAAGGGGTTAATGCGGGGGGAGGGGGGCTGCAGGGGTCCCCTGCAGCATGGGGATGTGTATAGGGAGCAGGGGGGAGCATCACACGGCTCTCTCAGGCTGCTCCGAGGCAGCACGTAGAGGCTTTAGGATCCCTTGCTAGCACTTTTTTGTGCTCGTAGGGATTCTTCCGAGATGCGAGATTCACCTCATAGATTTAATGCTGCGTGTTAGACCGTAGTTCTTTCGGAGCTTATTCTCCGCCATTTTTCGGAGTCATCTCGCAAAGCAGGCTGTGAGGGACGTATTGGGGATTCAGTCCTCGCAAACAGCAAAAAACTTTTGAGAGGACCGAGAGAACTAAGAGGGCTAATTTAATAAGGCCCTAGATATCTAGCACACAGAGATAGATAGATAGATAGATAGATAGAGCACACAGAGATACCCCTATTTTTGGAAAAAGACAATAATTGGAAATTAAATTGTTTTCTATATATAGACGATTTACTTAGCCCTTGCAGGGATAAGAAAAGGAGGTTGCATATTGAAAAGTCTAAACCAACATGTTTACATTTTAAACTGTAAAATTTTGAACTGAAAAACAGAGAATACCAATTTTGACTCCCTGTTTGTCCAACATATAAAGCTGAATACATTGAAAGCTTAATAGCTTTAATTCATAAAGGGCTATTATGATCAAATATTTTTTTTTTTAAAGCTGTAAAACAGAAACTCCCTTAAAAGTTTAAGACAGTCCAAATATCCAAATATTATATAATCTTAAAGTAACTAAAAAGGCTTGTCAAGGTTGGAATAAAGAAATAATAATTTGTTTAGGTGCAGTTTCAAAGTGGTCTTGTTTCTTTATTCCATACACTATATTGCTACAATATAGTGTATGGAATAAAGAAACAAGACCACTTTGAAACTGCACCTAAACAAATTATTATTTCTTTTGGACTGTCTCCTGAAAAAGAGTGGATATCATGCAACAAGAACTGACAAACTGAGAAATTTAATGGACTTGAGAAAGAGTTCAGAGAAGACTCTATAAGTCTGGTTTTCTATTCTGTACAATATCCTGCTTCTGTAACTTTTTTTCCCTGAGAAGGGAGGGAAAGAGTGAGGAAGGTGAAAGAAAAGGGGAGAGGAGGTAGTGAAGGGGGAGGTAAAGGGAGAAGAGGGTAGAATAAGAGAAATAGAGAAGGAACAGGGATAGAGTTGTGAAAGATAAGAGATAAAGGCTCATAAAAGTAAACAAAGGGATAAAAAAAATGCCAAACCATCAGAAGACTTTTTTCCCCCAAAACCGGAACTAAAGATAAAAAATATATTAATAATTCTGCTGGCTCGCAGCTTGACACCTCAAATTCTCAATTGGGACTTGGGGGGAACTGCTAGACAGTGGAGCTGATAATGTACTCGAGGTGGGAGAGGAGAGGGTAACAATGAAATCCATTAAAGCTCTTCTAAAAGAATTTCAGGAGACAATTAAACTTGAGTTGTCTCAGGAAATTATAAAAAATTATCTTGCCATTAAAAACCAATCTAATGTTGTCCAGGATCTAGAATCTAGTCAAAAGAAAGTATGTAAGGAACAACAAAATATAAATTGAGAAATTAAAGAACTGAAAGAAAAAGTCACTGAATTAAATCTTAAGTTTTCTCATATAGAAAACATCACAAAAAGAAACAATATTAGAATTTGTGGAATATCAGAGTCCATAGCAACTAAAGAATTAAAGAATTACACTTCTGCATTTTTAGTAGAACTACTGAAAGTAGTAGCGAAGATATCATAGAAAACATATACCGTATTCAACTCCCTAGAAACTTCGGCAAGAGTGTCCCTAGAGATGTGATAGTAAAACTGCACCACTTTGCAATAAAATATACAATTATAACTCCTTTAAGAAAAAAACATTCTATACCCATATGAGTCCTTACAAATATATACAGATATTTCTGGAGAAATTTTGAGTGCTTAGAGAAACTACTAAAATTTTAAGAGAAAAAGAAATTGCATGTAAGTGGGTTTACCCGGCTAAATTAGCTAATATAATAATCAAAAAGCTATAATCACATCTACTAAAAAAGGCACTGATTTTTTTGCAAAATGACAAATTAAAAAAATAAGAAATTGGAGTTCATTTGTTAGAAAAATGTGTAAGCTCAAAATGTAATAATTCTATCATGTTACTTATGTTGTTATTCACTTCTTAAATTGTATTTCACTATAAAGGTTTATTGTATTAATGATAAGTGTACTTAAATTTCAACACGATCACCTTGGCATCTGTAATAAAGAAGAAGAAAAATCATATATAAATTACTAAGGGCCTCATTCTATTAGCGGCCGCAGCCGTTGCAGGGCCGCAAGGACCGGCCGCAAGCTATTCGGCTATTCTATTCCCTTACGGCCGGAGGCTCCGGCAGGCTTGCGGCCGGTGCCTTGCTATCTCTTGAGGCCGCTCGCGCCAGAGGAAAGCCTTTGATCTAAAACGGCTGCAAGAGTTTTGCAATTCAATTGCTCCGGGAAACCTCTCTGCAAGGCTAAAAACGAGCCGCTGCTTACTTGCAGGAAAGAGGTCCCGCTAGCACCAATTAAGCACATAAAATAGCTCAAATAAAGCCATCCTGCACTTTGAGAAGACTATAAAGGGATTTTAGGTGTTAGAAAAAATAGCACATAATTACCCTATACTCAAATCAGTAAAATATTTTATTTTTAATATCCGTAAAATATCCATGTAAAAAGTCCAGAGTGCTTGGAGCACCTCAGACACGCCCACGCCGCAGCCGGAAAATAAACAGTTAATTTGAACTTGGGTTTGGGCTGATGTGCAAGCTTGAGAGTGGGTTCCTTTTAATCCTCATGTCCCCCAATATGATCCCTAGCATTTACAGAGCTGTACAGTGCAGGCTTGAATTTATTTTTGAGTTTTTAGATTTCTGAGTTTACGGCCGGTTCCAAGATATGCGGCCGGCCGTAAAAGGAGATCCTTGCGGGGCCGTATAATAGAATCGCGAGTTAACTGAACCCCCGCAAGGAATCGCAGCCTTACGGCCGATTTACGGCCGATAATAGAATGAGGCCCTAAGTCACTTATAATTAATACCTATAATGAATTTTGTACACTATACTTACTGTATCAACAGGAATGTAAATAAATAAAAAACGGCCGCTTTACGTGTATGAATCTTTTTATAAGGTAAAATCAAGGTATTGTTCCACTAATAATAAGTATATGCAACGGCTAGCATTGCAAAGGTTCTACTTTGCACAAATGAAGATGAACAACACTTTATAATTGATTAATGGCTATAGTTGCAATAAGCTTATGGTATAAGATAAACTACTTTGTATTAAGAATAATGTTATAAAGTTGGCAATATGGGTGAAATGAATGAAATTGCTTAGAAGGTTACATTTTGGAAAAAGGGAGGGGAGGAAAGGGGGGAGAAAAAAATGGTATTTCACTAAATTTTATATTGGGTGTTGTCCACATGTTTTTTTTATTGTAGACCACTAAAATAATTCATAAATAGATATTAGAAGTAGACCACTAAAATAATTAATAAATAGATATTGGAAATAGATAAATGAATATATGAATTTTTGTATAAGATAAAAATTGGTTATAAAACTATTATAATGTTTTAATAATAAGTCTGGGTAATTTTCAGAACTGTGAAGGTGGTATTTCTCACTAAATATGAAGAAATGCACTTTGTGATTTATGATTAATTATACATTTAAAAAGCTTATGGAATAAGCAAGTATGATTTTCACTAAGATGAAGGTTAAAACATTGGTAAAATGGTTTAAATAGATTTATTTTTGTAGAAGGTAATAAAGTAATACAAAAGAAAGTTTTTCACTAAATTTGGCCTAAAATACTTTTCATAGCACTACACTTTTGAATATTAAAGTAATTTATTTAGATCAATTTAAAAGGATAAATGTTGGCACTTATGCACTTTGTTGGAATTATAAAAGGTACCTTGCAATTTAACTCCAATTGTGCTTGATAGGATAAGCCTCACCTATGGCCTCATTCAATTGCAATTTGGCCAATTGAATTGGGCTCTATATAAGCACATAGCATATTTTTTTTACGGAAGTTTTTAGTTAGTGAAGACCTTCCTTTTGGATAGACGTTCACCAACTAAAAACTTCTGTAGAAAAAATATGCTCTGTGCTTATATAGGGCCCTATTCAATTGGCCAAATCGCAATTGAATGAGGCCCCTAGACAGTATCTAAATTTAAGGATGAGGAAAATTGATTATACTAAAATACTTTCTAAAAATGTTAAAGTTATCTCTTCAGTCTTGGACTATGGAAAATCTTCATATTTAAATTCCGCTGAATTATAAAATGTTGGGATTGATAATTAAGCTCATGTGGTTTTAAGTTAAATATTGTATTATTATTATTATTATCGTTTATTTGTAATGCGCCAACATATTCCGTAGCGCTATACATAAGTTAAGTTACAGGCAATGACAAGTTAAAGATTCACACATTGCAAAGAGTGGAGGGCCCTGTCTTTGAGCTTGGAATCCAGTGTCCATAACGCTTTCCCTAAAGCACCACGCAGGATTGAAACTCACAGACTTACAATCTAATTGTATTAAGTCCTTGTCACTTTTGTTGTTTTGGAAATTATTTAAACAATAATCAAATCGTATAAAGTCCAGACAAAAGTGATGCAAATTAAGTTAAAACACAAATAAGGGTGTACCACTGAGAGAAAATAATTTACCTTTTGAAGTTCCTTTTAATTCTTGACTTAAGATAGGAATATCCTTAAGAGGAGAAGGGATGATATTAGTATTTGCCTTTAGGGTTTTATTTTTTTTTTAATTTGGCTGTTTCCATCTTATCTAGTTACCCAGCATTTCCCAGCATTTGTTGGGGGTGTTTGGGGACTAGGTGGAAACAGGAACATACTGAGTTAGTGTGTCTTTTTATGTATTCTTTTTCCTTTTTTCCCCCCCTTTCTTCCCTTCCCTTCCACATCGAGGTGGCGTTCTGGAGAGGAAGAGGTCATGTTCTCAGCGTCATAAAAATCAAGGTGGTCTTTAACATTTTGACTTTCAATTGCCAGGGGCTTAATCATCCTGCAAAAATAAATCATGTAAGCACTTTATCCAAAAGGGAAAATGCAGACATTCTACTATTACCAGAAACGCACTGGCAAAAGGATAAAATACCAAAATTTGCCATGAACGGGTTTGCTACAGTATATAATTCCACTTTTAATAAAAAGGCAAGGGGTGTGTCTATCCACTTTAATAAAGATCTTTTGCTGGATGAAGAATTTGTTAAATGTGACCCTAATGGAAGATACATACTTTGGGCTGGAAAAATAGGAAATTAAAGAATTACGTTGTTAAATATACACTCCCTGAATAATAAACAAAATAGTTTTCTTAACCATGATCTAGCTCTTTGGAATATATATGCACAGGGGATGTCTATTATTGTAGGAGATTTTAATATGGTAATGAATTGCATGCTAGATAGAAACTCTGCCAAAAAAATAGATTGTGATAATAATACAAAAAGGAAAAATAAACAATTTCTTAACAGTGTATTCAAATATAATCTTTATGATACATGGAGGGTCCTACACCCAAATCAAAGAAATTATTCCTTCTTTTCCGCCAGACATCACACTTATACAAGAATCGATTCAAGAGGGAGATGCTTAACAAACAAAAGCCTGATCCATCATTTTTTAGTAAAATCCAAGAGTGCCAAACGCAAATCAAAAAAATAAATCAAATCATCTCAGACAACTCGGTATGGAAAATACAACAAAGGTTATTTCATTATGGGAATAAAATTAGCAAACTTTTGTCAAATAAAATCAAAAACAAAATTGCTAAAATGAGAATAGAAACTTTACATGTTAAAGTCAAAGGTATCAGCAAACTATTAGATATTGCCAAGGCATTTGCTAATTACTACCAAGATTTATATAATTTAGAATTAAACTCGTAAATTATAAAATCAACAAGCGAAGAAATTCCAAAATGTCTTGATAAAATATCTCTCCAGAGTATTTCAAAGGCCCAATTAGAGTATCTTAATAGGCCTATTACAGTAGCCAAAGCAGATGGTGCCATTAAAGAAGTTAACTTATATTCATCGCCTGGCCCAGATGGCTTTACCAACCTATTTTATAAGGTATGTCAACCCATTATATCCGAACTTCTAAAGGATCTTTTTAATGAAATAAAAAATACAGGTAATACCTCAAGGGAATTCTTACTCTCTTCCATTTTCCCAATTAAAAAACAAACAAACAAGACAACCTGGAGTGCAGTGGATATTGGCCTATATCCCTTCTGAACATTGACTTGAAACTTCACTCAAAAATCTTAGCCATCCGTTTAAATACTATAATTAAAGACTTAGTTACTACTAACCAGAATAGCTTCATTCCTGGGAGGCAGGGAATTGACAACTCACGTAAACTAATAAACCTTATTGATTATGTTAAAAGAAATAGTACTCCCACCCTATTCCTATCACTAGATGCTGAGAAAGCTTTTGATTGGATAGGGTGGGAGTATATGAAATGAACATTGGATAATTTCGGTTTCGGGATTTTGGATGCTTGGTTATAGAGCCTTATACACAAACCCTGAGGCAATGGTTTCAAGTTTGGGATTTAGATCTTCCAGATTTCCTATAAGAAATGGCAGGAGACAAGGGTGTCCCTTATCCCCTGTCTTATTTGCCCTATTAATGGAACCAATAGGAGAAGCAATAAGGTCTTCAGGGATTGAAATTAATTATACAGAACATAAAATGTCCCTATTCACTGACAACGTAGTATTAACAATGTCAAATCCAAAAATAGTAGATGTCAATGTAGAATTGGATACCATGGAATAGTTGAAATTGAAATACCCTTTTAATTGGTCCAATGGAAGATTTATTCACTTGGGAATACTGTATAATAAAGATATACAGAAAATTATTCCGCTAAACTATAATATATTTGATGAAAATGTTTCTAAAATTATCCAAGAATGGAAGAATAAAAGAGTAGTGGCGATAAAAATGGCTTATCTTCCTAGATTTAATTACTACACAAGAAGCATTCCAATGTATCTTCCTTTATATTGGATTAAGAAATTTCAAACATTATTAGATAACTACATTTTTAATGGGAAAAAAATCAAGAACTAAAAAAGCTATTTTGACAAGGAAATTTGAAATGGAGGTATAGCATACCCCGATCGTAAATCATACCATGATGCAACAATACTCTGCCATATAATTAAATGGGTAGAGACAAGTACAACATATTCTTGGTCGCAATTTGAAGAAGCTAACTTAAAGGAAAGTAAACTAAAACATTTGATCTTTCTTGAAGAATCTGTTAAAAATTAAAAAAATAACTTTGGTAAATAAAAAACCTGTTACATTCTGGTATAAAATGTATAAATAATTAAACAATTAAATAATTAATGAAATAATAAATGTATATACTTTACCATTTTTTAAGTAATATATGCAGGAAGCATTCTGTTGAAGAGCTGGCAATCTGTTTTCATGTTGCTGCAGCATACAATGTGTGCTTTTACTGCTGTGGAGCTGCAGCAATGTGTGCAGTGTGTAGTGTAAATAGTGTACGTGCGCAAGGAAAATCCGTTAGGGTAGCTGTGTATTTCCGCATTGTGTAAGTTACTGTTGTAAAATGGTGCCTAATGTGTGTGGTACGCGGCTGTGGCTGATTTTGCGTCCTTGTTCTTGGACCTCGTCCGTTTTTTTTTCGGAAAATCCGTAGGTGTTTGGTGGTGTTTTGAGTGTTTAGGGTCCTGTAGCCTCGTTTTCGTTTTTTCGGCGGCCATTTTTTCTCTCGCTTAGGGGATTTTCGGGTGTCTAAACTCTTGTACTTTGACTTAAATTGTGGTGTAACTTCACTTTCAGAGGTCCTGGGTGCCCCCATTGCTGTGGGTAAGCTTTTTATGTGTTTGTTGTGTGTATTTATTGTGTTTTTATGATGGCAATAAGATTGTAAGGCAGGTAATGTTGTTTGTTTGCAACATTAATTTTGTTGGTGTTCCAAGATCCTTCAGCGCACATTGTGAGGCTGTTGGTTGTTTGTGTGCTATGAGCAGCGTTGACGGTTTTTTTTTGTATGCCAATGAAATAATTAATCAAATAATAAATGAATATACTTTACCTATTTTGAAGTAATATATGCAGGAAGCATTGTGTTGAAGAGCTGGCAATCTGTTTTCATGTTGCAGCAGCATACAATGTGTGTTTTCACTGCTGCGGAGCTGCTGTGTAAGTGTCAGCAATGTGTGCAGTGTGTGGTGTAAATAGTGTGCGTGCCCAAGGAAAATCTGTTAGGGTAGCTGTGTACTTCCACATTGTGTAAGTTAGTGTTGTAAAATGGCACCTAATGTGTGTGGTACGTGGCTGATTTTGCGTCCCTGTTCTTGGACCTCGTCCGGCTTTTTCCGAAAATCCGTAGGTGTTTGGTGGTGTTTTGCGTCTTTAGGGTCCTGTAGCCTCGTTTTTGTTTTTTTCGGCTGCCATTTTTTCTTTCGCTTAGGGGATTTTCGGGTGTCTAAACTCTTGTATATCGACTTAAATTGAGGTGTAACTTCACTTTCAGAGGTCCTGGTTGCCCACCCCTTTCTGTGGGTAAGCTTTTTATGTGTTTGTTGTCTGTATTTATTGTGTTTTTAATGTTTTCATGTGTGCGTGTTTCGGGCGCTAAGGTTGTATTTTTGCGAGCTCGTAATGTTTATTTTTCTAAGTCCCGCGGCTCGTATTTGTGCATGGTATATCCGTAAATTTTGCGGTCGACGTGGCAGCCTCCACCTCCACAAATGCGGCCCCTCGCTTTGCGAGGGTCCGCATTTGCGGGCCTAAAGTCCGCACTTGCTGGCAAGGAGCGCCTTTGGCGCTCCTTGCCAGCAACTGCATCCCTCACTTTGTTATAAATATATGAGTAATTAACCAATTCCGGAGCTGTACTGAAGAGGTTAATATGCTTGAATGTCTTGCTTGTGGATGCCCAGTTATCTGTGATGTTATCTGTCATAAGGAACAAAGGAAAGCTAACTTTCCCGAATGACACCCTGCTGGTGATCAAACAACAAATGGTCAGTACTAAAACCCTCAGGGATGAATTTGCATCATGGACACAAAGCATGGAAATCAACTCAAGAGACAAGAGGTGGAGCAAAAGTGCAATGAAGAATCACATCCAGGGGTCATTCACTGATGAAAGATTTGAATGGCTGGGACAATCCCAGGGTGTGGCTATGATGTGTATAACTTGGACAAATGGACTTGCTGGGTGGTAGAATTATCTTAGGAAAGGAACAGGGGAATCAGGAGGAATACTCTACACTCTTGCATACACACATTAGTATTTACACACATTAGTATTATATAGGTAGAGCCTTGTATTTCAGATGCCAATCTCACCACTACTCTTGTATGTTAATAAACACTTTAACTTATAAGTTTCCAGTGTATTTGGAGTTCTTATAGCAGTCAGATGTAAGTTAACTGGTCAGGATATACGGTTAGAATTCCAGTATAAAAGGACTATATTTAACATTGGCTGAGCCAGGCCAGTGAACCGTTCCTGTTTAAAGAAAATTGGTTGGTGCGCCCAGGACAAGCAGCACTCTACGCAGAGGTACCGTTCCATGAGGAGGACTACACTGAGGCTTCACAACTGGTCATCGTGAGGTGGTGAGATGGAAGTAATTAATAGTTTTGCAGATAATTGCACAATAGAATATGTGTGTAGAGGTAAATTAAGTGCATTAGAATTGCTTAATGATTTGTTAAAGCAGTTTGAGGATGCTGTTCGTAAAATAAGAAAATCTGTGATACATAAGAAACAGAAGTATAATAGTAATTTAGCAAAGCTTGTATTACAGTACAAATGTGCTTTAGAGAAGTTAGAGATTCCACCTGTGTCTAATGTTACCTCAGAAAATGTTAGACCTGTGAAATGTAATTGTGATATTGAACTTAAGACCGAGTTTTGCAATGGTAAAATTGTAGATTGCCTGGAAGATCCCACAGTGCCAATACATACGGTATTGAAACAGGCAAACAAAATGGAGGAGGAAAGATTCAGACCCAATACATGTCTAGCCATTAATACAGTAACAAATGCAGACAGTGCAGAATGTATTCCAGTGTGCACAGATAGACTAGCAAGTCCAAACAGTAACAGCCCAGAGCCCAGAGGAATGAATGTACAGGTCCCCTCTATTCAGGTAATTACAGCAGAGGACCCTTTTAAGAAATATGCCAGAAAGATCAAAGCCCTTATTCCTCCTTTTGACCCAAGTGTCCATATGCTGGTAAATCTGGTCACCTTTGAACAGTATGTGGCTCAATATAGCCTTGATGATCAAACTGCTTGCCAGCTACTTTAGATATGGTTACCTCCACATTATAGCAAATCATTACATCTGCTACAGCAAGATGGAGTATGGGCTGACCAAGCACAGCGCAGTGATCAGGTTTTACAGTTGTCAGGTGTGGACATTATAGATACATCGTTCTTAAATACTATTGTGCCCCAACCAAATGAGGATCCATTTGCTTTTTGTTCCAAATTCCATAGTATTTACTGTAAAGCCACACATAGACCTGACTTAGATATAGGGGATCCCAGGATGCTACGAATATTTGCTGGGAAATACAAAGGCATGGACTTTACAAAT
The DNA here is from genome assembly GCA_027410445.1 of Discoglossus pictus. Taxonomy (NCBI): domain Eukaryota; kingdom Metazoa; phylum Chordata; class Amphibia; order Anura; family Alytidae; genus Discoglossus; species Discoglossus pictus. Next base: position 128,564,726 of record CM050169.1, on the reverse strand, counting down.
CAGAATATACTAGGCAATGCACGCAGCTTTTCCAAATTTTTAATTTCGTTAGAAGACTGGAGAAGAAATACTGGTGCTACAGCAAAAGCTGTGTTTGTCCCGATTACTACTAATGCCTTAGGTTACCATACAGCCTCAAATCCAACTAATTCAGGCCATGTTTGCTTTTCTTGTGAGAAAGTAGGTCATAAGACAAAGTATTGTTGGTACAGGACATGTGGAACAGGTCAGGAATATGCTATGGGATATCACGGGAAAGTGGGGCACTGGAACCATAATAAAAAGCCTTATGAGACTAAAAGAAAATCTTTCAAATATGAAGGGCATAGAAGATATTCTTTGGCACCCAACTTGGAGAGCTGTTTGTATTCAGAACAAAATGGTTGGTTATAGGAATTTTGAGATGCCATGTTTGAAATTTGTGAAATGAACCTAATTTTTCATTTGTTTTTTTCTTGCAGGGAAGTAATACTCATTTTAATCTGGATTGGGAGTATCAACACATTAGTATGAAATATTGGCAATCTCTAAATTATGTTATATAAGTTACTAAAACCAAGTGGTACCATTCTGAGCTCATAGGAAAATTGTTTGCAAACAATTAAATTTTTAATTGTTAGAGTTTCAGTTTGTTCATTTAAATTGTGTTTGATTCTCTTATGTTTAACTAGATTTTATTCACTTGCATTAATTTTGTTTATTTTTGTAGGAACACTCCGTTGGCAACATTCCTTTTTTTTTTTATTCCCTCAAAAACTAATTCTAGGGTTTAAACAAGACATTTTTTTTTTGTGCCTTGACTTGTGTTTAGATATTTTTTTTTTATTATTATTATAGGCTTAATTTTTTTTTTTTGTTTGTTTTGAAGCAGTGTATGTATGGCACCTATGTTATTTTTAAACATTTTTTTTTTTTTTTCTCCGAATTTTCGTTTTATATGTACATTTTTTGTTTTGTTTTTCTGAACAAAGTTTTTTTTTTACATTTTTATTTGTTTTTACTTAAAAAAAAAATTTTAAACACTGTTTTTCTCAACAAAAGAACAGCTGAGAGAAAGATGTCCCCAGTATGTTGAATGCCCTGTAACAATAGCTATCTATGGTCAGTAGGAGGTGTTTGCCTTTGGCTAAAACGTTAACTTCAAAGCAGGATTATTTACTTTTTGTTAACATTCAGATGCAGTCACTCACAGTAAACAGATAGCAGAACCCTGATGGCCTTGATTTCTTTTGTTTATAAGTACTGACGGAAACACCTAGATAATAAAGATGTAAAATCAAACATTTACATTTAGTGAAAAGTCAAGGTATTAAAGGGTACAATTGAGCATATTTAAATATATAACACAATCTATAGTTAGGTTCGGTAATTAAATATGGTACATGTATATCATTCAGTAATGGTTGATTTTAGTAAAATTGCTAACAAAAGTTTATTATTTTTTTTCTTAACACAAGTAAATATATATATGTCCAATTCTAACTGTCCAATTAAAATAACTTAGAATAGGCGATATATATATAAGTATCGATTTTTATCAACATACATTTTTTTTTTTATACTATTGGTAGATCAATGGACTCAAATACTTCTTAGGTGATTTTTTCTATTGTTAAGTATTTTAGTAAGGATGACCATTACCAATGAAATACATCTACATTATTGTTGGTTTCTATTTGTGTCTAAGTTTGTAGTATAATCATAATATACAATTTGATTTGCCATTTTTGTGATATGTACTGGATACTAACATTTTATTTAAACATTTTTTTTTCTTTAAGATAAATAACTAATGTTAACTAACCCTATAAATTTTGATTCTGGGTTGTTTTTTTATTTATAAGAAGCCCACATAGTTTTTTTATATTAATAATGAATGTTTATGGAGGCAGAAAGTCTTCTTGCATCCATAAAAGGGGGGATATTGACTATTGTTCAGTTTCATTAATAATATTGGTTTAGATTTATTAATATTCATTTAGTTTCATATAATCTGTCCTGTCTGGAATTAATTGATTTAAATGTTAACAGGACCTAAGTAAACCATTCAGTGTTTCTGTAGTTAAAGTATATGTTATTATGTTGTACATATCTAAGGTGAGCTGAATTCTCAGACTAAATGACATTACAACATTTTAGGTCATCAACAAAATTTGGCATTATCCGTATAAAAGGGTATGTATTTCTGTATGGTGCATTTGTGCACTGTAGGCATACATATATGCTTACTACGGTTATCTAAATGGATGTTGAACACAAATTATGAAATAGATATTTTTTAAGTTATAATTACGCTCCATGAATGCACCAAACTTGCATTCCTAAAAATGTTACCCAATTCCTTAGTTTTTGAAAATGTTTGCCTATTTGTGTTGGATCAAAATGTAGAAATATTATTTTATTCAGTGTGTACTTTCCAGATTAATGTTATATGTCTGTTGGTGATCTAGGTCCTAAGTTGATTTTATCGTAATGTTATAATGTCAGTACATAAATAATATCATTTATTGATAGTATTATTATACACTATTTGCAACATGCCAACATATTCTGTAATGCTATACAGGGCATAAGTACATGACAAAACAGTATTAACACTTTGCAAAAGAATGGAGGGCCCTGTCTTTGAGCTTAAAATCAAATGTTCATATTCGTGTATATTTTCCTTGAAATGCCCTTATATTCTATGTTACTCCTTGTTACATATGTCAAATTGAAAGCATTATTAGGACCATGTATTTTAGACATGTAAAAAGACCATTCAAATTGGAAATGTCCAAGTATTAGTTTTACAGAAAGTGTGAAAGTAACTTTTACAGTATTTCACATTTTAGTATAAACTCTATTTTTGTTTTATGTTCAAACCTATTGTTTTTTTATTTACCGTTTTGTTAATGATTTGTGATCAATGTCAATGATTAATGATTTATGTACAAATTGTCCACTGGTGATGTGAAGCGTATGATATCCAAGGCTAGCTTTATACTATTTAGAAGTTAGATATATACTCATGTAGTATCCACACTTCATTTCAGGGCCTAGCTTGTAATCCATATGCCACACTAGTAGCCACAAATCTGAAGAGGATTTGCCCCATCTTGAGAAGAGGATTTTGCAACCACAGTTAACAACGTCCTATCTCTTAGCACATGGCGAATGTGTGTCATTCAGACAAAAAGAGGGGAATGTTATAAATATATGAGTAATTAACCAATTCCCGGAGCTGTACTGAAGAGGTTAATATGCTTGAATGTCTTGCTTGTGGATGCCCAGTTATCTGTGATGTTATCTGTCATAAGGAACAAAGGAAAGCTAACTTTCCCGAATGACACCCTGCTGGTGATCAAACAACAAATGGTCAGTACTAAAAGCCTCAGGGATGAATTTGCATCATGGACACAAAGCATGGAAATCAACTCAAGAGACAAGAGGTGGAGCAAAGGTGCAATGAAGAATCACATCCAGGGGTCATTCACTGATGAAAGATTTGAATGGCTGGGACATTCCCAGGGTGTGGCTATGATGTGTATAACTTGGACAAATGGACTTGCTGGGTGGTAGAATTATCTTAGGAAAGGAACAGGGGAATCAGGAGGAATACTCTACACTCTTGCATACACACATTAGTATTTACACACATTAGTATTATATAGGTAGAGCCTTGTATTTCAGATGCCAATCTCACCACTACTCTTGTATGTTAATAAACACTTTAACTTATAAGTTTCCAGTGTATTTGGAGTTCTTATAGCAGTCAGATGTAAGTTAACTGGTCAGGATATACGGTTAGAATTCCAGTATAAAAGGACTATATTTAACACACTTCAAAGGGCCGCAGGCTCGCTACGCGAGCCCGCAGCGTTAGCAACAACCCGCATGCTCAAAACTATATATGTGATTTACTATATAAAATATTTATAACCATAGATTTGTTATTGTTAGAATTAAAAAATTTTTTTTAAATCAACAAGGAGAAAATAATTACAGTAAAAGGATATAGTAATAGAAAAATGTTATGTTATATTATACACATTTAATTGTGTTATCTTTTACTGTTTTCATTTATACTGAAGTGCATTTACAGCAGTGATGTTGTTGTTTTTTTTAATTCTCTGTTTTCACAATAAAAAAAATATAAAAACAAACAAACAGGGAACTCCATTCTTTTGCAATGTGTTAATTGTGTTTTGGCCTTGTACTTAACCTCTGTATAGTGGTTCGAAATGTGTTGGCATTTTACAAATAGAAAATACCGTATTTTTCGCCCTATAAGACGCACCGGCAGATAAGACGCACCTAGTTTTTAGAGGAGGAAAACAAGAAAAAAAAAAATCTGAATAAAACACAAATACACTCAAACACAAATACACTTTACACACAGATACACACAAATATATATATATATATATATATATATATATATATATATATATAGATACACATACATACATATACATACACACAAAAATATACATACACATACATACATATATACACACACATACTCACACATACATACACACACACATACATACACACACACATACATACACACACACACACACACACACATACACATACATATCCATATACTGCAGCATTTGGGAGCCATTGACCCTCCCTAAACCCTCCTGATCCTCCCTGACCCCCCTGATCCTCACCTTTATAGATACACATACATATATATACATACACACATAAATATACATACACATACATACATATATACACACACATACACACACACACACATACATACACACACACATACATACATACACACACATCCATCCATATACTGCAGCATTTGGGAGCCCTTGACCCTCCCTGACCCTCCTGACCCTCCCTGATCCCCCTGATCCTCACCTTCCTTCTGATCTCTGCCATCTTGATCTCACCCCAGCGCTTCCTACCAGCACTCCACGTGTACTGCAGCGTTGCGTGTGTGACGTCACTAGGACGCACCGGCCGACGCGATGCTGGTAGGAAGCGCCGGGGTGAGATCAAAAGGACAGAGGCAGTCTGAAAAGCTATATTCGCCGTATAAGACGCACCAACTTTCCTCCCCCAGTTTTGGGGAAGAAAAAGTGCGTCTTATACGGCGAAAAATACGGTAATATAATATTCTACACCAAATGGGCATTCGCATGTGGCTTTGTATCCCATGAGGCGCACTGTTCTCTCCAGGCGGTTTTGGGCGAGCACTCTGAAATCAAAAGTGCCATTTATAAGGCTCTGTTACAGCTGCAAGTCATTATCCTGCCCGGTTTGCTGCTATAGATGTGGTGCCCTGCACTGCTGCTTCTGTTCCTGTCTGGCTGGAGTTTTGCCTCTTTCCTGAGCTGCTGCTTCTGTTCCTGCCTGGCAAGAGTTCTGCCTATACCTTCTGCTTTGTTCCAGCTCTCGCCTCCACCTGTGTGCTAGTCCCTGCCTTCAAGTCCCCAGTCTGCATCTCAGGACCCCTGTTCACAGTTTCTGCAGCTGCATAGCTGCCTGCAGCATTTACAGTTTGCTTTCATTGCTTGACCATGATTTTGCTATTGTTTCTGCACATGGACTGTTACAGGCATTAAACTTTTCATTTAAATGCACACTCACAAAGCTTTGTATATCCTGTTTTTTGTTCATTAAATTCATTTTGTATACTCACCCCTGAAAGGTCTGAATTTCAAATACTCAGTTCCTGACAATCTTGCATTTGAAAGATAATGCTTAAAAGTTACAAAAAAGTATTGCTGTATGAAAAAAATCTAATCTGGTCTATAGTGTAGATTAATTACATTAAATCAAGACACAGTGGGATTCTTTTCTACTCTTCTGCCCTGAGACATTAAACGAAATAAAAGGAAAGTGAATGTTATGGAGGTCTATACTGCAACATGTGCTTGGATTACCATTGAATTAGATGTAAGCAAATACAAAAAGTAACAAAGTTATATAAAACAGTTCTGTGATGCTTTATTGGTAATTTTCTTAAATTAATATAATTTATTTTGCATGCAAATTAAATGTGTGTTGATGTATGTAACATGTTGTTTTGAATGCTTGCTTTGACAGATAGTGAAGGTGATATATGAATGCAATCCAATATGAATGCACCATCAACAGAAAAAACACATGTCTTTCTCTTCCATTCTTCTCTCCTCTATATCCTTTCTTCTTCACAACTACTATAAATCTCACTTTCTTCGCTCCACTTCTCATTTAATCTTCTTTTTCAATCCCCATTCCATTTCTCTTCCTCTCACCCACTTTCTCTAAACCTTTTTCACTATTATGCTTTATTTTTCTCACCTTTACTTTCCTCAGTTTCCGTGACTCTTCTACATCATCCCCCTTTTTGCTCATTATCTCTCTCACCCTGTCTTTTTTTACTGACCATGTCTATCTTTCCTGTTCTCTGTCACTATGTTTCCCCTATGTATTTATCTAGTACCTCATATCTTTAATGCTCCATGTCTCTCTCCAATCATCTCTTAATTATCTACTTAATCTACTTAAGTATCCCTTAATCTTCTCCATATTAGGTCTATCATATACCCCATCTCTGTTTCTTCTTGCCCGCCTCTCTCCACACTCCATCTCCACATTTTGCCCCTCCTGTCAGATCTCTTTCTCTGTCCTGCCCCATCTCTTATCTCCTGACTCTCTTATACCACATGTATCTGTCCTCTCTCCCCACTTCTCCATTCTGATGCCCCTACCTCCGTCCTGTGTCTCTGCCTCCTTTTACTCTCTTTTATATCATTTCTCTCCCCTAACTCTATTCCTGTTTCTTTGTCACTCCATAACTGTTTATACCCTGCCCCTCTCTCTCTTATACTCTCCTGCCTCATGCAAATATTAATTTATTTCCCTCACCATTCCTCCACCTCTCACTAACTCCGTTCCTGTTTTTATGGACCCCGATGAACTGAAGGATTAACAGTTATTTCAATTACTTTTACAGAATTCAAAAAGAGGCTAAGCTCACAAAGGGGTTTAAAAAGTGTGACCATGTACTGGGGGAGGGGTTAAGAACATGGAAACAATGTTCAAGTCTTATAAGACCACAAAGAGACACTAAGTTACTATTTTGTTCACAGTGGCTTTAGTACCGGAGTTAGAATCATTCCTATTGTTTATTATTCTTCTTCAGTGTTTAATAATGTAACAAATTTGTGTGAGAGGGAGGGGAAACACAGCCTACAGTTCTGGCCATTTAAGTTTTTGGAACCCTCTTGCCACTTCTAGCTGCGGGCACCTTGCCCTGTCCTGTTCAAAGTGTTATTGCTGCTGAATCTAGATTTTTAGATTTCCCTGGGTGGTTAAGAGAGTCTTGCATATAGTCTACACCGGCTGGATTGGCATGGGAATTGTAAGCTATTTAAGACATTGTTGGAGAAATTGCAGAGGTTAAGGGGTGTCAAGTGCTGTACCTAATACCATTTTGATCGTGTTAAGTGGTGTAATTGATACCCTTTAATCCTCTGTCTGCGGTTAACCACAACATTTTCAACTCTTCCTATGCCAGTCCCTCAGCCCAAACTACGCACAGCACTACCAGTGTAATCCTGAAATTACTCTAGCCAGCTAAGTGAAAAAGATTGTAACAGTGCACCAGTCCAAAAAAGGTAAGATGACCACTGGGGCCAGGTCAGGTATGTCGGGGCAGGATAGGAGGTGTGAGGGGGAAAAGGCTAATGGGTCACAGTCTATGCTAACAAACTAAAAGGCACTTGGCCTTGGGGGCAGTGGCGTAGCTAGACCTTTTGCTGCCCGGGGCTACCCCTGAGTTTGCTGCCCGCCACCATCGCCCCCACCCAACTCCACCACCATGCCCCCAACTATGCCCAACTCCACCCCCATGGCCCAACTCTGTCCCCATGAAAATAATGAGCAACTCCCTCTCCTTCTCTCTCTCTCCTTCACACACACACACACTCTCTCTCTCTTTCACACACACTCTCCCACTCTCTCTTTCACACACACACACTCTCTCTCTCTCTCTCTCACCCACACAATCTCCCACTCTCTCTTTCACACACACACACTCTCTCACCCACACACTATCTCTTGCACACACACACTCTCTCTCTCTTTCACACACACCTTCTCTCTCTCACATACACACACACACTCTCTCTCTCTCACACACACACACTCTCTCTCTCACACACACACTTTCTCTCTCTTTCACACATACACACTCTCTCTCTCACACACACTCACTCTCTCTCACACACACACTTTCTCTCTCTCTCGCACACACACTCTCTTTCACACACACAATCTTTCTTTCTATTTCCCACATACACACTCTCTCACACACACTCTCTCTTTCTCTCACACACACACACTCTCTCTTTCACACATACTCACTCTCTCTCTCACACACACACGTTCTCTCTCTCTCTCGCACACACACTCTCTTTCACACACACAATCTTTCTTTCTATTTCACACATACACACTCTCTCACACACACTCTCTCTTTCACACCCACACTCTCTATCTCTCACACACACACTCTCTCTTTCACACACACAATCTCTCTTTCACACACTCTCCCTCACACACACACTTTCTCTCTCTCACACACAATTTCTCTCTTTCACACACACACACACACACATTCTCTTTCACACACACACACACTCTCTCTCACACACACACACACACTCTCACACAAACTCTCTCTCTCTTTCACACACACACTCTCTCCTTCACACACACACACTCTCTCCTTCACACACACACACTCTCTCTCACACACACTCTCTCTCTCTTTCACACACACACTCTCTCTTACACACTAACTCTCTCTCGCTCTCTCTCCTTCACACACACACTCTCTCTCTCTCACACATGCACTCTCTCTCGCTCTCTCTCCTTCACACACACACTCTCTCTCACACACGCACTCTCTCTCGCTCTCTCTCCTTCACACACACACTCTCTCTCACACACAGGCACACACACTCTCTCTCGCTCTCTTCTACACACACTCTCTCACACACACACACTCTCTCTCTCTTTCACACACACACACACACACTCTCTCTCTTTCACACACACTATTTCTCTCTCTCTCTCACACACACACACACTCGCTTTCACGCACACATTTTCTCTCTCTTTCACACACACACACACTCTCTCTCTCTCTCACACACACTCTATCTTTCACACACACACACAGTCTCTCTCTTTCACACACACTCTCTCACACACACACACACACTCTCTTTCACACACACACACACTCTCTTTCACACACACACACTCTCTTTCACACACACACACACACTCTCTTTCACACACACACTCTCTCTCACACACACACACACACACACACTCTCTCACACACACACACTCTCTTTCACACACACACACACACACTCTTTCACACACACACACACTCTTTCACACACACACACACACACTCTCTCACACACACACACACTCTCTCTCTCTCTCAAACACACATACTCTCTCTTACCCACTGTAACGGAGCTGGAACACGCAGTCCAATATCTCCGCTGGTATATGGTAAAATACCCAAGAGGCACTACAGTTTCACCATTTCCGACCTCCCATATTGGACGACACACAATTTGGGAGTCAAATGAATACTGACTTTATTTTGTTCTGCAGAAATATTTATACCCATCTCTTCCCACAGGCAATACACATGCCCATATTTGGCCACACAATACACATAAAGAGAACAATAGGTGGGTCACACCTCCCCGAGGCTCCCTGGCAACTTTGATAAAATCAGACATTGATTCAATTACACGTCTTTGTTCTTATCTGAGAATGAAAACACTGTATACAATAGACTTTCTTTATCTTATGCGGAGTCTCTGTAACAGGATTATCTCCCATGCCAAGTAGCTGCAAATGTCTGGGACAATATTCTGCAGAGCATAAACCAACATACATGCAGTATAATAGTAGGATCATATTTTAACCATAATAATCATAAAACAGGGTAAAACAGTGATGGGTTCCGTTACACCCACACACATACATTCTCTCTTACACACACACACGCTCTCTCTCTCTCTTACACACACACACACACACACACACACACACTCTCTCTCTCTTACACACACACACTCTTTCACACACACACACACTCTCTCTCTCTAAGGTTTTTTTCTTCTGTATACACAAGGGAGGTACAAACATAATGGGCCTTTGCCAAATAATTGGTTAACAGAGGAAGTAATCCAAAAGAGGTTGGAAAATATAAATGTTAATAAAGCCCCGGGTCCTGATGGAATACATCCAAGGGTACTGAGGGAACTGGGTTCTGTAATAGCCAAACCATTATATTCAATGTTTCAAGATTCACTCAACACAGGGTCTCTACCAGATGACTGGAGGAAAGCAGATGTGATACCTATATTTAAAAAGGGAGCAAGAGCAAATCCGGGGAATTATAGACCAGTGAGCCTCACTTCTGTTGTGGGGAAGCTTTTAGAAGGGTTATAAGGGATAATATACAAGAATATGTCTATTTGAACAGGATTATATGTAGGAGTCAACATGGATTTGTGAGGGATAGGTCATGTCAAACAAACCTAATTAGTTTCTATGAAGAGGTTAGTAGGAACCTGGATCAAGGCAACTCAGTGGATGTAGTATTTTTAGATTTTGCAAAGGCTTTTGATACAGTGCCACATGGGAGACTATTGTGCAAACTAAGAGATAAAGGAATTGCAGTAAATATCTGCTTGTGGATTGAGAGCTGGCTAAAAGACAGGAAGCAAAAGGTTGTTGTAAGTGGAACATACTCCAATTGGCTAATGTGGTAAGTGGGGTTCAGTATTAGGTCCTCTCCTTTTTAACATATTTATTAATGACTTAGAGGTGGGACTGGAGTGTGGTGTCTCTATTTTCGCTGATAACATGAAATTGTGCAAGGTAATTAAATCAGATAATGATGTGCTTTCGCCCCAAATGGATTTACACAAAATTGAGGAATGGGCATCTAAACGGCAGATGAGATTTAATACGAATTAATGTAAAGTTATGCATCTGTGAAGAAAAAATAGCCATGCAATTTATAATCTTAATGGAGCAAATATAGGGGTATCAGATATTGAAAGGGATTTGGGAGTGCTTGTGGACAACCACCTAGGTAACAGTGCTCAAAGCCAAGCAGCAGCTGCAAAGGCAAATAAAATATTAGCATGTATTAAGAAGGGTATAGAAGCCAGGGAAGCAAATATAATTCTGCCACTATACAAATCTCTAGTATGCCCTCATTTGGAATATGGAGTACAATTTTGGGCACATTTTAGAGCTGGAAATGTACAGAGAAGGGCACCAAAACTAATAAGGGGAATGGAGGGGCTAAGTTATGAAGAAAGACTAACCAAATTAAACGTATTTTCTCTAGACAAAAGGCATCTAAGAGGAGATATGATCACCTTATATAAATACATCCACGGTCAGTAAAAAGATTTGTCAAGGGAGCTTTTCAACTGACAAGAAGACATCCCTTGAGGTTAGAAGTAAAAAGATTCCACCTTAAAGAAAAAAAAGGGTACTTCACAGTAAGGGTGGTTAATCTGTGGAATTCTCTACCAGAGTAGGTGGTGACAGCGGATTTGATAGATAACTTTAAAAGGGGACTGGATTTATTTCTAATTAAAAAGGGAATTCAGGGTTATCATGGATAATTAGAGGGACAGTATTGATCCAGGGAGAAACCCGATCGCCAGTATCTGGGGTCAGGAAGGAATTATTATTTTTTTTCCTTTGAGACGATTGGCTAAGTCTCACTTGTTTTTTTTTCTGTATGCCTTCCTCTGGATTATTTAATAATTACAAATAAAAAAATGAAAAATAATAAAATAATTGATTAATAATTAATAAACAACTAATTCATAAAATTTTAATCTGCATATTGCATTTCCGAGGAGATCTTAAAAGGTTGAACTTGATGGACTGAAAGTCTTTTTTCAACCTTAATTACTATATAACTATGTAACTCTCTCTCTCTCTTTCATACACGCTCTCTCTCACACACACATCCTCTCTCTCACACACACACACACACACACACACACTCTCTCTCACACACACACTCTCACACGCACACACTCTCTCTCACATACACACAATCTCTCTCTTTCACACACATACACACAATCTCTCTCTTTCACACACACACACACACTCTCTCTCTCTCTTTCACACACACACACACACATACTCTCTCTCTCTTTCACACACACACACACACACACTCTATCTTTTGTCTCTCTCCTTCTCTGCCTCCTTCTCCCCCCCGTTTGTCTCCCCCCACACTCTTTCTCTCTCCCTCCCTTTGTCTCTCATCCCTCTCTATGCCCTGTCTCTTACTTCCATGCTGCTGCTGCTCCTCGAGTCCCGGTCTGGTGGCTCCTCTTCCAGGTGGCTAGCTCCTCTTCCCTGCAGGCAGAGGAGAGAGCTAGGTTCCGTGCAGGCAGAACAGAGAGCAGGGGGTGAAGAGGCACAGGGGAGAGAAGGGACCGGCAAGGTGGCATAGGGGAAGGGACAGGAGGGCCATCACAACTTTGTGTGTGATCTGACTCCTCCTATTCCTACAGTAAGCAGCAGCCCAGCCCAGTGAAGCCCTGACTGCACACATTGCCGCCCCTAGCAACATGCCGCCTGGGGCGCTCCGCCCCTGGCGCCCCCGTCAGCTACGCTACTGCTTGTAGGACATCTTTTTGAGCTCACATAGCCCATCCCTCATCTCTGGTACATTTCCTGCAAGGCACATAGCCTCCCTAAACATTAACTCACCCATCTGGTGGTCACATAAGCATATGTTATCCCATATAGCCACCCCTGGGCTAACCCTGTAGTTTCTTTCTCTATTCCCTGATCAGGGATTTGTAGACCCCAATACACAAGTTAAATAGATAGATAAATAGATAGATAGATGTCAGAACTTTTCTATGAATAAAATCCAATCTGATTGTATTATTATAATCTAATATTATATTCCTATTATATCTTTCTATTATATTATATTATTTTATTAATATATATACATATACATGAATTTCAATTTGGATAGATTCTGTGTTTATAATATAGATTCTGGTGATCATTATTCTTACTTTCATATTACGGAATACATATGAGAAGAATCTTTTTAATTAGAAGAAATTATCTGAGCCAGTAGGAATGTGATAATAAGCACGTTTAATTATCAGGGCAGGTGCTAGTGAAAAGGAGAAAAAATTCCTTGAGACAAGATATTTATTGATACATTGAGTGAAATAAACAAAAGTTAATCAAAAAAAATAATTGTGGTCACGGAAAGTTGATTTTATTCTATTACATTTTATTTTTGTAGAACCATGATGCCATCTTGAGAAATATAACAGTAGTGCAGTTATAATCAAACATATTAAGCTTTCCTTGGGTAATAACTAACTTTGGTAGTTACTAACTATTATTCTGGATTTGTACTGGTTAAAAGAATACACCTGCTATGATACGTCAAATGTTAAATCTAAAAGGTATAATGAGGAGAGGAAGAAACGAAATTGGGGTGCTAACAGGGAACATCTATAATCTAACACAGACTTCTGGACAGACACACCCCAGGGAGAAACTTTGGTGAACTCATAGAAGGAATATACTAACACATACAATTGGCATATTCACAAAACACATAGATAATTCAAAATGCACTCTCCAAGATTTACAAAGAATCCCTCACAGATTACTGACAAAAGGATTTCTACACTTACATACCAGGAACTTCTTCTGAAACATAAGGAAAGATCCAGCCTCCCATTGGGCTGAGTCATTTGATGAAATCATGTACAAGAACTAGGTATTGTATAAGATTGATATTTAATTTCTTCTTTTTCATTACAATCATGGAAATATTGTGTTAATGTACTAATACATTGATTGCTATATCAATATTTATCTGATATATACAACATCACTATCATTTGTAACTTATAAGTCGACCTATAACTTAATACATTTAATTTTAAAATACCACAAAAAAATCAGTTGTTATAGCAATCCTATATATTTTGATTATACATAATTGTACTGAAAAACACTTTCTCTTTTGAATTAGAGATATTATCTTCATTAGACTATAAAAGCTATCAAATATCAAATCAGCGACAAGACGTCTTGACTAACAAGCAGCCACGATCTATTCTATGTGGGACCACAGCTTCTGATCTGACCAGCTTGATGTGACACAGCAATTATAACTATACGCTCCTGAACGGCTTACACGCAGATGGGAAAGGAGGAGGAATTCCACAGCTCTCTGGATAGTGCAAAGCTCCATGGTACAGCAATGAAGAAAAGTAAAAGGGCCCCCTCAGCTAAGGGCATCCGTGAACATTTCTCACCTAAGGTGGCCAAGCCCGTGTCTCCAGTGGACTCTGCTTCAGACCATTTAGACTCATCTGACCAGGAGGAGGCCTCTAAGAAAACAAGGCACCACATCGACCTATCGCCTAGATCCATTGCAACTATTGAGCAGCTCTTAACCAAGGCAATAGAGCCTTTAAGGAATGACCTGAAAGGGCTGGGGCAGAGGACCCAATTGCTGGAGGAGATGGTGGATCAAATAGGAGAGGCGCAGCATGATAGGTACACCATTGATCAAAATTCATACAACATCATGGAGCTGACAGATAAGATCGAGGACCTAGAGAATTGGTCCCGCCGCCACAACGTCAGAATACGTGGGGTGCCAAGGGACACACAGGATCTGGCGGTGTATTTAAAGGAAACCTTCGCAGCAATACTACCCAACCAGCCAGAGGCGGTCCTCGAGATAGGGCGAGCTCACAGAGCTCTTGGAGGGGGGAGAAATACGGAGGCCCCTAAGGATGTTATTGTGCGATTCCTAAGGCAACAGGCCAGAGACCTCCTACTGGCAGAAACTAGAAAGATGCAGATGGTCAAAGGCCCAGATAACTCTAGTCTACAAGTATAGGCGGACCTGTCCCCCAACATGCTAGACAGGAGGAGGCAGATGAAACCTGCGCTGGCGATCCTTCAGCAGAATAAGTGCAGTACAGATGGAACTTCCCCTTTGCCTTTACCATCAGCTATCAAGGCACTGCGCACACGACCCGCAATCTGGAGGACTGTATTGCAGTATTGCGCCAGCTTCGTCTTTGCCCAGCAGACCTACCGGCAGAAGAACATGGCCGCCCTCCACACCCTCCCATCCCGTAAAAACAATGGACTTTAGTGGATCCACAGCTTCCAAAGGATGATCCGCCCCCCCCCCCCAGAGATAAGAACTTATCCCGCAAGAGCCAGGCTGTTTGCAGTTCCCAACGCAGAGGAGATCCTGGACTGGCTCCTGAGGGCTTGATAACAGCACGATCAGAGTGAAACCAAGCCCAATAACTGGAAGTAACTCAGAGACTTTACTCACTCAGTTCCGGGACTTTTTGATGCATCCTAACGGAAGGAGAATAGGCACAGAATAGTTTAGTTAAAACATAGGTTAGTCAGGGCCTGTTTGAAGTAGATGCTTGAGATAGACATAAAAATTCTCAGTTTACTTCGACAAGTTAAAATGTAGTTGAGATTGTGTATTACTAGTTATGGAGAAAGGGAGGAGTGGGGTAAGTTAGAACAACAATCCGGCCCTCAAGGAGCAATTATCATAACAATTCTAGTACCAGAAGTGCCTCGGCTGATAAAGAAATATACAGTCCTCTAAAGGTCCTGCAAATGAAGGTAGCCAGGGTTTAGGCAGCCAGCATAATTTAACTTCGGGGGCAAGGTCAGGAGAGACTAGAAGGGCTCAGAGGGTCGGTTTATTACTCTACTCTGCACATATTATGAAGCCCCAACAGCTACTCTGAGGTTTCCAGGCGAGCATAGAGCTCAAATTAGCATACAGAGAGGTACAAGGCAGGGATGCCCACTCTCGCCCCTATTATTTGCCATGGCTGTGGAACCACTGGCACAGCTCATTAGAGCGGATAGGGAAATTCAAGGACTCCAAGTGGGGTTGCAACAGTATAAGTGCTCATTCTTCACAGATGATATCCTATGTATCCTAACAAATCCCGGGTCCTCCATACCAGCATTGATGTCGACTCTTGACAAGTTTAGCAAAATGTCACCGCTTAGGCTGAATTTGGGGAAATCAGAGGCTCTGAGCTTAGGCATGGTTCAGGGCGATATAGACCACCTGAAATCTCTGTATTCCTTCTCGTGGCCTACCAAACATATAAAATACCTAGGGGTTAATATTACACCTAAAATCTCTGATTTGTATAGGGCTAACTATCCCCCCATGTACAGAAAGTTGAATGAGGACTTGATCAGATGGAGGAATTACCCTCTTTCATGGACCGGCCGAATTGCGGCAGTCAAAATGAACATTCTGCCAAAGTTTCTCTATCTCTTTAGAACGCTCCCTATGCTGATCTCCCTGAGGGAACTGGACCGGTTCCAGTCCTGTATTTTTAGGTATGTGTGGAAAAATAAGAAATCTCGGATATCTAGGAAATTAATGTTCAGACATAAAAAAGAGGGGGGGCTATCATGTCCTAATCTGGGGGATTATTTTAAGGCGGCTAGACTGTCCCAACTACCACAAGCACATTCAGTCAAGCAACAGCCGGGCTGGGTATTTTTAGAACAACAGCAAATGCAACAACATAGCTGGGACACATTCATTTGGGTGCCTGAAGGATTGAGCCTGATTAAATCACATCCAAATCCCATAATAAATCTGACTATAACAACGTGGAGGTGGGCCAGAACCAAGAATAAGCTAGATATAGGTGCATCTCCCCTTTGGTCGGTCCTTTCCTCCCAGGATATTTGGGCAACCATGAACACAACATCAAAACATTGGTGGGCTTCTAGGGGCTTAGACAAATCAGGCTCCTGGTTCAGAGGGAGTCATTTGATGAATCTGGAGCAGTTTGATGAAAATATGCTCTTCCTTCAGGGGAATATTATAACTACCTAAAGATAAGGAGCTGGGTCAGCAAAATATATAAAAAATGTGGACCTCCGAAATCCTCCTGGTTCTCGGTAACATGCAAAAACCTCCCTCTTGCAAAATAAATAATAGGCTCGTTATACAATATATTTACTAAGTCAAAAAATACAGACAAACCAGCATATATCTGTAAATGGAAAAAAGAGCTGGGGGGGGGGGGAATGGAAAAAGTGGCAGAAATCGTTCTTTAATCTAAGCAGGGCAACATGTAATTACACGCAAATTGAGATATCTATTAACGTACTCCAGAGAATATATTGCCCTCCAGATAAACTCAATAAGTATGACCCTAAGGTAAGCAGTAACTGTTTTAGGGTCTGTCAACAAATAGGAGACCATATTCATACCTGGTGGCTGTGTCAGGCGGTTCACGAGCTATGGGAAAGGTTAGCACTAATGGCGACGTCACTATTTGAGACTACAGTTACGGCAACCATGGAGTCTTGTTTACTGGGGATTAAATTCCCTAATTTATCAAAGAACCAGAATAGGCTATTCCAGATAGTTATAGTACACATTGCCAGTCAGTGGAAATCAGGGAAGCTTGATGCGCAGGAGGTTATTAAAAAAAATAACTACATAGCAATAAATGAGAAGTTAACAAGTGCTATATTGGATACTATGCCACAGTTCTATAAAATCTGGAACCCCTGGTTAGAGTCGTCGTTAGTTTCCCCTTGATTTGAGTTGATCCAATTGTAATAAGATGGCAACAAGCAATCAGAATTGAGCTAGACGGGGGATTGGATTGGAGGAGACTCGAGAGCTGGTCCTGGAGACTCTGGTTCGTCTGGGTTGCGTCACAAGTGGTGAATGCATGTACAACAACTGTATACTTTTAAGAATTGCAATGTTCTAGATGTCAGCTTACTGAAATAGTAGGTTAACTAAGCAAATCGAGCTGAATAATTAAATGGATATAGCTTAGAAGTAATTATTTGGGAGGTGAAGAATGGCTAAGCTTTGATTCATGTCTTGATTAAGGAATCATTTAGATATAAATATATAGATTCAACTTAGTCTATTGAACTTTCCCTTATCTCCATAGTTATTTATTTATTTATTTAAAGTTTTAGTTTTTATATAATTAAGTTTTGTTTACATTTTAATCATGGGAAATTTTAACTACCCTGAAATAAACTGGATGAGGGAGGCCAGCAGTTCAGCTAAGGGGAGCAGGTTCTTGAGTACACTCAGAGATCATTATCTGGCCCAAGTTATACAAGAGCCTACTAGAAATAAAGCTATGTTGAAAAAGGGGTACCCTTGGGAAACATTGATCACAACAGAGTCTCATTTGAAATCGAATTAAAAAAGACAAAACCTCTTTAATTTAAATGGGCATATTTTAATGGTCTATGGGCAGCAATATTGATGGGTAAAAATACTGAACATAAATGGATAACATTTAAATTGTTACTAAATATACATAATTATCACCATACATCATGTGACAATAAAAGTAAAATTAGTAATTTACATCCAATCTGGCTTAACAATGATTTAAAGATCAAGATACAGAGTAAAAAACAGACATTTAAATTATACAAACAAGAGGGGACAGAGACTGCTTTACGGGAGTACAAGGAAATCAACAAGGCTTGCAAAAGGGCGATTAGACTGGCTAAAATAGAAAATGAAAAGTTAGTTGCAAAGGAGAGAAGGACTAACCCTAAAATATTTTTTTATTATATTAATGGGAAGAAGGCGAGGAAGGAAGCTATAAGAACATTACAAGGTGACACAGGCCATCTGACAATAAGTGACCAGGAAGAGGCAGATGAGCTAAATAGGTTATTTTCTTCGGTATACACATGGGAGGTACCAGTGGTTGGGACACTGCAAAATAATGGGGCTACACTACCTTCACAAAAAATCCAAAAGAGGTTGGAAAAAATAAATGTTAATAAAGCCCGGTTCCTGATGGAATACATCCAAGGGTACTGAAGGAACTGGGCTCTGTAATAGCCAAACCATTATATCTAATTTTCTTATTCAACTCAGTCTCATTTAACACAGGGTCTCTGCCAGATGACTGGAAAAAAAGCAGAGGAGATACCTATATTTAAGAAGGGAGCAAGAGCAAATCCAGGGTATTATAACCGTAAGCCTCACTTCTGTAGTGGGAAAGCTTTTAGAAGGGTTAATAAGAGATAATATACAAGAATATGTCTATTTGGAAAAATTATAAGTAGGAGTCAACACAGAAATATGAGGGATAGGTCATGTCAAACAAGTCTAATTAGTTTCTATGAGGAGGTTAGTAGGAACTTGAATCAAGGTAAACCAGTGGAATTTGGGATTTTGGAAAGTTTTTTTAATACAGTGCTACATGGAAGACTATTGTGCAAACTAAGGGATACAGGAATTTCAGTAAATATATGCTCATGGGTCGAGAGCTGGCTAAAAGACATGAAGCAAAGGGTTGTGGTAAATGGAACATACTCAGATTGGACTAATGTGGTAAGTTCAGTTTTAGGTCCTCTCCTTTTTAACATACCGTATTTATTAATGACTTAGGAGGACTGGAAAGTAGTGTCTCCATTGCTGCTGATGACATGAAGTTGTGCAAGGTAATTAAATCAGAACATTATGTACTTTGCTACCAAATGGATTTGCATAAATTAGAGAAATGGGAATCTAAGTGGCAGATGAGATTTAATGTGAAGAAATTTAAAGTTATGCATCTGGGAAGGAAAAATAGCAAATCTAGGCGTTTCAGACATAGAACGGGATTTGACAGTAAGGGTGGTTAAACTGTGGAATTCCCTATTAAAGGTGATGGTGACAGCGATTTCGATATCCAAAAAGGGATTGGATATATTTTTGAATAAAAAAGGCATTCAGGGTTATCCTGCATAACTAGAGAAGAAGTATCGATCCAGGGAGGAATCAGATTGCCAGCAAACACTTTCCCCAATGACACACTTACAATGTAGCCAAAAAGGGGAAAAACATAACATTTCTTTCCACTTTTTGGCAACATTGTAAGTGTGTCATTGGGGAAAGTGTTTGCTGTACTGAACTCTGAAGCCTTGTTTTCTTTTTTTTTTTGCATTGTTAAGTCTTTTGTTTATTGCCCCTCTAAATTTGTAAAACCAGATCTGTAGGCCAAGAGAAATTTACCCCCCCCCCCCCATCTATTGACAACAAGAACATATCAGATCAGATACCTCAGAGGAAGGAATGTCAGGGGAGGAGGCGTGGTATGTTGGTGAATGTATTTGTGCTGTTTATAAAATATCTATATAAGAAGAATAAAGCCTGTCTCCAAACTAAGAAACAGTGTGAGCTGCTATTTTTCTGCTTCTCCATGAATGATGTACTGATCTGAATTGGCTTGCCTGGTGCTAAGATGAATATAAAGTCTCAACCTGCAAATTGCTTCTGTAAGCTAAAGCAGCAGAATTAGGGGCATGTGGACCCCTCCTCTCTGGGTCATAACATGCCTTATGATCTTATCCACTGTATCTCCTCCATTTCTGACCCCTATCTTTCTATTTTCTCGACCTGTCTTTTTCCCCAGTTCCTCTCTTCCTCCTATACCTATCCTATTTCTTTCATGCCATTCTTCTCCTTTCTGTCCCTTCCATTCCTCTCTCTCCAATGTCCTCTCCTTTCTGCTTTTGCTCGGATCCTACCAGTATCCTCATCTGTCCTCTACCCTTCTTTTCTTCTTATTGTCTCCTTCCTCTCTCATGGTTTGGTTTTTTTTCTATCTCTAGTGTAGTCTATTCTCAATCTACTGCCTCTGTTTTATTTTTTTCACTCTGCTGCCAACTGTCCCTATCCCATCTGTTTAGCCGTAGCTACCCCGTTCACCCTACCCTTCTTTCCAGTCTTCCTGTCTCCATTTTTCATACTAACCTGTATATTGTCCCACAAACTCTCCCATCCTCCAGCACCTTATAACTATTTTCCCATTTCTCTCATCTATCCCTATCTCAGCTGTTTTCTCCTCCATAACTATCTTTTTATCTTTCTCCTCTATCCCTGCCTTTCCACTGCTTCCCTTCTCTGTCCATATCTCCGGTGTCTTTCCCCTCTCGGCTCTTATCTCCTGTGTCTGCCCCCTGTCTACCCTTACCGTTGAAGTATCTCTCTAACGCCCCTGTGCTTGCTCCCTCTCTATCCTTCTCTCTCCTCTTTATCAGTACTCATCTGTGTCTCATTCTTCTCTGTCCTTATATCTTGTGTCTCTCCTCTATTTATCATTATCACGCCTGTATCTCTCTCCTCACTATACTTATCTCTCCTTTGTCTCTCCCCTCTCTATCCTTACCTCGCGTGTGTCTCTATATCCTATTTGTCTCTTCCTTTTCTTCTTTATCTGCCCTCTCTATCCATATTTCCCATTTGTCTCTCCCCTATCTATCCATATTACCTGTATGTGTGTCTCTCTAGCTAACGTGTCTCTTCCGTCTATCCTCTTCCCTGTGTCTCTTCCCTCTCTCTCCTTATCTCCCTTGTGACTCTTCCATTATGTCCCAGTGCCTCTTTATCATCCCTGTGCACCCCCAGACTCACCCTCTAGGCTGTGACTTTTGTGCTCAATATCACAGCGCCCAGCTCTGCCTCAGGAACTCTGGAAATCACAGGTTACAGGCCCTTATTAATTTATGAAAAAGAATAACCAATGTTTCCTATGCCTTTATGTAGGATAGCTATGAATAGAAGCAATACTCATGCACCTTTTGTTAGTACAGACAGACTGAAACTTTATTCTTTTCACACAGTTAATTAACAAAACCCAATAAAACATCCCCCAGTATAGTCCATCCCTGACTCCTTTTCTCCCAAATCACCTCTGCTCTGCAGGTAATCAGGGAGCTGGTCTGGTAGTATTGGGCAAATCACCTCCAAGCCACCGAAAGTACTTGATTTCCATCTTGGATAAGTTTCCATATGCTATCTTTGCTGCTGGTTACTGCACCGAGGTTCCACTGCTGCCAAACAAATATGTCACGTTCCAGAGATAAGGGGTCCATGTACCCCTAATTCTCCTGCCTTTAGCTTACAGGAGCAATCTACAGGTTGTGACTTTATTCATATCATCACCCATCAATTTTATTCAGATTAGGAAATCATTGATGGAGAAGCAGGAGACTGAGACTTTATTCTTTTCACACAGATACATACAGATAAAGGCCCTTACTAATTTATAAAAAAATATTAACCAATTTTCATATCCCTTTATGTAGAATAGCTCAGAATACAAGCAATACTTGTATTTAACAAAACCCTATAAAACATCCCCAGTATAGTCCATCCCCTTTTGGGCAATCAATGCTCGTTTGATCTCCACCCATGTCTGTTACATTTTATAGAATGGAAATAGATTTAAAAGGGTATTGGAAATCATAAATCTGGATATGTTTGCCAATCCATAATTTTTCTTCTTATGCCCATTATATCCAAAACCGACTGACTGATCTGATAAATTAAGTATCCAATTATGTTAGAAAATCTAAATACAAATGTATTTAGTTTGTCGTATTATATACTATTGTTTTGGACACTATAGCCTAAGTTGTTTTATATTACTACTTTATTTTTTACATTCTGGTTGTTATGTGTGTGTTTATACCTCATTTTGCTATTTTTTATAGAATATATTGATTGTTCATGTATGATTATGCCAAATATATTCTGTGGAATATGTACCTGATGTTATCTAAGTTTGAAAATATTTTGTATACTTCTCACTGATTTTATATGCTAGTCTATTTGAAAATGGATTGTTTTTACGAGTTCCTATACACTGTAGTTTAATTTGCTTTGCTAATTGTCAACAAACACAACATTGTTTTGCATAAAATGTGTATGTCATGATTTAATTGTTTAAGGACTGATATTGACAATAATTGTGAATATGGCCAAGGGAGCATGACATTGTTGCATTGGGGTTACGTGTTATTGTGCGGTTATATGTTGCCTGTACATGGTTATTATGTATCCTAGCTATACTACATTATAAGAGGGGAAATGTGATATAGAACATATGTGGGATTGGTAAAAATGTTCTGCACTGTGGTTAGCTGCAGATCATTGCACCCTCACCCTTGATAAACAGCAGCCAAGACAGATGCATGTACTTCAAGTAGTCCTAAGCAAACACTTGAGATTAACATCAAGGCTGTTTCACTAGTCAGCTATAGATATCTGGTGAATTTGATCTCAAGAGTTTTTATATTAACCAAGGCTACAAGGCAGATGTGTGACATCACACACATACACAAGGGTGTGGTATGGGAGAGTATACATATGTTGTTTTGATAATTCAATAAAGGTTCAGTTATAGTTTTCACATATCCACATTGTGAGACTATTTCTGTGTTTGTCACTAGTTACTAGTGGTCTTGTCATAGGCCACTTGTAACCTGTATGCAGTATTCTCTGCCTGTACCTTTTGGGCCTTACCCTCTTCAGAAGCCATCTTTTGTGCCACAGAGACTAAGAACTACATGATTCTGCTGGGGTAGGTTTGAACTAGGTTCATATCAAGCCCCCTTGAAGAAGCTAAACTCAGGTGTCTCAGCCCTCTATATCCTTATATCCCCCGTGTCTCTTCCCTCTATATCTTTATCTCCCCTGTGTCTCTCCCCTCTCTGTCCTTTTCTCCACTGTGTCTCTCCCTCTCTGGCCTTATCTTCCCAGTTTGTCTCTATATCCCCCTGTGTGTCTCCCCGCCCCCATGTCTTCTTCTCCCTTCTATAACCTTATCAACCTTATGTCTCTCCCTCTCTGTCCTTTTCTTCATTTTGTCTCTTCCCGCTCTATCCTTATCTCCCCAGATTCTCTCTATCCCTTGTCCCGCCCCCTCCATGTCTCAATCTCCCCTCTTTATAATTATCCCCATTGTGTCTCTCCCTTTCTTTTCATCACTGTGTCTCTCCCCTCTCTATCCGTATCTCTGCTGATTCTCTCTATTCTTATGTCCCCTGTATCTTTCTGTATTTATCATTTTATACTGTGTCTCTCTCTATCTCCTGGGTCTCTGTTTCTATCTCCCTGTGCCTCTCTCCTTATATCCAGTGCCTTTCCCCTCTCTGTCCTTATCTCCAGTTTCTCTCTCTCCTTATCTGCCCTGCGTCTCTCTCCTCATATCCCGTGTCTTTCTCCCCTCTCTGTCCCTATCTCTTCCCAGTTTCTCTCTCCCCTCTGTCCTTCTCTCGCCGTTTCTCTTTCCCTATCTTTATCTCCTTTGTCTCTCTGTCCCTATCTCCCCGTGTCTTTCTCCTTAACTCCTGTGCCTCTTCCCTCTCTGTCCTTATCTCCTGTGTCTCTCTCCTTATCTGCCCTGCGTCTCTCCTCATATCCCGTTTCTTTCTCCCCTCTCTGTCCTTCTCTTCCCAGTTTCTCTCCCCTCTCTGTCCTTCTCTCCTGTGTCTCTTTCCCTCTCCCATGTGTCTCTTTGTCTCTATCTCCCATGTCTCTCTCCTTATCTCCCGAGTCTCCTCTCTGTCCTTATCTCCCATGTGTCTCTCTGTCCCTATATCCCCCCCCCTCTCTCTCCCCTCTTTATCCTTCTCTCCCCTGGGTAGCTCTGTCCCTATCTCCTGTGTCTCTCTTCCCTCTCTGTCCCTATCTCCTGTGTCGCTCTCCACTCTCTGTCCCTATCTCCTATGTCTCTTCCCTCTCTGTCCTTATCTACTGTGTCTCTCTCCTTATCTGCCCTGCGTCTCTCCTCATATCCCTTTTCTTTCTCCCCTCTCTGTCCTTCTCTCCCGTGTCTCTTTCCCTCTCCCATGTCTCTCTCCTTATCTCCCGAGTCTCCTCTCTGTCCTTATCTCCCATGTGTCTCTCTGTCCCTATATCCCCCCCCCCTCTTTCTCCCATCTTTCTCCTTCTCTCCCCTGGGTAGCTCTGTCCCTATCTCCCGTGTCTCTCTTCCCTATCTCCTGTGTCGCTCTCCACTCTCTCTCTTTATCTCCTGTGTCTCTTCCCTCTCTATCCTCTGTCATAACTGGCTCTTGGGGGCCAGGATGAGACTCCCCTAAATCCCACATGCAGGGCCCTGTATGCCCCACATCTGTATTGTCACAGCCCCCTGAATTCACAGACTCTGTTTATTTGGGATGCTAGCCCAGGCAGGCTTTCAAGATAGACATGGGATGCGCTCTAAGAACTGTGACAGGTGTTTTTCCCTTTATGTATAATGTTTAAAAAATGTATGTGGTAAGCCATGCTGGATACACTGACTTCCATCTTAGGTGTTTCCCTCCCCCAATGGTCCAGATGATCAAGAATACTGTAAAACCAGACTCAGGAGTTTATTGCACCTCTGGGGGTTGAAAAACATGTGGAAGGAGTGGGTATGTGGATCTTTTTGGTGCTGTGTAAAATCTCTTTTTCTGGTGCGAAAAAAAACAGTCAATCTGACTTGGACATACGGTGTTGTCTGAAACGAGTTGGAGATTCTGAAATAAGATGCCTGTCTGTGTCTGATGTTATGATTTATTCCTAACCAACAGGATATAACAGAGTTATAATTTTTAATAAGCAATAACTTTTGTACTGAGAAGGTACAACCTGGAAGGTCCTGAGTCCTCCTAAGAGGTGGTTTTGCAGGGTGCTGAGATCTTGAACACAAAAAGTCACGACCCAGAGAGAAAATTGGGATGCACGTGGTCCCCCAAATGTGGGCTTGTCACATCCTTATCTCCACTATCTTCCCCTGTGTCTCTCTCCTTTCTGTCCCTATCTCCTATGTCTCTTCCCTCTCTGTCCTTATCTCCCCTTTCTTTCTGTCCCTATCTTTCGTGTCTTTCTCCCCTCTCTCTCCTTATCTCCACTACATCTCTCTCCTCTCTGTCCTTATCTCCCATATGTGTCTCTGTCTCTATCTCCCCTTTCATTCTGTCCCTATCTGCCGTCTTTCTCCCCTCACTCTCCTTATCCCTCGGTGTCTTTCTCCCCTCTCTCTCCTTATCTCCCTTGCATCTCTTTCCTCTCTGTCCCTATCTCTTCTGTGTCATTCTCCCCTCTCTGTCCCTATCTCTCCCATCTCAGACTTTCTCTGCCGTTTCTCTCTCCCCTCTCTATCCTTTTATGCTGTATCTCTTCTTCCTTATCACCCGGGTCTCTCTCCCCTTATCCCCATGTCTATCTCCCCTCTCTATCATTCTCTCCTCTCTGTCCTTATCTCCCATATGTCTCTCTGTCCTTATCTCCCTTGTGTATTTCTCCCCCTCTATCCTTATATCCCTAGCGTCTCTCTCCTCTCTGTTCCTATCTCTTCCATGTCTTTCTCCCCTCTTTCCTTTTCACCTGTGCCGCTCTGTTCCTTCTCTCCCACCTCAGTCGTTCTCCCGTTTCTCTCTTCCCTCTCTTTCTATCCCATGTCTCTCTTCCCTCTTCGTCCTTATCTCCCATGTCTCTCTCTCTTTATCTCCAGAGTCTCTCTCCTCAATGTCCTTATCTCCCCCAAGTCTCTCCCCTCTCTCTCTCTTATTCTCCTGAGTCTATCTCCTCTCTGCCCTTATCTACCCATGTCTCTCCCCTCTCTCCTTATCCCCCAGTGTCTCTCCTCTCTGCCCTTATCTCCCACATGTCTCTCCCCTCTCTCTCCTATTCTCCTGAGTCTCTCTCCTCTCTGCCATTATCTACCCATGTCTCTCCCCTCTCTCCTTATCCCCCCGTGTCTCTCCCCCCTCTCTATCCTTCTTTCCCATGTGTCTCTCTGTCCCTCTCCATCCTTTTGTCCCATGTGTCTCTCTGTCCCTCTTTATCCTTCTCTCCCATGTGTCTCTCTGTCCCTCTTTATCCTTCTCTCCCATGTGTCTCTATGTCCCTCTTTATCCTTCTCTCCCATGTGTCTATCTGTCCCTCTTTATCCTTCTCTCCCATCTGTGTCTCTGTCCCTCTTTATCCTACTCTCCCATGTGTCTATGTCCCTCTTTATCCTTCTCTCCCATGTGTCTCTCTGTCCCTCTTTATCCTTCTCTCCCATGTGTCTCTCTGTCCCTCTTTATCCTTCTCTCCCATGTGTCTCTCTGTCCCTCTTTATCCTTCTCTCCCATGTGTCTATCTGTCCCTCTTTATCCTTCTCTCCCATCTGTGTCTCTGTCCCTCTTTATCCTACTCTCCCATGTGTCTATGTCCCTCTTCATCCTTCTATCCCATGTGTCTCTCTGTCCCTCTTTATCCAACTCTCCCATGTGTCTATCTGTCCCTATCTCCCCCGTGCTTACTCCCCTCTCCTTATCACCCCTCTCATCTCGGTCCCTATCTCTTCCGTGTCTTTTTCCTCGTGCGTCTCTCTCCTCTCTGTCCTTCTCTCCTGTGTCTCTCTGCCCCTATCTCCCGTCTCTCTCTCTCCTCTTTGTCCATAAGTCCCCGGTGTCTCTATTCCTATCTCTCCCATCTCAGACATTTTCTCCCCTGTTCCTCTCTCAGTCCTCATCTCCCGTGTGTCTCTCTGAACCTATCTCCCCCATGCCTCTCCCCTCTCTCTCCCCCATGCCTCTCCCCTCTCTCTCCTTATCTCCCCATGTCTCTCCAATTATCCCCCATGTATCTCTCCCATCTCTATCCTTCTCTCCCATGTGTCTATCTCATTCCTTCTCTCCCCTCTCTGTCCCTATCTCCTGTGTCTCTCTCACCTCTCTGTCCCTATCTCCCCCGTGTCTCTCTGTCCCTATCTCACCCATGTCTTTATCCTTGTGTGTCTCTTCCCTCTCTTTCCTTATCTCCGGTGTCTCTCTCCCCTCCTCTGTCCCTATCTCCTCTCTCCCCTCTGTCCCTATCTTCCCCCTGTCTCTCTCCCCTCTCTATCCTTCCCTCTCCTGTGTATATCTGTCCGAATCTCACCCATCTCTCTCCTTATCTCCTCTGTGTCCTTCTCTCCCCTCTCTGTCACTATCACCCTTGTGTCACTCTCCCCCCATCTATCCTTTTCTCCCCTCGCTGTCCCTATCTCCCGTGCGTCTCTCTCCCATCTCTGTCCTTATCTCCCCTGTGTCCCTATCTCCCCCGTATCTTTCTCCTCTCAGGTGAGCCATGCACTGGGCCGGCCTTTGCTCCAGTGAGGAGGGAGGGGGAGCAGGAAGCAGTTATCGGGGGAGGCTCTTATTGTGACAGCGGTCTGCCCGGAGCTCTGGAGGATCCCGAGCTTCCCACACACCCGGAACTCATTCCAGGGAGCAGCGAGACAGACCGGAGATAGCCCAAGATAGGCCGGGGACAGCGGGGAAAGCACTAATCCAGACCGGGGATCAGAGCAGAGACAGGACAGCAGGCCGCTCCATGCACACTGAGCCCGGAGCCCTGGCACATGGGGCAGGATGACACGGACAGAGGCCCAGCCCCCTCCTGAGGAGACACACAGGGACCGAGGGGGGGACACCGAGAAGGAGACACCGCGGGGCCATGACACACAGGTGAGAGACACAGGAGAACATGAGAGAGAGACACATGAGAGACAGGAGACACATAGAAACACGAGAGACAGAGAGAAACACACAGGGGACAGGTGAGAGACTCCTAGGAGAAACAGGTGAGAGAAACTCATATGAGAGATAGGTGAGAGTCAGGGACAGGACCCACATATATAGGAGATACACACACTAAGGAGACACCAGGGGAGAGTCAGGGGAGAGTCAGGTGAGAGACACCAGGGGAGAGTCACCAGGGGAGAGTCAGGTGAGAGACACCAGGGGAGAGTCAGGTGAGAGACACCAGGGGAGAGTCAGGTGAGAGACACCAGGGGAGAGTCAGGTGAGAGACACCAGGGGAGAGTCAGGTGAGAGACACCAGGGGAGAGTCAGGTGAGAGACACCAGGGGAGAGTCAGATGAGAGACACCAGGGGAGAGTCAGGTGAGACAGAGACACACACAGGGTAGACATGGGTAAAAGGCAGGCACACGCACTCAGGTGAGAGCTAGGTGAGAGATGCACACAAACACACCTGGGGGGCGGGTGAGAGAGACACAAACACACACACCTGAGAGACGGATGAGAGAGACACAAACACACACACCTGAGAGGCGGGTGAGAGAGAGACACACACACACACACCTGAGAGGCGGGTGAGAGAGAGACACACACACACACACCTGAGAGGCGGGTGAGAGAGAGACACACACACACACACCTGAGAGGCGGGTGAGAGAGAGACACACACACACACACACACACACCTGAGAGGCGGGTGAGAGAGAGACACACACACACCTGAGAGGCGGGTGAGAGAGAGACACACACACACACACACCTGAGAGGCGGGTGAGAGAGAGACACACACACACACACACACCTGAGAGGCGGGTGAGAGAGAGACACACACACACACACACCTGAGAGGCGGGTGAGAGAGAGACACACACACACCTGAGGCGGGTGAGAGAGAGACACACACACACACACACCTGAGAGGCGGGTGAGAGAGAGACACACACACACACACACCTGAGAGGCGGGTGAGAGAGAGACACACACACACACACCTGAGAGGCGGGTGAGAGAGAGACACACACACACACACCTGAGAGGCGGGTGAGAGAGAGACACACACACACACCTGAGAGGCGGGTGAGAGAGAGAGACACACACACACACCTGAGAGGCGGGTGAGAGAGAGACACACACACACACACCTGAGAGGCGGGTGAGAGAGAGACACACACACACACACCTGAGAGGCGGGTGAGAGAGAGACACACACACACACCTGAGAGGCGGGTGAGAGAGAGACACACACACACACACCTGAGAGGCGGGTGAGAGAGAGACACACACACACACACACACACCTGAGAGGCGGGTGAGAGAGAGACACACACACACACACCTGAGAGGCGGGTGAGAGAGAGACACACACACACACACCTGAGAGGCGGGTGAGAGAGAGACACACACACACACCTGAGAGGGCGGGTGAGAGAGAGACACACACACACACACACCTGAGAGGCGGGTGAGAGAGAGAGACACACACACCTGAGAGGCGGGTGAGAGAGACACACACACCTGAGAGGCGGGTGAGAGAGACACACACACCCTGAGAGGCGGGTGAGAGAGACACACAACACCTGAGAGGCGGGTGAGAGAGGACACACACACACACACACCTGAGAGGCGGGTGAGGAGAGACACACACACCTGAGAGGCGGGTGAGAGAGACACACACACCTGAGAGGCGGGTGAGAGACACACACACACACACACACACACCTGAGAGGGCGGGTGAGAGAGACACACACACCTGAGAGGCGGGTGAGAGAGACACACACACCTGAGAGGCGGGGTGAGAGAGACACACACACCTGAGAGGCGGTCTAGAGACACACACACACCTGAGAGGCGGGTGAGAGAGACACACACACCTGAGAGGCGGGTGAGAGAGACACACACACCTGAGAGGCGAGTGAGAGAGACACACACACCTGAGAGGCAGTCTAGAGACACACACACACACACACCGGAGAGGCGTGTGAGAGAGACCACACACACCTGAAGGCGAGTGAGAGAGACACACACACACAACACACTGAGAGGCGGGTGAGAGAGACACACACACCTGAGAGGCGGGTGAGAGAGACACACACACCTGAGAGGCGGGTGAGAGAGACACACACACCTGAGAGGCGGGTGAGAGAGACACACACACCTGAGAGGCGGGTGAGAGAGACACACACACCTGAGAGGCGGGTGAGAGAGACACACACACCTGAGAGGCGGGTGAGAGAGACACACACACATGAGAGGCGGTCTAGAGACACACACACACCTGAGAGGCGGGTGAGAGAGACACACACACCTGAGAGGCGGAGTGAGAGAGACACACACACACACACACCTGAGAGGCGGGTGAGAGAGACACACACACCTGAGAGGCGGTCTAGAGACACACACACACACACACACCTGAGAGGCGGGTGAGAGAGACACACACACCTGAGAGGCGGGTGAGCGAGAACACACACACAC